>CM067169.1:75502231-75577888 GCA_034093135.1 Erigeron breviscapus | reverse complement strand
CCTTCCAGAACAAGGAAGAACCTTTGGTTCACTGGACAGGCACATGATGGAAGAATTGTGGAATGATCTGAAGTCCAGGACTAGAGATCAATCCAAAGGGGAAAAATTATCAAATCCATCATTTGGTGTTCAAGAAAGTTTAAAGAAGAAGAGAGAGGTTGTAAGGGCAGTCGCTACTGAAAGCATTGTTCAGAGAAGGCAAGTGACTGGTACTGATGCCAGTGCACGTATGGCCCAGAGAGCATCTTGGGAATCACTAAGGAGGAGTATGCCAGAGTAAAAAATGATGACAAGATAGTGGGCATGTTGAAAGAAATGCTTGACATTGAACTGGACAGGCACTATCCTGATGAAGAAGCTGAATTTGATGCCAGAAGTTTGAATATATCAGTGGATAAGGCAAAAGAGAATCGGGCCAGTGGATCATGAAAAGAATTGAAAATGTTAAGAAGGTTGTAAAAAGGGTATTGAATCCACCAAGAAGGAACCCTTAACCAAGAAAACCACTGACCAGAGATGCTGACCTTAGTACATTCATAGAACCAACTGGCGAGGTATCGAATGATGACATCAAGTCTGCTGTACTGGCTGCTGGAGCTGGGAGGATTAAAATATCAAATGAATCTGAAGCAAGAAGCTATACTCCCAGATCATGGCAACCAGAAGACATAGTGGGACTATCAATGGTGTTAATGTAACAATTAAGCCAGGCACCAAGTACTTTCACGTTGAGGTCAGTTATACCAGAGGGCCACAGGTTAAAACTGACAATCCTGGTGCAATGCAATATGGGTTCTCGGAATGGGTTGAGATGGTAAACTTTTTGGAGGCCAAGGCATAAAGGAATAGGTTTGAGAAAGCATGGGTCAACTTCTTGAAGGGCAAGATTCAACACAAAGAGAATCTGGAGCTGAAGTTGAACATTGATCCTGAAGACTCACAACCTATCTCTTCAGTGACCAAGAAAAGGAAAATTGGTGAAGGGCCATCAAGCTAAATTTTTTTTCCAGTTTATCTACTTGTAACTTTATTTACATTCTGTAACTTGTGTAAATTTCATTTCCTTGTATAAATGAAGTTACCAGTTTGTAACCACAAGGTAGATAATAGATTAGATCTAACAAACTTAAAAAGAAAAACCCAAGGCATTTATTGATCTATAAAAATGCCTTGGAAAACTTAGATAGATTTAATCGAACAAGTCTCTCCAGTTCACACTTGTACAGATACAAGACTGAAAAAGACTTGCTAATATTTCAGGACAAATAGGGGGAATTTGTTAGGACCAGTTTCAGTGAAACTGGCAGTCTCCAGTTGCACCTGGAGACCAAGAAGATTTGTCCAGAAATATATTGAAGTCCAGTTGCATCGTACAGTTAACGCAACTGAAGACTTCCTCCAGTTGAGAACTGACCAGTTGAAGAATCCTTCCAGTTGGAGTCGAAGACAACAAGTGGAGGATAGAGAATGACAATGGCAGCGAAGCCCAGTTGACATTCTAGTCAGTTACAAACTGGAGACCGTCAGTGGAAAGCTCTTACAAAGCTTTACACTGATTACGAGGACTTGACTTTTATGCTTTATGTGCTATTACCCGGATAATAAGATTTATCTTATTATTTAAGTACAAAAAAGTACATAAAGCTGGTTGAGTAAAGTTGCTTTATACTGCAACTTTACACAGCATTTTAAGGAATTAAATGTTATTCCTTAAATGTTCTCAACCATATTTGTACGGCCAAAGTTAACATCCTAATGTTAACTTTGCCTATAAATACAAGTCATTGCACAACAAGAATAACAAGTGAAAAAACACTTCGAAAGATTTCACACTTTGCATACCTGCAATATTCTTGGTGAACTTGTGCAATCTTCTCTCAATCGTAAAAAGGAACATTTCACAACTTTAAGTGTTTCGATTGTTTAGAGAAATTCCAAGTGTAGATCAATTGTAGTTCATAGGTTGTTATGATATTTACATACTTGTATTATCTTGGTTCCGCAACAACCTTGTAATTTATTTAAAGTTAATAAATAAATTACACTTGAAAATTACATATTGTCTCACCAATTTACTTTACAAGTATTTGTATTATTGCATTGTTCTTTACTTATTGTCACTTAAATAAGTAATCTATCTAGAACTTGGTATATACTCTCTGTAACTGGTCGTCTCCTGTTCAGCGTTTATATTGCAAAGTAACTCCACCATCGACATAGAGGTGTCTTCAGGTAGTACCATCTATTGAGTTGGGACTTACAAAAAGCTTAAGGCTCAGATAGCTCTCATGTCTGAAGAAAAAGAAGATAATAATAAGTGCATGATTGCTTCTACTGAAGAAAAATGGGTTCCTTCTGATGATTCATCAGTAGATGAAGAAGAGGAAAGAGATTGTTGTTTTATGGCTCTGGCAGATCAAGAGCATCTGGTGAAGGAAGATGTCACATCTGGTAGATGGGTAGACATTGTTATTAAAAAGGTTAGTGACTATGATACTGAAACTGACCAAGAATTAAAACTAGATATTGCTGAAGCTTTGAATTCTAATTTAATTTTTGTAGAAACTGTTAGATCTGAAAGTGTAACTGCTCTAGAAACAGATTCTTTTGAACTTACAATGTTAAAATCAAAGTTAAAAGATCTTCAAGACATTGAACTGGCATTTCAAGCCCAAGTCTTGGTAACTGAACAACTGGTCCAAGAAAAAGAAGACCTGGAAAATATTTTGGAAAAAGAAAAACAGGTCATTAAATCATGGCTAGAGACCAGAAAACCATATGATGCAGCAGTAAATCAATTTCCTATTCAGAAACGTGCTTATCTAGATGGAAATACCCATGTTGCATCACTGGTTCCTCTTATTGATCGTTTACCAAAGGAGGTCAGACCCATCACCTGTTATGATGAGCCTGTTACCTCCAGACCCTGTTTTCAACCAGTTCAATCCCAAGAGGTCAAGACTGGAGCATTTCAGATGACTGCTCCAGTTAAAAAGGTAAATCAAAAGAAACCTTTGCCTCAAAAGAGCCCATTATCTAAGCCCTTAGTCCAGTCAAATGGAAAGGCTCAGGTTCCATCTGATGAAATTCTGTTAAGGATGGAAAGTCAGTTTCAACAACTGACTCACCAGATTCAAAGTTGTAATGCAAGAATGAACAATTTTGAAGGTACTCATACTGCCCCTAAACAAATTTCTAAATCTTTTTCTAAAAATGATAAAAATATTTCTCCAGTAGAGAAAATGAAAAAGGTTTCAAAACTTTCAGTTCCAATCAAATTTACAGAGAAATCTGTTTATCAGGAAAGTGAACTCGACCAGATACCCCCAGGGACTCATATGTGGAAAGGTGAGTCCAGTGAACCCATCAGTCGATGGGTTCCAAAATCTAATTGATTTATCTGGTGGATGTGCAGGGCGATAGAAAGAAATATATCTGGTATCTTGACAGCGCTGCTGGCAGGATGATGACCAGTTGTAAGACCCTGCTGGAGGAATACATCATCACTGATGGACCCTCCATTACTTTTGGAAATGATGGTTGTGGAAAAACTGAGGGATATGGTATTATGAACAATGGACAACTCAAATTCAGACGAGTTGCATATGTGAATGGTTTGAAATATAACCTGATCAGTGTAAGCCAACTCTGTGATGATGGCTATCAAGTACTGTTCAATATTGCTCAGGGTACTGTATTCAACAAGGACTGGAAGGTAGTATTGGTTACTCCCAGAAAAGGAAATGTATATGAATTGAATATGGAAAGCTATCCTTCAGAACAGTGTTTTTATACTCAAGCTGACGAAGACACAAACTGGTTGTGGCACAAAAGGTTATCCCATTTGAATTTAAAAATATCAATAAGTTGTCCAGGAAACAACTGGCAGATGGGATACCTTCAGTTTCCTTCAAAAAGGAAAAGCCATGTCCAGGATGTGAGATGGGAAAGCAAAAACGGTACCAGCTTCAAGACTAAGCAGAATTTCAGCATATCTGAACCACTTCACATGTTACATATGGATCTTTTTGGTCCAGTAAATGTTCAGACTCGTGCTGGTAAAAGGTACACCCTGGTTATTGTAGATGAATATTCTAGATATTGTTGGGTTATCTTTCTCAGGTCTAAAAAGTGAAGCTGCTGCTGAAATCATTGCTCTTATTAAGCAAATTGAGCTTAAGTACAAGCGAAAAGTGTGTCAGTTAAGAAGTGACAATGGAACAGAATTCCAAAATGCTACACTGGAGTCATTCTGCACTGACACTGGCATCTCCCAGAACTTCTCCTCAGCACGCTCTCCAGAACAGAATGGAGTTGTTGAAAGGAAGAATCGTACGCTGATAGAAGCTGCCAGGAGTATGCTAACTGAATTCGGTCTTTCTACCAGTTTTTTGGCTGAAGCAATTTCTACTGCTTGCTATACCCAGAATCGGTCTGTGTACATTAAAAGACACAAGAAGACAGCATATGAAGTCCTAAGAAATAGAAAACCAAATATTGGTTATTTTCACGTTTTTGGATGTCCAGTATACATCCTGAACGATTCCAGTCAGTTAGGAAAATTTGATGCCAAAGCTGATGAAGGGTATTTCTTAGGTTATTCAGCCATTCGTAAGGCCTTCAGAGTCTACAACAAGAGACTAGAGAAGGTCCATGAGTTAATTCATGTCACATTTGATGAATCAAATGCTGCAATCAATAAAAAGCCTATCCTTGATTCAACCCCAGTAACTCCAATTGTCTTCTGTGAATCTGATCCTATCAACTACAATAAAGATTCAGAAGACACAGTTTTCAGTCATCCAGATCTGGAACCTGTTCAGATTAAGAATTCTCCCAGTAGTACTCCTTTCTATCCTTCAATGAGTTTCAAACTACCCACTGAACTCGTTATTGGATCAGATGTTCGTACTACTCCTCCATTATCAGTAACAGTTGAAGATGAACGAGTTATTCAAGAAATATCTTCAAATAATGAAGTTCAGAATACAAATCCTGATTTAAACACTTCAGATGAAGATACTGAAATCGTCTGGGAAGATCCTCCTCCTGAAGAAAATCAACTGAACTCTTGCACTGATATTGTTGTCAGTAACAATCCTGGTCAATACTCTAGGTGGACAAAAGCTCATCCTATCGATCAGATCATAGGTGACTCCAGTAGAGGTATTCAGACCAGAAGAGCCTCCAATGAACAATGTTTGTTCGTCAGTTTCTTATCATTGATAGAACCAAAGAAGATTGATGAGGCTCTGGAAGATCAAGCTGGGTGACTGCTATACAAGAAGAGCTTCACCAGTATGAAAGGAACAAGGTTTGGTATCTGGTTCCTTTCCCAGTTGGAAAGGAACAATGTTTGTTCGTCAGTTTCTTATCATTGATAGAACCAAAGAAGATTGATGAGGCTCTGGAAGATCAAGCTGGGTGACTGCTATACAAGAAGAGCTTCACCAGTATGAAAGGAACAAGGTTTGGTATCTGGTTCCTTTCCCAGTTGGTACAAAGGAACCAATTGGAACTAGATGGGTCTTCAGGAATAAGGTAGATGAAGATGGTCATGTCATCAGAAACAAGGCCAGACTGGTTGCACAAGGATATTGTCAATCAGATGTTGATTTTGATGAATCAAATGCTGCAATCAATAAAAAGCCTATCCTTGATTCAACCCCAGTAACTCCAATTGTCTTCTGTGAATCTGATCCTATCAACTACAATAAAGATTCAGAAGACACAGTTTTCAGTCATCCAGATCTGGAACCTGTTCAGATTAAGAATTCTCCCAGTAGTACTCCTTTCTATCCTTCAATGAGTTTCAAACTACCCACTGAACTCGTTATTGGATCAGATGTTCGTACTACTCCTCCATTATCAGTAACAGTTGAAGATGAACGAGTTATTCAAGAAATATCTTCAAATAATGAAGTTCAGAATACAAATCCTGATTTAAACACTTCAGATGAAGATACTGAAATCGTCTGGGAAGATCCTCCTCCTGAAGAAAATCAACTGAACTCTTGCACTGATATTGTTGTCAGTAACAATCCTGGTCAATACTCTAGGTGGACAAAAGCTCATCCTATCGATCAGATCATAGGTGACTCCAGTAGAGGTATTCAGACCAGAAGAGCCTCCAATGAACAATGTTTGTTCGTCAGTTTCTTATCATTGATAGAACCAAAGAAGATTGATGAGGCTCTGGAAGATCAAGCTGGGTGACTGCTATACAAGAAGAGCTTCACCAGTATGAAAGGAACAAGGTTTGGTATCTGGTTCCTTTCCCAGTTGGTACAAAGGAACCAATTGGAACTAGATGGGTCTTCAGGAATAAGGTAGATGAAGATGGTCATGTCATCAGAAACAAGGCCAGACTGGTTGCACAAGGATATTGTCAATCAGATGTTGATTTTGATGAATCATTCGCTCCAGTGGCTAGACTTGAAGTGATCAGAATATTCTTAGCATTCGCTGCTCATCATCAGTTCAAGGTCTACCAGATGGACGTAAAGAGTGCATTCTTGAATGGTAAATTGGAAGAAGAAGTTTATGTCAAGCAACCACCAGGATTCGTTGATGAAAAACATCCCCACTGGGTATATCGTCTGGACAAGGCACTTTATGGCCTCAGACAAGCACCACGAGCCTGGTATGATACTTTGACTAAACATTTATGAAAAATAACATTGAACTTCATTTTATCCCTACTGACAAACAACTTGCTGACATATTCACCAAACCTCTAGATATAAAAACATTTGAATATCTTGTTAGTGAGTTGGGAATGTTAAACCCTTAAATCTGGAACCATGGTATTTGAAAGCCCAGATATTGAACGCCTTGATGTACTATCTGTGTTTTTATAAATTTATAAATCAACATTTCAGGGAAAAGCCAAAAATGTTAATCTGATGACTACTTAAATCTGGAACCTTGATATTGAACGCCTTTGTGTACTGTCAGGGATCCTTGATTTAAAAAATACTTAAAATTTATAACAGCTCAGATATTGAACGCCTTTGTGTACTATCTTTGCCAGTATAAATTTCTAAGTTCATAATATTTTGTCCTTAAAAGAATTAAAATTTCAGGGGGAATTTATTTTCCACTGGAAGAATTTTCTGGAAAATATTACTGGTACTTTACTGGAAGTCCTCCAGTGTACCATCAGTGCATACCTTCACTGGTCTTATCCACCAGTGACACTGGAGTATCTGAACGGTCTCCAGATGCATTGAAATGAGTCATTAGTTCAGTCATAATATTTTAAATACTTGGTCTCTGTGGGTGCCACGTAAGCAAACTTTTTGAATTGAAAATATCTGTTTATCCTACGTGGCATGACTTTTTCAAAACAAATGATGATTATTTACCTTGGGAAGATAAAAAGTGCAAGTTGGTTAGTTTTTGTGGGCTGTCAAAACGTCACACATTAATGTACGATGGGATGCATTAAATGCGGATTTCAAACTCGATGAAAAATTACATTGGATAAATTTAAATAAATTTGTTGAAATTCTCATTTTCTCTCTCCTCTATAAATACCCAATCAAAATTCACTTTCACTTTCATCTCGAAACATATTAACTCCCAAATTCCTTTATTCAATTTTCATTCTTCATTCAATTCCAATCATATATCTCTTTCTTCATTAAAATTCGATTTCATCTTTATAAACCCTAAAATCATCATCTTTCTTTTCTGAATATATTCAAATGGGTCCACGAAATACATCATCTTCTGAAAGAAATCTTCTCACTTTTGCATATGTTCCTGCCCCAAATGTTGTTAGGGCACCTCATATAAATCTTGTACCTGGAACCATTCGAATCAACATGAACAATTGGATGGCAAAGCTTTCTGGTACCCATGATCCACATTCGATCATTGGGCGATTACAAGCCTTCTTCCTTAGTTCTCCATTATATGGGGCACTAACATTAAACCCAGGAAACATGTACCATGAATATCTCTGTGAATTCTGGTACACAACCCATTTCAGAAACAACGATTATAACACCATCTACTTCACTCTTCAAAGAGGTGCAAGACAACTAACAATGACTGTTGGTGCTATTACAAATGCTCTCCAGTTGAATTATTTCTCAAAAATGAACTGCCCATCGAACTTCCCTCTGGACTGAATTATAGGGAAGTGTGCAGGTTAATGGGGCACACTGATATTTTAGACGACCATGGTGTTTTGAAAAGAAAAGGAACGATCTACATGAGTAAATTGACTGACTCATGGAGATATTTCTTTACACATCTGGTTGAATGTTTGGGTGGTAGCTCTGGAGGATTAGATCAGATTAATCATACACAGCTCCAGATGGCTTATTGTTTATGGTTTGGACAGCGTGTGAATTTCGGACAGATTTTCTTTGAAGATCTGGTGGAACGTCTGAAGGGTAAGCATAGAAGACCCCATATACCCTTCATTCGTTTCCTTTCCCTTGTATTTAAAAATATACTGGGAAATGAATATGACTTCCAGACAACGCACTTTTCTGTGGCTGAATATCTGAGGGATATGAACTTTCTGGTATCAAGACCTGGTGAGGTGGATATTCCTCAGGATATGCTTACAAGCTTTGTACGAGAAGTAACTGACGCATCCTCACAAGATGAGTCAGCAGATGCTCCAGAGGAAAATGTACAAGCTGAAGTTGGATCACCAGAACATGAGGTTGATCCAGATCCACAACAAGAAGTAGATGCATTGGATGTTCCACCAATCAGAAGAAGAAGAGGTTAGACAAAGCGTCTGAGAAGAGGTGGACAGTTGGTTGTTCCACTAAGAACTGTTAGAGCTATTGAAACTGGTTAGTCTTCTGGTACTGAAAGACTAGAAGAAGAAGTTACTGTTGCCCAGGCTGAACCTATGATAATAAATGTGCAAAGTACTTCTGCTGGTGATGTCATGGCTGCTGATGGCACTGTTATTGCTGATGCTATTCCAGAACAAGGGGCTTCTACTGATCTACCTCCAGTTGAACCAACATCAGGTCAGCTGGATTTAAATCAGGCCTTAGTTGAACAAACAGCAAATTTACCTCCAGTATGGGATGAGGCTGAATCACCCATGTCAGGTGTCAATTTTGACACTAACATGACATTTTTTAACGATGAGTTAACCATGGAAGAGGAACAATCTTCAGTTCCTCAGCCAATCAGTCGTACCGTTTCACCTTTTCTATCTAAAATGCCACCACCACCACCAGGAACAACAACAACTACACCACCAGAATCACAAATGCCACCTCCACCAGAAACAACTCATGCACCACCTCCATCACCCTCATTAGTTCCTTCCAATGTTCAATACTTTCAACCACCTCCTGATACACCTATTGTAACCAGACTGAACATTGAAATTTTTCCAATCTTCAGTTCAATTGACTCTGCTGCAGTTACACCTAAAACAGTTGCTGCTCCAGTATCTCAGGTTACAAGATTTGTTACAACTCTTTCTCCAGTTGGTCCCTCCACTCCTTCAACCGAGGTCCAAGGCCTTTTTAATAAGGTGGCTGTAACATCCCAAACTTTTTATTTAACAGTTGACTAGTGTCGTTAAGTCAACATAGGGTGTCGTTAAGTCTATATTAGATTTAATGCTTGTATGTAGTTATTGTGTGTTATGTGTGAGGCTTGAAGGCCTGAATGTAAAATGTAGTATATGTGTGTAAAATGTAGTTAAATACCTATGTAGTGGTATTTAAAGAAGTATTTATGTTATATATGGTCCCTAAAGTAGTTTTTGACTAGTAATGAAGGATTAGGAAGCTTAGGGACTAGTTTTGACATAGAAGGAAAGTTAAAAACGGGTTTAGGGAGTTAGGGGGGTGTCATTAGGTTGCCAATTGCAGAATATTCATTCCTTAAACAAACCCTAGCAGCCCCATAACATCCCTTCATCAATTGCAAGCCGAAAAGTCTTCCAACGTGTGATTCGAGAGAGTTTGGTCTAGTATTTTGCTTCCCTATAGCAATCTACAGGTAATATGAGTATTTACCATTTGAGATCTGATTGTTGGAGTCTTGTATTAGTTTAAATCCAGGCCATGGGGTTTGGGTTGGGTTAATTAATTGATTGATCATTGATTTCATGTTTTTCGGGTGATCAAACGATTAATATTATGTTAGCAAATGATTAAAGGATCAATTGATGGATTGAAGTTATCAAAAGTATCTTGGAAAAGGTTAATTTTGTATTCCCAGGTCGAATTAATGGTTGATGTTCGTATGGGATTCGATGAAAGGGTTTAAAAAGTTGGTTTTTGGTCGCAGTAGGCTTTGTGCGGCGCACAGATGCCAATTTTGAAAACTGGATTTCTGATGGGTGCCCGTTATGCGGCGCACAGAAGGGCTGTGCGGCGCACAGATGGTTTTTGCCAGAATATTGCTTAGTTTCTGTGAAGAATGTGCGGCGCACATAGGTTCTGTGCGGCGCACATGGGTGTCTGGTCTAGTGCAATTGTTTTGTTTAGCTTATAGACCGATCTTATACTTGTTCTAGGTTCTTGGAGGCACCTAGCCAGCGTTATAGTATACTTGTAGTTTGTTGGTAAGCTGTATCAAGGTAAGATACACTACTTTTGGCACGCTGAGGGTTCAACAAACAATGGTTTCTTACTTATAACTTCCCAAACGGTAACTTATGATGTATGTGGGTATTCCGGGTTACACGGGAGGTATTGTGGGTTATCAAGTTGACCATGAGACCTGAAATGCAGTCCCAAATGTTATGAAATGAAGTATGGTGTAATGTAGTGATTTGATATGTAATGTTATGATGTATCTTGCAATGTTTGAAATGTAGAAATGACGTTGATTCTTGATGTGTGCATGCTTATGTGACTTGTTCACCTAGCTCACTAGACTTACTAGGCTGCCATGTCACTTGCACATTTAAGGGCCCAAACGTAATGAAGTTAATGTGTGTTTTATTTAGGTTGTGTGATGCCTAAACTAATAGCGTTATTGAATAAAAATAATTTTACAATGCACAAGCATGTGAACCAATTCCCAAGTACAATACGTCTACCATACTTGGATATTGGGTCCACGAAACAAATAACAAATACATGAGATGGTATACTACAATGATCAGGGCGGATTCCATTGCCCGTCACAAGGTTGATCTTTGACTCCAAAGTGCAATGCAAACAATCATGATGCATATAATTCCTCAAAGCTTACGCTAATTCCTGAAAAGCATGAAGAAAAAGTGTCAACTACGAAAACGTAGTTGGTGAGTGCATAGGTTTGCAAGTAACCCATCGTTACATATCCATTTCAAAGAGTTGAGAAAATCCATGGTAAATTATAAAGTTTTCATTTGTCACATTTATCGTGAGAGAAAAATATATCAATCGATTGATCATTCATCATACCAAAACCATTCGGTCATCAATGTTTCGATATCGCCAATTTCAACAACTTTCAAGACTCCATATAAGGTCCAATACCCAAACCGTATGTTCAAACCACAATTTCCATCCATAATAATATCAATACCTCTTGGTCAATGGTAAGACTACCATGACATAATTTGATGAGATTGCTCTTGAGCCACTACTAAGACCGGTTATGTCCCAATAATCAATATATAATGTCCCAAATGATAAGATAATGATAAGCACATGCTGTCAATCACGTGCATAAAGATAACCAAGGGTCGTGCCATGGAGACGCCCATAAATATATAGTAGTTAGAGCACCGCGAGGCCAGACTGGCGATGAAGGTGGCCACCAAGGCAGACCAAACATCCCACCGTTACCTATAATAGTGGATGAGGGGACAAGTCCTAGTTGCGCAACCCTCTAACTACAGGCCTCAAATGAGTTAATAGTAGTGTACAGGGGACCACCGTTTGACAGTACTCAAGCTCATCATATAACACATAACACGTTGAACATACAACATAATTCCCATATCATTATCATTATTTCAAAGAATCATTTCATAAGAGAAAGTCATTTTAATTAATCATGCTTTTCACCCCGCAAGTAAAACATATGAAAGAGTTTGAAAGGGGGCTATGACTCACCTTGATATGCCGCATATTATATTCACTTATCCAAAATGGGTACTTCCCATTTATCACTTCCTTGATCATATATCCGTCATATTCCTCAATCTCACTTCAAGCCAAGACTATCCCTACGATAGGACTAATATACGTAAGTTCCTATCTTAAGCCATCACTAAGAAATGCCACTTTCATTATGTTGTCATAAATTTTGGGATCCAAGTATATTGTTAATATTTGCATCTTTTTGGTTGTAGAGAGTGTTGGTGTAAAAGGGTCACTTTCATTATACATGTAGTTATAAGTTGTCAGAATTTCGGTAACTTGCCTTTGATTATCATGGTTCCCATGGTGTGCTTTGCTTGATTATAATATTTGACATTAGTAACTTCATAATATTAATATTTATGAATACTTTCTGATTTATAATTATTTATTTAATTTAATATTATTTAATTAATTATTTATTCATTTTATTGATTTATTAATTAAATAATTCCTTAAAAATACTTTTAAGTGTCATAATTACCTTTATAAATTTTGGATAATTTCATTTGAATTATCTTCTGATATATATGCTCCTTAATTTATAATTTCATGATTTATACTTTTATTTGTGTATTTTCCATTTATTTTAATGATAATTTTTAATTAATTATTTTTACTCAATTATTTATCTTTAAATTATGTAACACATGTATCTTGCCTTTTAACTATTTTCTCCAGTAGGTTTTAGTTATTTTTATCAATGGTTAAGATGATTTAACTTCATTCTTGATTTGCATAATTTATTTATGGATTTTTATGTCTTTTAATTACTATTTAAATTCAATAATTCATGGAAATTCTTAGAAATCATCACTAAACATTTTGGTCAAAAATCTCAGGCCTTTTAGGCAACTTTTATCCATACAAAATCATATCAATTCAACCTCTCTTGTGTCTTGCTTATTTTGAGGGTTTTATGATTAAAAATCGTTTACCGAAATGGTGATTTTAGCCTCATTTCTCAAGCAATTAGAGTGCTTCAAAATGGATTTTCATCCTTATTCCATTATTTACAGAATGTTCATTATATTTTGGTGTCTTAAGTTGTGATCGTGGTGGTGGTGTGATGTGTGCAATTTAAAGCTTTCGGTTAGTGCTTATATGAACCGAATTTGTGATTTGTAGGCTTGCCTTTGCCATTTAATAACCAAGTTAAGTTTTATAACTTTCATTTGACATATTCTCAGTAGGTTTATAATACGTTTTGTTACGAGATTGTTGGAGTTGATTAAAGTTGCAATCTAGTGACTTTTAGCTTATTTTGTTGTGAAGAACTTTTACTTGGAATTTTCTGTTTTAACCCTTATTTTCATAGAATGTTGAGTAGTCATTTTTGGTTAAGTTGAATTATTTGGACGTTGGTGATTTTTTTACAGAGACATATATGTGTCATATATTTATGTGAATTTTTGCTAAATTTTCAGACATTGTTTACTACCTCTAAAAATTACAAAACCAAAGATGGTCAGAAAGCTTGCTGCTGTGCGACTCAATATATTTTATAAAAGATTTCTATGATGGACATTTAAGAAAAATTTCCCAATTTTATTTTAAGTTAGGGACACTTTGAACTCAGTTCACACCAAGTTTAAACTTCTGAAACCTATTAGTTAAGGAATTAAAAATCGTCAAAGTCGACTCAACATTAAGACAAAAATCCAGTTTTGACCACTTTTGGTAGAAAAATCATATCTTTGGTTTGGTTTAGTATTTTTGAGTGATTCCAGTTGGAGGTTAATCTTAACTCTTTTATCTACAACTTTTATTTTGAAAGTTTTGCTTGAAACGGCCCTCACATGCTCAGTTTATCCGTCCAAAGACAGAATAATAATTCTGTCAGAAGCATTTGGGTCCAAACAACACACCAATGACCATTCTTGCTTTATTAACACTTGAGTTCATCATTTACAAGATTAATACTTTATTTTTATACCTCTTAACATCAAATTTCCAGATTATTATACCTCTTTTAACATATTTTTCACTTAATACAAGTCCATCCATCTCATAATCCAACAACAAGATTCAACTTTCTTAGATCTAACATGTATTCATTCAAATCAACACTTTTCAATACCAATCTTTATAGATCTAACTTTCAACAACATAAAAACATCTTTTTAATGAAAAATCTCAGAAATATATTATTCAAAATATACAAAAACATATAGATCTATCAAAAGGAAAATCACTTTAAAAGCTACAAATCTATAACAACACTTTTGGGTCTTAAACTTGTTGAATCCTTGGATCTTTCTCATAGATTTCGACATGCATATGCATGAGAAGAAAGATCCTATCAACTTGCCTTCATCAAGTGTATATTACAAAGAAAACAAGAAGAAAACATAAACTTTTGATAAAACCTTTGAATATAAACAAGAACAAGATTGAATCTAGTAAAAAGATGAAGATTTATACCCTTGAAGAACTTGGTTTTGAAGATGATTTTGGGCAGATTTTTCGTGACATTCAAGACCACCAAATGACTCCATACTTGACCTTAGATGATGAATTAACAAGAAAAGTTATTATTACAATAGTTTAGATTAGATTTGAGCTCCATTTGCCTTGAAGAAATCCGAAAATAATGGGGAAAAATGGGAAGAAAGGTTGAGAGGAAACTAGGAGATGTGTGTGTGTTTGTTTTGTGTGAAATGAAAAGGTTGGATGGGTTTGTGGGTGTATGGCCGTGGGAGAGAGGAGAGTGAGGTGTTCCATGGGCTCCTATTGGCTAGTGTGGTTGTTAGTTGAATGCCCATTGGCTAGGAGAAGTGGTGTGGTGTTATGAGGTTCCTAATGTAGTCTAGATTCAAAATAAGGGTAATTTTTGAATCAATTATGTATTTGTGGTTAATATATGTTATTCTTGATTGTATAAGTATTGGATGTGTAAATGTTTATATAAATATTTTGTTGTAAGGTCATTTGTTATAGGTTTTATATGTATATGTATATACATGTAGCCGTATGTATGTCTTTGTATACGATTTGTGTTTATAAATTTGTTACTTAATTCTTAATTGTAACTTGTGTATATATATTAGACATATATATTGACTTATTGTTATTTAAACTTATTATTATGTATATAAGGTTCATGGATATATCTTGAGATGGTCATTATATATATTTGGAGTTTACATATACTTTAATTAGCTTCATGACTAGTTTGTTGGACATTATAAGAAATTTTTTGTTGTTGTCACAAGTTGTGAGCCTTGTATAATTAGTTATATAATCTGAACTTCTAGAAATAAAACTTTTTGGTCTTTGACATTTCATCAAGTTCAATTAGAACTAATTATAGAATGAGATTGTCTTGAACGATTATAGTTATTGTTTATGGCATTTCTAAGGCAACTGGCTTCCTTTTGGCTTTCTATTGAGCTAGATGGCAAATATCACCATGTCCTAATGTCTAGAAGCTCAAATCTCTTAATAAACTTCTAGGGATAGATACCTAGATAATTAAGTAAGTTGTCCTAGTCGGAAATTGAGGGTTGTTACATCATTACCCCCTTAACTGAAACTTCGTCCTCGAAGTTCGATCATTCATACGGTAGTAGAAATGGATAAACCAACAGTATGGGTGTCTACACGGAGACATAAATGCGTGAAAGTCAAACAAGATTTCATCACGATTCTTGGTTTCTTGCGAGCTTTTGACTCTAGGGTTGGGGCATCCATTCCTCGGTTCCTTAAAATTCCTCTTGATTAGAAACTTCGAAAAAGAGAAAGGTTACGAATGTCGCTCACTTCTTGAGACGACTGGAGATTTATCGCATGTAATCGTTGCGGGCTGTCAATCTTGCCTAGATTAATACTAATTAATGGGATGATAATAAGAATGGCAATACGGAGGTGTAAAACGAACAAACGGCTCGTAACGTTAGTTACAATAAAGGCGGTAAGAAACGTTGGAATATCAATTGTTTGTGACTACTCATTTCCATTGGTCACTTGGTGTACTTTCCTTTATCGTTTTGCTTTCTCAATTAAAGAAACGTCTCAATGGCTTCTCACTATCTTTATCTTTCTTCAGTTTGAAGTTGGACACGCTTGCCGCTACTTGAATCTATTGACTTCGTTTGCGATTTATCACTTGTTAAGGGATTACCCCCTTAACAAGAGTGATACTAGCCCATTATGCCAAGTTGCACTAAAATTGCGAAGGTACTTCTTCGTAGTACCTCACTTTGGGGTTTTCCAATGTCGTCTTTGTTGCCTTATAGCGTTCGAGGGAATCATGAATTATATGATGATAGTTCCATCTTGTTCCTCATACTTACTTTTGTTCTTCGATTTCGCTCTTATTTTTCCAAAGTCACCTCTTTCATTATTCGCTAAGTCATATCGTTACCAATTTCTCTTGCTTTTGCCGATATTGGCTTTCAAATCGTTTTAAGGTACCTTTAATTACTTCCTTTTACGCTAGAAGGACCATTATCTATGACTCATTACCGAGAATCTCTTTTATCATCGCACATATAACCTATTCGGTTTCTTTTGCTATACCTACGCATTCCTCATGATAGGATTTACACAATCCTTATGCTCTTAAGTAATCATATCACCACCATCATTTCAAGGTAAACACTTCGATGTCCTTATTCGCATGAACTCCTCCCTTAAATAATCCTTCGTAGGTCCTCCTGACCTCTACAAAACTGTCAATTACTTTGCTCTCCTGAGCCTCATATCCATTTTCAGCTTTCTATGCTAAGCTTCTTTTCAAATACAATAACCTAATGTCCTTAGAGATTGTGATATAATATAATTTAGGGGAGACATCGGTTACTGTATCCTTTTCTCAACCATTCGGTTTTCTCCATTTTCCTTTCGTTTTCTTATGGGTCACCATACTCCTTACCGTTTCGTCACTCAAATCCATCTCTAACTAGAGTAATCGTCGTCTTGAATAGCACACAGGCAGTCGCTGGTCCTTGCAGTTATCTCAGGGGTACTTGTCAGATCATGGTGATACGGATCCTTTAATCCTAACTCATCACAATTGCGAATTATCCTTATCACCCTTCCGTTCAGACATTCCATAACTAGCTATTCATGGGTTTGTTAGTTGTTTGAAACTTAGTTCAGCGATCAACTTCCTTGATCGTCGCGGTAGTATGTGCCTTGAATTCTAGCGTCGTATTCCTTACTTGCTTTCACTATTAACTTTAGCAATTCCATGTTGTTTTCTTCTGCACTCTTCTTGGGTGCACTACTCCTTGGGTTGATGGTCCTTGACGATTAACCATGTGTTGCAAATTGTTTTTCACTCGGATTCATCTCATTTTAGCTTACCTCCCTACGACCGTTGACCTTGAGGGGATACTTTTCACGACTCCCCGTGCTTCTAAACTCGGGTGTTGAGCGTATATCGCTTTCTCTTGGCTCAGTTGGTATGTTCTACTAATAGCTTATCTTTCGATAAAGGTTTTCCAATTCGTATCCAAAGAATAACGAGTGAACCGCCATACAGATAAACGCCACCAGAACTACATCTTGTAGACGGCGTCAATGCCTTCACTTTACTGTTTGTGTCAAATGATGTTTCTCTACTCTATCTTCTACTCCAAATCATCTTCAATGATGCTAGTGAATAACTCTTCTTGAAAGATAAGTATAATCTTGCACTTCATACTCCTTGTTCGAGCATCTACCTTTGCTGTGATTACCCCCTTAACATTTTTCCTCTAGAAAAATGTAAGGGATTCCCTACTTTTCACTTTATCTCACCATCCTTGACGATCTTCATTTCGCCAAATTCCTGATTCCTTCATGTAGCAAACATCCGTTTGCTTTGGTGTTTTGAAAAAGAAAAGGATAGCTCAGAATTCCTTTTTGTTACTCTTCCATCTTGAGGGTTACTCGACACATCCTAATTATCTTATTGTCCTTGGTTTTCTTCTTCTAACCACTTTCGTCTTCCAAAATTGCTAGTGATCTCCCAAGTTCTAGGGGAGTCCTTATACTTAACCGAAGGTGACCTTCATGTCACACGACCTTCTTTTCGTTGACCACTCAATCTTTCTCTTTGGTCGATGAACATAGATAGGGAAGACCTTCAATTCTTTCTCTAAGTTAAGGCTTAGTATACTCTTCGATTATGCTTCCATGTACTTTGACTTATACACCACAAATCTTCTCCGCCCTACTTTATGTACATGATCCAATAACATCTTCTATGCTATATCGTTATCCCAAGTATTCCTACTTGTGGACGACTGATGTCTGAAAGTCTTTCGCATCCCTTGACGTCGCAGCGAGAGCAGGGTACTACTTACTTGATTTCGCCATTGCTGAGTGTTGCGTAAGTGAATTGTATGTTGTTAGGTTACTGACTTTTGAAGAGAAGCGGTGGTGACCATTACTTTGAAAAAAAACAAGGATACAGAATTTTGGTTTTGAATGAATGAATAAGAAAACAAAAACAAAAGAATCATTAAGGCTCAAATCAAACTCCTTGCGCGGTTTAAAGAAATCACTTCTATGCCTATCGTTGCTCAATGGACTCCAACTTTTGATGACGTCAATATGTGTCGCACCAACTTAGATAATATGGATAACCGTTCGTGTACGCGTGTTATTATAGAGATATCGCACCAAATTTCGGAGCTACAATCCCCAGAATGTGTCTCTAGAATGTATATCGGAATGTGTTCTATCGGCGTCGTCAAATCGTAATTTGGCTTTAATACCACTCGTCTTTCATAAGTCTCCAACTTCATTCGACGTTTACATATGTTTCGCACCATTTCAGATCGAATACCAAGGTTATGCGTAGTTTCTAAGAGGATAGAGTCGCGTCATATCTTGGGTCTGCAATTCTCAGAGTATATCGTCCAACGTTCGTGGAAAGATGCTCCACCGATGATATCGCCGTCGTCATATGTCCATAATGAATAGTGGTGTCGTAAGAAATAGGATGTGGGATAATTTCAAAAGAGCACGAGTGAACGAATATTGGATTAGAGGGGTACTTAATGACAACTTCCATACTTAGGAAATTCCTAATTCATTTTGCATTTCTCAGGGACAATCACTAGTTCCCAAGCGGTCAGATCTCATCACGTAATACATATCTCAGTAGTAAGGACTAACCACATTATAATCACATCTAGCAGGTGCCAGTTCTCAATAGTCAAATCATAGAGCATAATAACTATCTCAATAATAAGGCACAACTATAATCATTAAATCGTTCATGCACTAGCCCTCAATTAGCTCAACCTTAGGGCGCAATAATTATCTCAATAGAAAGGCATGACTACATAATCATCGCAATATTCACGCGCTAGTTTCAAATAGCTCAAACTTAGGGAGTAAAGGCTCTTATATCAATATCGTCCATGAAATTTCATATCAACTCGTCATGCCCATATTTTCTTTCTAAATCAATCATAAATAGTCAACGTCATTACTCAATAATTTGAACAAGTCATACCCCAAAATGATTTCGTGCCTTATAATAATCTCATTATTTTAAAGTGCATATGCAACTTAAAGTTCAACATCATGAATCGTAAGGCTTTTACGCATGACCACTTCTACACTCTGTGTAATGGGCCATCCACACCTATCACGCACCCATTACCAAACTTAGACGCACTTTGATATGTTGTATATTGAAAAACTTTACACATTGCACATTATAACTTTCACATTGCACATTGTAAAGTTTCACATTGCAATCAAATCATGCCAAAATTCACATGTTATAACATAGAGTAGCATGTATCAACGAATATCTTTCAAATTACTTATATAGTGGTGTTTCATACATAATGGGGGCACATAAAGTGGGGAAATTCCTAACTATAACTATGTTCCCCACAATCCTCAAAGTAAAGGCAAGTCACAATAGAAATCGCACTATATATGACGTTATGCGTGAACGTCTAACATTGTGACGAATCACAGTCAAATTCTCATTAAACCGAGTACATGTAATAAAGAGTCTGATTTATTGTTTTTTTTTGTTATGTATTTGAACCGGCTATCTGACGCGGGACACATAGTCGAGGGTTTTTAGCTCGGCCACTGTATTTCGAGTTTTACATGGTCCTCTCATAATTAAACGTAGATTCATGACTTTACGTTTAATTATGGTCCTACCATGTAAAGCTCAAACTAGTCCGCTTAACCTTATGCTCGACTCGACTATAAAAATTCGTTTTGAAAAGTGGCTATAGTTTTGGAAATTCCCGGAGGAACCCCAATGTTCTCTATAACCTTAGTCTCTGATACCATTTTCTGTAACACCCCAACTAAGGCGGAACGTTGAGATGTACAGAAAGTCGAGTATTCAAAACAAAGGATAATAGATAACATTCACCATAGCTTTATTGAATAAAAATAATTTTACAATGCACAAGCATGTGAACCAATTCCCAAGTACAATACGTCTACCATACTTGGATATTGGGTCCACGAAACAAATAACAAATACATGAGATGGTATACTACAATGATCAGGACGGATTCCATTGCCCGTCACAAGGTTTGATCTTTGACTCCAAAGTGCAATGCAAACAATCATTGATCGCATATACATGCCTCAAAGCCCGTACAGCTAATTCATGTATAAACGCATTGAAGAGAAAAAGTGTATAACTTTATGAAAACGTAAGATTGGTTGATTGTTGCATCGGTTTGCCAAGAAGTAACCGACCCATGTCACCTATCAACTTGTTCAAAATAGTTGAGAAAAATCCATGGTAAATTATAAAGTTTTCATTTGTCTCATTTATCGTGAGAGAAAAATATATCAATCGATTGATCATTCATCATACCAAAACCATTCGGTCATCAATGTTTCGATATCGCCAATTTCAACAACTTTCAAGACTCCATATAAGGTCCAATACCCAAACCGTATGTTCAATCAATAATTTCCATCCATAATATAATATCAATACCTCTTGGTCAATGGTAAGACTACCATAACATAATTTGATGAGATTGTTCTTGAGCCACTACTAAGACCGGTTATGTCCCAATAATCAGATATAATGTCCCAAATGATAAGATACTGATAAGCACATGCTGTCAATCATGCATAAAGATAACCAAGGGTCGTGCCATGGAGACGCCCATAAATATATAGTAGTTAGAGCACCGCGAGGCCAGACTGGCGATGAAGGTGGCCACACAGGCAAACCAAACATCCCACCGTTACCTATAATAGTGGATGAGGGGACAAGTCCTAGTTGCGCAACCCTCTAACTACAGGCCTCAAATGAGTTAATAGTAGTGTATAGGGGACCACCGTTTGACAGTACTCAAGCTCATCATATAACATATAACACGTTGAACATACAATATAATTCCCATATCATTATCATTATTTCAAAGCATCATTTCATAAGAGAAAGTCATTTTAATTAATCATGCTTTTCACCCCGCAAGTAAAACATATAAAAGAGTTTGAAAGGGGGCTATGACTCACCTTGATATGCCGCATATTATATTCACTTATCCAAAATGGGTACTTCCCATTTATCACTTCCTTGATCATATATCCGTCATATTCCTCAATCTCACTTCAAGCCAAGACTATCCCTACGATAGGACTAATATACGTAAGTTCCTATCTTAAGCCATCACTAAGAAATGCCACTTTCATTATGTTGTCATAAATTTTGGGATCCAAGTATATTGTTAATATTTGCATCTTTTTGGTTGTAGAGAGTGTTGGTGTAAAAGGGTCACTTTCATTATACATGTAGTTATAAGTTGTAAGAATTTCGGTAACTTGCCTTTGATTATCATGGTTCCCATTGTGTGCTTTGCTTGATTATAATATTTGACATTAGTAACTTCATAATATTAATATTTATGAATACTTTCTTTTATAACTATTTATTTAATTTAATATTATTTAATTAATTATTTCATTTTATTGATTTATTAATTAAATAATTCCTTAAAAATACTTTTAAGTGTCATAATTGTCTTTATAAATTATGGATAATTTCATTTGAATTATCTTCTGATATATATGCTCCTTAATTTATAATTTCATGATTTATACTTTTATTTGTGTATTTTCCATTTATTTTAATGATAATTTTTAATTAATTATTTTTACTCAATTATTTATCTTTAAATTATGTAACGATCTTTGTAATATTATGTAACCATCAAGAATACACACTTAGCCTAATCTGTTTAACGATTTGTCTCACTCAGAGGTTTTAGTTATTTTTACCATTGGTTATGATGATTTAACCACATTCTTGATTTACATAATTTATTTATTGATTTTATGTCTTTTAATTACCATTTAAATTCAATAATTCATGGAAATTCTTAGAAATCATCACTAAACATTTTGGTCAAAAATCTCAGGCCTTTTAGGCAACTTTTATCCATACAAAATCATATCAATTCAACCTATCTTGTGTCTTGCTTATTTTGAGGGTTTTATGATTAAAAATCGTTTACCGAAATAGTGATTTTAGCCTCATTTCTCAAGCAATTAAAGTGCTTCAAAAATGGATTTTCATCCTTATTCCATTATTTACAGAATGTTCATTATATTTTGGTGTCTTAAGTTGTGATCGTGGTGGTGGTGTGATGTGTGCAATTTAAAGCTTTCGGTTAGTGCTTATATGAACCGAATTTGTGATTTGTAGGCTTGCCTTTGCAATTTAATAACCAAGTTAAGTTTTATAACTTTCATTTGACATATTCTCAGTAGGTTTATAATACGTTTTGTTACGAGATTGTTGGAGTTGATTAAAGTTGCAATCTAGTGACTTTTAGCTTATTTTGTTGTGAAGAACTTTTACTTGAAATTTTCTGTTTTAACCCTTATTTTCATAGAATGTTGAGTAGTCATTTTTGGTTAAGTTGAATTATTTGGACGTTGGTGATTTTTGTAAAGAGACATATATGTGTCATATATTTATGTGAATTTTTGCTAAATTTTCAGACATTGTTTACTACCTCTAAAAATTACAAAACCAAAGATGGTCAGAAAGCTTGCTGCTGTGCGACTCAATATATTTTATAAAAGATTTCTATGATGGACATTTAAGAAAAATCTCCCAATTTTATTTTAAGTTAGGGAAACTTTGAACTCAGTTCACACCAAGTTTAAACTTCTGAAACCTATTAGTTAAGGAATTAAAAATCGTCAAAGTTGACTCAACATTAAGACAAAAATCCAGTTTTGACCACTTTTGGTAGAAAAATCATATCTTTGGTTTGGTTTAGTATTTTTGAGTGATTCCAGTTGGATGTTAATCTTAACTCTTTTATCTACAACTTTAATTTTGAAAGTTTTGCTTGAAACGGCCCTCACATGCCCAGTTTATCCGTCCAAAGACAGAAGAATAATTCGGTCAGAAGCATTTGGGTCCAAACAACACACCAATGACCATTCTTGCTTTATTAACACTTGAGTTCATCATTTACAAGATTAATACTTTATTTTTATACCTCTTAACATCAAATTTCCAGATTATTATACCTCTTAACATATTTTTCACTTAATACAAGTCCATCCATCTCATAATCCAACAACAAGATTCAACTTTCTTAGATCTAACATGTATTCATTCAAATCAACACTTTTCAATACCAATCTTTATAGATCTAACTTTCAACAACATAAAAACATCTTTTAATGAAAAATCTCAGAATATATTCTTCAAAATATACAAAAACATATAGATCTATCAAAAGGAAAATCACTTTAAAAGCTACTAATCTATAACAACACTTTTGGGTCTTAAACTTGTTGAATCCTTGGATCTTTCTCATAGATTTCGACATGCATATGCATGAGGAGAAAGATCCTATCAACTTTGCCCTCATTAAGTGTATATTACAAAGAAAACAAGAAGAAAGTATGAGTTTTTGATAAAACCTTTGAATATAAACAAAAACAAGATTAGATCTAGAAAAAAGGATGAAGATTATACCCTTGAAGAACTTGGTTTTGAAGATGATTTTGGGCAGATTTTTCGTGACATTCAAGACCACCAAATGACTCCATACTTGACCTTAGATGATGAATTAACAAGAAAAGTTATTATTACAATAGTTTAGATTAGGTTTGAGCTCCATTTGCCTTGAAGAAATCCGAAAATAATGGGGAAAAATGGGAAGAAAGGTTGAGAGGAAACTAGGAGATGTGTGTGTGTTTGTTTTGTGTGAAATGAAAAGGTTGGATGGGTTTGTGGGTGTATGGCCGTGGGAGAGAGGAGAGTGAGGTGTTCCATGGGCTCCTATTGTCTAGTGTGGTTGTTAGTTGAATGCCCATTGGCTAGGAGAAATGGTGTGGTGTTATGAGGTTCCTAATGTAGTCTAGATTCAAAATAAGGGTAATTTTTGAATCAATTATGTATTTGTGGTTAATATATGTTACTCTTGATTGTATAAGTATTGGATGTGTAAATGTTTATATAAATATTTTGTTGTAAGGTCATTTGTTATAGGTTTTATATGTATATGTATATACATGTAGCCGTATGTATGTGTCTTATACATGTAATTGACTTAAAATTTTATCGATCTGAATGTAACTTTGTGTATATATATTAGACATATATATTGACTTATTGTTATTTAAACTTATTATTATGTATATAAGGTTCATGGATATATCTTGAGATGGTCATTATATATATTTGGAGTTTACATATACTTTAATTAGCTTCATGACTAGTTTGTTGGACATTATAAGAAATTTTTGTTGTTGTCACAAGTTGTGAGCCTTGTATAATTAGTTATATAATCTGAACTTCTAGAAATAAAACTTTTTGGTTCTTTGACATTTCATCAAGTTCAATTAGAACTAATTATAGAATGAGATTGTCTTGAACGATTATAGTTATTGTTTATGGCATTTCTAAGGCAACTGGCTTCCTTTTGGCATTCTATTGAGCTAGATGGCAAATATCACCATGTCCTAATGTCTAGAAGCTCAAATATCTTAATAAACTTCTAGGGATAGATACCTAGATAATTACAAGTGAGTTGTCCTAGTCAGAAATTGAGGGTTGTTACATCATTACCCCCTTAAATGCAGGAACCAAACTGTTTTTATCGGTTTTGAACTTTTAAAGTTTTCTTCCGCATCTTTTAACACCGTTAGGTGGAAATTTTTGAAAACCCATGTTTTTAAATGTCGGGTGTTACAAGTTGGTATCAGAGAAATGGTTTAAGTGAACCAATGACTATAGGAGTGCCTTAGGAATTGGACTTAAACCGATGTAGGATAAGTTAGGCTTATGCAGGTGTGCCTAGCTTTGAGATGAAGTACTATAGGACGGGTTGGGGAGTGAGTGAGAGTGTAAATTAAGGCTTGAGTATTTTGTGTGATAAAGTAGCTAAATGAAGTATAGACTTGATAATTGTAGTCTCACTTTAACTCTTGCTAGCCGTCGTCATTGCCTTGTAGAAAGAATGGAAAATACAAGAGCGAACAGTCAGAGAGGTGGAGTAGGTGCTAGTGGTGTTCCGCCAAATGGAAACGGGGCTGGAAATGAAGTCGAGCAAAGGCCACCCCGTTGGCAAAATCGAGGAATTCGTATTGGTGATCCACCAACCGCATCCGAAATTGATAGGGCAAACCCGGTACTTGAGCAAATTCCTTCACAAGCTCAAATGTTTGAAGAGTTGAGGGCTGTTCGAGCTCTATTGAGAAGAAACGAAGAAGAATTGGCTCAAGTGAGGGCGGAAAGAGAAGCTGAAAGAAATGTGAGTGAACAAAGGGGTGAGCACACGGATGGGAATTACTTAACCCCTCCCAAAGTGCTGAACCGACAATGGCGAGATCACAACATGCTCATGAGAATGTTGTTGCAGTTGTAGGTGTTGATGGAGTGAATGGTGGTGGACCTGGAGTTGTGAATGCACCTCGCATTAACAACTTTAAGTATGAGAGTTTCCAGAAATGTGGTGCTAAGGAGTTTGATGGTACACAAGATGCAGTTGGTGCAATGGAGTGGATAGAGGACTTTGGGGTGGTCTTTGCTTCATGTTATTGCCCTGATGACATGAAGGTTTTGTGTGCAACAAGGATGTTGAAGAAGAATGCCCGTAACTGGTGGAGGGCTACTACTGTTTCTATGGCTCCTGAGGTATTAGTTGTGATGCCTTGGGGTACATTTAAGGAGAAGTTCTTGGAGGAGTATGTTGGAACTCGAGAGTTGCGGCTTATTGAGAAGGAGTTTAGATCTTTGGTTGCTAAACCCGGTGCAATTACGGAGTATGCACATTCTTTCATGGAGAAGCTTAAGTTCGTGGGGCATTTGGTTCGTAGGGATGAGGATCAGATTGAGGCTTATTGTGATGGCCTCCCAGCTAACTATCGTGGTTTGTGTAGGCAGCATGTTACTTTATCTGCTGCAATAAAGGAGTCTAAGAGGTTGGATGATGACTTCAAAACTGAAAAAGTGGTGGAAAAAGCTGATGACAAGAAGTCGGGATTCAAGAGAAGATCTAATTGGTCTTCGGATTCAAATAAAAATAATAAGAAGTTCAGGGGAAATTCTAATTCAAGTGGGGACAAGAATAAGAAGAAGAGTGGTACGTGGTGTGTATCTTGCAAGACTTTTCATGATGGTCAATGTTCTGATAAGACAAGGAGGTGTCACAAATGTGGTGGATCGGGACATCTTGCGACTGAATGCAGGGACAAGACTCGTTGCTACAAGTGTCAAGAAACGGGTCATCTTATTGCTGATTGTCCTCAAATGAAGAATGACGGGAAAGAGGACAGACAGCAGCAACAGCTGCTAAATCTCGTGCTTTTCAGATGACTACCGACCTTGCAAAGGAGAATGATGAGGTAGTAAGCGGTACTTTTCTTGTTAATTCAAAACCTGCCTTCTGTTCTTTTTGATTCTGGTGCAAATAGGTCGTTTGTGTCTACTTTATTTGCTCCTAAGCTAGGAAGAGTCACTACCCCTTTAGATTGCTCTATAGAAGTGGAAATTGCTAATGGTACGGTTATTGATATACGTGTGGGTTATGATGATTGTGACATTGAGATTGAAGGTCGTCATTTCCGGTCCAGCTATTACCTACTACTTTAGCCGGTTTTGATATAGTGATAGGTATGGATTGGTTGTCACAGAATGAAGCTACTATATTGTGTTCACAAAAGATGATTCAGTTTTCTACACCCGATGGTAAAGTTATCACAGTTTATGGAGATAAGAAGAGAGGAGGAATAAAGATTATCAATATGATGAAGGCTCTTAAGTGTATACGAAAGAATAAAAGCCATTTCCTTGCTTATGTCATTGATGCAAGAAAAGAGAAGCCTTCTATTGCTAGTGTGGATGTAGTTTCTGAATTTCCTGATGTCTTTCCCGATGATCTTCCCGGTATTCCTCCCGATCGTGAAGTTACTTTTCAGATTGATCTACTACCCGGTGCTACACCTGTTGCAAAGGCACCATACCGATTAGCTCCTACAGAAATGAAAGAGTTAATGTCCCAACTTCAGGAGTTACTTGACAAGGGTTTCATACAACCTAGTTCCTCGCCTTGGGGAGCTCCGGTTCTCAGTTGCTGAAATGAAAGAGAGAATGGGTTCGTGCGCATGTGCATAGACTACCGTGAAGAATAGAGCGAACAGTTAAGAATAAATATCCTCTCCCTGTATTGATGATCTTTTCGATCAACTTCATGGTGCCTCATACTTTTCTAAGATAGATTTGCGGTCCGGTTATCATCAATTGAAGGTTAAGAAGGAAAATGTAGCAAAGACAGCTTTCCGGACTAGATATGGACATTATGAGTTCTGGTCATGCCATTTGGGTTGACTAATGCTCCAGCCGCGTTTATGGACTTGATGAATCGAGTATGCCGTCCTTTTCTAGATCATTTTGTGATTGTTTTTATTGACGATATTTTGATTTACTCTAAGAATGAAGCTGAGCACCGTGAATACTTAAAGGCCGTTCTTGAAGTATTAAGGGAGAAGAAGTTGTATGCTAAGTTCTCTAAGTGTGAGTTTTGGCTTCGAGAAGTTCAGTTTCTTGGACATGTCATTTCTTCAGAAGGCATTAAAGTAGATCCCTCAAAAATTGAAGTTGTGTCTAAGTGGGAGCAGCCAAAGACTCCCACAGAGATCAAAAGTTTCCTTGGTCTAGCTGGCTACTATCGAAGGTTTATTCAGGATTTCTCCCGGATAGCTAAGCCAATGACTGAATTAACAAATAAAGGAGTAAAGTATGTGTGGACTGAAAAACAGGAGAAGGCATTCTAGACATTGAAGACAAAGTTGTGTAAAGCTCCCATTCTTGCCTTGCCTGAAGGTACTGGTGATTTGGTTGTGTATAGTGATGCATCGATTATAGGTTTGGGTAGTGTCCTTATGCAGAGGTACAAAGTGATTGCTTATGCTTCACGCCAGTTGAAGCCACATGAGAAGAATTACCCGACCCATGATCTTGAGTTAGCGAGCGGTAGTATTTGCTTTTTATGGAGCGTGTACGGCCTGGGTCTGCCAACCTCTCCTATCTCCCACTGGTTGTCTCTGCTTCCTACGTTTTTGTTCTTTTAATTGTCGCTCGCCTTCCTGTGCCCCCATGGCCATTAACTATCACTCTGCTCTTAACACCTTGCAACCCCTCACGATGAGGTTTGTCCAGGTTTGGTGCCAGGGTTGCATCTGCCCCGTGACCGGCTATTTGTAAATGGGGCTCGTCCTCCCGTCCATCACATATTTCTCTCTTTACCTGCTTGCTTTAACGGCATGTTCCGCCCCCCGACCCTGCTCTTTTTTGGTCGTGCCCTAACACATCAGTAAACATCGTTGCCTCTCGTTTACCTACCTTGCCACTCCTTCTCCGTCTTGCTCGTCCCGGTTCTGGCCACTTGCCTGATTCTTTCCTCATTTAACACTTCCCTGCGTATCTTACCCCGTATTCTTCTCCCGCCCTCTCCTACCATGACCATTGTTTTGCCTAATAGATGCCACGTCCCTCTGGGGGCGGACTGCACTCAAATTTACAATCTTTCCAGGTTGGGCGGGATTCCTAGATTACAATTAACGAATTAGCGGGCTCCTTCTATTGCCGGCCACACTTCGGGTGTCGAGTTAAGCCGCGCATTCCTTTCTACATCGCTAACGTCTCCTTTCGTTCAGACGCCTTTTTTCCTCCCCGCACTCCCGCCGCCTTAAACGGTACTAATGATCTTTTAACAGCAATTTACACTTCGCCCAGTTTATTATTTCACCCCCCCCCGCGGCGTTCTTAGCCCACATGCCCCACCTCTGACAAGACTACCTCAAGATTAGTGATCGTGGACCCAGGGCGCCACTTTCCAACTCTTAATGTCTGAACGAAACCTAGCTCAAGTCGTCGGTGTGGGCCCACATTTTACTCCCAGTATTGTGCCGCGGCGCCTCCGCTCCGCCAAATTACCGCCTTCTTAGGTGACCGCTCGCCCCATCACCTTCGTATCTCCCATCCCTCGCTAGCCGAACCCGGTGCTGCGATTTTAGGTCGGGGAGGGGTAGTATTGCTAGGAGCAGAACGTAGGATAAAGACCAGGACCCTCGGAAACGATGACATGCCTATTTGCTCTCTCCTCATTACCCTTCCTGTCGTTTTACACGCCTGCCGCCCTAGGAGAACCCACTGCTCATGGGAGGAGGGAAGAAATAGGATACTGGGAAATAGAAGCGCGGAGAGTCGATACATAGAGGAAGAAGGGGGAAGGAAAGAGGCCGCGAGGCGCAACGGGAAGGGGGGACGCGCAGTGGCGCGCGGGGCAAGGGGGCGAACCCGGAACTAATAAAAGTGAAATCAATCTCTATCGCCACAACTTTTCCAGAGATGATATGCAATAACCCACTTTAAAGTAAATCCCTCCCTACCTGTACTACTAAAAGAAGTGAGCTTGTGATTTACAACTACCAGTGTAAAGAATATCGGAGTTTGTAGGAAAATATATATTTTTATATAGAAATTAAAAATGTTGCTTAAGCGGTTAAAACATCCATCTACATTACAGAAGACGGAGTTTGAGTAAAACCCGCAGCCTAGCATCAGCTAATGGTGAGCCCCCTGGGGATACCAGTCCACGCAATACCGTAACTTTTATGGGGCACAGTCGCGTGAACCTTACAGGGGATAGGCCTCCATGTGCGAGGAGTATATTGTATAGACAAATTAGATGTCCGTGGGTCAGTTAGAAAAACACTATCGAAACCAAATACATATCAAATCGAAATACATGGAAATATATCGCAACTTCACATAAGAGATAATCTACCAAAGCACTGGAACATTTAACAAAGGTTATAGCAAGTAGTAAGGAAAATAAGGCTAATCATCACAATTATGCATATAAACAACAAATACATAAAAGCCTTAATCCTACTCTCGCACTCAACCCATCCCAGTCCTAAAAGCAATCTCCTTAAGGCTAAGGCACAATTACCTAAGCTCAAATTCGCAACAACGTTACTAGTTTAAGTCCATGACCTACATCCGCAGGGCAAGGAGAGCACGGGGAATGAAAGAAGGCGGGCGCGACACCGGGGTGTAAGTAACACCCAAACTTTAAAAATACCGGGGGTTCCAAAATTTTTTATTCATCTATAGACCACAATGGCGGAAAAGGTCTATTTTATAAAACAACTGTCAACTTTACTAGCAAATTAAGGTTGACCTCTTATTAATTCAAAAGGTGTTACTAACATACTACTCCATTTTACATTGAAACCCAATATTCACATCCTGCAGGTCTACATAAACCTGAACTAGGAAATAACATCATAATAAGCAACTAACGGCTAAGGGCACTTCTCTGAACTATAATCTAATAGTCTACCCATTCCTCACCGCATGCACCTTCATTCCTTGCTACTCTGCGAGACACAACCGACAAAGTAGACACAAGTGTCAGCTTATAAAGCTGAGTAAGATAAGGTTAATCCAAAATATATATGTTAAACAAAACTACTATCAACAACAACGTTACATTATTAATTACCCATCCAATTGGTCATGATTGCATACCTGCACCATTAGGCTAATACATACCAATAATAGGATTTAACCCGCATATCCCATATCTATATCATTCCATTAATATATACTAAATATAGAATATAAACCGCATATCCCATACATATATCATTCCAATATTATCATATATAGGTTACATATATAATTACCCATCTCGTATCACAATTCTTTATCATGATAGGATTCTTAAAGCACAAGAAATCCTATTTCAATATTTAAGGATCACTACATTACCATATAGTTTACACATATCCTTAAATACTATAGGCTAGTGTCCATCAAACCACCTATCGATCCATTAGTCAACACCCCCCATATCGTTTTATACCAATAAAAAAGAAGGCATGAAATGAGTAAAAAGTAAAATATCAAAGAAAAATAAAGCACAGAGAAGAAAGGAGATAGTTAAAAAATAACCCCCCGCATAGTTCATAAGCTTTATGTGAACTTAGGGTATCTATCATCCCAAGGACAAACAATCGATCATAATCCTGTACATATGACATCAATATACACAAACAATAGGATTTAATCATGAAATCCTAAATGTGCCTATCATATATAGGGTTCCTAAACAACAATAAGGAATCCTATTTCAATTTGCGAGAACCATCCACCAACATTATGAGACAAAATCTACCAAAAGGTAGATAGGAGATGTATGTAGAAGAAATCCTCAATTAGAGTGTTTTTGTACAAAGAATGCCAAAGCTAGGACTACACACAAATTCTCAGAGTATGTGCTATACATCGAATAGGCAGCTATCCTATACACATATTCAATCATTGAGAATATCCATTTAATCATATGGACCATCGAATCCTCAGAATATATGCTATACAACGATTAGGCAGCTAACCTACACACATATTCTCAGAGCATGTGCTATACACCGAATAGGCAGTTATCCTATACACATATTCAATCATTCGTCAAGTAGAGTCCCGCGCTGTGGGTGATACCGGGGGAAGCGCGAAGTAGAGTGCCAATTAAACGATGTACACCGATGGGATGAATAGCTTAGAAGCCAATCGTTAGTTGTGTTTATGTGACCAAGGGTCAGTGTCTAGTAGAAAGCTACATCTTGAATTAGGTAGTATTTGCTTTGAAGTTGTGGAGACATTATCTTTATGGCACTAAGTGTACCTTGTATACCGACCATAAGAGCCTACAGTATGTGTTCAATCAGAAGGAGATGAATGTGAGATAAAGAAGATGGATGGAACTACTTAAGGATTATGATTGTGAAGATCAAATACCATCCCGGTAAAGCCAATGTAGTGGCGGATGCACTAAGTAGAAAAGTGCAGAATTCCTCTTGCAAATTGATGAGTATACAGGTTCGAGCAAAGTCGGGACTACTTGACCGTATCAAAGAAGCCCAAGTTAAGGCGTTAATGGAGGACAACATTGATAAAGAAAATATTGGAAAGAAGAAAAGATTAGAGATGGAAACCAATAGCCGTAGATTTAAAACTTATAAAGGTCGAATTTGGGTGTCATTGCTAGATGGAAATCGTGAGTTGATCCTTGAAGAAGCCCATAGAAGTAGATATTCAGTTCATCCTGGTGTTACCAAGATGTATGCAGAGAATTGAAACCTATTATAGCACCGGTGTGGCCCAAGCGCACCCGGAGATATCAAAGGGAGTAGCCATTGTAGACAAAATGGTTTGACTTGTGCACGTGTGAAAACGGATCATCAAAAGCCGTATGGGTTATTACATCAACTAGAGATTCCGGAGTGGAAATGGGATCATATCACCATGGATTTTGTAACGAAGCTACCAAAGACGCCGAAAGGAAATGATATGATATGGGTCATTGTGGATAGATTGACGAAGAGTGCACATTTCTTAGCGACCCGACAAGATGTGCCCTTAACGAAGATGGCAAAGATGTATATTGATGAAGTAGTCTCAAAACATGGAGTTCCTTTATCTATTGTTTTCGGATCGAGACTCGAGATTCGTGTCCAATTTTTGGAAGGGTCTTCAACGAGAATTGGGTACTAGAGTGAACTTGAGTACCGCTTATCCACCGAGAAAGGTCTAGAGTGTAAAATTGAGTAAACGTCCATAATCCTCAAATACACGATTAGAGGCAAAAGTGAAAGGCTCTATACAAACTTTAGAAGATATGTTGAGAACGTGTGTACTAGATTATGGTGGAGCATGGGATGATCATTTGAAGTTGATTGAGTTTGCTTACAACAATAGTCACCATGCAAGCATTGGAATGCCACCATTTGAGATGCTTTATGGTAGAAGATGTAGGACTCCAAGTTGTTGGATGGAGCCCGGTGAGAAACAATTAACCGGTCCCGGAATCATTGAAATCACCTCTGAAAAAGTTAACGTAGCTAAAGAAGCTTTACGTGGAAAGAAGCTTTACGTGTGGCAAGAGAGAGAGACAGAAAACCTATGCAGACAAGAAAAGGAGACCGATTGAGTTTCAAGTTGGTGATTTGGTGATGCTGAAAGTTTCACCATGGAAAGGAGTCATTCGATTTGGAAAGAAGGGAAAGTTGAGTCCATGTTTCATTGGACCTTTTAAGATTCTGAAACGCATAAAGGATGTAGCATATCAGTTGGAATTGCCTCCAGAATTGGATGGAATTCACAACACCTTTCATGTATCCTACTTGAGGAAATGCTTAGCCGAGGAGTCAAGTGTGATTCCTATTGAAGATGTGAGTATTGACCCAATGAAGAGAATGGTAGATGAAGCAGTGGCGATACTTGGAAGAAAGCAAAAGAAGTTACGCCGAAAAGTGATTGACCTTGTATTGATAAAGTGGAAGCATAATCTTGGAGAAAGCTTAACGTGGGAAACCGAAGCAGTAATGAAGGAGAAGTATCCGGAGTTATTCCTTTCTGATGAGATTCCGGGGACGGAATCCTCTTAAGGGGGAGGTAATTGTAACATCCCAAACTTTTTATTTAACAGTTGACTAGTGTCGTTAAGTCAACATAGGGTGTCGTTAAGTCTATATTAGATTTAATGCTTATATGTAGTTATTGTGTGATATGTGTGAGGCTTGAAAGCCTAAATGTATAATGTAGTATATATGTGTGTAAAATGTAGTTAAATGCCTATGTAGTGGTATTTAAAGAAGTATTTATGTTATATATGGTCCCTAAAGTAGTTTTTGACTAGTAATGAAGGATTAGGAAGCTTAGGGACTAGTTTTGACATAGAAGGAAAGTTAAAAACGGGTTTAGGGAGTTAGGGGGTGTCATTAGGTTGTCAATTGCAGAATATTCATTCCCTAAACAAACCCTAGCAGCCCCATAACATCCCTTCATCAATTGCAAGCCGAAAAGTCTTCCAACGTGTGATTCGAGAGAGTTTGGTCTAGTATTTTGCTTCCCTATAGCGATCTACAGGTAATATGAGTATTTACCATTTGAGATCTGATTGTTGGAGTCTTGTATTAGTTTAAATCCAGGCCATGGGGTTTGGGTTGGGTTAATTAATTGATTGATCATTGATTTCATGTTTTTCGGGTGATCAAACGATTAATTTATGTTAGAAAATGATTAAAGGATCAATTGATGGATTGAAGTTATCAAAAGTATCTTGGAAAAGGTTAATTTTGTATTCCCAGGTCGAATTAATGGTTGATGTTCGTATGGGATTCGATGAAAGGTTTAAAAAATTGGTTTTTGGTCGCAGTAGGCTTTGTGCGGCGCAAAGGGGTTTTGTGCGGTGCACAGATGCCAATTTTGAAAACTAGATTTCTGATGGGTGCCCGTTATGCGGCGCACAGATGGTTTTTGCCAGAATATTGCTTAGTTTCTGTGAAGAATGTGCGGCGCACATAGGTTCTGTGCGGCGCACATGGGTGTCTGGTCTAGTGCAATTGTTTTGTTTAGCTTATAGACCGATCTTATACTTGTTCTAGGTTCTTGGAGGCACCTAGCCAGCGTTATAGTATACTTGTAGTTTGTTGGTAAGCTGTATCAAGGTAAGATACACTACTTTTGGCACGCTGAGGGTTCAACAAACAATGGTTTCTTACTTATAACTTCCCAAACGGTAACTTATGATGTATGTGGGTATTCCGGGTTACACGGGAGGTATTGTGGGTTATCAAGTTGACCATGAGACCTGAAATGCAGTCCCAAATGTTATGAAATGAAGTATGGTGTAATGTAGTGATTTGATATGTAATGTTATGATGTATCTTGCAATGTTTGAAATGTAGAAATGACGTTGATTCTTGATGTGTGCATGCTTATGTGACTTGTTCACCTAGCTCACTAGACTTACTAGGCTGCCATGTCACTTGCACGTTTAAGGGCCCAAACGTAATGAAGTTAATGTGTGTATATGTTTAGGTTGTGTGATGCCTAAACTAATAATGTGTGAAACCGAGCTCGTAAATTGATATGCAGAAAGTGTTAAGCTTAACCGTACTTGCCCTAGCCCGGCGGGTGCGTGAACGTGTGGTTGCTTGGGTGGCTCCTCGCAACATGGTCATTGAAACGCAGTTTGAGTAATACGAGGGGTTTGACCCACCTCCATATACGGATTACTCCGGGATTGGCTTGCCATTCCCTAACGACATTTAATGAGTAGCCTTTTGGTTGATCATCTAGTCGGGTGTGATGTATGTTACACTTATATGCAGTTAACGAAGATACGTGTGTTTATGTGTGGAATAAAAGAAGAATAGGCACATTTAGGGTGATTCATCCTAAGTTGATATGCAGTTTATATGTGTGTTTATAATGTGAGTTGTGCCTTATTGTTTTGTCTATAAAGTGGAAATGTTTTAATTGGACAAAGCTTTATAACCTTAGTGTTATCTTACTTAGCTAATTCGTTAGCTAACACTTGTTTCTTGAAATGTGGTTCCCTCAGGTTTAGCTTGAAGAGCGAGGAGTGGGTAGATAGCTTGCTGATAACTTTAGCTACCCATAGATGCTACACCTCATTAGACATAATTTACATTTTGTTATTTTGCTGAATTTATGAAGTACTTTGTAGACGGTTGTTTTGTGTTGGGCAACCGTTGGGTTTTCATTTAGACATTTTAATGATATTGCATGTAACACCAATAAATGCAGAAACCGAACTGTTTTTATCGGTTTTGAACTTTTAAAGTTTTCTTCCGCATCTTTTAACACCGTTAGGTGGAAAATTTTTGAAAACCCATGTTTTTAAATGTCGGGTGTTACAGTGGCGGACCTGGAGAGATCATTACAGACATCCTCTCAGGTTATTTCTGACTTCAAATCATTATTGTCAAATAACCTTCAGTCCGAAATGAATATATTTGCTGGGAATGAGAAGATGGTCTTTGAAAAATTGGACGAACTGGTACTGGCCACCAACAGAAATTCTGAAAAAATCAAAGTGGCAGTCCAGGGTAGAAGCAAAGATGGTAATTCTGTTCAGACTGCAGTAAAAGCTGAAACTGCACAACTAATTGCAGGTCTGAAGGAAGAACTTCAGAAGTTGACCAGATCTGTTAACTGAACTGGAAAAGAGGCCAACCATCGATCAGAATACCGTCATCAGTACAATCAGCAATACATGTGTTCAGAAGTTCAAAGATGAAATGCTGAAAGACATTACTGATGAGGTTTATGAAGCTGTCCTCAAGAATTTAAAAGATGGGTTGCTGCCACAAGTGGTCAAGATGATAGAGAATGAGATGCCAAGACATTTGCCCAATAATATTGATATGATTAAAAAGGATCTTGAGTCACTCAGAAACACAGTAAACATTATTTCTCCAGTAACTGGTAGAACCTTTGGGGCTTCTGACCGTTTTTGGCTAGAACAATTATGGAATGATCTTCAGTCCAGAACCAAAGATCCTTCCAAGGGGGGAAAGGTGTTAGAAAAGTCGATAGAAAAGTCTGCTGAGAAGAATGTTGGTACTGAAAAGGTGTTGGAAAAGGAGAAAGCTGTGGTGACTGGTACTGATGCCAGTGCACCTGAAGTTGTTGCACAAGAAACACAAGTACAGACAGAAGAGGCTGTTGGTACTGAAGCCAGTGAGCCCAGTTCGAAGAATTCCCAGATATCACCACTACTTTGAAAAGTCTAAAAAGAAAGAAACATGTGGTATCTGGAGACGAAATTGAAAGCACTGAAGAAACTAAGGACACAACTATTGGTTCTTCACAACGAATGCCAGTCAGAACTGATCAGAGACTGGAACAACAAGGGATTCTGATCGATATCTTCAAGAAAGGACAAATGGATGATTTGCTTGCCCATAAAAGGGAGATGGAAATAATGGGAACACTGGACTCATATAACGCTGGTAGGTTGGGCGTTCATATTGAGGTTTATAAATTAATGAAAGAAGATCCCAGAGTCCATAAGTGTCTAGAAGTATGGACGATGTTTACATCAGGTCCAGATATTCTGAAGATGAACAGAAGTTCGATGCTGAAACCTATGGTCGATCTGTCTCAGAGTTGATTGAGTTAAGAAGAGCAGAGTTGTTTGATCTGCAAAAGAAAGTTAGAAAGAATGCTACTGCACTGGAGAGTGAATATAGAAGAAAAATAAAAGATAAGTCTAAACTCCCAGTCAGACAGACAAAGGCTGCCAGAGATGCAGACCTCGGTATGTTTATTCCACTGGACACAACAAAAAGAATTGATAGAGTCCAAGCTCAGAAAGAGTTGGAGAAACTGAAGGTGTCCAGGCAAACTGAAGAGGACATCCAAGTTGCCAGAACCAGGGAGAAGTATAATGAACTAATGCGGTTCAGGGCAGATGTCAGAAAGATTATTGGAGCTGAAATCAAACTTGCTGAAAACCATGAAAATTTTACCAAGTTTGAAGTGAAGCTCACCAGAGAAGGGAACTTCGTTGATGAAAGGAAGTTCACATCAGTTTAGGCATTTGGGTTGACTGAACTGAAAGAAATTGGACTGATCTTCAAAGGACAGTCAAATTTGTCTCCAGACGTACAGGCCTTCATAAAGAGAATTCAATGGGTCTGGTCGAGAAAGGAGAAAATGGAGGTTGCACTTGGCATTCGCACTGCAAGTTCAACTCCATCACCCAAGAGGAAGGCTACAGAGAGTGCATCTGGGCACATCCAAAAGAAGCAAGCCTGACTCACTTTATCATTTACTTGTACTTTAAATGCTTAAACAAATGTTGTAACTTCTTTACCAGTTGATGTTGTTAAATAAAGTTACATATTTTGATTCACAAGTACGTGATCAGATTTAGTTTAAATTTGTTCTTAAAAGATGAAACTGGAACACTGATGATCTATAAAGTGTTCTCCAGTAACTTTCAAATTTTAGACTAAGAAATTTTCGCTAAGTGTTTTCCAGGTTTACAATTTGTAAAGATAGAAGCCTGAAAAATACTTGCATTATTTCTGAACAAATAGGGGGGATTTGTTAGGTTCATATTCACTGGACCACTCTAGACTTGAAGACTGGACCCTCACTGAAGATTTGTCCAGAAATATACTAAAGACCATGAGCGACTTACTTGTATAGGAAATCTGGAAGTCACCAGATTTCAGCTCACTGGACTTCACTCTAGTCCAGATCTATCCACTGAAGACATTTTCACTAAAGTCAAAGACTGAAGTCTGAAGAATGAAGACTGACAATGGCGGAGCCTACTGGAAGTCTTACCAGATCTACGACTGGAGTTCTTATCAGTATTCATGACCTTACAAGTCTGAACACTGATTACGAGGTATGACTTTAAGCTTACACACTTATATCTGGACAACCCACTTGTCCACTTGATATTAGTACAATACGTGTGTAATGCTGATTGGTTATAAAGGGATAACAAAGTCACATCAAACTGACTTTACCCTTTACATTAACCAATGCATTTAAGGTGTTTCCTTAAATGCATGTAATCATTTGTACGGCACATTAAATTCACTGGTGAATTTACTTGCCTATAAATACAAAGTCATATTATTCGTTCAAAATACTTTTTAGCAATTTGGTCCAACTTTAAGTATTTTGATCCAAGGAATACTTGCCTATAAATACAAAGTCTAAATACTCTCGATCATCAACAGGAATACTTCACAACTTTAAGTATTTTGATCCAAGGAGAATATTTGATAAATATAGATCACTTGTAATTCAAAGGTTGTTTTAAGATACTTACTATTCAGTAATATCTTTGTTCTGCATCAACCTTGTATTTTATTTAACATCATAAATAAAATACACTTGAAACATTACATTGTGTTCCACCTTTATTATTTATTGCTTTAAGTCTTGTATTACTTACTTTATATATTTACATTTATTTGAAGTAATACTAGCTCATATTTAGTTTACAATTTGTATTTTACACTTTGGGTTATTCATCTGAAAAATGGGACTCACACAACATATACATCATATCATCATATACTTACATCTTAATCCATGTCTTATATCATATCAACATAGACTTACCACTTAAACGTAACTTCATAACATATCTTGGCATATCACACATAAACTTGTCACACATATTCATATTAGCACATGTAGAGTATTTACTCCTAATTGTGCCTATCAACAATTATATCACACATATCAACATAGCTTACTTAAATCCCACGTCACATTGTAATCCCACGTCTTAATTTACATGTACATCTTTCTCACATATTATTATAGTTATCTTAATCAACTTATTCCCACATCTTACATCTTTAATCAACTTACATATTACACACTAGCTTTACAACTAGCACGATTTCCCACATCTTACGCACTAGCATTACATCTAGCACGGTTTCCCACGTCTTACGCACTAGCATTACATCTAGCACGGTTTCCCACATCTTACGCACTAGCATTACATCTAGCACGCTTTCCCACGTCTTACGCACTAGCATTACATCTAGCACAGTTTCCCACGTCTTACGCACTAGCATTACATCTAGCACGGTTTCCCACGTCTTACATACTAGCATTAAGGCTAGAACAATTTCCCACATCACACATTTTACTTTAACATTAGGTACAATCGTTACCTAATTAGTCCATATCTACTTTTGCATTTAATCCCACTAACGTGCACAACTCATAGCGATTCCCACGTGTATCTAGTGAACTAGACATATCATACTTAAGTCCCACATATAAGCCATCACACGTCAATCATTAAAACAAATCATCGACATTATCAATATCACAAAACATATCATAATCATTTCATGGCAGTATAATTATAATCAACATAACACATATGCATATAACCACTTTACTTTAAACGTTATCATATCATATTAAGCCACTTCATCATACATACATTCCCACATAACCTCCCGCATAAACCGAAAAACCCAACACACATAAGATAATCAGATTAAGAGGTTAATTAAAGAAAACTACTTTTGTTGTGCCTCCAGCGTGAGAAAAGTCATGTATCTTACCTCAATAGAGTACTCAACAATCACAAATGTGTTTACCGTGCTTGACAAGTGTTCCCGACAACCTATGATACAAGAAGAATGGAAATATAAGTCAACTAGACACTTAAATGTGCTTAGAACCCTTATTCCGGCTGATATCGTCGAGCCCATGGGTGGTCTCGTCGATATCAACTTCCAGACTCGCACCCTTCACTTGCAGGCGACTTTTCGACCTTAAGACGACCAAATTAGTCAAAACTTAGTTCTTAAGAAATGTAGGGAATTCAAAGTCCTTTCCATAAATATAAAGTTTGACTCTTTAAGTTCTATAATGAATGATTTATGACGTTTACAAGGTAGGCCTGCAGAAATCGTCCGAAATTCGACCACGCTTTGAAATCGACACTTTTTGCCTATCTATGGGAAAAATCACCAGAAACTTTATTCATATAGATTCAAGAGGACACATAGACCTTTTCAAAAATATAAGATTCATATCCTAACTCTTTTAATTGAAAGAGATATGATTTTTGAAACATTACTAAATTTTCAGATCTAGCAAACCCTTAGTTTTGTAAGCAATTTCGACCATCACGCATCTACCATGACTTCTACAGTTCATATACACCAAAATATGACTCATTTAACATTAAGAAATCATTATTAGGTTCATGGATTCATTACACACGTTAACCACTCGATTAATCACGTGAAAGACTCGAAATCGATAAACGGATTGCAATTAAATCAACCCAAACCCTAAGACCAGGAATAAGATCAATATAATTGATTCACATGCTCACAAATCAAAGGGAAATCATCCATATTACCTGTAGGGATGATTAAGGGATCGAAAACTAGAAGAAATCACCACCAAATCACCCGAATCCTTGAAAATCACCTAGGGTTTTGTGTGTGAGAATATTTTAGGGTTTAGATCTGATTAAAGGGTGTTAGGGTCGACCTCCATGCCCTATATATACTGGAGAAACTTTGAAAACTTTACATCTAGGCCCTCGCACTTCCTTTTAACCCGTTTCGTCACTTAACAGCTCGTTTAACGCATTCAGAAACACTTAACGACCCTTATATCTTATCGGGAACACTAATTGACTTCATTATTCATTATCAACTTAATTTCATTAATTTATACATATCTCACGTAAATCATTTAATTCACATAAGCACATATAAAACACATAGTGACTAACGGTCGCTAACGACAAGTTAACGGTCAACGTCAAAAAAGTTTGGGATGTTACAATTCTCCCCTCCTTAAAAGGATTCTGTCCTCAGAATCATCTCATGATATCAACACCTTCATTTCTCTTCTCACTTCTTTCCACACACGTATAAGTCAACATTTCACCACATTTTCCACCAATTTATTTCTCATCACCCTTCATTTCTTGTCTTCCATTAATCAACGCGAATACCGTCAAACGAACACGCCCGCATCATGATATATTTACAATTATGTTCCGGGCCATAATTCTAACTATATCATTCCTCATACGTGTACCTTTAACTCTATTCACACATCATAATGTCCAACATTTCCTTCACTAATCATCATGCATAATTATACTAACTCGTCATCAAGCTCGTCCCCACGGTAATCATCTGATATGCCCGGGCTTTGGCTTTTTGAGTGTCATCCTTTTTCGCATCATCTTTCTTTTGAGGACAATCAACAATCAAATGTCCCGCCTCACCACACTTGTAACATCGAATCTTATATTTGCAACTAGAAGCAACATGTCCCTGCTTACCACACCTATCACATCTTTTAGTTTTCTCCGAACATGGTCCACTGTGATGAGCTCTACAAACCGAACACCACTGACTAGCTTCCCCATGATCCTTGCCCTCATAAGTTGAATCATTCTTAAACTTCTTTCCTGAATCTGACGACTCACCCGACCTTCTCTTGAATCCACTCTTCTTGTCATCAACAGTCTTCACAATTACCTTCTTGGACTTGTAATCATCATCCAACTTCTTAGATTCCTTAATAGCACCTGCAAGAGTAGCATGTTGCCTACAGATACCTCGATAGCTAGCCGGAATACCATCCACATATGCATGAACCTTATCTTCTTCATTAGGAACCAAGTGCCCTACAAACTTAGTAATAGAATCATCACACACACTTATTACATCTCCGAGTTTTTGTCCACACATGGAACAACATAAGCCGACTTGCAACCAGAACTCCAGCCATTCAACTTTTAATTACCCTTAAACTTCTTACCCGAAACCGAGACTTCCTCATTCATCCTTTTGAACACAAACTTCTTTTCGTCAACTTTTGCATCCACTTTCTCATAGCGAACCTCTACAACTTCGTTACATACATGAAATCTCATACCTCTTGTCCTTTATGGTCCTTGTCTCTAACCGGTGGGTTGGAGTCAATTCAGCGAATTCTATCTCACATGACACTTCAGCTTCAAGCCCAACTCTTATCATATATAACATACTAAGGCGTAATGGAAAAATTCTTTGACCACACATCGCGCATAAATCAATTGTACATACTTGTCAAATTCTTACCGGAGAAATCACACATTACCTTAGGAGATCGTCTATCGTAGCGACAAGTACATTTATTGACGAAGGAAGCGAGAAAAGTGAAGGAATAAGGCAAACCTACATTTATCGACGGAGGAAGAGAGAAAAGTGAAGGAATAAGGCAAACCGACATAATCTTACATAACAACAACAAAAACATATTAAGCCTTAGTCCTACTCTCACACTCATCCCAACCCCTAAAGGCATTTCATCATAAAGCTAAAGCATTAACTACTTAAGCCTATCGAGTCCTTATCGGTTTAAGTCCAAAACCTATGGCTTTTGGTGGTCTTTGGTTCACTTAAACCATTTCTCTGATACCACCATGTAACACCTGTCATTTTAAAACCTGGATTTCAAAAAACTTTTGTCAAACGACGTTTAAAACGTAGTGGAAATAGATCACTTTAAAAACTGCCCCAACCAAAACGGTTGGTACTTTCATAAACGGTGTTACTAACAACATCATCAAAATAATGTAAATGAAATCCAAGTCATGGCACCAACATAAATGCCATTCATTATTACATGTATCATAAACGTAGATAATGTAGCCGAAACATAGGTTATGGGAAATCTAAGCATTCAACAATCTAAGCTAGTCTTCTTTATTGCATCTACCCATCTCACGAGCTAAACCTTTCTCTAGCTCAAACCTGCTTATCCTGAAGGACACAACATTTTCATAAAAGCAAGTGTTAGCTAATAAAATTAGCTAAGTAAGATACACACATTTTGATAAAACATTCTTCATTTTATTTTCATAAAACTTCGTCATATTTTACTTATCAAAACATAATCACATTACATATCATCCACAAAATCATAGATCAACTCATACTTCCCTTTTCCCACATTGCATCACATTTCGTTTCATATCAACATATACATCATATCATCATATACTACATCTTAATCCATGTCTTATATCATATCAACATAGACTCACCACTTAAACGTAACTTCATAACATATCTTGGCATACCACCCATAAATTTGTCTCACATATTCATAGTACATGTAGAGTATTTACTCCTAAGTTGTGCCTATCAACAATTATATCACACATATCAACATATCTTACTTACAACAAGCACATTTCCCACGTCTTACGCACTAGCATTACATCTAGCACGATTTCCCACGTCTTACGCACTAGCATTACAACTAGCACGGTTTCCCACGTCTTACGCACTAGCATTACAACTAGCACAGTTTCCCACGTCTTACGCACTAGCATTACATCTAGCACGATTTCCCACGTCTTACGCACTAGCTTTACAACTAGCACGATTTCCCACGTCTTACGCACTAGCATTACAACTAGCACGGTTTCCCACGTCTTACGCACTAGCATTACAACTAGCACGGTTTCCCACGTCTTACGCACTAGCATTACAACTAGCACGGTTTCCCACGTCTTACGCACTAGCATTACATCTAGCACGCTTTCCCACGTCTTACGCACTAGCATTACATCTAGCACGATTTCCCACGTCTTACGCACTAGCATTACATCTAGCACGATTTCCCACGTCTTACGCACTAGCATTACAACTAGCACAGTTTCCCACGTCTTACGCACTAGCATTACAACTAGCACAGTTTCCCACGTCTTACGCACTAGCATTACATCTAGCACGCTTTCCCACGTCTTACGCACTAGCATTACATCTAGCACAGTTTCCCACGTCTTACGCACTAGCATTACATCTAGCACGGTTTCCCACGTCTTACATACTAGCATTAAGGCTAGAATGATTTCCCACATCACACATTTTACTTTAACATTAGGTACAATCGTTACCTAATTAGTCCCACGTCTACTTTTGCATTTAATCCCACTAACGTGCACAACTCATAGCGATTCCTACGTGTATCTAGTGAACTAGAAATATCATACTTAAGTCTTACATATAAGCCATCACACGTCAATCATTAAAACAAATCAACGACATTATCAATATCACAACACATATCATAATCATTTCATGGCAGTATAATTATAATCAACATACCACATATGCATATAACCACTTTACTTTAAATTTGTTCTTAAAAGATGAAACTGGAACACTGATGATCTATAAAGTGTTCTCCAGTAACTTTCAAATTTTAGACTAAGAAATTTTCGCTAAGTGTTTTCCAGGTTTACAATTTGTAAAGATAGAAGCCTGAAAAATACTTGCATTATTTCTGAACAAATAGGGGGGATTTGTTAGGTTCATATTCACTGGACCACTCTAGACTTGAAGACTGGACCCTCACTGAAGATTTGTCCAGAAATATACTAAAGACCATGAGCGACTTACTTGTATAGGAAATCTGGAAGTCACCAGATTTCAGCTCACTGGACTTCACTCTAGTCCAGATCTATCCACTGAAGACATTTTCACTAAAGTCAAAGACTGAAGTCTGAAGAATGAAGACTGACAATGGCGGAGCCTACTGGAAGTCTTACCAGATCTACGACTGGAGTTCTTATCAGTATTCATGACCTTACAAGTCTGAACACTGATTACGAGGTATGACTTTAAGCTTACACACTTATATCTGGACAACCCACTTGTCCACTTGATATTAGTACAATACGTGTGTAATGCTGATTGGTTATAAAGGGATAACAAAGTCACATCAAACTGACTTTACCCTTTACATTAACCAATGCATTTAAGGTGTTTCCTTAAATGCATGTAATCATTTGTACGGCACATTAAATTCACTGGTGAATTTACTTGCCTATAAATACAAAGTCATATTATTCGTTCAAAATTACTTTTTAGCAATTTGGTGAATTTATTCTAAATACTCTCGATCATCAACAGGAATACTTCACAACTTTAAGTATTTTGATCCAAGGAGAATATTTGATAAATATAGATCACTTGTAATTCAAAGGTTGTTTTAAGATACTTACTATTCAGTAATATCTTTGTTCTGCATCAACCTTGTATTTTATTTAACATCATAAATAAAATACACTTGAAAACATTACATTGTGTTCCACCTTTATTATTTATTGCTTTAAGTCTTGTATTACTTACTTTATATATTTACATTTATTTGAAGTAATACTAGCTCATATTTAGTTTACAATTTGTATTTTACACTTTGGGTTATTCATCTGAAAAATGGGACTCACACAACATATACATCATATCATCATATACTTACATCTTAATCCATGTCTTATATCATATCAACATAGACTTACCACTTAAACGTAACTTCATAACATATCTTGGCATATCACACATAAACTTGTCACACATATTCATATTAGCACATGTAGAGTATTTACTCCTAATTGTGCCTATCAACAATTATATCATACATATCAACATAGCTTACTTAAATCCCACGTCACATTGTTCCCACGTCTTACGCACTAGCATTACATCTAGCACGATTTCCCACGTCTTACGCACTAGCATTACAACTAGCACGATTTCCCACATCTTACGCACTAGCATTACATCTAGCACGATTTCCCACATCTTACGCACTAGCATTACAACTAGCACGATTTCCCACATCTTACGCACTAGCATTACAACTAGCACGGTTTCCCACGTCTTACGCACTAGCATTACATCTAGCACGATTTCCCACGTCTTACGCACTAGCATTACATCTAGCACGCTTTCCCATGTCTTACGCACTAGCATTACACTAGCACGATTTCCCACGTCTTACGCACTAGCTTTACAACTAGCACGATTTCCCACGTCTTACGCACTAGCATTACAACTAGCACGATTTCCCACATCTTACGCACTAGCATTACATCTAGCACGATTTCCCACGTCTTACGCACTAGCATTACATCTAGCACGATTTCCCACATCTTACGCACTAGCATTACATCTAGCACGATTTCCCACGTCTTACGCACTAGCATTACAACTAGCACGATTTCCCACATCTTACGCACTAGCATTACATCTAGCACGATTTCCCACATCTTACGCACTAGCATTACATCTAGCACGATTTCCCACATCTTACGCACTAGCATTACATCTAGCACGATTTCCCACATCTTACGCACTAGCATTACAACTAGCACGATTTCCCACGTCTTACGCACTAGCATTACATCTAGCACGATTTCCCACATCTTACGTACTAGCATTACATCTAGCACGCTTTCCCATGTCTTACGCACTAGCATTACATCTAGCACAGTTTCCCACGTCTTACGCACTAGCATTACATCTAGCACGGTTTCCCACGTCTTACATACTAGCATTAAGGCTAGAACAATTTCCCACATCACACATTTTACTTTAACATTAGGTACAATCGTTACCTAATTAGTCCCACATCTACTTTTGCATTTAATCCCACTAACGTGCACAACTCATAGCGATTCCCACGTGTATCTAGTGAACTAGACATATCATACTTAAGTCCCACATATAAGCCATCACACGTCAATCATTAAAACAAATCATCGACATTATCAATATCACAAAACATATCATAATCATTTCATGGCAGTATAATTATAATCAACATAACACATATGCATATAACCACTTTACTTTAAACGTTATCATATCATATTAAGCCACTTCATCATACATACATTCCCACATAACCTCCCGCATAAACCGGAAAACCCAACACACATAAGATAATCCGATTAAGAGGTTAATTAAAGAAAACTACTTTTGTTGTGCCTCCAGCGTGAGAAAAGTCATGTATCTTACCTCAATAGAGTACTCAACAATCACAAACGAGTTTACCGTGCTTGACAAGTGTTCCCGACAACCTATGATACAAGAAGAATGGAAATATAAGTCAACTAGACACTTAAATGCGCTTAGAACCCTTCTGCCGGCTGATATCGCCGAGCCCATGGGTGGTCTCGTCGATATCAACTTCCAGACTCGCACCCTTCACTTGCAGGCGACTTTTCGACCTTAAGACGACCAAATTAGTCAAAACTTAGTTCTTAAGAAATGTAGGGAATTCAAAGTCCTTTCCATAAATATAAAGTTTGACTCTTTAAGTTCTATAATGAATGATTTATGACGTTTACAAGGTAGGCCTGCAGAAATCGTCCGAAATTCGACCACGCTTTGAAATCGACACTTTTTGCCTATCTATGGGAAAAATCACCAGAAACTTTATTCATATAGATTCAAGAGGACACATAGACCTTTTCAAAAATATAAGATTCATATCCTAACTCTTTTAATTGAAAGAGATATGATTTTTGAAACATTACTAAATTTTCAGATCTAGCAAACCCTTAGTTTTGTAAGCAATTTCGACCATCACGCATCTACCATGACTTCTACAGTTCATATACACCAAAATATGACTCATTTAACATTAAGAAATCATTATTAGGTTCATGGATTCATTACACACGTTAACCACTCGATTAATCACGTGAAAGACTCGAAATCGATAAACGGATTGCAATTAAATCAACCCAAACCCTAAGACCAGGAATAAGATCAATATAATTGATTCACATGCTCACAAATCAAAGGGAAATCATCCATATTACCTGTAGGGATGATTAAGGGATCGAAAACTAGAAGAAATCACCACCAAATCACCCGAATCCTTGAAAATCACCTAGGGTTTTGTGTGTGAGAATATTTTAGGGTTTAGATCTGATTAAAGGGTGTTAGGGTCGACCTCCATGCCCTATATATACTGGAGAAACTTTGAAAACTTTACATCTAGGCCCTCGCACTTCCTTTTAACCCGTTTCGTCACTTAACAGCTCGTTTAACGCATTCAGAAACACTTAACGACCCTTATATCTTATCGGGAACACTAATTGACTTCATTATTCATTATCAACTTAATTTCATTAATTTATACATATCTCACGTAAATCATTTAATTCACATAAGCACATATAAAACACATAGTGACTAACGGTCGCTAACGACAAGTTAACGGTCAACGTCAAAAAAGTTTGGGATGTTACAATTCTCCCCTCCTTAAAAGGATTCTGTCCTCAGAATCATCTCATGATATCAACACCTTCATTTCTCTTCTCACTTCTTTCCACACACGTATAAGTCAACATTTCACCACATTTTCCACCAATTTATTTCTCATCACCCTTCATTTCTTGTCTTCCATTAATCAACGCGAATACCGTCAAACGAACACGCCCGCATCATGATATATTTACAATTATGTTCCGGGCCATAATTCTAACTATATCATTCCTCATACGTGTACCTTTAACTCTATTCACACATCATAATGTCCAACATTTCCTTCACTAATCATCATGCATAATTATACTAACTCGTCATCAAGCTCGTCCTCACGGTAATCATCTGATACGCCCGGGCTTTGGCTTTTTGAGTGTCATCCTTTTTCGCATCATCTTTCTTTTGAGGACAATCAGCAATCAAATGTCCCGCCTCACCACACTTGTAACATCGAATCTTATATTTGCAACTAGAAGCAACATGTCCCTGCTTACCACACCTATCACATCTTTTAGTTCTCTCCGAACATGGTCCACTGTGATGAGCTCTACAAACCGAACACCACTGACTAGCTTCCCCATGATCCTTGCCCTCATAAGTTGAATCATTCTTAAACTTCTTTCCTGAATCTGACGACTCACCCGACCTTCTCTTGAATCCACTCTTCTTGTCATCAACAGTCTTCACAATTACCTTCTTGGACTTGTAATTATCATCCAACTTCTTAGATTCCTTAATAGCACCTGCAAGAGTAGCATGTTGCCTACAGATACCTCGATAGCTAGCCGGAATACCATCCACATATGCATGAACCTTATCTTCTTCATTAGGAACCAAGTGCCCTACAAACTTAGTAATAGAATCATCACACACACTTATTACATCTCCGAGTTTTTGTCCACACATGGAACAACATAAGCCGACTTGCAACCAGAACTCCAGCCATTCAACTTTTAATTACCCTTAAATTTCTTACCCGAAACCGAGACTTCCTCATTCATCCTTTTGAACACAAACTTCTTTTCGTCAACTTTTGCATCCACTTTCTCATAGCGAACCTCTACAACTTCGTTACATACATGAAATCTCATACCTCTTGTCCTTTATGGTCCTTGTCTCTAACCGGTGGGTTGGAGTCAATTCAGCGAATTCTATCTCACATGACACTTCAGCTTCAAGCCCAACTCTTATCATATATAACATACTAAGGCGTAATGGAAAAATTCTTTGACCACACATCGCGCATAAATCAATTGTACATACTTGTCAAATTCTTACCGGAGAAATCACACATTACCTTAGGAGATCGTCTATCGTAGCGACAAGTACATTTATTGACGGAGGAAGCGAGAAAAGTGAAGGAATAAGGCAAATCGACATAATCTTACATAACAACAACAATAACATATTAAGCCTTAGTCCTACTCTCACACTCATCCCAACCCGTCCTAAAGGCATTTCATCATAAAGCTAAAGCATTACTACTTAAGCCTATCGAGTCCTTATCGGTTTAAGTCCAAAACCTATGGCTTTTGGGTCGGTCTTTGGTTCACTTAAACCATTTCTCTGATACCACCATGTAACACCTGTCATTTTAAAACCTGGGTTTCAAAAAACTTTTGTCAAACGGCGTTTAAAACGTAGTGGAAATAGATCACTTTAAAAACTGCCCCAACCAAAACGGTTGGTACTTTCATAAACGGTGTTACTAACAACATCATCAAAATAATGTAAATGAAATCCAAGTCATGGCACCAACATAAATGCCATTCATTATTACATGTATCATAAACGTAGATAATGTAGCCGAAACATAGGTTATGGGAAATCTAAGCATTCAACAATCTAAGCTAGTCTTCTTTATTGCATCTACCCATCTCACGAAGCTAAACCTTTCTCTAGCTCAAACCTGCTTATCCTGAAGGACACAACATTTTCATAAAAGCAAGTGTTAGCTAATAAAATTAGCTAAGTAAGATACACACTTTTGATAAAACATTCTTCATTTTATTTTCATAAAACTTCGTCATATTTTACTTATCAAAACATAATCACATTACATATCATCCACAAAATCATAGATCAACTCATACTTCCTTTTTCCCACATTGCATCACATTTCGTTTCATATCAACATATACATCATATCATCATATACTTACATCTTAATCCATGTCTTATATCATATCAACATAGACTTACCACTTAAACGTAACTTCATAACATATCTTGGCATATCACACATAAAATTGTCACACGTATTCATATTAGCACATGTAGAGTATTTACTCCTAGTTGTGCCTATCAACAATTATATCACACATATCAACATATCTTACTTAAATCCCACGTCACATTGTAATCCCACGTCTTAATTTACATGTACATCTTTCTCACATATTATTATAGTTATCTTAATCAACTTATTCCCACATCTTACATCTTAAATCAACTTACATATTACGCACTAGCTTTACAACTAGCACGATTTCCCACGTCTTACGCACTAGCTTTACAACTAGCACGATTTCCCACGTCTTACGCACTAGCATTACAACTAGCACGTTTCCCACGTCTTACGCACTAGCATTACAACTAGCACGATTTCCCACGTCTTACGCACTAGCATTACATCTAGCACGATTTCCCACGTCTTACGCACTAGCATTACATCTAGCACAGTTTCCCACGTCTTACGCACTAGCATTACATCTAGCACGGTTTCCCACGTCTTACATACTAGCATTTAGGCTAGAATGATTTCCCACATCACACATTTTACTTTAACATTAGGTACAATCGTTACCTAATTAGTCCCACGTCTACTTTTGCATTTAATCCCACTAACGTGCACAACTCATAGCGATTCCTACGTGTATCTAGTGAACTAGAATATCATACTTAAGTCTTACATATAAGCCATCACACGTCAATCATTAAAACAAATCAACGACATTATCAATATCACAACACATATCATAATCATTTCATGGCAGTATAATTATAATCAACATACCACATATGCATATAACCACTTTACTTTAAACGTTATCATATCATATTAAGCCACTTCATCATACATACATTACCACATAACCTCTCGGAAAACCCAACACACATAACATAATCCGACTAAGAGGTTAATTAAAGAAAACTACTTTTGTTGTGCCTCCATCGTGAGAAAAGTCATGTATCTTACCTCAATAGAGTACTCAACAATCACAAACGAGTTTACCGTGCTTGACAAGTGTTCCCGACAACCTATGATACAAGAAGGATGGAAATATAAGTCAACTAGACACTTAAATGTGCTTAGAACCCTTATTCCGGCTGATATCGTCGAGCCCATGGGTGGTCTCGTCGATATCAACTTCCAGACTCGCACCCTTCACTTGCAGGCGACTTTTCGACCTTAAGACGACCAAATTAGTCAAAACTTAGTTCTTAAGAAATGTAGGGAATTCAAAGTCCTTTCCATAAATATAAAGTTTGACTCTTTAAGTTCTATAATGAATGATTTATGACGTTTACAAGGTAGGCCTGCAGAAATCGTCCGAAATTCGACCACGCTTTGAAATCGACACTTTTTGCCTATCTATGGGAAAAATCACCAGAAACTTTATTCATATAGATTCAAGAGGACACATAGACCTTTTCAAAAATATAAGATTCATATCCTAACTCTTTTAATTGAAAGAGATATGATTTTTGAAACATTACTAAATTTTCAGATCTAGCAAACCCTTAGTTTTGTAAGCAATTTCGACCATCACGCATCTACCATGACTTCTACAGTTCATATACACCAAAATATGACTCATTTAACATTAAGAAATCATTATTAGGTTCATGGATTCATTACACACGTTAACCACTCGATTAATCACGTGAAAGACTAGAAATCGATAAACGGATTGCAATTAAATCAACCCAAACCCTAAGACCAGGAATAAGATCAATATAATTGATTCACATGCTCACAAATCAAAGGGAAATCATCCATATTACCTGTAGGGATGACTAAGGGATCGAAAACTAGAAGAAATCACCACCAGATCACTCGAATCCTTGAAAATCACCTAGGGTTTTGTGTGTGAGAATATTTTAGGGTTTAGATCTGATTAAAGGGTGTTAGGGTCGACCTCCATGCCCTATATATACTGGAGAAACTTTGAAAACTTTACATCTAGGCCCTCGCACTTCCTTTTAACCCGTTTCGTCACTTAACAGCTCGTTTAACGCATTTAGAAACACTTAACGACCCTTATATCTTATCGGGAACACTAATTGACTTCATTATTCATTATCAACTTAATTTCATTAATTTATACATATCTCACGTAAATCATTTAATTCACATAAGCACATATAAAACACATAGTGACTAACGGTCGCTAACGACAAGTTAACGGTCAACGTCAAAAAAGTTTGGGATGTGCTGGCCCAGTCAAGAGAAACCAATCACTTATGGAGATCAATACGGATGTTATGCACTATCTTTAAAGAGTGCAAGGATAGTCAGTCGTGGCAGCCTCTTGACTGATTGCCACACAGTCAGTCTGACTGGGAGTGCGGGCAGGTCTAGATGCTGCTAAGGGGGAAAGACGATCAGTTGCAGTCTTTGCATCTGGCCAACAACAAGAAAGTCAATTGGCTATTACTGCTGGTACTGAAGCCAGGCAGATGGTTGTTGCTGCTGGTACTGAAGCCAGGCAGTAGGTGATTGAAAGATTTGATGATATTGATAGGGGGAATGTGGCCTCTGGAAGTTCAACACAAGTAACGGGTACTGAAGCCAGTGTACTTGAAACTGGAAACATTGATCGACTTCCTCCAGTAACAGAAACCGAAAGCAGGAGCCTGCCCAGGATTGGAGATGCTATAAAAGAAAGAAAGAAAGAAACAAAGAAAAGCCAATCAACTGGGTTCCAGAGTGCAAATGCAAGGCTTAGGTGTTTTGGATATTAGTGATGCTAACATGTTGGGTATCACACTGGAGCAGTATAATAGTGTAAAGAATGATCAAAGGATAATGGGGGTTGTAATGAAAATATTGGACATTAAGCTTGACCAAAATTATCCAGATGATGAAGTTGAGTTCGATGTCAGGACTTTGAACATTTCAGTTGAAAATGCCAAACAGTTGAGGTCATCTAGTATCGAAAGAAGGATTCGGAATGTTCAGAAGATTGTCAAGAGGGTACTCAATCCACCCAAGTCCAAAGGTAGAACAAGACCACTGCCAAGAGATGCAGATCTAAGGACTTGGGTGCAACCAAATGAACCCACAACTGAAGATATTCGAGCTGCTGTGCAAAAACTGAGCACTGGCCAGATCAAAATGGCAAATGAATCTGAAGCCAGAGCATACTTAAGTGAAGTGATGCAGCGAAGATATCACCCTTGCAAGATAACTGATGTGAAAGTCACCATAAAGCCAAGGAACAAATTCTTCAGTGTTGGGGCCAAGTACCTGGATGGTCCAATGAGCAAAACAGATGATCCAGATGTTTATAGGTATGGTCATTCTGAGCATGTGGAGATGCTAAGATTGTTGGAGTCCAAGCAAGAGAAGAGAAAAATGGACAAGGGTTGGATTCACATTCTCCAGAGTCTTATCAAATTTAAAGAGAATGTGGAATCAAGACTGGGAATTGATACTGAAGACTCAAGTCCAATCTCTTCAGCTGCAAAGAGAAGGAGAACTGGCGAAGGGCCATCTGATTAAGTTCTTCTTCAGTTATCTACTTGTAATTTTATTTACTTTCTTGTAACTCTTGTAAATTTTCAAATTCATGTATATACAAGTTGCCAAATTGTAACAACAAGATAGATAACAGATTAAATCTAACAAACTCAAAAGAAAAATCTAAGGCATTTAATGATCTATAAAAATGCCTTTGAAAATTAGATAGATTTAGTCAAACAAGTCCTTCAAGTTCATACTTGTATAGATACAAGAACTTGAAAAGACTTGGCAATATTTCAGGACAAATAGGGGGAATTTGTTAGGCCTAGTTTGGTGAAAACTGGAGCGTCTCCAATTGCACCTGGAGACCAGTTGATTTGTCCAGAAATATATGAAGTCGAGTGGCCAGTGTACAGTTGGTGCCACTGAAGACTTCCTCCAGTTGATATCTGATCACAAACCTGAAGACATTCCAATTGAAGTCGAAGACAACAAGTGGAAGAAAGAGAATGACCATGGCAGCGAAGCCCAGCGGACATTCTGCCCAGGTCAAAACTGGAGATCATCAGTTTAAAGCATTTAAAAGGCTTTACACTGATTACGAGGATGAACTTTATGCTTTATGTACTATTACACGGACAATACACATTGTCTATGTATAAAGTACAAAAGTACATAAAACAGGTTGGATAAAGTGACTTTATGTCTTACTTTATCAAGCATTTCTAAGGAATTTATTACACTTTCTTAAATGCTCTCAACCATATTTGTACGGCCAAAGTTGACATCCCAATGTCAACTTTGCCTATAAATAGAGGTCTTTGCACATTCAAGTTTACCACCTCTGATATAACACTTTGCAGACTTTGCATATTCTTGGTGAACTTGTGCAATATTCTCTCAATCGCTAAAAGGAACATTTCACAACTTTAAGTGTTTCGATTGTAGAAGAGAATTTCCAAGTATAGATCAATTGTAATTCATAGGTTGTTAGGATATTTACATTCTTGTATTATCTTGGTTCCGCAACAGCCTTGTAATTTATTTAAAGTTAATAAATAAATTACACTTGAAAATTACATATTGTCTCACCAATTTACTTTATAGTATTTACTTACTGCATTGTCAATTACTTATTTTGTTTGTCACTTTAATAAGTAATCTACCCTTAGCCTGGTATACTGTTCACTGCAACTGGTCGTCTCCAGTTCAGTTTACGTATTGCAAAGTATTCCACCATTGACATAGAGGTGTCTTCAACAGTATCATCTTATAAGTTGGGACTTACATAAAGGCAAAACCACAATACTTTTCGTCTGCGCGTTGTGCGGTTTCAATTAGTTCGATTATTTTTGTTATTGATGATTTATGTTTGCTAAAAACTTTGACATATAAAATATATACTTATTCAAAGACAATACCACAAAAAAAATTAATAAAAGTTTTTAATATATTGTTTGGAAACCTGAAAACGATTATGTTTTGTTATTGATGATGTGTTGCTATATATGTTTGTTAAAATCTTTGACATATGAAATAGATATTTATTCAAAGGCAATACCACAAAAAAAATAGTTTTGATATACTATTTGAAAACCCAAAAGAAAAAAAAATATGTAATAAACCAAGAAGTAACCCGTAATTTTAAACCTGAAATGATCCAATGTGGTAAAATCTAATATTGTTACAAAAAAGAATAAACGTTTTCAATATAACTATTTGAAAACCCGAAAGGAAAAACATATGGAAAAAACCAAGAAGTAACTCGTATTAGAAACCCAAACGAAATGCGATTTGACAAAATCCTAATAATGGTGCCGATTTGTTAAAATCTTTGACATATGAAATAGATATCTATTCAAAGGCATTACCACAAAAAAAAAATTTTGATATACTATTTGAAAACCCAAAAAAAAAAAAAAAAAGAAATTTTAAACCTGAAAAGATCCAATGTGGTAAAATCTGAATATTGTTACAAAAAAAGAATAAACGTTTTCAATATAATTATTTGAAAACCCGAAAGGAAAAACATATGGAAAAAACAAGAAGTAACTCATATTAGAAAACCCGAACAATGCGATTTGGCAAAATCCGAATAATGATGCGGGTTATAGCTTGGACGAATAGTAACTCAGGCGAGTTACTATTCACATCCTATTCAATTAGTATATAGTATATAACTAGTAAATTTATCCGCACTTTGTTGCGGGCGTAACATATTGTAAGGAAACTTTGTTAAATCTTTGACATATGAAATAGATATCTATTCAAAGGCAATACCACAAAAAAAATAGTTTTGATATACTATTTGAAAACCCGAAAGGAAAAACATATGGAAAAAACCAAGAAGTAACTCGTATTAGAAACCCAAACGAAATGCGATTTGACAAAATCCGAATAATGGTGCCGATTTGTTAAAATCTTTGACATATGAAATAGATATCTATTCAAAGGCATTACCACAAAAAAAAATAGTTTTGATATACTATTTGAAAACCCGAAAGGAAAAACATATGGAAAAAATCAAGAAGTAACTCGTATTAGAAACCCAAACGAAATGCGATTTGACAAAATCCTAATAATGGTGCCGATTTGTTAAAATCTTTGACATATGAAATAGATATCTATTCAAAGGCAATACCACAAAAAAAATTAATAAAAGTTTTTAATATATTGTTTGTAAACCTGAAAACGATTATGTTTTGTTATTGATGATGTGTTGCTATATATGTTTGTTAAAATCTTTGACATAGGAAATAGATATATATTCAAAGGCAATACCACAAAAAAATAGTTTTGATATACTATTTGAAAACCCGAAAGGAAAAACATATGGAAAAAACCAAGAAGTAACTCGTATTAGAAACCCAAACGAAATGCGATTTGACAAAATCCTAATAATGGTGCCGATTTGTTAAAATCTTTGACATATGAAATAGATATCTATTCAAAGGCATTACCACAAAAAAAAAATTTGATATACTATTTGAAAACCCAAAAAAAAAAAAATTTTAATAATATTTGAAAACCCGAAAGGAAAAACATATGGAAAAAACCAAGAAGTAACTCGTATTAGAAACCCAAACGAAATGCGATTTGACAAAATCCTAATAATGGTGCCGATTTGTTAAAATCTTTGACATATGAAATAGATATCTATTCAAAGGCATTACCACAAAAAAAAAATTTGATATACTATTTGAAAACCCAAAAAAAAAAAAATTGATAATTTTGAAACCCAAAAAAAAAAAAAATTGAATATATTTGAAAACCAAAAAAAAAAAAATTTGATATACTATTTGAAAACCCAAAAAAAAAAAAATTTGATATACTATTTGAAAACCCAAAAAAAAAAAAAATAATATTTAAAGAAAAAAAAAAAAATTTGATATACTATTTGAAAACCCAAAAAAAAAAAAAAAAATTTGATATACTATTTGAAAACCCAAAAAAAAAAAAATTTGATATACTATTTGAAAACCCAAAAAAAAAAAAATTTGATATACTATTTGAAAACCCAAAAAAAAAAAAATTTGATATACTATTTGAAAACCCAAAAAAAAAAAAAAATAGATATATTTAAAAAAAAAAAAAAAAGTTTTGATATACTATTTGAAAACCCAAAAAAAAAAAAATTTATATAACTATGAAAACCCGACTAGGTAAAAACATATGTGATGCACATTTTTGATATTTCATTTCACATTGAGAAGTCGATTTGTTACATCGCAAATATAAAAGGTTCACACGTAACAATATTGGGCTTAAATAATAAGAAAAACATAATGAAACGGATCCAAGGACCCACAATAGCTCAGGTTTATAGATTTTACTTTGTACAATTCTATTACTATGTTTGGATGAGATTTTACACCCCAATCTAAACAAAGTAGTACATAATAGTTATAGCATTCACACTGCCAAAAACAAAAAGATAATGTTTATCATAACGGTATATAATTATATCTCCTGGGACCGTGAACTTAGTGAGTTTGAGATCACAAACCTTACTTCAGCAACTTTACATTAGCACCACAAAGATATTGGCTTACTTCAGCAACCGAGCTCAGAACCAGCATTATTTTTAGTTTCAACTTTAGCATCACGAACAGAACAACATTGGTTTACTTCTGCAATTGTATGCTCTCCTTTAGAATCAATGATGTTTTCATCGTCAACAAATTTGGTTTACATACTAAAGATTTGGGTCAATAATCAACACCAATGAGTGACTGCATCAGGAAGCTCAACATTTTTCTCCATAGTAGAGCCCAAGTTGGCAATCTCTAGCTCCTTTTCATAGTCGCAATGCAGGGCACCTTTTCCTTTATGTCTCTCAGTAGAAAGGGAATGCAAATATGTAATTGTACAATCACCTGCAATAACTATTTAAAAACAAAGTATTAGCTTATGTGATATCGGATATAATCTCAACTCTTCAGACAAATTATACTGTCACTAACCTTACCATCAGGTAGGCCTAATTTCCAATTAACAACAGAAGACGTAATGACCATTCTTTGTCTGTAAAGACCATTCTTTATCCGTGAACATCAAGCTCTTTAGGTTGTTGCCACATTCACTGATCTCAACTTTCACTTTATGGATTTGCATTTTAGTATAATATCAATTTCAGCAAACATCCAACCCAAATTTTTTTTGTCTTTTAGTGACTTTTTGCGAGGACATTTTGTCCTCCCTAAAAGTTTTTGTCACATTTGCTCATTTTTCTTGTAGTGATAATTATATCTCCTGGGACCGTGAACTTAGTGAGTTTGAGATCACAAACCTTACTTCAGCAACTTTACATTAGCACCACAAAGATATTGGCTTACTTCAGCAACCGAGCTCAGAACCAGCATTATTTTTAGTTTCAACTTTAGCATCACGAACAAAACAACATTGGTTTACTTCTGCAATTGTATGCTCTCCTTTAGAATCAATGATGTTTTCATCGTCAACAAATTTGGTTTACATACTAAAGATTTGGGTCAATAATCAACACCAATGAGTGACTGCATCAGGAAGCTCAACATTTTTCTCCATAGTAGAGCCCAAGTTGGCAATCTCTAGCTCCTTTTCATAGTCGCAATGCAGGGCACCTTTTCCTTTATGTCTCTCAGTAGAAAGGGAATGCAAATATGTAATTGTACAATCACCTGCAATAACTATTTAAAAACAAAGTATTAGCTTATGTGATATCGGATATAATCTCAACTCTTCAGACAAATTATACTGTCACTAACCTTACCATCAGGTAGGCCTAATTTCCAATTAACAACAGAAGACGTAATGACCATTCTTTGTCTGTAAAGACCATTCTTTATCCGTGAACATCAAGCTCTTTAGGTTGTTGCCACATTCACTGATCTCAACTTTCACTTTATGGATTTGCATTTTAGTATAATATCAATTTCAGCAAACATCCAACCCAAAAAAAAGACCATTAAAGCAAAGGAAATTATGGAAAAACGTGCTCCTTGACCTCCTGGTCCAAGAAAACTTGATTTATTGTCGAGCCACCAACTCTACCATTTGAGGAAAATAGGTCTTTCGGGCATCAAAGGAGTAACCCATTTGCTCACTGGAAGCCAAGGCACATTGCCGGCCACCAATAGTAGCTGCCTTACCAATCGTAAGTGGCTTTGATAAGTTGTGCTTTTAAAAGCCATGCGTTTTAGAGGATGTGTAGCCCCAAATAACGTCGACTTTTCATAAATAGAGCCAGAATTCACATAAACCAATAGAAGCTACATGATTCTCTTCAAATAATGCAAAAAGTGTTAATCAAGTCATCAACTAATATACAATAAGGTGAATAATCCCTTACCAGTGACCTTTCATAGGCAATTTTGACTCCATTTGAGAGAGTAGTTATATTCGTTTTTTCTAGTTTTAACATTGTCAGGTAGAGATGGCAAGATCTTAATACCCTTAATTTGGAAAGTCCACAGAAAGGAGGCTTAAAGAACTTCCTCCTGTAAACCAGCTAAACATACCCGAAGATGATTGTGTTGCAAACACACTTGAAATTGCAAACCTGGTTAGGAACTTGTTTTCGGCTTGACTCTATCAAAGAGCTTAAACCAACACGATAATAAATTCAAACACATATCCTAAAACTATAAAATCGGAAAACAGGGCCTTCAATCAAGATCTTACTTGTTTTGGATGGTATAAATTTCAATATGGAGCCTCGCGGGTTGCTTTCTAAGCATTTGACCTTTTTTTATATCAACGAAAAAGATTTTCTTCCCCTGCATCAAATCAAAGGTTATATATTAATGTAAAAAACAGCTAATAGTTAAATCAAAACAACGAACTATTATAAGCATGATTCATTATTGATATTAATATGCAGAATGTGTGTATGCGTGTTGTTAAGCGATTACATATTCGCATATTGCAATAGTAACTTAAAGGCCAATATCATCAAATATATGCTATTAACTAAAAAATGGTTGGGAAAATAGATACTCACCGGAGTTGTTATCGTCATCTTTGGCTGCTTCTTCTTGTTCTTGTTGATACAGGAGCCCAAAATTCACATTAAGGTAAAATCAATCAAATAAAATCAGATATATACAAAAAGTATCGCGCATGCTCTTGTTAGTTCTATCATTCACGGTATAATGTACTTATAGAGTCATTTGTCTTTACTTCTATTAAGGCATACCATCTTAAACGGAACAGGTGGATCAGAGAACGCCCCATTGGAAATTTGATCGTAGATCCATTTGTTAACCGCCTCTGTGAAATGAACCCCATCCCAATTGGTTTATGATGAGGGGTCTTCACAAGAGTTATCAATGAAGATTTGTTTACCATTCACAATTTCTGTGCTGCCACACTTCCTCACATTATTGAAGTTGTACCTTCCTCAGATTCCACAACACACCAAGAATAGGTCACCAAATCCTACAGTCACAGTTTAGTTGATCCATCATATCCAAATACTACAACTTTGACTCGTTTATTTATAAACTGGGTCGATATCAGTTTTGTTTTATATAAACGTTAAAACTGAATAATGGTTTGAAAGTAATCCAAAGTACACGTTAAGATGCTTACCACCATTAAACATTTTCCTGTTTTATTATTTTGAAACTAAAAGTACGGCTATCATTGCTAATACTTTCTTCTAAAGGCTATTTGATAACTCGCCCACCCCACCCTTCTCGCCACCAAGTAAAATCTAAACATCTCACAAAGTTAAAAATTCAAACCTACCGAGCTTTTCTGATTGAACGATGAGTGGATACTTCGTTGAATAATTATCAACATAGGTAATGGCAGCAAAGGAAATTCTCCTCGGAGTTGAATTAACGATTCCTAAAGTTTTTGGTTAAAATAACGTTAAACACCATTAAACAGGTCCGCACAACCAAGATTATCCACCTGATTAGCGGTGATCAGTTGAGTATCCATGATATAAGGCAAGGAACTGACCGGCCTTGTGTATCCAAAATGCTCTGCTGCCATTCTGTTTACATAATGAGTCAGTAACCCTTCAAAAATGCTTATGATGAAAATTTTAATGGAGTAACATAAGGAAAAATTAAGGAGAAAATGAGACTTGTCAAATTGGACAGACGAATTATAAGTTACCCAAAGTGAACTTTGTATTATTTATTAACTCTTATTTATATTTGACATGATAAGCTTTTGGCAAAAGTTGGACAAAAATCAGTTGACTCAACTCGACCCTAGCCTAAGCCCCTTATCCAACATAGATGACCTATCCATTTTGTTACCCACTAAGTTGGGTTTCTTACCTTTATGGTATCCGTAAACTGTGATATGACATCAGGAACATAAGCTTTAACTCATTCAGTAGAAATATTAAGGTCGTACTCAACGGTGAGATCATTTTGGCCTATATCAAACTGTGAGAGGATTTAGAACTTCAACAAAGAAGTCACTGGATTAAAACACGAAAAGCTTTATTAGAAGCTTTAAGAGAAATGGCAGTCGGAAATTAAAACTAACAAAAAAAGAAAAACCCAAAATCACAACATGCCTAAAACAATATAACTCCATGATTACTCAAAATACAATGTTATCGATACTACTAATTCATGACATAAACCCACACATATAACAATACAAAAATATCCGTTTAAAATATAAAAAGATAAAGCAATCACAGATTTTCTTCTTGCATTTTATGAACTTCTCTAAGCACATCAAAAAGTGAAAACAACAAACGGTCTGCCATCTCCAGGCACGATAACAATATTTATCATTCACCGAAATATAAAGCATTTAATTAAACACCTAGACCTACCATAACAATACAGTTTAATCAAATAGTTATAATTAGGATAGTAGCTAGGTCTACAATTAAAAAGCAGATTTAGGAAATTGGGTGAAAACATACAGCCCAAAGATTGAAGAACACGAATCCCTCCTGCAGCTACAAATAGTTATACATAGTTAGGATAACAATCAGGGATTAACAATTAGAATAAAATTGTGGCGCAAAAAATAAATTAGGATAACAATCAAGGATTACAACTTATAACCCAAATAATGAAGAACACAAATCCCTACAAAATGTTCTTCCTACCCGCAAATATAGAAAATCTTGATATAGTTTGTGGAAAAGGAATTAGGGATTAATAATGACCTTTTAGAAATTAATTTATAAAAAACATACTTACATGTGCTTGGACAACTATTATTGCCTGACTGACAGACATGATCGAAAGGAAGGTGAATGGTTTTTTAGTTTGTGGTTATATTTATTATTGTATCTAAATTGTTATTTAAGCACTTCACTCTTTGCATTCCAAACTCTACCAAACGTATCACCATTCAGTGGCAGGAGAGTTTTATCAAAATATTTAACACCCCAACCTTATACTAAAAACTATAGTTATTTTGCGTCCAATTCAAAGTCGTTTCATTACCAAATCATGGCAGGTTAAGGCTTCTCATCTCATTAAATTTATTATCATTCATAATCAATGAAATAAACATAAACAATACACCCAAAATTCAATTTAATGATGCATATTAACACCTATGCATCCACAATACATCTACAATTTTATGAAGAACCGATACCAACATGTTTAAGCTTTAACCTCATCAATGAAACTCATAAATAACATCATAAAGGAAGTGTCAAAAAACCTTTAGGCCTTCAACTTTATATGTATATAGATAGATGTTAGACGTACTACTAGTTTCTACTTTCTCCCTTTTTTGCATTATATTTTGAAAGTAAATATGTGATACATCAATATCAAAATCACATCATCAATTGTAACAAACATGTTAGCAGGTTGCACGATATAACTTTTGGACTTCCTTCCCTTTATAGTTATCCATAATCAAATAATCGCGTTTTTAGGTGCTTTAAAAAATAAACATGCAAAATAACAGCTACAAGTAAACAAGTTGAGGTTATCTAAAACCGATTAAATGATCCTAAATTTAAATTAGTCCTAAAACTTATACTATTGTACTTGTAGTATATAAAGCGTCTATGTTGTTCTAATTAGTAATTATCTTTAATAAAGCTTTTTATTTCATCCACAATCTTCAAGAGTAGATTGATCGTTCTTATTATCCTTAACATGGCGCTACTATCTAGACGATATGTAGACAACGAAGATAAGGACATGATAGTTACTGACTGAAGCAATGCACGTGATACTTTCCGGTTTTGTTTTTCTTTTTTTTCTTAAACATTTTTCCGGTTTTGTTAATTTGAGTTCCTTCTCAACACTAGTGAGAGGCATTTAATTGCTGAAACACGTGTGCAAAAACAACAAAATATAAATAATTATATTACTAGACACCAAATATCATTTAGCCGAAATGATAATTAACTAAGCATGCGTAAAAGTAACAAACATAAAATTTCTTAGTTTCTTAGTTAGTATTTGTGAAATAAAAAATAATCAAAAGTTAGAAGGAAAAAAAAACAAAAATAATCTCTAAGGGCAATATGGTCATTGTAAGCCAATTATGCATACAATAATCTGAAATTGAAAGATAAATGCATACAATAGAAGATTTGAAAGATAGATGCATACAATAGAAAGTGAGCGAAAGTTTGATGCATTTTGAATCAATTAGCCCATTATTAATATGTAATGATGATAGAGAGAAAGATACAAATATGAAATATGCATTGTATATTATTTACATGAAAGACCATTAACAAAGTTGTTAAATTGACTGAGTATATGTACAAGAGAGTTGTAATTTGTATCTCTTTTTGATACATCTTGATACATCTAGCAGAATGTATGTACAAGTTATTAATGTAATAATACGGTAAATGTATCAGAAAAAGTGATACCAATATCATCAACGTAATAAGGTCCATATCAATAATCACATTAGGTATCTATATATCTATATCTATCTATATATAATCTAAAGTTGATCCTATATGAATGCTGAAACTTCAATCCTCTTTCTCCATAATGATGCTTTATCTATCTGGAATGGAGTGGAATGGACGATTAAAGGGAATCAATGTATAATGCATTTAGTGAGATTAATGTAATGGGCTTCCCTTTGTTCATCAGTGGGTAACCCTTTCTTTTCAAATTCCGTGTTTTTTTTATGTTCTTCCATTATTTACTCACAAATTATTTTTAGTTATTATTATGTCGTTAATGATCATTGGAAGTGGAAACATTCATTCACTTTTCATTCCCGAGTGTTGGCTTTGTATAGTATTTATTTATTGATGATGAGAAACTACCATGTCATGGCATCTAAAGAGACAATCATCCACTCTTTCGTATATCTTTCACAACATTCTATTTTTTATTTATTACTGTATAAAACTTTTATTTGTCCCCAACAATCATTTGGTCCTTACGACCTCACCTCCCCTTTAGATTTTGTGTCTGTATGTGGTTTAATATTAATGGCAGAGGTTCTTCATTGTTGATCACATTTTCTATAACTTTTTGCTTATGCCATCAATCTTTCATTAGTTGTGAATTTGTAATTCTTTGAATTCCCATTTGCGGTTTAGTTTAATTTAATAATATTTGGTTTAATTTATCAAAGTTTGAAAAGTTAAAACCTTCCCTTATCTTGATGACCATCCCTCCTCACTCTACATTCAACACAACCAATTCAAACCCTTCATTTGCCATTACAAGTTTGTTCTCTCTCAACCTTCATCTTCTTTCTTTATCTTTGATTTTGGTTTATTGCAGGACAAATGTCATCAAGGTGTTTGATGTTATGTCTCAAAGAGACGGTTGTACGTGAACAAGTTATAAATTATCTTCTCTGATTTGTAATTTGTAACATTGTTGCAGGAAACTTGCAGATGATAGTTTCTAATTTGTTTCGTGGTGACCCTTTCATTCCTAAAACTCAGCTACAAGATTGAAAAAACGATTAGTTTTTTTGAACAACAATACATGCACCGGTTAGTTATATTTTTAATTCAAGTTTATGATCAGATGATTTTTGTTGTCATTTCATGCATATTCAAATAAAGATAACTATGTCGACATGTACAACTGGTAAAAAATATGGTGTACCAGGTCACCTAAGGATATAGTTTGATAATTATATTTTTAATTCAAGTAGAACTTTGTTGCTTGATTTTGGTCCCTAAAGGCCTAAACCGTGATTGTTTATTCAATTCATGTAAAAACTTAAATGCATGTACTTATTTTCTTTCTTTCTATAAAAGCAAACATTTAAATTTGCTAAAATGATTATTAAGTGTAACATCCGTGAATTTTGACTCGTTGACTTTATGTGTAATTTGACTAACAATTTAAGTTAATGAAATAATTGGGTCGTTTTGTGATTAAATGACAATGTGGTATGTTAGTCGGGTCGATAGTATGTTTAATCGGTGTTTAAATGTATAACGATTTGTATTTTTGGCTTGAGAAAGGAAACGGGTCGACCCGTGGGTTATCCGCGACCCACCAGCCCTATATGACCCATTTCCTTCCCTTATCTTTTCATTTCACCTTACATTTCTTTCCTTCTTCTCTTTTTCTCACTAAGTAAAAACAAGACTATCCAATCCCTAGTTCTTCATTCTCTTGCAATATTTGGTGTTTTAGATTTGGTTTAACTCGAGAATCATCATCGTCTTCATCTCATTATCGTCTAGCAAAGGATTTAGTTTCTTAGTTCAAGCATTTTTACCCATTTTGCCATAATTCAGGTTCTAGCTCGGGAAGGAAGTTTTGGTAAGTCAAATTCATCCCATTTGCATCTATTTATGTTTGTTTATGCATTTCTAGTCGTTTCGAGTATTTACAGGTCCTTAAACGACTCAAAATGGATTTCGGGCCAAATTAGGGTTTTGTCGAATATTTGATAAACTACGTATATGTGTAAATGTATGTTAATGTGAATGTACATTATCGATATTTAGGTTTTGGACGTGAAGCGAACATCGAACGACAGTAACTTGACTTTGTATCACACTTAGCCTTTCTTAACCAATCAAGGTGAGTTCTGTAGCTCCCTACTCGTTTGAGATTCGGGCTGAAAAGTGTAAAATTGTGTGTTTACTTGCGTTGTTGATTGATTGATTGATTAATCGGTTTAAATGTATAACGATTTGTATTTTTGGCTTGAGAAAGGAAACGGGTCGACCCGTGGGTTATCCGCGACCCACCAGCCCTATATGACCCATTTCCTTCCCTTATCTTTTCATTTCACCTTACATTTCTTTCCTTCTTCTCTTTTTCTCACTAAGTAAAAACAAGACTATCCAATCCCTAGTTCTTCATTCTCTTGCAATATTTGGTGTTTTAGATTTGGTTTAACTCGAGAATCATCATCGTCTTCATCTCATTATCGTCTAGCAAAGGATTTAGTTTCTTAGTTCAAGCATTTTTACCCATTTTGCCATAATTCGGGTTCTAGCTCGGGAAGGAAGTTTTGGTAAGTCAAATTCATCCCATTTGCATCTATTTATGTTTGTTTATGCATTTCTAGTCGTTTCGAGTATTTACAGGTCCTTAAACGACTCAAAATGGATTTCGGGCCAAATTAGGGTTTTGGTCAGCTTAGGGTTGCTGGTCGTAGGGCTGCCCAGTAAGGGGCGTAACCTACGCCCTAGGACCGTAGCTTACGCTAGGTGGAATTGAACCACCGTAACCTACGCCAGGTCTGGGTGTAGGTTACGCCCCCTATGTCCCTGATTTTCTTGTTTGACCTAATTTGACTTTCAGGACCCTTGTAACGCATCGAGCTTCGATCTAATTCACTCCTTAACTTGTTTAACAATGATTAAGAGTCTTAGAAGTCATTTAATGTCGAGAATCGCTTTGGAAACCTAATTAGGGTTTTGTCGAATATTTGATAAACTACGTATATGTGTAAATGTATGTTAATGTGAATGTACATTATCGATATTTAGGTTTTGGACGTGAAGCGAACATCGAACGACAGTAACTTGACTTTGTATCACACTTAGCCTTTCTTAACCAATCAAGGTGAGTTCTGTAGCTCCCTACTCGTTTGAGATTCGGGCTGAAAAGTGTAAAATTGTGTGTTTACTTGCGTTGTTGATTGATTGATTGATTGGTTTAAATGTTGGATTGATGAGTTGATTGGTACGTTTGATTGACTTGATTTATGTTTGTAAAGTATTTCATTAATATTAGGATAGACGTATATACATGGAAGTCGGTTATGCCTTCAATGGGTTTTAGATGCGGTGGGAAGGCTGCGGGTGACCCTATATATAAGCATCTAGGGCTCGAAGAAAGTAGAATCCTTCTAAATGTATATACGTATAGTTTAGTTTAGTTTGGGTTGTGATTGATGGTTTATGAGTGATGAATTGTGTTTGTTGGTCGATGATTGATGAATTGTGATTGATGGTTATGATAGATGAATTGTGATTGATGATCATGATGATGAATTGTGATTGATGGTTATGATGATGAATTGTGATTGATGGTTATGATAGATGAATTGTGTTTGTTGGTCGATGATTGATGAATTGTGATTGATGGTTATGATAGATGAATTGTGATTGATGATCAATAATTGATGCACTTATGATTGAGATAAGCATGCATATGTATTGATAAATCCCACTGATGAGGATTCAGACATCCAAGTGTATAGATGTATACACTTAATTGACGGATGTTGAGGCATGACCCCGAGTATATAGACATATATAGCTCGATGATTTTGAGATACAGCCTTGTTCATTGTGATGACAGGCGGGTATCGTTGCATAGGTGACTTGCAGCTCACACATATGATATGCATTATGACTGTTTATGCATTTGGCACTTATATTGATATTTACATCATTTGTGCACGTTTATTACACGCTTATTTGTCTTGTGTAATATTGATTGTGGATGATATTGTATTACTTAGAGGCTCACTGTAAGTCATGTTTCGCCTCTACTTGTATATTGTGGTTTTTGACAATGGTTCCTTTTGGACCATTACTACGAACTCACCAACCTTGTGTTGACTATGCTTAGTACACTTTTCAGGTAATCAGGTTAATCCAGGGCATGGAGTTTGATTGTTTGCTTGCTGTTGAACCCGGACTTTGGACTTATTTGGATCAAGGATCCAATTGCCTTCTTTTGCAATATACTTAGGATCGATAGCCATCTTTTGATGTTCTTTTGTAAACTTTGATGGTGACTTGCTCCTTATGTATTTTGATACTTGTTTATCGCATTGTATGGATTCACTGAATCCTTTATTTGCATTTAGTTCATATTCTACTGTAATCCCACCTTGTGCTATATGATTTCCGTAATATTTTGAGCCTCGCTTGGGGTGTTACAGAATGGTGGCCCATGCGTGGTCGTAGAGAATTAGGCGGTTTGACCTAGACTATGGCTTAAGTTAAAACTCTTCATATAGCGTGCATGGTTAGGAAATTCGTGTGCAATGTGAATTATGTGAATTCCCATGTGAGTTCGTAGTTAAGACCAATTGTATGATTACTTGGATTCAATGTGATAAATGTGGAATGTGGTTAATATGGTTTGTTGTTGTTATTAGTTGGGATTAATTTGATGATTTAGGGCAAAATGAAGTTATGTTATTAACTTAGTATAATATTGTGGCAACCCTAAAAGAACCCGATCAACTCTTTTATGGTTACCCAACATTATAACAGGTTAATGACATCATGGATTGCGCATGCATGGTTTAGAGTATAATGAGGAACCGATATGCTTAATGGAAGTTGATTAGGTGGAGGGTTAGCCATTGGTACACCTTGTATACATACCCGGTCAATAACTAGAAAGCATATCGAATTCGGATTATACTTTGAACCATTCGTGTTAGTTGCTTGACTGCATGATGTATTGAGCATGATTACTTGAATTAACAATAAGAAATTGTAGTGAACTTAGTGAACTTGACATGATAATGTGATAAGTAACAATCCCTTAGGGTTCTAGCACTCTTGCCTTAGCATAATGATATGAAATGAGTATGTTATATCGGTATGAGAGCATTGACTACTTGTGTGACTAACATGTGAGCATTTGAGACTAACTCTCGGGTCAACGTGTCACTTGTTTTATAGAAATGGTGAGACCAAGGAGAACCGGAACGAACTATAGGGCTGAACCGGAAGAACGTCAACCGGAAGCTCAACCGGAGGTACAAGGAGGTAGAGGTAGGGGCCGTGGTAGGGGTTGTGGTAGAGGTCATGGTAGGGGCCAAGGAAGGGGTCATGGTGAAGCTCCCGAGCCAAACTTGGCGGAGGTGATCGCTCAAACGGTCGCCAATATCATGCCAACCATTATTGCCCAAGTCACGACAAGTATCGGGGGAAACAATGTGGTTCCAAACAATGGGCCTCAAAACAATGAAGCCCCAGTTAATGTGAATAACGAAAATGCTCAACATCAAGCTGTGGAAGATGAAGAAGAGGAACCAGTGGGAGTTGATAACCGAATGCCCATGTATAATCAACATGGAGGATACCGACAGGGGTGTATATTTAAAGACTTCAAGAGTTGTGGGGCACCTGAGTTTGATGGAAAGGGTGGTCCCACGGAGTGTATTAGGTGGTTTGAAAAGATAGAGGCAGTGATAGAAAGAAGTCATTGCACTTATGACGACCGGATCTCTTATGCATCCGGCATGTTTAAAGACGATGCACTAAGCTGGTGGAACCAAGAAATAGCATTGGGCCGAACTTATAATTTGGATTGGGCCGATTTCAAGAACAAAGTGAAAGCGAACTTTTGTCCTCCTTATGAACTGCAGAATTTGACCATTGAGTTCGTCCATCTCAAAATGGACGGAGTCGACTACAAGGGCTATGTTAGACGATTTCAGGAGTTGTCTACCCTCATTCCTCATTTGGTGGATTCCGAGTCTTGAGCCACCGAGAAGTTTGTATTGGGCTTAAATCCTCAAGTCCGATCTTTTGTAAACTCTAACATGCCTACTTCTTTGGCCGATGCTGTTAACCGGGCCGGTAGTGTAACTGAAGACTTGTTGAGGAGCGGTGTTTTGAGTAACTCCTCAACGAACAAGAGAAAGGAAGTAGGGCAGTCGAGTGGGGTAAAGAAAATGGGAAGGTTCGACCCAAAAATGCTAATAGGGGTAGAGTGATGGCGGCGGTGGAGCCGGCTAAGAGGGCTTATACAGGACCCCATACCTTTTGTGGAAGATGCAACAAACACCACCCCACCAATGTTCAATGTGGGGCGTGTTTTAACTGTAACCAATTTAGGCACATCTCCAAGAATTGTAGAGCTCCGAGAGCGGGCCCAATGAATTTGGCTCCTATTCGGGTCGTCCCTCCTCAAGGTAATCAACAAAGAGGCGAGTGCTTTGAATGTGGTAGTCGTACCCACTACCATAACAACTGTCCTCGATGGGTGGGACAACAAGTTCAGGTAGCCGTTCACCCCAACCAACTTCAAATGGTCGGGCCTAATCAGAATCGGGGACAATAAGGCCATCAAGTGCAACCCCGCGGCCGAGCCTTTGCGGCCAATGTAAATGAAGCCCGTAACGATCCCAACGTAGTAGCAGGTACCTTTCTTCTTAATGGTCACTATGCAACAGTTTTATTTGATTCCGGAGCCGATTATAGCCTTGTGTCCACTAGTTTTGTTCCTTTGATTAGCGTGCGTCTGTGTGCTCTAAGTTATGTGCTTGATATTGAAATGGTAAATGGTGCTCTAACTAAGCTTAGTCAAATACTTCGCGATTGTATTTTGACTTTAAACGACGTTGAATTCTTCATTGACCTTATGCCTCTTGATATTGGTAGCTTTGACATTATTGTGGGTATGGATTGGTTGACGGCGGTAAATGCGACTATTGATTGTGGTGAGAGAGTTGTTAAGATACCTTTAACTAACGGTAGAATTCTTAGGGTTCAAGGCGAAATCTCCGATTCCCCTAATTCTAAGGTCTTTAGTGCTACCATCACAAAGGTAGAATTGAAGACTGTTCCAATTGTTTCTGAATTTCCTGATGTTTTTCCGGATGACTTACCGGGATTACCTCCAACTCGTGAACTTGACTTTCGTATCAATCTTATCCCCGAAGCCGCGCCCATGGCAAAAGCTCCGTATAGATTAGCTCTAACCGAAATGCAAGAGCTACAAACTCAGCTCAAGGAACTCCAAGAAAAGGGTTTCATTCGTCCTAGTCAATCTCCTTGGGGTGCTCCTGTTCTCTTCGTCAAAAAGAAAGACGGGTCCTTCAGAATGTGTATCGACTACCGGGAATTAAACAAGCTCACAGTGAAGAACCGGTATCCCCTCCCTAGAATCGACGACTTATTTGATCAACTGCAAGGTGCTAAGCACTTCTCTAAGATCGATCTTCGCTCTGGTTATCATCAACTTCGGGTACATGAAGATGATATCCCTAAAACGGATTTTCGCACAAGGTATGGTCATTTTGAATTCACCGTTATGCCTTTCGGGTTGACTAATGCACCGGCAGTGTTCATGGACTTGATGAACCGGGTGTGTCAACCATACTTGGACCAATTTGTCATTGTATTCATTGATGACATACTTGTATACTCGAAGACGAAGGAAGAGCATGTTGAGCACTTGCGCGAGGTGCTTGAATTACTAAGAAAGGAGAAGTTGTATGCTAAATTCTCCAAATGTGAGTTTTGGTTGGAAGAGGTCCACTTTCTTGGTCACGTAGTGAGCAAGGATGGTATTCATGTGGACCCAAACAAGATTGAAGCGGTCAAGAATTGGAGAAGACCCGAAACGCCATCCGAGATCCGTCAATTCCTTGGGTTGGCAGGTTACTATAGAAGATTCATCGAAAATTTCTCCCGTATTGCACAACCACTCACTCTCTTGACTCAAAAAGATAGAAACTTTGAATGGGGCGAGAAACAAGAAAACGCCTTTCAAACTCTTAAGGATATGCTATGCGATGCAACTATCTTGACGCTACCGGATGGAATTGAAGATTTTGTTGTTTATTGTGATGCATCGGGACAAGGGTTGGGTTGTGTTCTTATGCAAAGGGGCAAAGTCATTGCTTATGCCTCTCGTCAGTTGAAGGTGCATGAGAAGAACTACCCTACGCATGATTTGGAATTGGGAGCGGTTGTGTTTGCTTTGAAGTGCTGGAGACATTATCTCTATGGCACCAAATGTGTGATTTATACCGATCACAAAAGTCTTCAGCACATCTTTAACCAAAGCGAATTGAATATGAGGCAAAGACGTTGGCTTGAACTATTTAGTGATTATGATTGTGACATCCGTTATCATCCGGGTAAGGCAAATGTAGTAGCCGATGCCTTGAGTAGAAAGGAGAGAGTGAAGACGAGATGGGCTAGGGCTATGAGTCTCACAGTGGGGCCAAACATTCGTGACAGGATCATTGAAGCCCAAGTTCAAGCTACCCTACCGGAAAACTTTGGAAATGAAAACCTAGACGGCATGGAACAACAATTCGATAGAAAGAATGATAACGGGCTATACTTTGTTGAAAGACTTTGGGTTCCCATCTTCGGTAACCTAAGAACACTTCTTATGGATGAAGCTCATCGATCGCCTTATTCGGTCCATCCCGGATCGGATAAGATGTATTTTGATTTGAAAGACTTATATTGGTGGTCGGGCATGAAGCGTGATGTGGCTAAGTATGTGAGTGAGTGTCTTACTTGCTTACAAGTGAAAGCCGATCACAAGAAGCCACCCGGATTATTGGTGCATCCAGTGATGCCCGAATGGAAGTGGGAATATGTTGCAATGGACTTCATTACTAAGACCGATCACAAGAAGCCACCCGGATTATTGGTGCATCCAGTGATGCCCGAATGGAAGTGGGAATATATTGCAATGGACTTCATTACTAAGCTACCGAAGACAAGAAATGGTCGTGATATGATTTGGGTAATAGTAGATCGGTTAACGAAGTCGGCTCACTTCTTGGCCATTCGTGAAACTGATAAATCTGAGACCTTGGCTCGTTTGTACATCAAGGAAGTGATATCTAAGCATGGAGTGCCGATTTCTATCATTTCTGATAGAGATACCCGTTTCAAATTAAACTTCTGGGAAGCTTTTCAAAAAGCAATGGGTACTCGTCTCGACATAAGCACGGCGTTTCATCCCCAAACGGATGGACAAACCGAGAGAACCATTCAAACACTCGAAGACATGTTAAGAGCGTGTGCAATTGATTTTAGTGGAAGTTGGGAAGATCATTTGCCACTAGTCGAGTTTTCGTACAACAATAGTTACCACGCTACCATTCAAATGGAGCCCTTTAGAGCTTTATATGGTAGAGTATGTCGTTCTCCTCTAGCTTGGGCGGAAATTGGTGAGAGTCAACTCATCGGGCCGGAAATTGTGGTTGAAACAACTAAGGTAATCTCTCAAATTAAGGAGAAGTTGCAATTGGCCCGTGAACGTCAAAAGAAGTATGCCGACGTGAGGCGGAGACCGTTAGAGTTTGAAGTGGGTGATTATGTACTTTTGAAAGTATCACCATGGAAAGGCTGTCATCCGATTCGTGAAGCGAGGTAAACTCGGGCCAAGATATATTGGTCCTTTCAAGATTCTTGAACGGGTTGGAAAAGTTGCTTATCGATTAGATTTACCACAAGAGCTTAGCGGTGTACATGATGTGTTTCACATTTGCAATTTATGCAAGTGTTTGGCGGACCCTACGCATCATGTGCCCATGGACGAGATTAGATTGGATTCGAAGCTTAATTTTGTTGAAGAACCGGTAGAGATCTTGGACCGTCAAGTCAAGAAGCTTAAGAACAAGCGCTACACGATTGTTAAGGTTAGATGAAATGCTAGACGTGGAGCCGAGTTCACTTGGGAGCGAGAGGATTATATGAAAACTAAGTATCCGCATTTGTTTAGTAATTAGTGTTTTGTTGAATTTCGGGACGAAATTCTTTTAACGGGGGAATAATGTAACATCCGTGAATTTTGACCCATTGACTTTATGTGTAATTTGACTAACAATTTAAGTTAATGAAATAATTGGGTCGTTTTGTGATTAAATGACAATGTGGTATGTTAGTCGGGTCGATAGTATGTTTAATCGGTGTTTAAATGTATAACGATTTGTATTTTTGGCTTGAGAAAGGAAACGGGTCGACCCGTGGGTTATCCGCGACCCACCAGCCCTATATGACCCATTTCCTTCCCTTATCTTTTCATTTCACCTTACATTTCTTTCCTTCTTCTCTTTTTCTCACTAAGTAAAAACAAGACTATCCAATCCCTAGTTCTTCATTCTCTTGCAATATTTGGTGTTTTAGATTTGGTTTAACTCGAGAATCATCATCGTCTTCATCTCATTATCGTCTAGCAAAGGATTTAGTTTCTTAGTTCAAACATTTTTACCCATTTTGCCATAATTCGGGTTCTGGCTCGGGAAGGAAGTTTTGGTAAGTCAAATTCATCCCATTTGCATCTATTTATGTTTGTTTATGCATTTCTAGTCGTTTCGAGTATTTACAGGACTCAAAATGGATTTCGGGCCAAATT
>CM067169.1:75472231-75499731 GCA_034093135.1 Erigeron breviscapus | reverse complement strand
TTTAGTTTGGGTTGTGATTGATGGTTTATGAGTGATGAATTGTGTTTGTTGGTCGATGATTGATGAATTGTGATTGATGGTTATGATAGATGAATTGTGATTGATGATCAATAATTGATGCACTTATGATTGAGATAAGCATGCATATGTATTGATAAATCCCACTGATGAGGATTCAGACATCCAAGTGTATAGATGTATACACTTAATTGACGGATGTTGAGGCATGACCCTGAGTATATAGGCATATATAACTCGATGATTTTGAGATACAACCTTGTTCATTGTGATGACAGGCGGGTATCGTTGCATAGGTGACTTGCAGCTCACACATATGATATGCATTATGACTGTTTATGCATTTGGCACTTATATTGATATTTACATCATTTGTGCACGTTTACTACACGCTTATTTGTCTTGTGTAATATTGATTGTGGATGAAATTGTGTTACTTAGAGGCTCACTGTAAGTCATGTTTCGCCTCTACTTGTGTATTGTGGTTATTGACAATGGTTCCTTTTGGACCATTACTACGAACTCACCAACCTTGTGTTGACTATGCTTAGTACACTTTTCAGGTAATCAGGTTAATCCAGGGCATGGAGTTTGATTGTTTGCTTGCTGTTGAACCCGGACTTTGGACTTATTTGGATCAAGGATCCAATTGCCTTCTTTTGCAATATACTTAGGATCGATAGCCATCTTTTGATGTTATTTTGTAAACTTTGATGGTGACTTGCTTCTTATGTATTTTGATACTTGTTTATCGCATTGTATGGATTCACTGAATCCTTTATTTGCATTTAGTTCATATTCTACTGTAATCTCACCTTGTGCTATATGATTTCCGTAATATTTTGAGCCTCGGCTTGGGGTGTTACATTAAGGCTTTCGGAGAAGGGTGTGTTATTAAAATAATTATCATTATGTGTTGCTTCTTATAAATTAAATTGTAGTGTTTTAGTCGTAATGAAGAACTGGCATACTAATATGTCGTTAAAACTATATACTGTTTGACATGCAATGACAGAGTGATTGGGTTACTAATAAGAGTAATGAACCTCTAAAATTTTGTGGTGTATGTTTTATATGGAGTTTATGTTTCAGTGAATGTACATTCAATTTCCTTATACAACCCTCCTATATACATGAGTACCATATGACTTTAATTGCATGCTTAATATTCATATTATTTATATATTGATACATATAGTGTGGATTCCATAGTCTAAGTAGATATATTTTAGTGATGTATATAATTATCATCTTATTAATGGTCATATCATTATAAAGGTATTGTGGAAGGGACAAGAGTCGCTACAGAAGTTGGAGTCGTAGTAAAAGTCCTGAACTCCTGATCATCATAGGAAATACAGGAGAGGCAAATATGATGATGAGAGGAGTCAAACCAGATCTTCTAAAAGGTATGAAGATTCTCTATCACCATAGTTTCTTACCAATTAAGATGTTTACATATAGAAAAATTTAAGTTGGATGGTTGTAACAAAGCTATTTGATAAAGGGGTAGTTTGACTCATTAAACACATTAGTTTCGAAGAAGAGTAAATGGTGGTGCTTTCATTGTACGGATTCAAGTTTATGGTTCCATTTTTCTTTATGTCGTATTGTGATGTAGTTATAATAGGCCGCTATTTGGGACGCAAAATGGTTGTTTGTCATGCGGAAAAAAGATTCAAATTGTAGACTTTAAGGATGACCCAATACTTCAAATTCCCCCAAGTTGAAGTAGCTACGAGTCCAATTTAACAATGCGAAATGTAATTCCGTGTTTGCGATACTTTTATCCTAGTGTATAGAGGTTTATATTATAGGAAAATATTTATTTAAGCTCAAACAAATATATAAACAGATCCATATTACCTGCATATCATCATGCTATTACTGAAAGACCGAGCATGTCGGTTTACAGGATATGTGTTGGCTACAATGCAGAAAATGGGCATGGCAGTTTCCATTTTCATGCTTGCAATTCGCCCTATGAGGTCTGTGCTTTATCCTTTTTTATGCATCTTAGTGGGAAAACATACAAGAGCAATCAACCTTCATATTTGTTCTATTGAGTTGATATATATGAGAAGGAAAGAACACAAGAGATACAGGTACAGTACTTCCCCTAACGACGTATAATACTTTTCTATCTTCGCAACTGAATATGAGTACTCATTAATGTTTTTGCGAACATTTTTATTAATATATGTATATATATATATATATATATATATATATGTGTGTGTGTGTGTGTGTGTGTCGATGATTTGCTATTTTATACATAAACTTATCCCTAATTTTAACATCAATGTCGATGTCACTTTGTAAAATTTTCATCGTCAATCTATTTAAATGTGGACTTCTCTCTGATTTTATCTGCTAAAACTTGGATAACTCTGCCCCTCGAGTAATATAGGTAATTGAGGTGACTTTGAAAAGAATATAGAGGCTTCTCATTCCTCCTCAATGGTAGTTTATGAATACTTGAACCATAGTGTAAACAGCCTTGGCTGTCTCAAGAAAACAATTATGTCTTCACATAGTACTTACTTACTTACTTCTTAGCTAAGACTATATCTTAGAGATCACAAGTTTCAAGCTAAAAGGAATCCAATGCAAGTTTTATGTGTAAAGTAGTCCACTACAATGAAAGAAACTTACATGCTTCGATGTTTCATTTATAGGTCACCCATCTTCGTTGGACCGTTATTAACTCACAATGTCAAAATTTTGTATCCTCGAAGTGTTGCTAATGATTTAGATGAATCACTTATCTATAATGACTTTGACATGCTGGGGAGATTAAGTGTATGTTTGGCAAAGGGCTTTTAGGGGCTTTTAAGAGCTTAAAAGCCCCGAGCTTTTAAAAAGAAGCCCCTCTTAAATTGGTAGCCCTGTTTGGATACGTATCTGAGATCAAAAGTCTCAGCCCCGAAAAGCTCCTAAAAGCCCCGAAAGGTCTTTGAAATAAAAGCTTGTGTAAGAAGGGTTGAAATAGAAGCCCCAGCTCCTAGCCTCATTTTCAAGCTCCAGCTCCAAGCCCCTAACTACAGCCACAGCTTCGGCTTTTGTGCCAAACATACCCTAAGTCCTTCACATGAGACTTAGCTAAGACTTATCACAAGTATGTAGAATACTAAGTTTTATTTTAATTTCAATGTATTAGATTATATTAGTAACAGTCTCTTATTCATACCTGATTATTGTACATTTGAACCATAGGTTAGGCGATCGATACAATACTTTTTATAGAAAATTTGCACAGCCAGTCACCTGAGGTGCAAACATTGGTTGCAATAGGTGACGCATATAGTTGAGACATACTCAATAGTCGCCACTAAACAGTTTGCTGCAAAATGGTTGCAGGCTGCAGAATCGGCGCAACTTCCAATTCTACCCGATGAATTAAGGAAAATCTTTTGGTATCCAAGACTTTTACACGCACCGTTAGTGTGTGTTGAAATTGTGTGAACTTTCATAGACCCGACTAACTGTATGTCTTCGGATTCTTTGAGCCTGTAGGATCATACACAATAGAATATCTATAATGTTTAACCATAAAGCTACGGAATGATATTTGATCATTTATGTTGGTGATTATAGATTTTATAAAAAATATTTTGACAACAAATATAATATGAAGCATGCATATAATATAAGATCAAATAAGCGGAAGCGTATAAATAAAACAATCACCAAATCCGGATCCATATGTATTATATGATCAAATGAAAGGTAAAACAAAGATGGGATGAAAACTACCTTCTTTGTCGATCTTTGAAGAAAAGGAGAAACAACAATCAATATGTGATTGTCTCTTTGGTAGTCCACACTACACTTCAATCAACGTCAGATGGATGCTAGTCCTCTTGTATCAAAAGCTAAAGGTTAAAACCAATTCTTTTATATGTTTCTCGGCGGCAGAGAAACAAAAGAAAGTCACTTTCTTTTGGTTTTTGTTTTTCACGGCTGCACCAAATGTAGTCAACCTTTTGTTTTAATTTCATTTTATATATTATAGTTAATTATTAGGTTAATTAATATTAAACCTAATTAATTATCACTAATACATAAAAGGCTTGTGCTTAAACTTTGGGCTTGGGTCAAATATTTAATGGACTTAATAATTTAATTATTTCATGAGTCCAACAAATATTTGTCAAGACAAGTCCAAGTAATTAAGACTAGCCATGCTTTAATTCTTGATACAACTATAACATATATACAATACATATGTTACGATATATGACGTCTAGGTGTATATGTGTGTGACCCTGAAGGCTCACATGAATTTAGCCATATAGTTATGTGTTGTACCTTGCACATAAATCCTACAGACTCCCACTTGTACATGGCACAACACCATGTAACTATATAGACAATGGTTAGCGTCTAGCAACACGCCATTGCCCCTAAAGTCAAGTGAGGGCAGTTTCTCAAAACTTCTCATAAAATGGTTAAATGTCAATTGTCCCTTTGTTACAGATACTTAGTTGAACATGAGACATGGATCATCAGTCATTCTCATTGTTTAACGATTGTGTTTCTCGATCTTGAACTTGAACTAGATTACCAAATTAATTAAGTATCATCTCAACTACATTTGGGTATGGTCATACAATATCTTGTTCATTTCATCGAGGGGCCCAGTAGTATCTAACTCCAGTCAAGTGGAGGAACAAATCCTATCTTGCCTACACGTGTTTGTCACGTGCTTTACATCACACCCAATAATGGTTTTTATAGCAGCGTTTTTCAAGACAACGTTTAACCATATCAAAGCATAACGTTCCACACATTCGAAACCAACATGCATCTCAAGTCTAAGGACATCTTGACATAACCACTTGCGAGTTTCACTATTGACACCGATCCATGCAGTGAAAACTCGTAGGTTGGGTCATTCCAATGTTCATCACAATGAACACATGTGAGTTTGACAGTAACACCATTACTTATTCATCAACAATGAATCTCATCAACCCTCTCACATTTGTCTTAGTTTGATGTTACTCCCGTATCATCAATCGACAATGGAAAATTTAGAACAAATAATTATTCACGGATTAAACATGCAAATATAGAATACAGTAATATGAATGAAAAACGATCGCATTACCAAGTACATCAATTTCATTATTTGATACAACTGTTCAAATTCTTATTATCCAAATACTAAAATAGATTACATAAGACTACTAGCAGATCGAAGCCCAATGTTCCTAGAATGCTCAACGTGTTTAGTGCAAGACATTGGCTTCGTGAATGGGTCAGCTAAGTTGTCTTCTGTAGGAACTTTGAGAATACGAACATCACCTCTTTCAACAACTTCACGTATGTAGTGAAATTTGCGAAGGATGTGTTTGGCACCACGTAGAACACCTGGTTCATTTGCTATAACAATAGCACCAGTATTATCACAATACATGTCCATGGGATTTTCAATACTGGGGACAACGCCAAGCCCAGAAATGAATTTTCTGATCCAAACAGCTTCCTGTGCAGCTTCAGAAGCAGCTATGTATTCTGACTCTGTAGTAGACATCGCAGTTGTGCTCTGCTTTGAGCTTCTCCAATCAACTGCGCCTCCGTTCATGACGAAAACGTAACCAGATTGTGATCGGACATCATCCCGATCTGTCTCAAATCCAGCATCAGTGTAACATTTTACACTTAGCTCATCGGAACCTCCGTAAACTAAGAACATATCTCTCGTATTTCGAAGATACTTCAATATATTCTTTACAGCAGTCCAGTGACTTTCTCCTGGATTCTGTTGGTATCTGCTTGTCATATTAAGGGAAAACGAGACGTCTGGTCTAGTGCACCTCATTGCGTACATGATGGATCCAATAGCTGAAGCATATGGGATACCGTTCATTCGCTTCACCTCTTCAGGTGTTGAGGGGGCTTGAGTCTTACTCAACACTACATTTGGTTGCATCGGAAGACTTCCACGCTTGGAACCCTCCATCCTAAAACGCTTTAGGATTTTGTCAATGTATGCACTTTGACTCAGACCTATTAACCGCTTAGATCTATCTCTATAGATCTTGATTCCTAGGATATACGTTGCATCTCCCAGATCTTTCATAGCAAAACACTTTCCAAGCCAGGACTTAACATCTTGTAGCGTTGGAATGTGATTTCCCATGAGTAGTATGTCATCGACATATAAAATCAGAAAGACGACAACGCTCCCACTAGCTCTCATGTACACACAAGGCTGGTCAAGATTTTGAGAGAAACCAAACTCTTTAATTTTCTCATCAAACTTCATGTTCCAGCTCCTTGATGCTTGCTTTAATCCATAAATGGATTTTTGAAGCTTACATACTTTCTTAGGAGACTTAGGATTCACAAACCCTTCTGGTTGCACCATAAAAACGTCCTCGCTGAGGTGACCATTTAAGAAGGCGGTTTTGACATCCATTTGCCGTATCTCATAATCATAGAAAGCAGCTATGGCCATGAGTATCCTAATAGCTTTAATGTCCGCAACTGGTGAAAAGGTTTCTTCATAATCAACCCCATAGGTTTGAGTATAACCTTTCGCCACCAGACGGGCTTTAAAGGTGTGTACATTTCCGTCCATGTCGGTCTTCTTCTTGAAGATCCACTTGCACCCAACAGTCTTGCCGTTTGGTGGAAGATCAACCAAGCGCCAAACTTGATTATCTTTCATGGACTGCATCTCTGCATTCATAGCTTCTAGCCATTTACCGGATTCTGGATCCGATAATGCATCTTTGTAATTAGCAGGTTCACCATGATCCCCTAATTCCAAATCCTCAGCATCAACCAAAAAGCCAAACCTTTCAGGTGGATGTGAGGTTCTACTAGATCTACGAATAAGAGGCGCTTCGCCCTGCAGCTCAACACTTTCGTGTTGGGGCTCAGTGCGTTCTTCGCTAGTGCCTTCAGAAGGTTGTGTATCTTGTTCTTGAATTTCTTCAAGATCTACAGTACTCCCACTTGCTTCTTGTAAGAGGAGACTTTTCTCCAAAAACTCAGCATATCTAGCCGGGAAAACCTTATTCTCGGTTGGGTTGTAGAAGTAGTATCCCATAGAATCCTTTGGGTATCCTACAAAGATAGACTTGATAGTTCTAGACTCTAGTTTGTTCGGTGTGTCACGTTTCACGTGAGCCTCACAACCCCAGACTTTCAAGTAAGACAAATCAGGGACCTTCCCGTGCCATAATTCATATGGTGTCTTGTTAACCTTCTTGGTTGGAACCATGTTGAGAATGCGTGCAGCAGTCTCTAAAGCATATCCCCAAAAGGACGGTGGCAAAGTGGTTAGACTCATCATTGATCGAACCATGTCAAGCAAAGTTCGATTTCTCCTCTCTGACACCCCATTATGTTGAGGCGTGTAGGGAGGAGTAAACTGCGAGACAATCCCACGAGCAGACAGATGATCTAAAAACTCTTGACTCATATATTCGCCTCCACGGTCAGATCGTAGAGCCTTAATGGTCTTTTCGAGTTGATCAAACACTTCATGTTTATGTTTAATCAAGTAAACATAACCATATCTACTAAAATCATCAGTAAAAGTAACGAAGTAGTTAGCACCATTTCTAGACATTGTTCTAAAGGGGCCGCAAACATCTGTATGAATGAGTCCAAGTAGATCGTTGGCCCTATCACCTTGATGGGTGAAGGGTTTCTTTGTCATCTTACCAGATAAACAAGATTCGCATATGTCAAATGACTCATTGTCAGTTGACTCAAGAAGCCCATCGTGTTGTAGCTTTGTTATGCGTTTCTTGTTTATGTGACCATGACGACAATGCCATAGATATGTTGAATTCAAATCACGTTTGAATTTCTTTGTGCCACTGTTATATATAGAACGATCGTTTGACACAAGATTATGCATATCAATTTCAAAAATACCATCTCTAGGAATAGCATTAAAATAAAAAATATTATCCTTAGAAACAGAAATGCCATAATCCGTGAATTCATGAATAAACCCATTATCCTTCAAACGAGAAAGCGAAATAACACCTCTTGTAATAGTAGGTGCATAATGACAGTTATCTAAGATAATAATAAGTCCATTAGGGAGGATAAGCTCATAGCTCCCTATAGCTTCGACAGGTGCACGATTGCCATTGCCAACGTACAGATCCAAAGCTCCTTTATTCAGCTTTCGGCTTCCCCTAAGTCCCTGCATATTATTACAAATATGAGTACCACAACCTGTGTCATAAACCCAGGATTTATTAGGAAAAGCATAGAGTTCTATAACGAAGATACCTGAAGTACTGGTCGAGCCAGCCTTTCCCTTCTTCAACTCTGCCAGGTAGGCCGGACAGTTCCGCCTCCAATGACCTGTCACTCCACAATGATGACAGGCCATGTCCTTTGCCGGATGCTCTTTCTTTGCTGGCGGGGGGATTTTCTTCTTGGGGGTGTAAACTTTCTTACCCTTGCCATTTCCCTTGCCTTGAGCAACTTGCGGTTTCTTTTTCTGGATTCTGCCTTCCTTTATTGTCAACATAGTAGGAGTTTTCTTTGGCAGCCCCTTTTCCGCTTGCTTTAACATCGCATGTAGCTCCGGAATAGTCTTACCCATGTTATGCATGTTGTAATTCATTACAAAACCATCATATTCCTTTGAGAGTGAAGTAAGTATCAAGTTCACCCCAAGGACTGGTGGCATGGGAAAACCAAGACGCTCCAATTGATCGAGATAGCCCTTCATCTTCAAGACATATGAGCTAACTGATTGCCCCCACTTCATGTTTACAAGCATGGAATGCTTTCACTGTTTCAAACAGTTCTTGATCTGCCTGTTGTTGGAACATAGTCTTAAGTTCCTCGATCATGTCATATGCATTGTAGTCCTCTAAGTTCTTTTGGAGCTCAGGGGTCATTCTAGCAAGCATAAGACATGCTACTTCAAGTTGTTCGTTATACTGCTTAGTATAAGCATTACGAACAGCAGCAGTGGCAGTTTCAGCGGGGGCCTCAGGCAAGGCATTTTCCAGATGTTGCAACTTTCTCTCAGCCTTTAGGACAATCCTAAGGTTGCGATACCAGTCGATAAAGTTGCTACCAGTCAATTTTTCCTTCTCAAGGATTGACCTTATAGTAAAGTTGTTTACGGATTGAGTTGTGTTTGTTGACATCTACAAAATAGACAAAGTTTGTTTAGTATCTTTGATAATTATCCTTTTATAAAATTAACTACCCAAGTTTTATTTATATTAAAACAATTAATTTACGTAAAAGGCTAAGATCCACATTGTACTTCCATCACCACATCAGTTGATCTGCTAGCAATGATGGATTCAATTGGTAGGTGGCGGGCACCAATTGCATTACAAGTGCAATTCTTAGATCCTTATGGGACTTATGACATCTAGTGTCATGCTGGCATGTTTAGTCCCATCCTTGCCTCGGGTCGCGGTCTCACCTCTCGACTCGATTAAGTCATCCAATTTTGGAAACTTGTAAAAATAAATCTAGGTCTCACGCATAGACAATAATTACCTCGGAGTTATAATTCAAACTAGGTCTCACGCATAGCCAAAAAATAACAACGAGTGTTCCAAAACGATTGGACGGCACGACTTAAATTTGTGACGGGTATTGTAAAATTTCGATAAATCATGTTTAGCAAAATTTTGTGTTACGAATGTAGCATGCATACAACATTCGTCTCACAAGTTAAAAACCATTTTCAACTTAATGTCAAAGCATTGTTTTATTTCTTTTAATTTTATTATCTTGGCATATTATTAATATATACATTTCCCGTGGAACCCTCCCCTCTCACATTTCACTGTAGCTGCTACTGTAGCTTTTACTGTAGCGGCTACAGTGATGGCTACTGTAGTTTTTTTCCCCCTATATTCCACCGACTTAAACCAAGTAACTTCTTCTTCCACCATCGACATCAATTACCCATTCCCCCAAGTAACCCCTTCTTCCACCGTCGGCATCAAATACCCATTCCCCCACCACCATCACTTTCTTTGCTAGAAATCTTATAGATAAAAAGATACAACAATACTTACTTTACCATCGTTTCAAAGATCCCATAGATAACACCAACAATCAAAAGCTACCAACAACAAAACAACCATAATTGTATATATATTGATTAGAGAGAGTAATTATACAAAATCAATAATAGAAAGATGGATGGTCTTCACTCTTCATCAACCTTCACCGTCACCAGCTGCCACCAGCAACCACAAGCACAGGTTGGTGTGTGGACTCGGGCTATACACATAGAAATCCTTCAAAAATCGTATTAACTGAGTGGTCCTCGGGTCACAAATAATTATACACTACAACAAAATTATGTAAACAAATATAAATCCACCTCTTGAAATGAGGAGAAATAAGAAATTAGAATGATGGAATAATTCTAGATCTAAAAAGAAAAAGAGATAGTAGAGGATAGATATAGAAAAGAGACAGGTGTACAATTTTTTATTAAAATGTTACACGTGTAGATCTGAAAGAAAGATAGTAAAGTAGAGAGTAGAGAAAGGTTGCCCACGGTTTCTATGAACCGCTTGGTGGATTTGGAAGTTTATTTTTGATGGGATTATATATACTGTAACTGTGCGTGACTACGTCTACCGTATACGTGTAATAAACTAATAACTCTGGGCAAATATTTTTTTGGGTTCAATGGGCCATGTGTGGGCTGCTTTTTGACAAGTCCAACCTTATAACCTATTTCATATTCTAATTTTGGCTTATTTATCAAGTTATCAACTAATCAACTATAAACCCAACTTTAAAAAAGATAAATTAATGATATACTATTACTTTTTGGAGCTGATGTGCTAAATCGAGCTTTAAAAATATAAACAAGAATCACCTAAGAACTCGCTACTACACACTATCGGGCAGTGTACCCGACCGTTTGCAATATAGTTAAAAGGCAAGACCGTGTTCGTTCTCGGGGATTGGATCGAGCTAGTTGTTTAGTAAAATGGTTTGGAAAACGGGTGTTGCTTCGAAAATCCTTTTTGACAATAAAATGAGAATAAATTTGAAAGAACAAATTGCATAAAAGTAAAGAAAGATTTCAAACAATATAGATAAAAGTCATCCACCTTAAATTCACTCGACTTCAAATGTGATTGCATATAGCTAAGACCAAATTCATTTGAGTTTAAAGACAGCCGTGAAAAGAATAATGTGCTCACGTGGTACCACCAACCGTTATAAATTACGTTGACAAAATTACTCTTTTTATTAAAATAATATTCACTATCATACCATGAACTAGTGATAATTGCTTATAGACAAACAACCATTTCAAAATCACACATACATTCAACTGGTACCACCAACCGTTATAAATTACGTTGACAAAATTACTCTTTTTATTAAAATAATATTCACTATCATACCATGAACTAGTGATAATTGCTTATAGACAAACAACCATTTCAAAATCACACATACATTCAACTGGTACCACCAACCGTTATAAATTACGTTGACAAAATTACTCTTTTTATTAAAATAATATTCACTATCATACCATGAACTAGTGATAATTGCTTATAGACAAACAACCATTTCAAAATCACACATACATTCAACTGGTACCACCAACCGTTATAAATTACGTTGACAAAATTACTCTTTTTATTAAAATAATATTCACTATCATACCATGAACTAGTGATAATTGCTTATAGACAAACAACCATTTCAAAATCACACATACATTCAACTGGTACCACCAACCGTTATAAATTACGTTGACAAAATTACTCTTTTTATTAAAATAATATTCACTATCATACCATGAACTAGTGATAATTGCTTATAGACAAACAACCATTTCAAAATCACACATACATTCAACTGGTACCACCAACCGTTATAAATTACGTTGACAAAATTACTCTTTTTATTAAAATAATATTCACTATCATACCATGAACTAGTGATAATTGCTTATAGACAAACAACCATTTCAAAATCACACATACATTCAACTGGTACCACCAACCGTTATAGAATTACGTTGACAAAATTACTCTTTTTATTAAAATAATATTCACTATCATACCATGAACTAGTGATAATTGCTTATAGACAAACAACCATTTCAAAATCACACATACATTCAACTGGTACCACCAACCGTTATAAATTACGTTGACAAAATTACTCTTTTTATTAAAATAATATTCACTATCATACCATGAACTAGTGATAATTGCTTATAGACAAACAACCATTTCAAAATCACACATACATTCAACTGGTACCACCAACCGTTATAAATTACGTTGACAAAATTACTCTTTTTATTAAAATAATATTCACTATCATACCATGAACTAGTGATAATTGCTTATAGACAAACAACCATTTCAAAATCACACATACATTCAACTGGTACCACCAACGAAGAATTTATATGCAACCAATATTATAATAATCATTAAAAAGAATTAAATCATCAAGATCACAGAACAACGATAATTAAATAAACTCATTGAATTAAAAGATATTGCAATCACATCATTCGTCTCGTTTCATCAAGGTGGATGATAAACAATTTAGCCACTCATGATTAAATAACAATAGTAATCAAAATAAGAGAAGAACATATTGTACCAATCGTTTGAGAAAATAGAAAATTGCAAGACAGTAAGTAGATACGATCTAGATGGGTGCACGTAGATCTTCAATGAATCGTAGGAAGAAGAATTCTTGCTTGGATCCTTGAAGTATTCCCTTGTAGAGCAGCTCCTAGAAAGATTGTTGGATAAATTCGAAATTAGGGTTGAGTTTTTTATTTATACCCTCTTCAAATCTGATGCAAAAAGCTGCCAAAACCCTTCAGCCCCGTGTACTCACTGCGGCGCAGTGGGTTGTGCAATCCCTCACTGCGGCGCAGTGAGGCTACTTTGACGTTGACTTTCTGATGACTGCGGCGCAGTGGCTCGTGAATCCCTCACTGCGGCGCATCCCAAATCCACTGCGGCGCAGTCTCTTTCGCAATCCCCACTGCGGCGCAGTGGGGTTTAGTCACAATTTTCCGTGGATATGTACTGCGGCGCAGTGGGCATGTGAACCCACCACTGCGGCGCAGTACATACTTATGCTGAACAACCTTCTTTCGATCCTGAAACTTGCTGAACCTCGTCATCCTCTTCCACTTGAATCAACTCTCGATATCATAAATCAATATCTTGGCCAAGAATCATCCGAATATGTGCCAAATGAACGCGTAACCTGTTCAGAGCCTGAAAACACTAACAAACACCATAAACGCGCCAAATGCACATAAAATCGACTTAAAATACTTAATTAAATGGCCAATAATGATGTGGGCGATGGGTATAAATTGGTCACATCAAATCTTCAGAAGGAGCTTCAAATATACATTGTATACAACCATACATACATTTCAAATACATTAATGAACTTATTGACATCTTTATTATTATTATACTACTACATATAACTTAATAACTATAACTATTTACCATATAAATTATATTATTAATTGATGTTATCATTTAAATTGATACTTTACTACATATAACTTAAAGCTTATAATTAGGTATCTCAACATGAAATCTACTTATACAGTTAGTTATTTGCTAATGTCTCAACACCCGCCGCGAAGCGCGGGTACAAATACTAGTTATACACAATCACAATAATATATAAAATGCAATAAAACTAAAATATAAAACACGACATATTCATGCATAGCCTCAACCGATGAAAAACCTATGTTTGGTCTCACGAGCCATAGTGAGAACCAAAAGGTCAACTAAGGGACAATCACAATAGCAACCATGTGAAGCTCCCACTTGCATCAAGATCCAATGGTGACCAAATGCACTTCATGACCGAAACTTTCACAGATTCTGAGCAGTAACTTCGGCAGCAAAAAACTCCGTCAAGAAGTCGTCAAAACGAAAAACTTTCTTCTGAGAAGTTGTATCCCCATGTGTTGAGAACCTACTGTAAAAATTTCGTAGCATATGGACAAGTAACGAATCGGGAAACTCCATTTTACTGCAGGGCTGTCAAGCTGTCCGAAATTTCTTCATTCATGTCTTCTTTTCCATCATGGAGGTTACAAAATTTTGAATAAAAATACAACTATACTAAGAATTGTAAATTACATCAATGTCTCAAAATGTCCAAAATAAATCAAAATTACATGAATAAAAGCCATAAACATGACATACAAAATTTCACAACCAAACAATCAACACATATAATGGCATAAACGGTCAAGGTTTTCATCGGCTATGCATGACAATATTAATCACAATAATAACATGATTATGATTACATTAACAATGGCTTGCTCCATGGCACAAGATGCATGTCTTTGCCATGGATAAAATAAAACAAGTAAATTAATTACAAGCCGAATTAAAGTTTAAATAAACAAGATTTAAACTTCCAAATCATCACCAATATATATACAAGTGTTTTTAAATCTTTAAGGATGTGTTTATAATGAAAAATATCCCAAGATATAAATCATCTCAACAAAAATGTTAAAAGAAACAACATCCAATATGATTAAAAAACAAATATATATTGACAATGAAAACGAAGCGGATTATTTATCACCATATATACACTTATTTTGATCTTTTAAGATGTGATCTAATGAAAATAAAACCAAAGTTTTATAATCACCCAAACATATAAAAGTTTGGTGGAACACATACTTTACTTAATCAAAACTAATATATATTAATAAATAACATTAATCATATAATAACATAAGAGGCTCTGATACCACTGTTGGTGATTATAGATTTTATAAATATATTTTGACAACAAATATAATATGAAGCATGCATATAATATAAGATCAAATAAGCGGAAGCGTATAAATAAAACAATCACCAAATCCGGATCCATATGTATTATATGATCAAATGAAAGGTAAAACAAAGATGGGATGAAAACTACCTTCTTTGTCGATCTTTGAAGAAAAGGAGAAACAACAATCAATATGTGATTGTCTCTTTGTAGTCCACACTACACTTCAATCAACGTCAGATGGATGCTAGTCCTCTTGTATCAAAAGCTAAAGGTTAAAACCAATTCTTTTATATGTTTCTCGGCGGCAGAGAAACAAAAGAAAGTCACTTTCTTTTGGTTTTTGTTTTTCACGGCTGCACCAAATGTAGTCAACCTTTTGTTTTAATTTCATTTTATATATTATAGTTAATTATTAGGTTAATTAATATTAAACCTAATTAATTATCACTAATACATAAAAGGCTTGTGCTTAAACTTTGGGCTTGGGTCAAATATTTAATGGACTTAATAATTTAATTATTTCATGAGTCCAACAAATATTTGTCAAGACAAGTCCAAGTAATTAAGACTAGCCATGCTTTAATTCTTGATACAACTATAACATATATACAATACATATGTTACGATATATGACGTCTAGGTGTATATGTGTGTGACCCCGAAGGCTCACATGAATTTAGCCATATAGTTATGTGTTGTACCTTGCACATAAATCCTACAATTTACGCATTTAATTAATTAGTATTTAATTAAATTATACGTTTATAAATTAACGCGAGTTAATTAAGGATAAACGGATGAACCGACAAATGTTATTTATAGTAGTCAATTAAAGTTAGTTTTAATTGATTGATAAATAAGCTCATTAATTAAAAGTAGTTTAATTAATTAAATGAGTTAACGGGTTGGATAATTAATTAGTTAATAATCCAAATTAATTAATAATGGATTAATTAATATATGGAAAGTCCGGTCCATCCCCCCTAAGGCCTCATGGCCGAATTCCATAAGGAAAGGGGAGGGAGGATCGAAATTCCCATGCAAGGGAATTATAGGGTTTTAGTTTCCTAATCTAATTAGGATTCCATGCCTATATAAACCCCTTGAAAACCCTCATAATTCATTCATAAAATCCCTAAACACACACTTAAAGGTGAAATTCTCTTCTCCTTTATGTGTGGGTCGAAATCACTAAACCAAAGAAACCAAAACCCAAATTGTTTTAGGTTTAATTATTTAGGGTTTTAGTTAAACCCTAAATTAGTTTCAACAAAAGGTTTCTCACCTTTTGTGTTTAGTATATATATATATACATATATATATATATATATATATATATTATTAGCATGTATAATCAAAATATAAATTCTAAGTCTTTATACTATCATACTTATATATATATATATATATATATATATATATATATATATATATATATATATATATATATATATATATATATATATATATATATATATATATATATATATATATATATATATATATATATATATATATATATATATATATATATATATATATATATATATATATATATATATATATATATATATATATATATATATATATATATATATATATATATATATATATATATATATATATATATATATATATATATATATATATATATATATATATATATATATATATATATATATATATATATATATATATATATATATATATATATATATATATATATATATATATATATATATATATATATATATATATATATATATATATATATATATATATATATATATATATATATATATATATATATATATATATATATATATATATATATATATATATATATATATATATATATATATATATATATATATATATATATATATATATATATATATATATATATATATATATATATATATATATATATATATATATATATATATATATATATATATATATATATATATATATATATATATATATATATATATATATATATATATATATATATATATATATATATATATATATATATATATATATATATATATATATATATATATATATATATATATATATATATATATATATATATATATATATATATATATATATATATATATATATATATATATATATATATATATATATATATATATATATATATATATATATATATATATATATATATATATATATATATATATATATATATATATATATATATATATATATATATATATATATATATATATATATATATATATATATATATATATATATATATATATATATATATATATATATATATATATATATATATATATATATATATATATATATATATATATATATATATATATATATATATATATATATATATATATATATATATATATATATATATATATATATATATATATATATATATATATATATATATATATATATATATATATATATATATATATATATATATATATATTATTTTTAGTCTTGAATAAAGTCGCTTACGTTTAAAATCGTATATGTATTATATATATGTATATATATTTCGTGTATATATATATATATTTACATATATGAATTTAAATAAGGAAATTATATATATTTTATATATATACTATAAGTGATTTTATATGATAAGAAATATAAGAGAAAATCAAGAAGGTATATATATATATATATATATATATATATATATATATATATATATATATATATATATATATATATATATATATATATATATATATATATATATATATATATATATATATATATATATATATATATATATATATATATATATATATATATATATATATATATATATATATATATATATATATATATATATATATATATATATATATATATATATATATATATATATATATATATATATATATATATATATATATATATATATATATATATATATATAAAATCTATATTAATATTATATATATATTATATATGTATATATATATTTCGTGTATATATATATATATATATGATTTTAAATAAGGAAATTATATATAGTCGATATATATATACTGTAACACCCCAAGCCGAGGCTCGAAATATCACGGAAATCATATAGCGCAAGGTGGAATTACAATAGAACAAGAACTAAATGCAATTAAGGATTCAGTGAATCCATTACAATACGAAACAAGTACCACAATACATAAGGAGCAAATAACCACCAAAGTTTACAAAGAACATCCCAAAGATGGCAAGTCGATCCTAAGTATAATGCAAGAGAGAAGGTCGATGAATCCTTGATTCATAAAGTCCAAAGCCCGGGTTAACAGCAAGCAAGCAACTAAACTCCACGTCCGGGGAGAACCTGATTACCTGAAAAGTGTACTAAGCATAGTCAACACAAGGTTGGTGAGTTCGTAGTAATGGTCCATAAAGAACCAGCGTCAATAATCACAATATACGAGTAGAGGCTCGGCATGACTTACAGCGAGCCTCTAAGTAGCACCATAATATCCAACAACAAGATTACACCAGACAAGTAAATGTGTAATAAGAAATGCATAAATGATATGAATATCAATGCAATGCCATATGCGTAAGTAAGCCAAAATGCCTATCTTATGCGTGATCTCCGGTCACCTATGCAACGATACTCGCTTGTCATCACCATGAACAAAGCGGCATCTCAAAAACATCGAGATATATATGTCTATATACTCGGGGTCAAGATCTACATCCAAAATGGGTGCATACATCTATACACCAGGATGTCGGCAATCCCCTGCCGAGGGTTCATCAGCAATGTATGCAATGCTTACAATCAATTGTAAATGCATCAATCATAAACCAACAATCAACATATAATGAACCTGAGCCAACAATCAATATTCGACAAACATAAGCCAACAATCAATATTCGACAAACATAAGCCAACAATCAATATTCGACAAACATAAGCCAACAATCAATATTCGACAAACATAAGCCAACAATCCATATTCGACAACCATAAGCCACTAACCACAATTTTAACCAACTATACGTACATACACTTAAGAGGATTCTACTTCCTTCGGGTCCCAGATGCTTATATATAGGGTCACCCGCAGCCTTCCCACCACATCTAAAACCCAATGAATGCATAACCGACTTTCATGTATGTACGTCTATCCTAATATTAACGAAATACTTACAAATATAAACTAAGTCATTCAAACGTGATAATCGTCTCAACAATTCAATATTTAAACCAAATTAACCAATCAATCAACAACGTAAGTAAACATGCAAGTTTACACTTTTCCGCCCGAATCTCAAGCGAGTAGGGAGATACGAAACTCACCTTGTCCGGCAAAGAAGCTAGTATAAGATTACAAACGAGTAATAGGATCCACACGTCCACAACCTATAATTATACGTCATAATACCATAATGTCAACTCTACAATCATAAACAAGTTGGTTTAGCACAATTTAGTCAAGTCACAAACCCTCAACACCTTTACAACTTTAACGAGTAGGAACAAGACGCATTCGACTCGACCTTTTTAGAAATGAGAAGAGATTCATACAAAAAGAGTGTTACTACTAGAAACTATACTCTCTTACGATTCCAACGATAGGTCATAAGACTTGTTTGGAGTTATGGATCAAAAGTTATTAACGTTTAAAAATCAACGCGCATATTTTCACAGAACCTATCCACTGCGCCGCAGTGAGCCAAAACCATGCTCACTGCGCCGCAGTGGCTAAGTCGAACCCAGACCAGAGCCTAGGCACTGCGCCGCAGTGGGCTAAGGCTATGCCACTGCACCGCAGTGGCTTCTTTCTGCAGTCAGTACCTGCAGTTTATGCAAGAAACACGAACCAAAACCCCCAATTTCGACCCAAACCATACCAAAACGATTTGTAAAGACTTGTAACTTGTTTTGAAGCATAACTAAGCATCATTAACCATAAATACACATAATCCAAACCATAATTTCGACCAAAACATCAAAATCACTCCCAAATCCTTCAAACCCTAATTTAACCCAAATTTGACCTAAAACAAGATTTAAGCCGATTTAAGACTTGCAAACGCTCAAGATGACTAGAAATGCATAAACAAACATAAGTAGGTACAAATGAGATGAATTAGACTTACCAAAATTCCTTCTTGAGCTAGAACCCGAAATTAGGTCAAAATGGGTAAAAATGCTTGCACTTGACTTTTGATTCTTCAATATGACGATAATGAGATGAAAGTGACTATGATTCTAATGTTATTTCAGTTCTAACACTAAATCGATGCAAGAATAGGTGAAGAGAAGGAAGGGTTTTCTTTTGCTTTCTTTACTTGAGAGAATAAGAGAAAGGGAGATAGGGAGAAATGAGAGGATAAGGGGGGGAATGGGTCACTAGTAGGCTCATGGGTCATGGACAACCCATGGGTCGACCCGTTTCCCTCTATAAGCCAATCTACAATCGTTAGGCATTTAAACACCAGTCAAAACATATTATCGATCCGAAAATAGCGCGTTGTCATTTAATTCATAAAACGACTCAAATACTTCATTAACTTATATTGTTAGTCATATTACACACAAAGTCAATGGGTCAAAATTTACGGATGTTACATATACTTAAGTGATTTTATTAATAAGAGAAGTCAAGAAGGTTTTTATAAATGGAAAGTTCACTAGTTCATAATATGGATATATTTCTATTTTGATAAAATGTTTTATAAAACGATATCCATATAATATGAATAAGTGATGGGTTCATTTATATATTTTTTAATTAGAACTAGCCGTTAATTATTTAGTTGAAATAATTAGATCTTCGAATAAATACAAATATATGAGATGTGGATATATATATATGTTTTATATATATATAATTTTAAAATATATATATATATATATATATATATGTTTTATTTATATAAAATTTTCGAAAATTATATATATATATATCCATATAAATATTTTGTATTTGTTTAAAGATCAATTAGTTTCCTTGTATGCGATAAGTAGGTTTATATATATTTGTTTATATATATTGCATGCGTTTTTAATTGTTAGATTACGTGAACTACTTATTGCATGTATTTTGGTTTCATATATATTAGCATTAGGATTTAATGCGTGTCTCTAAAATATATATTTCCTTGTATGCGATAAGTAGGTTTATATATATTTGTTTATATATATTGCATGCGTTTTTAATTGTTAGATTACGTGAACTACTTATTGCATGTATTTTGGTTTCATATATATTAGCATTAGGATTTAATGCGTGTCTCTAAAATATATATTTTTGAAATTAAAATACGAGAAAAGGAAAGAGTTTTGTTTTAATGAAACTCATTGAGGTTTTAAAATCGGATTTTTAAAAGGAACTCAAAATGATTGTATTTTACGAAATTTAAAAATGCTTTTAATTGATTAAGGACATGCATCAAGTATTAATTAGGACTTTAGTCTTGCCTTGTTAGATGCCTTAGCCGTTTAACGAATTAGAACGTTAATTGCATGTGCCTTTACGTAAAATAGGAAGTTAGAGACTTGCTAGTGGAAATCTAGATAATTGAATAACTCGGTTATTGGACAAATTAATATTAAGGTTTCTAAAGTTAGATTAGAATTTCGATATTAAATGATATGCCCTAATTATCTAGATGGACACTATTTTTCGACTGAGTTAAAAGTGGTTTAACGAGATGTTAATTCATTAACATTTTTAAGTTGAAAATAAACTGTCTTTTAAATAGTTTAAAACACGAATAGGAATGCTAGTAATTTCAATCCATTCATTTATTGATGTTGATAGAGTTATTAGCGCATTATTTGATTAGAACAAATAATTAATATACCCACTTAAGTAGTCTTGCCATCCTATAAGTCGAAGCACCTACATGCTACACTCCCTGTTGCACTGGACGGCCCTAAGCCATAGTGTTTAGCCGTAGGGTGATGTTTTAGTACCTGCCCATCCCAGTTACCAGAGAACGAACGATCACACGTCTCCTTGTAGGACGACTAAGCTAGGTCGTCCGGACGGTCCGCTGGATACTAGCTGGCTAAGATGAGATTAAATATACCTGTGAACGGAGAACTCCCCATCTCCCATGAATCTCATAAAGATCTAAGAGCCTTAATTGGTAGAGACCCGTTCTCACTCATTTATGACTATACTAATTCCCTGTAGCCACGAGTCCCGCACCGGATATATATGCCGTTGGGTCTAGATGAGTCTTAGCCTTAATTCATTAATATGTTTTGATTTCATGATTGAAACGTGGGTAGTTAATGATTAGGGATAAATGTCGATGATATTAATTGTGTTTTCGTTATTTTGTAGTTTGTTCTTTTAAATGATATTATTGGGCCAGATATTGCCGAATGGTATGATAATACCTTGATGCAAAAGAAGCTAATACTGGGATGCTTTGCAACTTGGTATGAAGCGTTGAAAAACTACCTTATGTACAAGGGACTTTTCAACCAACTCACAGAGGATCGTTCCGTGGTTGTTGAAGATATTGATGAGCTTGGTAGGCTTTCTGATAAGGCTTACGTAAGTTACCTTGCTCACAATGATACATTGGGTGTAGTCATTAACTCCATTGATGATAGCTATGCTCGCAACATTCGTTGTGGCAATGTTTATCGTCTATTTGGAATGATTGTTAGAGAGAATCAACATGATGTGAATGTCATTGTGAAGGGAACTCTTAAAGAAGCAAAGGAGTACCATAAGGTCAAAGAAAATTCGATATCAGATCACGTGAAAGTTATGAGAGGATACATCGATGAGTTGGCAGCCCCCTTAGGCTTCTTACTCATGATGAGCAAGTTCTCTTGGTACTTGACTCACTCAGTCAACACTTTGCACATTTCGCCATGAATTATTTTATGACTTGCAAGCACAAGTTACTATATAATCTTGAAAGAATGTTGGTTGGTGTTGAAATGAATTTATCGGAAAAGGCACTCATTCAGAGGCCCTACCACATAAATTCATTGTGCACATTCTGCAAAAGTAATTCACACAGCGCTCGTAGTTTTGAGAAGATTGAAGAATGGCTTCATGAGACTTATCCTTCGTGGGGCGGACAAGGAAGAAAGAATAGAGAAAATTTTGGAAGGAGAAAGATAATCTTAAAATAAATGTTTCGGCATTCATTTTGGAATTATCTTTTAGTTGATGTTTTAGTTGAAAACATTATTACCCTTTTTAATTTTGTTCTTGAGATAATGTATGGATTTTGAATATTTCATGTTTGGAAATCTATTAGGTTTTATCTATATTCTTCCTTGGTTAAATTGGTTGTTTTAATTAATGTTTTGTTATTTATATATCTTGCATGTGATTATAGTAATTATGGCTAGAGATTAAATTCACAAAGTGATTTGTGAAGATAATAAAATATTTGGTAATTTCGCAAAAATGATTTGTGAAATTAAAATCGTACATAAAGTAATTTACAAAAGGAAATCCAAAAGATGTGAATTTTAGTATTTCTAAAAATTTTGTTGTAAATATTGTTTGTCTTAAATATAAGAATCATTATCTTCACCAAGTGTCACCACTTGAGATACTTAGTTCGATAAGTTGAATGAAGTAAGATTCATAATATTAAAGGACAAATAGAGAGTTAAGATCTCCACCAAGTGTCACTACTTGAAATACTCGATTCAAGGAGTAAGTGGGAGAAATAGACCCAGGATTAATTCTTTATCAAGTGTGTTATACTTGAAAGATATGGTTCTAGGAATCAGTGGGAGAATTTTGATAAGCAACAAAATACGACACCTATTACTAGTAACCTATTCTAAAATTGTAATTAAATATTGAGTGTCTTGAACATTTGTTGTTAATTACAAAATTAGATTATTTATCGAATAGTAGAACTCGATGAATTGAAAGTTTGAATAGTTATATGTCATCATCCAAACTAGATTGGATTGAAGACTAATTGAGCTTAGTAAGACAAGGTTGAAATTGATTAAAAGAGTTTAATGCCAAAAACTAGTTGTATGATATCTAATTGAGATATTCATAGCATGGATTTAGATTGTAAATAAACGCTAATTAAGGAAATGTTGAGACACACCTAAACTACCTTTTGAGGAAAGTTTTAATGAATGTCTTGAAAACACTTAGTCATTAAAGTCAAGCCTATGGCTTGATGAAAGGGGTAAGATTATGCAATCGTGTATTTGTTATACTCATGCAAAATCTTATGACTAAAAGAGATCCTTAATTAAAGAAGTTTAAGGTACACCTAAGCTACCTATTTGAGGAAAGCTTTAATGATTATCTTAAATAAGAACTAGGTCATTAAGATTGAATCTAGGATTTGATAGATTCTTGCAAGTTGTGCAAGATCATGTGACTAGTAGAAATTCTTGAAGTGATTTAAGAATTAAATATGCTCATAAGTAAAGAAATGCTAGTTTCTTAAAGTATCATTATTACTGCAAAATTAATTTAATATCCCTTTTGTGATAAAAGTTTCCTTTTTCGTTTCAGAACGAAAGGATCCCACTTTGAGGAATCTTGGTCAATTTTCAATAAAGGGAACAACTTAAGTTGTGATTAAGCGAAAACGTTAGATTTCTAAATCTGAAAGAAGTTTAGAAATGTCAAGTTAAAATCTGGACATTCGGAACAGTTAATGTGGGCGTATTCGATGAGTAAAATTGTCCAATACATACCACGTTCCAATTTAGTATATTTTATCCATGAATGGTTTTTGAGATCATTCTAAATTGCCATTGCCGGTCGCACACATGAGAATGATAGTGCGAAAGAAAGGTAATTGTGAGAGAAAGGTTGCTATTGGCTTAGAAGCTAAGGTTATTAGCTTTTGGGTGATATAGAGTGGTAATCGTAAGAGAGATACGAGCCTTACTCACAAGTATTCGATGAGTCGAATATTGGCTGACCCGCCCCGAGATCACTTCTTGGATTATAAGTCAATTAAGTGAATCTCGAAGTGATTCCATCCGTGAGTATCCTTTGACTTGTTAAATGCATAGGCGTAGGCCTGGACCATGTCAATCATTTGCTTTGATTTAGTTCCAAACCGGATATCTTTACCGACCGCAGTAGGGCTACTTTGGATAAGTGTGAGATATGGAAAGGGCGTATTGTAACATTTGCCATTTTAGTCCGTTACTTGTTATATATGATAATGACAAACTTTATGAATATAAGAAAACTTTGGGTATTTTTGGTGCATATATATATATATGTGTGTCGGACTAGTGAGATATTGTAACATCTGATATCTGGATGATCTGTTTCATTAAGGAAACGAACCCGAAACACTCGTAACCTTACATCTGATCCAAGTTAAGAAATAATTAACTAGATTAGTTAACTAAGGTTAGTTAACTAGCCCATGGTATTGCAAAACCATCAAACTAGCCCATGGTATTCCTCAACTTAACCATAGTTACCAACAAACTAAACTAGTAACCATGGTAAATTATTACCTATAAATAGTAACCGTATACATGAATAGTACCGTATCCGTGAATAGTAATCGTATCCAGAAATCGTATTCATGAATAGTGACCACGAATAGTAAACGTGAATAGTAAACGTGAATAGTAACGTGAATAGTGAATGTGAATAGTAACGTGAATAGTAAACGTGAATAGTAACGTGAATAGTGAATGTGAATAGTAACGAATTCTAAATAGTAAAGGTAAAAGTAAATTATAAATAGTAAATGTAGAAAGTAAATTGTAAATAGTAAAGGTAAAAAGTAAATTTTAAATAATAAAGGTAAAAAGTAAATTTTAAATAGTAAAGGTAAAAGTAAATTATAAATAGTAAAGGTAAAAGTAAATTATAAATAGTAACCGTATACATGAATAGTACCGTATCCGTGAATAGTAATCGTATCCAGAAATCGTATTCATGAATAGTGACCACGAATAGTAAACGTGAATAGTAAACGTGAAAGTAAATTATAAATAGTAAAGGTAGAAAGTAAATTGTAAAAAGGTAATAAAATAAAATAATAAAACGGCGGGACCCACACAGGACCCACGTCAAATCATAAATTTCTACGTTGAATTTCTGAATTCGTTAAATTTAATTAATTCAAGCGGGACCCACATCAAATTATAATTCGACGTTAAATTCAAAAAGTGAATAGTGCTGAATAGTAAACATCGCTTTCATACTTTATCTCTAGGATTAAAATTTATAAAACTTGATCATAAGGATTAATTCATAAAAAGTGATTAACATGAAAGTTGTAGATTTTAATTCACTGATTCTGTAGAAACTTGAATCGTCTCAATTGAAGTCCGTATGAATATTTTAAAGCCAAAATTAGTTATTAACATTTTTATTGCTATATTTATAAGGGTTCGTGGTGTTTAACCATATAGACTAATGGGTAGACAGTAGTATAGTTTTGAGTCACAATTTTCACACTAATACAACTAACTCTCACCTACCTGTGATATTATGCCAAAATAATTGGGATATAGACTTCATATATAACCACCTAGATATTACATACCTTGATAATTAAAAATAAACAATTATAAAGAACGTTGAATTCTGTTTCTCTGAAGCTTCTTGATTTCTTCCGTTTACTTTTCATTTTCTAAAATGGTGGGTTAGATAAATATTAAAATATTCAAACGAACGAATTCGTTCGCCTATAAATAGCATACGTTATTTAACCATAAAACTCGTACCATCATATATTCACTTCTAAATTTCTCTCTTATAAATCACACAAGATTAAGTGATCTTTCTTCTACAACACTAAGGGAATACATAACGTGGCCAGTTGACTCACTCGTCATCATTGACTACATCAATCTCTTCTACTTTGCTGTTGAACTATCAAGAATAAGGTGAGTTTCGTAAACCCTCCCTACTCAATTGAGATTCGGGCTGAAAAGTGTACATGTTTGTTGATTGATTGTTTGTTTAATGTATTGACTTGTTGCTCGGTTAACTTTGTCTTCGTTATGAATACTTGTTGTGCTTTAGATAGTTGTACATACATGGAAGATAATTATACTTTTTATGAATAGTAGATGTGGTGGAAAGGCTGCGGGTGACCCTATATATAAGCATCGATGATTCCTTTTAAGTAGAATTATAAGAAGTGTATGTGCATCGTATTTGTTGGTTGATTCACTTGTTATGATATGGACCGAGATGTTAATTATTTGTTGATTGTTGATATGATTACTTGTGGTTTAATGTCGCTGTTGATGCATGTTGATGTGACAACAGCAACTTAGATTTGATTAGTCTTATTTATATATGTGTAATTGATAGATTATGGACTTAGTGTTTTAGTAATGATCGATTACATGTTTTGGTGTTATATATATGATGTTTGTTATGTATGTTATACAAGTACAAACATAATATATGTTAGGTTTCTTGTACATGAAGTACTTGGAAAATAACTAAGCATAGATGTTGATGGTATTTAGTACTAACAAAGATAACCTTCGTTAGGAACTAACGAAGATAATCTTCGTTATATGGGCTGGGCTGCTAAGTTCGTAAGAACAAAGCCCAGCAGGCCCAATATCGATCAGAAACATATATAAATGAATGGAAACCCTAAATTGAGGAATCGGTTCATTTCTCACACACCAAAGGCGACTAAGTTCGTTTCTAGCTTATAGAAAACGAAGATAGATCACATAAGC
>CM067169.1:75443224-75471231 GCA_034093135.1 Erigeron breviscapus | reverse complement strand
TATAGTGACACCATTTTTAACAATGTCTCCGTAACCGAGAATAGGAGCAATATGATCATTTCCGAATCTGACGGTTCCCATAAACTTTTCAACAAAGTTCGAAAGAATGGACTTGTTTCCAGTCATATGACGTGAACATCCCGAGTCAACATACCAAACACAAATGAAAATTCCTGCAAAGACAAGGTATATGATTTAGGTACCCATGTAAATTGGGTCCTTGCAGGTTAGAGGGATAACATGCAAGTACACATTAAAAATAAACATCAATCAAAATGACACACAAAGAAACTCTTTATTCAATTAACAAACAAACACACATAATTGTTCACAACACAAATACAAATTACAATCACAGAAATGTAATTGTTTATACACAAGTTTTGATACAAGCGGGACTAGTCCTAGATGTATTAGAATTATCTAGAATTTGATCTACGGACAATCCACACTTGTTTGACATGGGTAGTGTTTCCATCAAATTTGACTTTTCTAGTAGCATGCAAAAATCTATCTTTTGGTATCCATTTACTGCTACTATTCAAGCACAAGTCACCTGAAACACGAACATTCTTAGAGTTAGAAATCAATTTAGCATCTATGTTCTGAACAGGTTTTTGAAGAAGTATAAATAGCTTGCATATAATTTCATAAACCCTATCTTTTCTTCCCAGCCGATTTTTGCTTCCTTCAAAGGGGTTTTTCATCAGATTTAACATCTTTGAAGATCAAGAACGAGATTGGATGATTTCCGTTATTTGCTTTCATTTATTTATAATCGGTAACGATGAATTCTCTTATTTTGATTTGTTCTTTCATAGTTAATATGAGTGGCTAATCACTTTATCATCCATCTCGATGAAGTGAGACAATATGTAAAGATTGCACTATTTTAATAATTCAAAGTTGATTTCAATTATCGTTGTGTCGAGATCTTGAATGATTTGATTCTTTATTAATTATTTTTATGATATTGGTGATATATATATGTTCTTCGTTAGTGGTACTAGTTGAATATATATGTGATTTCAATTGTTTATCTTTAATCAATTGTCACTAGTTCATGGTATGATAGTGAATGTCATTTTAATAAAAAGAGTCATTTTGTCAACATGTTGATTAACGGTTGGTGGTAGTGTGGTACCACGTTGTCTTCACATAGATACAATTGTTAATTTGATAATCAAACAAACTAGTTGGTTAGTTGGTTAGGGAAATTGTTTTAAGCATTGGTGGTACCGGCTTTTACAAAGGAACTGATTAATTAGATGATTGAAATGATTTTACAAACGTTGGTGGTACCAGTTTGTGTCTTTATTTTGTCACGATTATCTTTATCAACTTAATTGAATTTGAACTTCATTTATGAGCAATCTGAACATGTTGTTGAGCGGATTCGAGATGGATGCCTTTTAAATTACTGTTTTTAATCAAAACTTCTTTTCGATTAATCCCTAGGGATTACTAATTTATTTAAAGTTCTTGCATGCTAACTCTTTGCAAAGTGACAATTCGGTCACAAACCCCCCTTTTACTTGAATTACTTTATGTTTACAAATGCTTAGCTTAGTCCCTGTGTTCGACCTGGTTTACCATTAGCTATACTATATACGGTTGGGTCCACTGCCCATAAGTGTGTAGTAGTCGTTATTTAGGTATTACTTGTTTATAAATTTTTAAACTCGATTTTACACATCAATGATGGTGGAAACACACAGTCTAAACCCATGCCAAAACCTCCCACTTTTAAGGCCAAGGGGTCATTGGGTATACCAAAGGGAGGTCCAAGGGTGGCATTTGGAAGGACTATGAGCTGGCTAAGTTGTGGGATGGGTTCATCTGGTACAATGGTAAGCAACCAACCAAGACATGTGGAACCTGAGGAAAGAGTAACATGGTCAAGAATTAGAAGAAAAATGGGTCCAAAAGGAGCAGTGTCTGCACCAGTGAGGAATGAAGAAAATGCAGCTCAGTTAGGAACTCAAGAGTCAGTGAATGCAGTGACCAAGAAAAAGTCAACCCCCAAGAAACCAAGTGTTCCATTGAAGAGAATGGTTCCTAGTCAGAGGATTTTGGAGAAGAAGCTTTCCAAGAGATTGGAAACTGGACCAGGCCTGACCCCTGAAGAACCCATAACTGTGTCATTATGAACTTCTAAACTTCTGAACTTATCTTTTGTGCATTTTGTTAGCATATCATTTTATATGTTCTTTTGTGTATTCTGCTAACAAACTGCTTTGGTATGTAACAATGGTGGATGTACCTTAGCTTTAAGTAACTTCCTATCTAGGTGGGCTTAACAAAGACCCTTGGTATGTAATCATCTTTTGTGTAATGTGGTTAATCAGTATTTTGGTCAGAATATGACATGGTAATATGAATGTATCTTAACTCATGTATCTTAACTTATGTGTTTGTGTGTTGTGTTTGTGTGTTGTATTACACACCAAAGTCAAATACTCCAATACAGTAAATAGTGGCCAAAACAAAATGATTTTTCATTACTAGAAACAGAGAACCATTACAATACATAATCCATTACAACCCTATTCGTTTCAGAACTTGTTTTATTAACTAAAAAAAACCAAACTAGTGTTACCCATTACAACTTATCAATTTAGCAAAACTAAGAACATGACAATGCAAAACATAGCCATAAACCCAAACAAAGCATAAACACATTTTTCTGAACAATTGGCTTTTGGATTTGCAGATGTCACTTCTTCTTCATCCACCACCACATATTTCAGATAGTTTTAAGACTGTGAGCGAAGGTCGAACATAAGATCTTTGTAGTATTGATTTGGAAGTTCCTCGTCGATGAATCTGAAGGTAGTACAAAATCGGGTTTTCACCTAGCAACAACACAAACATATTAACAAGTATGTGAAATAACCCGAATTTAATGTAATTCTGATGGTATTTACATTAGGGCAACGAACAAATCTCCTTCCGCGATTTCTACTAGTCCATGAAGTGATAATTTTCATCTTCTCTCCACAATGGCATAAAACGTATCGATTTGCTCTATTGGCTGCAGAGGAAGATGAGGAAGAACCATCCATGGTGGAGGTGAGAGCGGGAAAGGCGAGGAGGGAGGAGAGGAAGGAGGAGAGGGTTTGAGCGGGAAAATAAGGAAGGAAAAAGGAGGGAAAATAGAATAATGATGAAAAGTAGAATAATGAGGAAAAAGGGGGGAATTTTAGGGTTATATATAAAAAAATCTAACGTGGAGAGTCAACCGATTACAAATATCCATAATCCGTTTTATGTTTACAATTAACATAATTTCAAGTTTCTTGAATACAATAAAACAAACCTAGAGTTTCGTGCACACAATAACTTTTTGGGATTAGTTAACTGCATTCCGACGCACTTAACCCTATATTTTTAAAGTTCTATTACATATAGTTTCAAAAGTACTTGTGGTTGTATATAAAATTTCAATCCGAGTTCTCTCCGAGTCGAGTCCAATTCTCCAAAAACTCCTGAATCCCCTTTCACCGAGTCTAGTCCGAGTCCTACCTTGTGCATTAGTATATGCCTTTAATCATAGAGACCTAATAATTTTAATCATTTAGAATATACTATTAAAAAGTAAGAAGTGATCCGGATAGATAAATCCCACCAAACCCAAAATCTCAAAGTTAGTTGATCGGATATTCCAAGGCGCCAAACCCATTGCCACAATCGCCCACTTTCCATCTCCAATCCCCTCCAATAGTCCAATTCCATCTCCCATCATTTCTCAATTCCAGTTTTCTGCCACTCAAAAATCAAAATCCTCCAAAACAATGTCATCAATCACATTCCAATACCTAATTCCCCATCATTCTTCTCATTCCCACATTTCAATTCCCCCTAATTCCCACATTTCCTGCTATCTAAAACCCCCCAACAATCTAATCAAAACCCCCAAACACCCCTTCACAATTCTCCCCTACCATTCCCAAACCCTGAAATCAATTCCCTTCAACTCATTCCCACCAATCAAATCATCAAATTCCGATTCCTTTCTTTCTCCAAACACAGATGATATATTATATATAGCTGAATTCATTTCCCTTACTTCATCAGCTATCCTTTCCATAGCCTTTGTATTAAATAATTCCATACTTAATTCTAAAAAACCGGTTATCTTAGAGTTTGTTGGAACTCGGGTTTATTCGGTGTGGCAGCCGGTTTTATTGATTGTAGGAATTGTGATTGGAGTTGTTATTAGGAGACGAGAATGGCGAAGGGTTTGTTTAGGGTTTAGAAAACCGTGTTCGGGTTCCGGGGAGAATGTGGTTAATTTAGTTGAAAGGGTTGAGAAATTGGAAGAGGATTTAAGAAGTTCGGTTTCGGTTGTTAGGGTTTTGTCTAGGCAGCTTGAGAAATTGGGGATTCGGTTTCGGGTTACTAGAAAGTCTATGAAGGATCCCATTGCTCAGGTATAACCCTATATATGATTGTGTGTATGTATATGTATATATATATATATATATATATATATATAATATATATATATATATATATATATATATATTGGATTGTGATTTGATGATGCTAACCTAACATTGTTTGTTAAAGTTATTTTTAGGAATATAGGAATTAAAAAAGATAATTTTTTTATTGGTTGGAGTGTACTCGTAATAGAGATCTTTTGTCGAGCTGTCGTTGTATCCGATGAAATGTTTATTATGTAAAAAACTTTCCGTTGCCAATGTATGTGTGTGATCTTTTTTTTATTGGTTGATGTGGGGATAGGTTGCCATGTCGTCATGTACGTGCTATAGAAGGTTATATGCATACAACGATAACGGAATAAAAATTTTGGTTTCAATTGATAGGATGACAATGTGATAAAAGTGGGTACCTTTTGGACTAATAAACCCGTAATCTTAATCAGGAAACATTTAGGGAAGTAAGTATAAAGAATTAAGAGTTTGAATTGGGAAGATAATGATAGGTTACGGTTTTACCTCTATACAAATAGTGGACTAGTAGGGTATAATACAGGAGCTAGCTAACTACACCAAAGAGAATTTACATTGAGGAAGCAAGATGGCTGAGTTGAAGGTGAACTTGTAATAATTGCTGTCGTAAACGTCTAATGACTTATGGTGTTCATATATGTAAGTTTGATTGGTAGTTTTGTTGCCATTGGTAGGTAGACTGGAAGAGACACTCTGTATCATTGAAGGGGGTTATGGTAAATATGTAGGAAACAATATATTGACTTATTGAGTTTATTAGTTTGTTTCTTGATAGTCAATCAGAAGGCAAGTAGTCTTGGTAGAAAAGAATAATTATATGCAAGGATAATTGATATTAGCTTGTCTCTGTGGTTTCTTGGCTATATTCATTTTTTGAGAAGAAATATGTGTGCTGGTATACTTGGTAGCTATGTTGCTAGTTACTCTTTAACAGACGGTAGTCTTTCTTTTAAGGTCCTCATAACGTTAATCAAGCATGCCATTAATTGTAGTCAGAATGGTATTTTGATAAAATGAGAGCATCTTTTCCATAAAACTGTTACTGGCATAATGGCATTAGACCGAAGAACATCTGTGAAGTGGTTCTAAGGCTCCGAGCAATTCGAGAAGGTCCTGCAATTGCTCTATATCATTTCTATGCAGAGCGGATATGGTGAAAAGTTAACTTACCTTCTGAAATCTGGATTACCTTCTGAAATCATATTTAACACATTATATATTTATATAAAATTTGAAAGTATTAAACGGGAAGTGCTTCTGTCCAACCCAGCCTGACTCGACCCACACCAAAAGGTGTTAGTATACTGTTATAAGCAATGTAGAAGCACTAGCTAGGTCAGCTGCCATTTAGGCTTGAGTTTTAGTTTAATATACTGCACAAATCAATGTAAGACAGCCTACAACACAAACGCCATTGCATTGTTTTTGAAGCATTTCATAATCAAAGTGCTGGTTTTTGTGTTTGTAGACTGCAGAACTGGCTCAGAAGAATTCTGAGGCCACTCGAGCACTGGCCTTGCAAGAAGACAATCTGGAAAAAGAGCTTGCTGAAATTCAGAAGGTTCTATTGGCAATGCAGGTTGGTACTTCCTTAATTACCATTCTGATTTTACCATAGAATATAGTTGAAGGTGACATTTTTCGTTTTTGAAAGAAATTAATGACATTCAAGCAATAAAAATCTTACAAGATAATCTTTTCGAGGTAACAGATGTATGTCAGTACGATTTTAAAGGAGTACTAGGTTTAAATATCCAGAATCAAAAGTGGTTGTGTGTGAAGTTTATGCTAAGCAATTTCACCTTATTAAAGATAGCGTGGGAGCGCATATCGTTTCTTGGAATAGTTTAATATATTCCAGGATAAGCCTTAGACCTGACAATACAAATTTTATTATAGCATTTCAAACATCAGGCCTCCAAATACACAATGTATGCAATCTTTAAGGGATAAGATTTAGTCTTCTTGATTTGCGGTCTGTTAGTATTTGGTTATATGTTTGACATTATATATTTTGTCTGCCAAATTTAGGAGTTGTTTACATGTATCTTATCTATCCAGTCAAATGGCTTGTAGCCTGATTAATTTTCAAGTAAAATCATCTTTTAATGATGTATTACTTATTTAACATAATGAAAGTCTATCATTAATATCCTGTACATGAAGCAAAGTTAAGCTTTCTGCCTTTCTTTAACTCATATGTGGCAACAATGTATCACGTAAAGGAATAAGATGATTGTCTATGTCGTTATATGCATATATGCTCAAGTACACTCTCTCCAAAGCTTTTTGGCATATGGCTTAATTAACTGAGCTTTTGTTCCTTCCAAGTAATTGGGGGATATTCTTTTTACATATATTAAGAAAAAGAATATTCAGTAGCAAGTTTTATTCAATGATTTACCTTTCTTTTAATGATAGTATGTTTTTGTAATCAACAGATAAATCAACTGACTGTCATTTCAGAAGTTGTATGCCACAATATGCACGCATAATAGCTTGATTTTTGTTATTATAAAAACGCAATACCTGCTTCAATATCTTTTTTTTTACATAATATATTTTGAGTGACTTGTGATGTTTCCCATCATCTTCTCTTGGAGGCTTTAACCATCAAACATTGGAACTGTACTTTGAAGGTCGAGGTCCCTAACTCCCCGACATATCTAAAGAATAGAGTAATAGACGTGTCACCACAAGCCCAAAAGTTTAAAATTAAAAATATATCCCCTACAAGCAATATCTCAGATTTTTTTTAATGTGTTTATCACAGGGTGGTAGTGTGATTTTTAGACAACTTTTGTACTTGGTTAAGGGTCCCTGTAGGGATGTTTTAACATGAAATGTGCTTTCATGGTCAGAACCCAGTTGGCTACAGCCTCATAGTTGCATTTTTCTGGTCAAGATAGGATAATCAAAGGACTTGCCATATATCTTTCTTTATCTTTTCTTCCAGAAAAGCTATGATTTCGACTTGTCTGTAATTTTGGATCAGGTTGGGTTGGGCCAACTACTAGGAGGTTTTTGTCTTATATTTTCTTGAAATTTACAGATAGTTAGTGCTTTAAGTATAATTATAGTGAATAAATAAAGGGATTATGGCACCGGAGTGTAACCAACTATGACTCAATGGTTATGTAATGTAGTGACCTTTCAAACTGGCTATCTGATGTAAGTACCTTCCATTTTTGTTTTTTTAATGTATCCTACCAGGTAACATCCTATTTGTAACCGGTAATGCCACGTTGGACGTAAAAAAGAATAGGGATTAAGGCACCGGAGTGTAACCAACTATGAGCGAATGGTTATGTAATGTAGTGACCTACGAAAGTGTTAAATTGATGTAAGAACCTCTCTGTTTTGTTCACTCGATGTATGCTACCGGGTTACTCCGACGACTTTATACTCCGGTCATCTTCTCCGGCTAATTTCCGATACTATCTTCGGTAACAACAATTTTTTCCGGAGAGAAAATGTGAAACTGTAACTCAATGTCTAACTTCAATCCCGAACAAAATTCAACACTAGATATAGATAGATGCATATATACATTTATTGATTTTAGAACACGATTCAATAATAATGATATAACTTCCATTTCTAAACTTTGAAACTAGATATAGATAGATGTATATATACATTTATAAATGCACTGTACGTAGCTATGGTCCTACTGCTTCCTCTTCGAGAACAAATCCCAAATCTTGTTCCTAAAATCAATTTAATTTCATTTCTTTCACTTTTTGATGGTGACAAACCCTAATCCCCAAATCGGACTATGTTATGATCACCCCATCATTGTTAACCATAAAGATCCAGACATCCCATCCCCACCTCTATCAAGATCCAGCAACGTTGGTTTACAATGAGGTAAAAAGGGGGGATTTTGACAGAGGATGACGACAGTGGTTGTCTGGGTGGCGGCTGACATTTGTTTATTTTATTTGTGGCAGTCAGCGGTGACACGTGTCCAGATGTGGAGACGGTGGAGAGATGGTCACACCTCTTGAATGAAAGAAAAAATGAGACCGAGACCACCCACTACAACCTCGTCGGAGTCTAAGACCATCCACCATCCATCTCGTCGGAGTTCACAACTCACAACCGTAACCATGACCGTACAACAGGTCAACGGTACATGAAAAGAACAAAAATGAGAGGTTCTTACATCAGATAGCCAGTTTTAAAGATCACTACATAACATAACCATTAGGTCATAGTTGGTTACACTCCTGTGCCATAATCCAAAGTAAAATTAACATTGTTACCGGCTGCCGGTACAACAGGTCAACCGGTACATTAAAAGAACAAAAATGGAAGGTACTTACATCAGATAGCCAATTTGAAAGGTCACTACATTACATAACCATTGAGTCATAGTTGGTTACACTCCAGTGCCATAATCCCTATATACAATGTAGTCAACTTTTTAGATAAAGTGGTATAGGAGGTTTAATGCCCTTCGAATACATATTCGGTGACTTTCAACTTTAAACAGTTCGCATTAATCCTAATGATACCAATTTCAAAAAAAGGTTTATCTCTCATTTGACCAGTTAATGGCCAACTGGCCATGTATATACACTCCCTTTGCCGATAAGTGGGCCAAAGGTGACACCTCTAGTATTTAGCTGTGGTTCTGGATGTTGTTTTCAAATTTGAGTGTAATATTGACTTGTTGAGATCTTCTCAATGCAGGATCAACAGCAAAAGCAGCTTGAACTTATTCTTGCCATAGCCAAATCTGGGAAACTATTGGACAACAAACCTGTACCCAGTCAAGATCAGAAGAAAGTTCAAAATATTAACTTAACTGGAAGAAGTGTATAAGGTGGAAACAGATGAAAATCAAATTTTCACTTGCATAAAGATGGCCAACAATGATGTCCTTGCAATTTGAAGCCATGGGTTTTTATCCCGAGTAATTAAACTTATGTCCCTTGATGGACAAATGTTGATGGTTGATTTTGTATATTTTGAGGCACTTCTACCGTGAACTCTGCATTTTGACTAAATCTTGACCAGCTGATGTTGAATCATGCCTTTTCCTTAAGAAAGATCTGCTCAGGACCTGGGAAAGTAAGCGAAGGAAGAGACTTTTATTTTCCCTTTCCCTTTTGTTAAAGGATAGATTGTCATACTTTGTAAATTGCTGCAAGCATCACATGTTACTGCTGTGAGGACCTGACTCCCCCAACACAAACATATTACTCGATGTAAACATTTCAGGGTCGCTATGTTGATTTCGGGTTTTGACATGGTGTTCTAGTTGTCTTTGTTACTTTCATAAATACATTTGCATACATTGAGACGTATCTCATTAAAGTTATACCACTTGTTGGATTCTGACTGAACGGATGGAAATTTTAATCTCTGTTGACTGGCCTATGAGACGTTTTTAAAGTCTTCCTTCATAATTAGTTGGGGATATAAGCTTTTCGCTACATCAATTGGCATATTTCGTGCTTCTAAAGAGAATAAAATGTGGGTTGGCTTGGTAATTGAGTTAAAAGTATACTCTGCTATTTTCTAATTTTTACATTGTACGAAGTTTTAATGTAAGCGAATGGTAGTGAATAGTGATTGTAGGATGTAGTCATATATAGGTGTCTAACCGGCGGAGCCATGTGGGTGGTGAGGTTGGCCATGGCCCACCCCCAAATGCAAAACCAGCCATATACTTGTATACTCCTATTGAAGCAATAAAAGTACCATAAACATTATATATCTTATTATTATTGTTATCTTTCACTTGGTTTCTATAGTAAATTGAGTGTGCAATATATGTGGGATTATGTGACCGGCTGACCGCTAGCAAGCCAATTCGGATTATGACATGTTTCTATGCCCTATACAGTGGCGGAGCCAGGAAATTTGTTCGGGATGGGCCAAATCAACAATAATAAGTCAAAAGTCATATAAAAGCCATATATCAAGTTTAATATACGTATGCTGCATGTTAAAAAATCGAAGTCCAGGGCGGGTCACGACCCATCCAAGTCATAAGGTGGCTTCGCCACTGATGCCCTTGATCTTGCAGCAAATTCTTAGTTTTTAATCATGTTTCGGAGACATCCCGGTCATTATTTACCGTGATTAATTTTGGCCACCCCCGTGTTAAATTCCTAGCTCCGCCAGTCTAAGTCGGGTAGCGGATCAAAATTATATAATTTGTTGCATAAGTATTTTAGCTTCTGGCATATGCAAGTATTTTAGCTTCTAGCATTTAGTATTTTGCTAATGGCAAGATTTGATTAGACAAGCGTTTTTGGTGAATGTGGGGAGCACGGAATAAAATGAAGTTTGCCAATGGCAAGATTGTATAGATAACATCTTACAGGAAGTGAAAACTCTTAGCTTTTTGTGGTATAAGAATAGAAGCAAATAACAGTCTATAATCTAGAAAGAGTAGAGTAGTTTTGATGTAATATTCTTGTACACTCTTGCCTAACCATCTTTTTGGTGGCTATTGACCGTTGTAAATAAAAGTTATCTTTGAAAAAAAAAAAGTACAAACGTTTTTTTATCTATAAGACTATAACTCATCCTAGGATTGTTTCTGGTATTAAGGTAGTATTTCAATATTTTTAATATGCGTTGGAATTGTTATTTGATTGGTTGAATGGTTGGGTTAATTTGATTAGATGGATATCTCGATAATAATTTAGTCATGTTACTATAATCATAACTAAATTATGCAAATTCCTTTGTCACTGTGCCCAAGGCCCTGTGAAGACTTTACCAAATACAAACGTCCAGATTCAATTTCTGGCATGTATGGTGATTTATGGTTAGGTGAAGGCTAATCGTCCGTCCATAGCGGGTGAAAATGACGCTACAATAATAGCATCTGGGATCAAGGTATTGGCCTTCAAATTACCTTTTTATCAAACTTAATAAACGATGAACCTCATATTTTAGGAAAGATGTGGAGGTCATCTAAATTCATTTTGAACTAGATTTTCTTATAAATGAATAAAAAAAATGATGATTTTCATAATTTCTAGGGTAAATTACACAAATGATACCTGAGTTTTGTTCGAAACTACACTGGTCATACCTACAATTTAAAAATTACGCGAGACATACCCATCGTTGTCAAAAACTTACACTGACCATACCTATTGCTGACGGTCGTCTATTTGGCCGTTAAGTCAAGTCACGTGTCGTGCATGTGAGGTATCAAAACCGTAATTTCGTGCATACTTGAGGTATCATCCGTGTAATTTACCCTAATAATTTTTTTTTAAGATATTTATATTTATATTTCGTTTATTAAAGTGATATGTTTAGGTCGAAAATCGACCAAGTATAATTTGTTCAGAAATAGCTTGAAGTTTAGTGAAGACATTTGTACAGAATTCTGAGTTGTCTCAGAATTCCTTCACTGAAGCTTCACTTCAGTTCAGATCGAGATAAATCTGAAGCATTCATTCTGAAGTCAAAGACTGAAGTATGAAGAAGAGAATCATCTCAGAAGCGAGCATCAGAGTGATTCTACCAGATCGAAGACTGAAGCATCTCAGTGTAAAGTATTACAACACTTTACACTGATTACGAGGAAGACTTTTACTTTACACCTTTATCCGTTTAATAGATTTATCTATTAACAAAAGGTACAAAGTATAGGCTTGGAACCTAGTACTATAAGTCACATCAAGTGACTTATATACTCTTCCAAGTGCAGCATGTAAGGATTTATGGTTTAATTCCTTAAATGCTCACAACCACATTTGTACGATCTTGTCCACATCATCATGGACTTGGTCTATAAATACAAAGTCTTCTCACAACTTGCAAAGGGCTTGAAACTTTAGCATTGCAACTTGTGAGATATACTCTAAGTAAACTTACGAGTATTTCCAAGTTATTAGATCACTTGTTTTCAGGATTGTTTAGATACTTACACTTGGGTGTTTATCTTTGTTCCGCAACAATCCTTGTATTTGTTTATACATCAATAAATCAAATACATTGAAAAGAAAACAACGTGTCTCAATGCTACATACTTGATTATATTTATATATATCCTTATATAGTTTCTGCCATTTGTTCTTGCATTTTATATCTAGTCAATTGTTTTCTTGTTATCCATATCTGGATCGTAAACTGAACTTGTCCATCAAGATCAGTTGTACTTGCCAGTCGGGTTTGTTATTCATCTATATATTTGGGACTCACAATTGGTATCAGAGCCACAAGGTTGAATTTTATCAATTCATTAACCTTTGATCTGCATAGATGGCTGACTTTGAACAAGAACGACCTGACCCTAATAATGCTACCCCACCCCCTCATCAACAACAATATACCATCACACAATGTTCACGTACACTTTTCAAATAATCCTGTTCCCAAGTTTGATGGGAACAGTGAAAACTTTCAAACATGGAAAGCGTGCATGCTTAAGTATATTGCTGGTGTTGAGAGACATTTACCAGATATCTTAAAAGAAGGACCCTTTGTCCCTATGAATGCTTCTACTGTTGTCAGAAATGCCGATGGGACTCCTAGGCAAGTCACCTAAGGAGAAGGATCATTGGTCTGAGGAAGATCATAGACTTGTAGACCTGGACACCAAGTTACAAAATATGATTTTATACGCAGTTCCAGAAACCCTAATGCCCACTCTTGTTTTACTTGAAAATTCCAAATTAATGTGGGAGGAACTGATGACACAGTTTGAAGGCACGAATGAGACAATTGTCACAAGAAAAGTTGCTTTAAACAAAAGATATGAGTCTTTCTTTGCTATCCCTGGGGAGTCTTTAACTCAAACTACATCAGATTTACAAATCTGGTAAACCAACTGAAAGCCCTGGGTGTAACCAAAGACAAAGAAATTTTTGTTGGAAAAATTTTGTGACATTTTACCTTCTAAATGGGAAAATTTAATCTTGGTCTTGAGACAAGGCAAAACCTTGCACAGTCATACTCTTGCTTCCCTTTATGGAGCCTTCAGATATACTGACGAGAACAAAGCTGAAAGAGCCTTGGCTGAGCAGGATGCCAAGAATCATGTTTCTACCAGTTCTGGTACGTTTCAGTATTCTGAACCACATAGTACTGCTCTACTATCTTCTGAGAGTGATGTTTTTGACTCGATGAAGAAGATGGTGTCTGAAATGTTAAAAACTGGTGTCTCTGCTAATGTCACTCATGATTGTGATGAGATGACAATGATGATCTGGTTGCCATGCTGGCTAAAACGTTCAATCGTTTTAAGGCCAAATCAAATCGATCTGGCAAGCCTTTTGCTTCCAGTGCTTCTATTGACAAGTCCTAATCTTGAATGCTTTAAATGCGGCAAGAAAGGACATTTCATGAAGGAATGCAGATCTAGTCAACCTTCATCATCACAATCTGCTCCTAACCATTCTATTTTTCAGAATCTGAGGTGAAATTACATTCTATAACCGTGACGAGTCTTTGACTTTGCTTTACCCTCTAATCTGAGGAGGATGTCATCAAACCATACGAAAAAATTATATTGCTTTTTTAATTATTTTTTTGAATTTTTTTAAAAAGGTTTCTATTAAAAAGAATAAATTATAAAATAAAATAAAATAAAATAATTAAGTAATATAAAAGTGAAAATTTTAGTGGTTTTATGGTTCTAATCCTTGTTTAATTCACTATACACATATAACAAAATAATAATGATATATATAATAAATGCATTCTTGTATCAACTATTTTTCTTGATATACTTTTCATTGAAAAAAAGAAAACTATTTTTTCATAATAAATTTCATATCTATCCAACTTAATAACTAAAGCATAAATAAAACTTTAAATTCTTAATAATTATTTTTAGGGTGAATTACAAGGATAATACCTGAAGTATGCACGAAATTACGGTTTTGATACCTCACATGCACGGCACTTGACTTGACTTAACGGCCAAATAGACGACTGTCAGCGATAGGTATGGTCAGTGTAAGTTTTTGATAACGATGGGTATGTTTCGCGTAATTTTTTAACTGTAGGTATGACCAGTGTAGTTTCGAACAAACCTCAGGTATGATTTGTGTAATTTACCCTTTCTTAAATTTCTAGACGAGTCACGAATTCAACAAGTTTTTCTACAAATATTCATATAAAAAATAACAACTTCTCCAATTAAGTAATGTCAAAAACTATCGTTAGATAAAAAGGTTCATCGTTTAACGGAGTAAAGGTGCGAGAAAAATGTCGACTTTGACAAATATGCCGTACAGAATTAATCCGGAGTTTGTTTTGACTTTTGAGGTAAGCTTGTGTAAGTGTAATTGTGTAAAACCAATTTCTAGCCAGATTATAGCATTCAGTTATGGGAAGTGATATTCATACCACTGGTTTTGATAAATCTACTACACATATGCTTTAGTAACTTGTACAGTGTGTATAAAAAATTATCCTGTGTGGTAGATTTATTAAAATATGTGGTACGAATATCATTTTCCTTCAGTTATTGAATTGTTAATTAATGTAATAATGCGTTTAGACACTTTGAAAGGGCAAACAATGACGACACTTTGAAAGCGCTTCAGTAACATCCTTTACTGGAGTGGAACTGGTAAGTGAATCTGGAGACATGTTCCACTGGAGAAGTGTCACAACTGGTGACCGAGCATGTTCAGAAAATACTTGTCTAAAATGCGATACTGCGGGCATAATTAACATTGCTTGTTCAGATGACATTATTAGTTCAGAGCCTTTCTTTAGTTCAGATTGCCTCATCTCAGATTCAGACAACTTCAGTTCAGATTTTCCTTTCAGTTCAGAATAATAAATATCCAGTTCAGATTCATGCTTCAGTTCATTGAATCTGGACAACTCCGTATCATTCTCCCCCTCTAAAAAGAGACTTGTCCTCAAGTCTTCGAGGTACTCATCCTCCAGATAAGGTATCAGATCTCCAACATTAAATGTGCTTGAAACTGCCATGTCTCCAGGTAATTCAACCTTGTAAGCATTATCACCATATCTCTCCAGAATCTTGAACGGACCTTCAGCTCTGGGCATCAGTTTGCTCTTTCTCTTCGCTGGAAACCTTTCTTTTCTAAGATGTACCCACACAAGATCACCTGGTGAAAAACTGGGCTGCTTTCTATTCTTGTTTGCCTTGGCTTTGTAACTGGCATTTGCCTTTTCTATTCTGGCATTCACTTCTTGATGAATTTTCTTTATTTTCTTTGCCCTGGCTTCAGCTTCAATGCTTGCTTTTGGTTTAATCGAAAATGGAATTAAATCAATAGGAGTCAGTGGATTGACACCATAACAAACCTCAAATGGTGATTTACTGGTTGAATAATTTGGAGCTCTATTGAAAGCAAACTCAGCATGAGCAAGCTTCAGATCCCAATCTTTCAGTGTCTTCTTCACCAGTGTTCTTAATAGCATGCCAATTGTTCTGTTTGTAACTTCAGTCTGTCCATCAGTCTGAGGGTGATGAGACGTACTGAACATTAATCTGGTACCCATTAACCTCCACAATGTCTTCCAGAAATAGCTTAAAAACTTCACATCTCGATCTGAAACAATTGTCTTTGGAATCCCATGCAATCTGACAATCTCCTTAAAGAAACCTTCTGTGCGCCGTACAAACCTTCTGTGCGGCGCACAAAGTTATCTAACAACAATATAAACCAATTTTGACCTATTTCACATCTTTCAACTCAAACTAACTTTGAACAACTTCAAATCAGTACATTTTGAACTTCAAATTGGTAATAGACATAAAATGTAATACATACAACCATAGCTTAGTACCAAAAACGCTAAGGACCTTCAAACGGGTCATTTGACCTAAAAATGACCTAATAATCATACTATGATCCAAAAACAAACCAAGAGGTCATAGACTCAACATTACGACAGATTTTACCACTATACAACTTAGAATAGACCTGAAAATACATTTCATACCAACGTTTTTGACCATGAGCACCAAAGTGCAACGAAACGGGTCAATGACCAAAAATTTGCAACCCTAATTACCAAGTTATGAACAAAACAACCAATTGACCCATAAGACCTTTACATTTCTGCAGAAATTAACATTTGAAATCCTTGTTCAACCAAACAAACTTGTATCAAGAGCCATAGTGGTCAAAAGGGAAGTGTCTATCCAAATTTACCCAAAGTGCCAACCTTCAAATTGGCCAAAGCTCTTCAAATCAACTTCAACTTAAATTCACTTGCTCAATTCCTTACCTTTGCTACTTCCAACTCCTATAAAAGATTTAAACAACTAAAACGTAAGCAACGCTTAGTGAATGCATATACATATAATCACAATCAAGTTAGCAACAATGTGCATCAAGCACCACATAAAGCCTATCAAACGATAGCCATTTCAATCATAACATACAAAAACATAAATATCACTTTCACATGGCCATGGAAACGTGCTAGTAGGAATTTACCCACCTACTAGCTTATAATCACAAATGGGTTAGTAGGAATTTACCCACCTACTAACCCTAATAACAATATGCTAGTAGGAATTTACCCACCTACTAGCTATAATCACAAATGGGTTAGTAGGAATTTACCCACCTACTAACCTCTAATCACAATTTGGCTAGTAGGAATTTACCCACCTACTAGCTCACAATAAATAATCAAATGGGTCATAGGAATTTACCCACCTATGACCTCAAATAACAAGACATGATTATATGCATATACACTCACCTTGAACTTGGCTAATCGATTCTATGGCTATAGGCTCAACTAAATGATCTTCTCCACCTAAACATAACACAATTTACGCAATTATGAGTTATATAAACTCAACTATCTCAAAATCAAATACTTGCATTCATCATGCATTCTATATTAGTTTGGCATTCACAAAACACTTTAACAACTTTCCATAATCAATTTCATATCACCATTTAGCCAAACACCCAAAACATAATGTTTATTACTTTGGGTTTCATTAAAAATTCAATTGCATTGACCCAAAGCTTTTCCTTTTTAGATTCATTAGGGTTCATCAACAAAATCCCCAATTCCAACTATAACCCTAATTTCAATATCAAAGAACCCTAAATTCAGAAATTAAAGAATGAAGGAATTTCTTACCTCAAGAACAACAACAATTAAATTTCCAGATTTTCCTCTTTTCTTCTTGTTAATTTCGGCCTCCCCCAAACAAAACAAACCCTCACTTTGCTTATTATTAGAATGAATTAGATGATTGAATTTGGGAGGAATAACCTTGCATGTAAAAATCTTGATAGAATGAATTGGAAGAAGGAAGATTGAAGATTTTTAGGAAATTGGGCTTAGTGGTTTTTGGTGAATCACATTTGAATTTGGCTGGAGTTTACCTCCTGATGCCACATAAATTCTTCAAAATAGAAAGGGTATTATACCCGCTAGCCACTAAAGTTCCAACTAATTTAACCCCTTATCACAAAATAAAATTCTAGGAAATTAATTTAATGTCAAAACTATAAAAAGGGTAAATTTTCTATTACCTTATAATATTGGGGTGTTACACTTTCCCTCTCTGAGATCTGGGTAGTGCAACAATAAAATCCATGCTAAAATCTTCCCAAGGTTGGTTTGGAACTGGAAGAGGAGTGTACAAACCTTTGTGAAAAGTCATGTTCGCCTGGTGACAAGTTGGACATCGACTGATAATATTCTGGACATCCTTCAGTAGACTTGGCCAGTAGAAGTGTTCAGTGAGAATCTCTCCAGTTTTGTTTATACCAAAGTGACCAGCTAGACCTCCTCCATGGGCTTCTCTTATCAGCAAATCTCAAATCGAACCCCTTGGAATGGACAACTTTCCATTTTTAAATAAGAAACCATCTTGTACAGTAAATGGTCCTTTCTAATTAGCTTCAGTGAGATGCTCAGAAAAATCTGGGTCAGCAGCATACAACTCTTTTATAAATGAGAACCCAAGAACTCTTGCTTCCAGAATAGATGATAATGAATATCTTTTAGAAAGTGCATCAGCAACAACATTAGCTACTCCAGCTTTGTGTTTAGAAACAAATGAATAAGACTGCAAAAATTCCACCCATTTTGCATGTCTGGCATTAAGCTTATGCTGACCATTGATAAACTTCAGTGCTTCATGATCAGAAAATAACATAAACTGTTTAGGCTTCAGATAATGTGACTAGTGAGTGATAGCACGAATAATTGCATAAAATTCCTTGTCATAAGTGATATACTTTAGTTTAGAACCATTAAGCTTTTCACTGAAATATGAAACTGGAAGCCCTGCTTGCACTAGTACTGCACCAATACCTACTCCACTTGCATCACATTCTAACTTGAACAATATATCAAAATTTGGTAATGACAATACTGGAGCTGAACTGAGCTTTTGCTTCAGTGTTTCAAACGCCCGTTGGGCTGAATTCGGCCAGTTGAACACACCTTTCTTCAGACAGTCAGTGATTGGAGCCACAACTGTAGAGAAATTCTTGATAAACCTTCTATAAAATGATGCCAGTCCATGAAAACTCCTTACTTCAGTGATTGTAGTAGGAACTGGCCATGATCTGATGGCTTCAACCTTCGAGGGATCCATAGAAATTCCATCTTTTGAAACAATATACCCTAGAAATATCACACCTTCCACCATGAAATCACATTTCTCCAGTTTACCATACAACTGGTGTCTTCTCAATAGTTCAAACACACTCTCCAGATGATTAACATGTTCAGCTTCAGATTTTGAGTACACAAGAATATCATCAAGTAAACAACAACAAACTGACCAATAAGTGGCCTGAGAACATCATTCATCAATCTCATGAAAGTACTGGGAGAATTTGATAAGCCAAATGCATAACCAACCATTCATAAAGGCCTCCTTTGATTTTGAAAGCAGTTTTCCACTAATCTCCATCTTTCATTCTGATATGGTGATAGCCACTTCTGAGATCAATTTTAGAAAACACACTGGAGCCATGTAACTCATCAAGCATATCATCCAATCTGGGAATGGGATATCTATACTTAATAGTTTTGTTATTGATGGCCCTGCTATCAACACACATTCTCATCGATCCATCTTTCTTTGGGACCAGGAGAGCTGGGACTGAACAAGGACTCATACTTGCTCTCACATAACACTTCTCAACCAATTCATCTACTTGCTTTTGCAATTATTTAGCTTCATTGGGTGAACACCTGTAAGCAGCTTTGTTTGGAAGAACTGACCCTGGAACCAAGTCAATCTGGTGTTCAATACCTCTTACTGGTGGCAAACCTTCAGGTAGGTCTTCAGGGAAAACGTCAGTGAATTCCTAGAGTAGAGACTTCAGGAGACTGGGGATTCCAGTGAACTCCTTCTCTTCAGTCTTTTCGAGCACCAGTAACATTATAACTGGAGAACCTCCAGTGAGTTCTTCTTCAACTTCAGTTTGAGACATAAATAAAGACTTACTAGGCTGGTCTTTCTTGACTTTCAACAGTTCGTTAGGCCTCAAAGAAGTCAGTGTGACCTTCTTTCCACTTACATTCAAAGAATAAGAATTCATACGACCATTATGAAGAACATAATTATCAAACAACCAAGGTCTACCCAACAAGATATGACAAGCATCCATAGGAACAACATCACAAACAATTTTATCTTGGTAAACAAATCCAATTGAAAATGGAGTAGCAACTTGATGATTAACCTTTACCTCTGAACCTTCACTGAGCCATTGCAACTTGTAAGGTCGAGGGTGCTTAACTGTAGGTAGTTCCAGTTTCTCTACCATATAAGTTGAATCAACATTAGCACAACTCCCATCATCAATGATTAGATCACACACCTTGCCTTTAACAGTACATCTGGAATGGAAGATGTTCTCTCTCTGAGCAGTATCAGTTGCAACTTCATCAGTGTGCATCACCCTTCTTATCACTAGCATTTCTCCAACATCTGCACCTACATATGATTCTTCATCTTCGTCTTCATCATACACTGGTTCACCTTTTTCAGTATCAACATCTGGTAAGCTTTCAATCTTTTTGGCAGTTAGTGCTCGCTGGTTGGGACACTGCGCCTGGAAGTGACCAAAACCATGACACTTGAAACATTTTCTTCCAACTAGTTCTTTTGATCCTCCGGTTTCTTTCTCCTTGCCTCTGAAGGACTTTTGACCAGTTTTACTGGGCTTAGTAACTGGTTGAATTGGACTGGAAGGAATCTTACTGAAAGACTTATACGAAACCTTCTTCTTCAGTTGCCTCTCAATCTGGAGGGCCAGTTTGCATGCACCTTCATAAGTCCAGATGGGCTGCAATTCCATCTTCTCAGCAATGGTAGCATTTAACCCACCAAGGAATCTGGCAATCGTATGCTCTACAGTTTCCTTCACACCAGTTCGAGTCTTCAGTTGCTCAAACTCTCTAATGTACTCCACAACTTCTCTTGCACCTTGTTTCAGATTATTCATCAGTAGATAATGGTCTTGTTTCTGTTAGGTCCAGATTTACTGGACTCACTCCAGATTTGAAGACTGGACCCTCACTGAAGATTTGTCCAGAAATATACTGAAGATCAGTGAGCGACTTACTTGTATAGGAAATCTGGAAGTCACCAGATTTCAGCTCACTGGACTTCACTCTAGTCCAGATCTATCCACTGAAGACATTCTCACTGAAGTCAAAGACTGAAGTCAGAATAAAGAAGACTGACAAGATGGCGGAGCCTACTGGAAGTCTTACCAGATCTACGACTGGAGCTTTATCAGTTTTCCAGACCTTACAAGTCTGAAAACTGAATACAAGGTATTGACTTTAAGCCTTACACACTTTTATCTGGATAACCCACTTGTCCACTTGATAATTGTACAACACGTGTGTAAAGCTGATTGGTTCTAAAAGGATAATATAGTCACATCACCTGACTTTATCCTTTACATTAACCAATGCATTTAAAGGTGTTTCCTTAAATGCATGTAATCATTTGTACGGCACAATAAATTCACTGGTGAATTTATTTGCCTATAAATACAAAGTCATTTCCTTAGTTAAATTACTTTTTAAGCAATTTGGTGAATTTGTCCAAATACTCTCGATCTTAACTGGAATACTTCACACCTTTAAGTATTTTGATCTGAGGAGAATATTTGACAAATATAGATCACTTGTAATTCATAGGTTGTTCAGGATACTTACAATTCTATAATATTTTGATCTGAGGAGAATATTACACTGTGTTCCACCTTTATTATTTATTGCTTTAAGTCTTGTATTACTTATTTATATACTTTGCATTTATACTGAAGTAATACTAGTCCTATCTAGTTCATATTTGTTGTATTTTACACATCTGGACTTACCATTTTAGTCAAAACGGGACTCACATTTGGTATCAGAGCAGAAGGTTAAATTAATTTACCTAGATCTGCATTTTTCTAAATGGCTAATCCAGAAAATACACAAGGAGGTTTCACTCTTGGACCTGACCCTATTGAAAATGAACAACCAAATGTCCCTCCAGTTGCTAATACAAATCCACCACATCCTACAATTCTGCTTCTCCACATGTGCATGTGCATTATTCAAACAATCATGTTCCTAAATTTAGTGGGAATAGTGAGGAATTTGGAACGTGGAAGGCCAGAATGATACTTCATATAACTGGAATTGAGAGGAATATGTTGAAAATTTTAAATGAAGGACCTTTTATTCCAACATCTCCTCTCAATCCTTTGCTTGATCCTACTGGATCCAGAAGGGGAAGGGAAAAGAGGGAGGAACACTGGTCTGAAGAGGAGAGGAGACTGGTAAACTTAGATACCATTCTCAAAAACATGATCCTCGGGGCTGTTCCAGAATCCTTAATTCCCACACTAGTTCTTTTTCCCAGTGCTAAAAGCATGTGGGATGACCTAGTGAACCAGTTTGAAGGAGGTGATGATACTGTTGTTACCAGAAAGGTCTCCTTAAACAAGAAGTACGAGTCATTTTTTGCTCTTCCTAGTGAGTCTCTCACTGGTACTTACACCAGATTTATGAGTATCATAAACCAGTTGAGAGGTCTCGGGGTTGAAAAAGACAAGGACATACTTCTGGAGAAATTCTATGACATTTTACCCACCAAATGGTCTCATATGATCCTGGTCTTACGACAAGGTAAAACTCTGCATTCTCACACTTTATCAACCCTTTATGGAGCTTTCAGGTACACTGAAGAAAATCAGGCTCAAAGGGTTATGGCTGAGAAAGATGCCTTTAATCATGCTTCCAGTAGTTCCACTGTGGTCAGTCATACTGATCCACCTGGTGCTGCATTAATATCTTCTGAAAATGTATTTTCAATTAAGAAGATGATGTCTGAACTAATGGAATCTGATGAATCTAGCAATATCTCTCCAGATTGTGATGAATCTGACAATGATGATCTAGTTGCAATGATTGCTAAAACGTTTAACCGTTTCAAAGCAAGAGCAAATAGGTCCAGTGGACCACATGCATCCAGTTCCTTAATTGATAAGACTAATCTGACATGCTTTAAGTGTGGAAAGAAAGGTCATTTCATGAAGGAGTGCAGGTCCAGTCAGTTTGTGTCCCAGCCTGGTCCATTTGTTTCTAATCAAAAGCCTAATGATAGCTACAAATTTAAATATAAAAAGCTTAAGGCTCAGATTGCTCTCATGTCTCAAGAAAAAGGATAATAATAAATGCATGATTGCTTCTACTGAAGAAAAATGGGTTCCCTCTGATGATTCATCAGTTGATGAAGAAGAGGAAAGAGACTGCTGTTACATGGCACTGGCTGATCAAGAACACTTGGTGAAAGAAGATGTTACATCTGGAAGATGAGTAGACATTGTCATCAAAAAGGTTAGTAATTATGACACTGAAACCGAACCAAAACTAAAACTGGATATTGCTGATGCTCTTAATTCTGATTTAATTTTTGTAGAAACTGTTAGATTTGAAAGTATAACTGGTCTAGAAATAGATTCTACTGAACTTTCTATGTTAAGATCAAAATTAAAAGAACTTCAAGATATTGAACTGGCTTTTCAAGCACAAGTCTTGGTAACTGAACAACTGGTCCAGGAAAAACAAAACCTGGAAACAATTTTGGAAAAAGAAAAACTGGTAATTAAATCTTGGTTAGAGACCAGAAAACCATATGATGCAGCAGTAAATCAATATCCTACTCAAAAACGTGCTTATTTGGATGGAAATACTCATGTTGCATCACTGGTTCCTTTAATTGACCGTTTACCAAAAGAAATCAGGCCCAACACCCTTTATGATGAGCCTGATACCAGTACATTACCAGTTCAATCCCAGAGGTTAAGACTGGAGCATCCCAGATGACTGCTCCAATTAAGAAGGTCTTCCAAAAGAAACCTTTGCCTCTTTCTACTTCAAAGGAACCACAATTTCCTAAGAAAAGGATTCCCTCACCTAAGCCGCATTTCCATTCCACTGGAAAGGCTCAGGTTTCATCTGATGAAGTTTTGTTAAGGTTAGAGAGCCAGTTTCAACAACTGACTCGTCAGATTCAAAGTTGTAATGCAAGAATGAACAATTTTGAGGCTACTTCATCTGGCCCTAAACAAATTTCTAAACCTTTATCTAAAATAGATATAAAATCTTCTCTAGTTGAGAAGAAATTGAAAAAGGTTTCAAAACTGTCAGTTCCAATTAAATTTACAGAGAAATCTCTTTTTCAAGTAAGTGAACTCGACCAGATACCCCAAGGGATATGGCGGATGTGTTCCCAAATATACCTGATTTATCTGGCGGATGTGCAGGGCGATAGAAAGAAATATATCTGGTATCTTGACAGCGCAGCTGGCAGGACGATGACCGGTTGTAAGACCCTGCTGGAGGAATACATCATCACTGATGGACCCTCCATTACTTTTGGAAATGATGGTTGTGGAAAGAGTGAGGGATATGGTGTTCTGAACAATGGACAAGTCAAATTTAGATGTAACACCCGTCATTTAAAAACATGGGTTTTCAAAATTTTCCACCTAACGGTGTTAAAAGATGCGGAAGAAAACTTTAAAAGTTCAAAACCGATAAAAACAGTTCGGTTTCTGCATTTATTGGTGTTACATGCAATATCATTAAAATGTCTAAATGAAAACCCAACGGTTGCCCAACACAAAACAACCGTCTACAAAGTACTTCATAAATTCAGCAAAGTAACAAAATGTAAATAACGTCTAGCGAGGTGTAGCATCTATGGGTAGCTAAAGTTATCAGCAAGCTATCTACCCACTCCTCGCTCTTCACGCCTCATCTATCCTTCAAGCTAAACCTGAGGGAACCACATTTCAAGAAACAAGTGTTAGCTAACGAATTAGCTAAGTAAGATAACACTAAGGTTATAAAGCTTTGTCCAATTAAAACATTTCCACTTTATAGACAAAACAATAAGGCACAACTCACATTATAAACACACATATAAACTGCATATCAACTTAGGATGAATCACCCTAAATGTGCCTATTCTTCTTTTATTCCACACATAAACACACGTATCTTCGTTAACTGCATATAAGTGTAACATACGTCACACCCGACTAGATGATCAACCGAAAGGCTACTCATCAAATGTCGTTAGGGAATGGCAAGCCAATCCCGGAGTAATCCGTATATGGAGGTGGGTCAAACCCCTCGTATTACTCAAACTGCGTTTCAATGACCATGTTGCAAGGAGCCACCCAAGCAACCACACGTTCAACGCACCCGCCGGGCTAGGGCAAGTACGGGTTAAGCTTAACACTTTCTGCATATCAATTTACGAGCTCGGTTTCACACATTATTAGTTTAGGCATCACACAACCTAAACATATACACACATTAACTTCATTATGTTTGGGCCCTTAAACGTGCAAGTGACATGGCAACCTAGTAAGTCTAGTGAGCTAGGTGAACAAGCCACATAAACATGCACATATCAAGAAGCAACGTCATTTCTACATTTCAAGTATTGCAAGATACTACATAACATTGCATAACAAATCACTACATCATACCATACTTCATTTCATAACATTTGGGACTGCATTTCAGGTCTCATGGTCAACTTCATAACCCAGAATACCTCCCGTGTAACCCGAAATACCCATATACATCATAAGTTACCGTTTGGGAAGTTATAAGTAAGAAACCATTGTTTGTTGAACCCTCAGCGTGTCAAAAGTAGTGTATCTTACCTTGATACAGCTTACCAACAAGCTACAAGTATACTATAACGCTGGCTAGGTGTCTCCAAGAACCTAGAACAAGTTTAAGATCGGTCTATGAGCTAAACAAAACAATTGCACTAGACCAGACACCCATGTGCGCCGCACAGAACCTATGTGCGCCGCACATTCTTCACAGAAACTAAGCAATATTCTGGAAAAACCATCTGTGCGCCGCACAGCCCTTCTGTGCGCCGCATAACGGGCACCCATCAGACATCCAGTTTTCAAAATTGACATCTGTGCGCCGCACAAAACCCCTGTGCGCCGCACAAAGCCTACTGCGACCAAAAACCAACTTTTTAAAACCTTTAATCGAATCCCATACGAACATCAACCATTAATTCGACCTGGGAATATAAAATTAACCTTTTCCAAGATACTTTTGATAACTTCAAACCATCAATTGATCCTTTAATCATTTGCTAACATATATTAATCGTTTGATCACCCGAAAAACATGAAATCAATGATCAATAAATTAATTAACCCAACCCAAACCCCATGGCTGTAACACCCCGACTATAGCGGAAACACGAGATGCCACAGAACGACATGGTACAAAAGTTTTAAGTAACAAACATCAACATAAAGTTTCAAATGCCATTCGAATTCAAAAGGTAACAAGTTCAAGTGGACGTTTAATAAACATTACATAACCAAATTCATAATCAAAAGATCAAATGTTTGCGTTACTAGTCCAACATGCAACAAATAAATACATCGTCCAAGGAGCGGTCCAAAAGCTAACTTACTGCCCTAGACCTGAAAAGCATGAAGAAAAAGTGTCAACTACGAGAGTTGAGTGAGTCCATAGGATTATGCTAACAACACTCATATATTTAATCCAATTCAAGAAAGAATATGTCATAAAATTTCCAAGAATTCCATCCTACTGTCCATACCCAAACCGTATGTTCAATCAATAATTGTCATCCATAATATAATATCAATACCTCTGGGTCAATGGTAAGACTACCATGACATAATTTGATGAGGTTGTTCTTGAGCCACTACTAAGACCGGTTATGTCCCAATAATCAGATATAATGTCCCAATGATAAGATAATGATAAGCACATGCTGTCAATCACGTGCATAAAGATAACCAAGGGTCGTGCCATGGAGACGCCCATAAATATATAGTAGTTAGAGCACCGCGAGGCCAGACTGGCAATGAAGGTGGCCACAAAGGCAAACCAAACATCCCACCGTTACCTATAATAGTGGATGAGGGGACAAGTCCTAGTTGCGCAACCCTCTAACTACAGGCCTCAAATGAGTTAATAGTAGTGAACAGGGGACCACCGTTTGACAGTACTCAAGCTCATCATATAATATATAACATGTTGAACATACAATATAATTCCCATATCGTTATCATTATTTCAAAGAATCATTTCATAAGAGAAAGTCATTTTAATTAATCATGCTTTTCACCCCGCAAGTAAAACATATAAAAGAGTTTGAAAGGGGGCTATGACTCACTTGATTAGAGAGTGAATAGGGGCTGATCAAACGTGATTCCTTCGCTTAGATTTGTTGCGCCTCAAGCAAGCCTAAACCATAACGTATATATTCACGGCGTAAGTTCGCGTGACATGAACTAGTGAGCTAGATCATGAAGATGTATACTAGTAGACTTGCCCATATTTGGTTGTTATTAGATTATGGAATTTAAGTGCATTATGATGTTCTCATTGTTTGGGTATAAGAGATTTGGTGGTAAGAGTCGTTTTCTCATTATACGTTTTGTACGTTTGTTGGAATTTCGGTAGTTTGGCTTTGATTTATATGATTTCCATTGCACACTTTGCTTAGTAATAATATTTGACATTAGTGGTCTTATAATATTAATATTTTATGTATATTTTCTGATTTGTAATTATATATTTTAATTTAATATTATTTAATTAATTATTTATTCATTTTATTGATTTATTAATTAAATAATTCCTTAAAAATACTTTTAAGTGTCATAATTGCCTTTGTAAATTATGGATAATTTTATTTGAATTATCTTCTGATATATATGCTCCTTAATTTATAATTTCATGATTTATACTTTTATTTGTGTATTTTCCATTTATTTTAATAATAATATTTAATTAATTGTTTTTACTTAATTATTTATCTTTAAATTATGTAACACATGTCTCTTGCTTTTTAGCTATTTTTCTCCAGTAGGTTTTAGTTACTTTTATCAATGGTTAAGATGATTTAACTTCATTCTTGATTTACATAATTTATTTATGGATTTTTATGTCTTTTAATTACTATTTAAATTCAATAATTCATGGAAATTCTTAGAAATTATCACTAAACCTTTTGGTCAAAAATCTCAGTTCCTT
>CM067169.1:75395138-75442224 GCA_034093135.1 Erigeron breviscapus | reverse complement strand
CCCGCCTCAAATACCAACTTCTCATTGCCAGCAAAGATATTCATTTCTGGACTGAAAATTATTTGATAATAATGATTTAAATTCCGAAATAACCTTAAAGATGACATCAATGATTTCTCCAGTTCCGCCACCTTACTTAAAAGGCCTTGGACCTCGGTTGAAGAAGTGGAGGTATCAGCTGGAGGAGGAGGAGCAACAGTTCTGGTCACCTGAGACACTTGTGCTTCGACTCTTTCAGATGTAGCAATGGTAGAGTCAACAGCACTGGAGACTGGAAAGTTTATAATATTAAGCCTTGTCTCTATTTGTGTCTCTGGTGGTGGTTGAAAATAATCAAGATTGGAAGGAATTGATGAGGGTGGTGGTGGTGGAGCTACTTGAGTTGTTTCTGGTGGAGGAGTTGTTTGGGTAAATGTTGGTGGAGGTGGAGGCATTTCTGATAATTGTTCTGGTGGAGCATCAGATGCAAATGGTGAAACAACACGACTGATTGGCTGAGGAACTGAAGATTGTTCCTCGTCTATGGTTAACTCATCATTAAAAAATGTCATGCCAGTTTCAAAATTGACACCAGACATGGGTGATTCAGCCTCATCCCATACTGGAGGCAAATTCCCAGTTTGTTCAGCTGCGGATTGATTGAGATCTAACTGACTGAGGTTTGTTCAGCAGAAAGTAAACATTACCAGGTGGAAGATCAGCCGAAACCTCTTGTTCTGAATTGTATCAGTGATGACTATTCCATCAGGAGCCATCACATCACCAGCAGAAGTGCTTTGAACATTGATTATCATTGGTCCAACAGCAGCAACGTGACTTCTTCTTGTCTTTCAGTACCAGAAGATTGACCAGTTTCAATAGCTCGTATAATTCTGAATGGAGTAACCAACTCTCCACCCCTTCTTAGACGCCTTGTCTGACCTCTTCTCCTTCTGGTTGGTTCAACAGCCAATACATCTTCTAATTGTTATGGGTCTGGATTTCTTCTAGGTTCTGGTGACCCAACTTCAGCAACAAGACCTCCAGAGGGTTCTCCAACATTCTGAGGCTCTTCTGGAGCGTCTTCAGATTCATCTTGTGAAGATGCATCTGCCACTTCTCTTTGAAAGTTCTGAATCATAGTCTGAGGGATATCCACATCACCAGGGCTGGATACAAGGTTATTCAAATCCCTCAGATACTCAGGAACTGAATAGTTCGATGTGTGGAAAGCATACTGATCTCCCAGTAATTGCTTAAAGACCAGTGAAAGGAATCGAATGAAGGGGATATGTGATTTTCTATGTTTACCCTTCAGACGTTCAGCAATATCATCAAATAAAATCTGAGCAAAGTCCACTCTATACCCAAACCATAAATAATAAGCCATCTGGAGCTGAGTTTGATTGATCTGATCTAAGCCTCCAGAGCTTCCACCCAAACATTCAACCAAGTGAGTAAAGAAATATCTCCATCAGTCTGTTAATTTACTCATGTAGATGGTTCCTTTCCTCTTCAGAACACCATGATCATCCAGTATATCAGTATGCCCCATCAGTCTGCAGACTTTATAGTTCAGACCTGAAGGAAGCTCAATGGGTATTTCGTTCACATCGAAATAATTCAACTGGAGAGCATTTCGAATAGTTGTGACGGTCATTCTCAGAGGTCTGGTGCCTCTTTTGAGTGAGAAATGAATAGTTTTTGTATCATTTGGCAGAAAATGAGCAGTGTACCAGAATTCACATAAGTATTCATGGTATATGTGCCCAGGGTTCAGTATCAGTGCCCCATATAATGGACAACTGAGGAAAAAGGCTTGTAATCGTCCAATGATCGATTATGGATCATGAGTACCAGAAAGCTTTGCCATCCAATTATTCATGTTGATACGAATGGATCCAGGCATGAGATTTATATGTGATGCCCTTATAACAGTAGCAGATGGATTATAAGCAAATGTGAGAAGATTCCTCTCAGATGAAGCTTGTCTAGGAGCCATTTGCAAATAATCAGAAAGAAGGAATGTGATTTTAGGGTTTACATGAAGAAAGATGAAATTGAATTGAATTGAATGATGAAAGAGGTATATGAATGGAAATTGAATGAAGAACAAATTTAATGAAGGAATTTTGGGAGTAAATATTTTCGATAAAGGAAAAAGTGAAATGAGGGTATTTATAGAGGAGAGAGAAATGGAATTTCAAACGGTTATTTTTGAATTTATAAATGTAACTTTTGATCGCAAATTGAAATCCGCATTTAATGCATCCTATCACACATAAATGTGTGACGGTTGACAGCCCACAAAATAACCAACTTGTACTTTTTATCTTCCCAAGGTAACAAACCATCATTAAGTTTGAAAAAGTCATGCCACGTAGGATAACTAGATATTTTAAATTCAAAAAGTTTGATTACGTGGCACACACAAAGACCAAGTATTTAAAATATTATGACTGAACTAATGACTCATTTCAATGCATCTGGAGACCGTTCAGATACTCCAGTGTCACTGGTGGATTAGTCCAGTGAAGGTATGCACTTATGGTACACTGGAGGACTTCCAGTAAAGTACCAGTAATATTTTCCAGAAAATTCTTCCAGTGGAAAATAAATTCCCCCTGAAATTTAAATCTTTTAAGGACAAAATATTGTGGACTTAGAAATTTATACTGGCAAAGATAGTACACAAAGACGTTTAATATATGAGCTATTATAAATTTTAAGTATTTCTAAATCAAGGATCATTGACAGTACACAAAGGCGTTCAATATCATGGTTCCAGATTTAAGAAGTCATCAGATTAACATTTTTGGCTTTCCCCTGGAGTGTTGATTAACACCAGATAGTACATCAAGGCGTTCAATATCTGGGCACTTATAAATATGTAAATCTTTAAATCAAAGATCCTTGGCAGTACACAAAGGCGTTCAAATAAAAACACAGATACTACATCAAGGCGTTTGATATCTGGGTTTTCAAATACCAAGGTTCCAGATTTAAGGGTTTAACATTCCCAACTCACCAACAAGATATTCAAAAGTTTTTACATCCAGAGGTTTAGTAAAAATGTCAGCGAGTTTTGTCAGTGGGAATAAAATGGAGTTCAATGTTATTTTTCATAATATGATCACGAATAAAGTGATACCTGATATCAATGTGTTTTGTCTTGGAGTGCATGACTGGATTGTTCGAGATAGCAATGGCACTGGTATTATCACAAAAGATTGGGGTCTTTGAATACTTAATACCATAATCAAGCAACTGGTTCTTCATCCAGAGTATATGAGCACAACAACTGGCTGCAGACACGTATTCAGCTTCAGCAGTGGACAATGAAACTGAAGTTTGCTTCTTACTGGTCCAGCTGACCAGTTTGCCACCAAGGAAATGACATCCACCAGTAGTGGATTTCCTGCTATCTTACAACCTGCATGATCTGAATCTGAATAACCCATTAGATCCATGCCTGAGCCTTTGGGATACCAAAGACCCAAACTGGGGACACCCTTAAGGTACTTCAGTATGCGCTTTACAGCAAGCATATGAGATTCCTTTGGATTAGACTGATATCTGGCACATAAACATGTTGAAAACATAATATCTGGTCTACTGGCAGTTAAATACATCAGTGAACCAACCATGCCTCTGTAGACAGTGGAGTTCACTGGTTTTCCATCTGGATCAGAGTCCAGAGTGAGTGGTGCAGAAATTAGAGTGGGTTTAGATGGTGAAGAATTCATATCAAATCTTTTTAAAAAGATCTCTAACATATTTCTCTTGATTAATAAAAATACCATCTCTGGTCTGTTTAATCTGGAGTCCTAGAAAATATGTTAATTCACCCATTAAACTCATTTCATATTCAGTGGACATGATTTTAGAAAATTTCCTGCACATGTTTTCATCAGTAGACCCAAAAATAATATCATCAACATAAATTTGTACCAGAAGAAGATTACCTTTTTCATGAAGAATAAATAAGGTATTGTCAATTGCACCTCTTTTAAAACCATTTTTCAATAAATGTTTAGTCAGAGTATCATACCAGGCACGTGGGGCTTGTCTGAGACCATAAAGTGCTTTGTCCAGACGATATACCCAATGGGGATGCTTATCATCAACGAAGCCTGGTGGTTGCTTGACATAAACTTCTTCTTCCAATTTACCATTAAAAATGCACTCTTTACGTCCATCTGGTAGACCTTGAATTGATGATGAGCAACAAATGCTAAGAATATTCTGATCGCTTCAAGTCTAGCCACTGGAGCGAATGATTCATCAAAATCAACATCTGATTGACAATATCCTTGTGCAACCAGTCTGGACTTGTTTCTGATGACATGACCATCTTCATCTACCTTATTCCTGAAGACCCATCTTGTTCCAATTGGTTCTTTCTTTCCAACTGGGAAAGGAACCAGGTACCAAACCGTGTTCCTTTCAAACTGGTGAAGCTCTTCTTGCATAGCTGTCACCCAGCTTGGATCTTCCATAGCCTCGTCAATTTTCTTAGGTTCTATCAATGATAAGAAACTGACGAACAAATATTGTTCACTGGAGGCTCTTCTGGTCTGAACCCCTCTACTGGAGTCACCTATGATCTGATCGATAGGATGAGCTTTTGTCCATCTAGAGTATTGACCAGGATTGTTACTGACAACAATATCAGTGCAAGAGTTCAGTTGAGTTTCCTCTGGTGGAGGATCTTCTGTAAACTCTAGATCTGAGCTTAATTGAATAACAATGGAGGTTTTGGTGTTTGTGTGTGTAATTAGTGTGTGTGGAGGGAGGTTGAAGATGATAGTGAGGAGAGAGAAAATAGATTAACTATATGTTATTATGGAATGGTTATTTACAAGGTTAGTTACATAATGAAGATACAAGGGGTATTTATACTAATTACATTAAGTTTCACTTAAGCCCCTTGTACTTTAAGAACAACACAAATGTAACTCCATTTACAATTTAACACCACTAATTTATATTTCTAACAATCTCCCCCTTGGTGTTGAATTGTAAATGTTGCATCGTCTTCGGTCTTTAAATAAACATGATGAGCCCATTTGTTGAAAATCTTCATTGTTGATTGGACTTTGAAGCTTTTCATTGTCTTCAACGTCTTGTATCAACCTTGACTTTGAATCTTCTCAACAAACAATAATTCTTGACGATGACTTTCTAAGACTTGATCTTCTCTTGCAACTTTGAATACTTTGGAAGCATCTTTGAAATCTTTGTAGCTTTTGAGCTTTCACAACTTGAACTTTTGAATGTTGATTTCAACTTGATGTTGCTTTGAGAAGTAACTTGAACTTTGAGTAGCATGCGGAAGCTTGGTTTTGACTTTGAATTCTTTGAATTCTTTTGAAGTGCGGAAGCTTGGTTATCTTTTGGTATTGCGGAAGCTTTGATTTGGCTTTGAATTTTTTTAAGATGCTGAAGCTTGGTTTTGGATTGCGGAAATTTGATTTTGTCTTTAAAACTTCAATTCGTGGTCTAACTTGTCTCTGAATCAATAAACATCTTGGAGCACTTGATTCTTTGATCAATTAACATTTGCTCCCCCTCAATCAAACAACTATCTCGGAGCAACTTTATCAAATAAATGATTGATCTTCAATTCTTGCTCCCCCTCAAACAAACAATCATTTCGGAGCATATTTAACAATCATGAGTTTACTCTTGCTCCCCCTCAAATGAACAATCTCTTCAAACTATGAATATTTGTTGAATCTTATCAAAACAATGAACAAACTTATTTTCTTTGAATAAACACCATCTAATCTCAAACTTGTGTAATCATCAAACAATGGTCATTTTTCCAACAAATCTTTCCATAATCGACCATGTACTTTCCAAAACTAAATTCATCTTGAATATTCTCAATCTCGAAACAATCTTTCAACTTTCTAAACAATCTTTGAACTTTCAACTTATCAACATAATTATTCATTCCCTTCACCAAAACTAATGATCCTTTGAACAAACAAACAACTCAACATCATTAACATCCATCAAATATCAATCAAATTCTACCTAAAACCTTGAATTCTATCTATCAATCATAATCATTTCTCCCCCTTATGATGAAAATGTGAAACGGTTTCATCATACAATAATGATTGATAGCATAAACGGTAGATGACAACAAACAACAAGCAAGCAAATTAACCCAACCCAATTCCCAATTCCCAATGAACCTATTGGTGAACTAGAATTTGAGGTTGCGTTGTTGGAAAAAGATTTTATAATGGTGTTTGTGTTCTTTATGTTTGTGTGAAGAGAAATGAAAACCGGATAAAAATGATCCGTTAACACAACCAAAAATCGAAAGGATTAATGGTGTGGCCTAAAAATACGATTACTATTTTTAGGACTTCCCATTATCATCGAGAAATGCACAAATATTATCTCTAAATGGTTCGGTCTATGGCTTTTCAACCGATAGATTGCTTTAAAGAATGTAATTCATGGTCAGTGTCACAAAGGCGTTCAATAACAATGTCTTACTATCCTCAAAGACTTTTGGGAAAATAAATCCGAGGTCACATAGACTTCTCGTTTACTCAACAAATTCATAAAATGAAAATGTGAGACCTACGTTCAACGTTGGAAAGATGTTAGCATTGGTAGGATTTCCATTCGATCATCGTGGAATATCAAAATATGATATCACTACGAATGTTCAGGCTATATCACAAAGATATGCAATTATATCACAAAGATATGACTCGAATGTGTCCTAAAGTGAAGAATAATCAAGTACGCTCTAGACTCAATAGGTGCATGAACGAAGTCGGGGACCGGAGCAGAGTGTCTCCCTTTTTCAATATCAACATCTTCCAAAAGAAGAGTCGATAGAAATGTGAAAATCTCCGTGAGAATAAAACAAGCATTTGTTAAGAAATACTTGAGTGGTTAGGTAAAGATGTGCATTGCTTCACTGGGTCCATGAAGTCTTCTTCAATATCGAGAAATCAACAAATGAAATCCGATAGAAACGTGTTGACCCGGATTTTTGAGAATTTTGGGGAGGGCTTTTATTTCTTTTAGCCCTTTCTCACATCATCATTTCACCTTAACCTCTCACTTTTCGACAACTCCCTCATGTCCTATTTGCACAAACATTATCACCACGCTCATAAAACCCTCACAATCTAAAATTGAGATATAACTCCGGGGTTAGATCTCATCGGCGATGACAAGATCATGGAGTATTTATGAGTGGCCTAAACTCTCATGTGCAAATCTAACACCGAACTTCTTTAAATTTGATCGAAAATGGTTTGAAAATCTTCCAAAGTGTTTTAAAATGGAAAAAGAGTTTAAACACTTGGAAGTTTTGGTTTTATAAACAAACTCCCCCTAAATATATGCATGATATGAATAAAGTTTTTGCATATAAAGGGTGAGTAAAAGGTTTGAAAGTTGCTCACAAACATTAAAAATGAGACTACAAAGGCAGTACACAAAGGCGTTCGATGTCTTGCATCTCATCCTAATATATTGTGAGAAACTAAGACAAAGTAAATAAAAATGATGAAAAGAGAAAATCTTTTTGGATTTTTCAAAAATAAAAAAATGAAAATCTTTTTGGATTTTTCTAAAAATGAATGAAATTATGAAAACAAAAAAAAAAAAAAAAAGAAAAAAAAAAAAAAAAAAAAAAAAAAAAAAAAAAAAAAAAAAAAAAAAAAAAAAAAAAAAAAAAAAAAAAAAAAAAAAAAAACAAAAAAAAAAAAACAAAAAAAAAAAAAAAAAAAAAATGAAATTATAAACGGTTTTAGAACGGGTTATACACTGAAGTGTGTATAAGCCATCTATTCATCAAATCACTTTGAAATAACCTTTGGAACCCATTTAAGAATAGGCCCAATGGTTTTTGATTTGTTAAAAGACCAAATGTAAGTCTCATCGATTTGATGAATAGAGGTTGCATTCCACGGAGAACTAAAACCCGGTGGTTTAGTTGAAAAGAGTTTTCGTGGAAGCAACGGTGAAAAATCATTTGATTTCTTTGAAAAACTTTCAATCTTGGGAGATTGAGTTGGAAAATGATTTTTCGAAGCAAAATCATTCACTTTTTGCACAACTGCTTTCACAGGTTTTGGTGCAAGATCAAAAAGTTCCGAAAAAGAATATTTGAATGATTTTGACTCAGTTGACTTATATTTTGAAATCGGTTTTCATTTTGATTTAGTCCTGAGATTTTGCTTGAGAAATGTGTAGAATTATCCTCGAAGGATAGAAAAGACAACAAAAGTAGTTGTTCCATCAAAATTTGGTTTCTTAGTACTTCTTACCCTTTTGTAAGGAGTAATTAGTAAACTGAGAGACCTTTCTTTCAAAAGGTTTTGAAGATTTACCCGTGTAAACCCTCTTTGGAACATCAAGGATCAGTTTGACAACATGTGTTTGGTTTGGAAATGGTTTCATCATGAGTTTCCTTGGAAATGGTTTCATCAATTTCACCTTCAGTTTGCATAGTGGAATTTACAAATTCACAAATAGGAGAATCAGTTTGAATGCAAACTTTAACAACTTCACATAGAGAACAATCAGTTTGAGTACAAACTTTAACAACTTCTTTAGATGGGTCAGAATGCACGGATTTGGTTTGTGTTTGCAATTTAATCTCAAGTTCGGAAATTTTGTTTGTCAAAGACGCTTCATTTGACTTAAATTGCAAACACTTGTCTTCAAGACACTTGATTTGAGCACAAAAAGTAGATCTTTCTCTTTCAAGTGTGTTCTCAAAAATAACGGACTTGTTTCGCAACTCATGGTCAAGTTCAGAAATCTTTTGTTGCCAAACAAGTTCTTTTGATTGATTTTCCAAAACAATCTTGTTGAGCTCTTTGGAAGAATTGTCCAACTCATTTGTTAATTTTAAAATCTTTGATTGCAAATGATCATTTTCTTTTTGAACACTTTCCATGTTGGACAAAATGAGATCATCTGCAGATTTGAGCTCTTTGTTTTCAGATTTGAGTTGGTCAACTTCAGTTGAAATTTCTAACAAGCTCTTTATTCTCAGAGATGAGTTGATTAATTTCAAGTTGAAAACTCTGGTGTTCTTGAACAAGTGTTTTAAAAATATTCACATCGACTTTGTTTTCTTCAAAAACAACTACTGCACATGGATACGACTTGATACACCAACAAATGTGATTATCATGACGACGTATTTCTTCCCAACTTGGTTCTTCACCCATTAAAAAATCTACCACCCTCGCAACAAACTTATGTGTTATTTCAATAGCCATTTTGAATCAAAACTTGTTGACAATCTAACAAAATGAACAACTCAAGACAAAAACTAAAAAATGCAGCCCAAGACTTAAAAGGAATTTAAGCACTAATGGAGAACTAGTCCAAATGATGAATTAAAAACTTAAGTCCAAAGAAATGTTAGCCCAACAACACTTTTATGATAAATCTCGGCCCAAATTCACTTTTAAGCCCAAATGACAAACTATAACAAGCCCAAAAAGAAATTGACTCGTTGATAAAAAAACAATAAAACATAAAAATAAAACTTGTATATGACTTAAAACAAATCACGTGATGACAGCTAATATGCTTTACTTGTAAGTTGAAAATAGTTGTAGCACGTGTAGACCAAAAAGAATGCAACAGATAACGTGTACTACTTTCTTTCCTGACAACACGCTTTCTCAAATGCAATTTCACACGTTTTTGAATTAAATAAGATTAAATCAGAACACGCGTGTCTCACTTTGACCACAGTTACACGATTTTGACTACTCAAAATATGACAGCTGTCCCGCACTATTATAGAAAATTGTGATAGATGCTTTAACCAATACACTTTTCTCCCTTTTTGACTCAATTAACACAGCACACGGTTTTGAGAAACACAAACAATCAACTTTTATCTCAAACAAAAATTATGAACCTCTCTCTCTCCTTTTATTAAAAAATTTTTGACTCTCTTTGGATCACAACAACAATTCAAAGATGAACTCAAGAACACACCAACAGCCACGATTCAACACTAGAAGAATGAAAGTGCAATTTGCCGAGCTTGGAGCTCGGTAAATGAGGGTTTCAAAAAAGTTTTTCTCAAATTTTCACACAAAAATGGAAAAGTGATAGAAAGAAAAAAATAATTTTTTTTTGTGAAAATTTGGTCTATTTGCCGAGTTATAAGCTCGGCAAATGGGGTGTTGGGGTGAAAATTGGATGCCGAGCAATGAGCTCGGCTAATGGTTGAATTTGGTTATTTGGCTAAGATTGAATTGTATGGGATGCCGAGATATTAGCTCGGCAACATTTAGTTATTTGGCTAAGATTGAATTGTATGGGATGCCGAGATATTAGCTCGGCAACAGGTATAGATCAATTTGGTCGAGATGTATGGTTTGCAGAGATGTCGAGTTGGTGTTGATGGAATAAGCTGCAGTCAAGAACACGGTTATGTGGTGTTTGTCGAGCTCGGCAATTACGAGTAATGGGAAGACCAACTCGGAAAATGGTGTTTTTGGGAGGTCCGTTAGCTCGGCAAACACGGTGATTCACAATGTGGTCGTGAACTTATCTCGGCAGACACGGGGTTTGGGTGATTTGGTCGAAAAGACACTTGAAGAAATCACGACTTCGGCAAATGCAGGTTTGGTTGACTTCAGTTGGAAACAAGTGATTTGCAGAAAATGAGCTTGGTAAACACGATATTTGGATTGAAAGAGTGATTTGGTGAGCTCGGAAAATGGCTAAAATTGGTCAACTATATCAGCCACGGCTGCCGGAAAAGGTAACCACCTTGCCGGAAAACTAAAAACCTCAATTCCTCCTTTGATCCTTCGAATTGAACCTCAAAATTACCACCAAAATATTACAAAATGAACCGCGAACAAACCCTAGCCAAAAATGAAGCCGATTGAAACTCGCCGGAAAACTCAAGATGTCACCGGAAAATTCAACCGTCGTTCAAACTCACCCAAACTGAAATCTGAAAGTATCACTGTGTTGAGAATGATCTCGCGAACAAAACCTCGTGATTTTCCAATCAATTTGATGAAAAACGAAGAAGAAATCGAAGAGAGAAGTTATGAAGATATATTTATTTTAACTTTTTTTTTAATATTTAAATGAAAAATGTACTGTAACTTTGACAGCCACGTGCTGATCTCAACTTGACTTTCTCACTGATTGAAAACAATATGAACTTTTAGTATTGTTTGTCGAGCTCAACTATTTCAGCCTCAAATCAAACAGATTTAATGAAATTGATCACATATCCATCAAATTCAACAATAATCCACTCCTAATCTGTGATTATAACACTAACAGCCTCGAAATCCGTGAAAAACAGAATTTTCAGATTCAAATAAAGCTCAAAATCTCTAAAATTCGAACAAAATCGGTTATGGATAAGATTATGGATCGTTCGGATTCACCGATTATGCTCTGATACCAAATGTAAAATATAGATCTGAGCTTATTCGAGTAACAATGGAGGTTTTGGTGTTTGTGTGTGTAATTAGTGTGTGTGGAGGGAGGTTGAAGATGATGGAGAGGAGAGAGAAAATAAGTCAACTATGTGTTTATTAATGACAAAGGTTTTTTACAAATGACATGGGGAAGGAGTATTTATACTCTAATCACAATTATAACTAATACTCCTTCCACTATTGAATATTTACAATTTAACACCATATTTAATTTCTAACATCTTCCCAGAAGATTTCAGTATCTTCATCTGAAGTGTTTAAATCAGGATTTGTATTCTGAAGTACATCATTTGAAGATATTTCTTGGTTTACTGGTTCATCTTCAACTGGAACTGATACTGGGGGAGTAGTACGGACATCTGATCCAATAACAAGTTAAGTGGGTAGTTTGAAACACATTGAAGGATAGAAAGGAGTACTACTGGGAGACTTTCTAGGCTAAACAGGTTCCTGATCAGTATGACTAGAAACTGTATCTTCTGAATCTTTATTGTAGTTGATAAGATCTGATTCACATAAGACAATTGGAGTTACTGGGGGTGAATCAAGGTCTGGCTTTTTATTGATTGCAGTGTTTGATTCATCAAATGTAACATGAATTGACTCATGGACCTTCTCCAGTCTCTTGTTATAGACTCTGAAGGCCTTGCAAATGCCTGAATAACCTAAGAAATATCCTTCATCAGCTTTGGCATCAAATTTGCCTAACTGACTGGAGTCGTTCAGGATGTAAACTGGACATCCAAAAACGTGAAAATAACCAATATTTGGTTTTCTATTTCTTAATACTTCATAGGCTGTCTTTTTGTGTCGTATGTACACAGACCGGTTCTGGGTGTGGCAAGCAGTAGCAATTGCTTCAGCCCAGAAACTGGTAGGAAGACCAGATTCAGCAAGCATACTCCTGGCAGCTTCTATCAGCGTTCGATTCTTTCTTTCTACAACTCCATTTTGTTCTGGAGAGCGTGCTGAAGAGAAGTTCTGGGAGATGCCAGTGTCAGTGCAGAATGACTCCAGTGTAGCATTCTGGAATTCAGTTCCATTGTCACTTCTTAACTGACACACTTTTCGCTTATGTTTGAGCTCAATTTGCTTAATAAGAGCAATGATTTCAGCAGCAGCTTCATTTTTAGACCTGAGAAAGATAACCCAATAATATCTAGAATATTCGTCAACTATCACTAGGGTGTATCTTTTACCAGCACGAGTCTGAACATTCACTGGACCGAAAAGATCCATATGAAAGTGGTTCAGATATGCTAAAATTCTGCTTTGTCTTGAAACTGGTACGTTTTGCTTTCCCATCTCACATCCTGGACATGGCCTTTCCTTTTTGAAGGAAACTGAAGGTATCCCATCTGCCAGTTGTTTTCTAGACAACTTATTAATATTTTTGAAATTTAAATGGGATAACCTTTTGTGCCATAACCAGTTTGTGTCTTCGTCAGCTTGAGTATAGAAACAATGTTCTGAAGGAGAGCTTTCCATATTCATTTCATATACATTTCCTTTTCTGGGAGCAACCAATACTACCTTCCAGTCCTTGTTGAATACAATACCCTGAGCAATATTGAACAAAACTTGATAGCCATCATCACAGAGTTGGCTTACACTGATCAGGTTATATTTCAAACCATTCACATATGCAACTCATCTAATGTAACATCCCAAACTTTTATTTAACAGTTGACTAATGTCGTTAAGTCAACATAGTGTGTCGTTAAGTCTATATTAGATTTAATGCTTATGTAGTTATTGTGTGTTATGTGTGAGGCTTGAAGGCCTGAATGTATAATGTAGTATATGTGTGTAAAATGTAGTTAAATACCTATGTAGTGGTATTTAAAGAAGTATTTATGTTATATATGGTCCCTAAAGTAGTTTTTGACTAGTAATGAAGGATTTGGAAGCTTAAGGGCTAGTTTTGACATAGAAGGAAAGTTAAAAATGGGTTTAGGGAGTTAAGGGGTGTCATTAGGTTGGCATTTACAGATTATTCATTCCCTAAACAAACCCTAGCAGCCCCATATCATCCATTCATCAATTGCAAACCGAAAAGTCTTCCAACGTGTGATTCGAGAGAGTTTGGTCTAGTATTTTGCTTCCCTATAGCGATCTACAGGTAATATGAGTATTTACCATTTGAGATCTGAATGTTGGAGTCTTATATTAGTCTTAATCCAGGCCATATGGTTTGGGTTGGGTTAATTAATTGATTGATCATTGATTTCATGTTTTTCGGGTGATCAAACGATTAATATATGTTAGCAAATGATTAAAGGATCAATTGATGGTTTGAAGTTATCAAAAGTATCTTGGAAAAGGTTAATTTTATATTCCCAGGTCGAATTAATGGTTGATGTTCGTATGGGATTCGATTAAAGGGTTTAAAAAGTTGGTTTTTGGTCGAACTGCGCTTTGTGCGGCGCACAAGGCTTTTGTGCGGCGCACAGATGCAATTTTTGAAAGATGGATTTCTGAAGGGTGCCCGTTATGCGGCGCACAGAAGGGCTGTGCGGCGCACAGATGGTTTTTGCCAGAATATTGCTTAGTTTCTGTGAAGAATGTGCGGCGCACATAGGTTCTGTGCGGCGCACATGGGTGTCTGGTCTAGTGCAATTGTTTTGTTTAGCTCATAGACCGATCTTAAACTTGTTCTAGGTTCTTGGAGACACCTAGCCAGCGTTATAGTATACTTGTAGCTTGTTGGTAAGCTGTATCAAGGTAAGATACACTACTTTTGACACGCTGAGGGTTCAACAAACAATGGTTTCTTACTTATAACTTCCCAAACGGTAACTTATGATGTATGTGGGTATTTCGGCTTACACGGGAGGTATTGTGGGTTATGTAGTTGACCATGAGACCTGAAATGCAGTCCCAAATGTTATGAAATGAAGTATGGTATGATGTAGTGATTTGTTATGCAATGTTATGTAGTATCTTGCAATACTTGAAATGTAGAAATGACGTTGCTTCTTGATATGTGCATGTTTATGTGGCTTGTTCACCTAGCTCACTAGACTTACTAGGTTGCCATGTCACTTGCACGTTTAAGGGCCCAAACGTAATGAAGATTATGTGTGTAATGTTTAGGTTGTGTGATGCCTAAACTAATAATGTGTGAAACCGAGCTCGTAAATTGATATGCAGAAAGTGTTAAGCTTAACCCGTACTTGCCCTAGCCCGGCGGGTGCGTGAACGTGTGGTTGCTTGGGTGGCTCCTTGCAACATGGTCATTGAAACGCAGTTTGAGTAATACGAGGGGTCTGACCCGCCTCCATATACGGATTAATCCGGGATTGGCTTGCCATTCCCTAACGACATTTGATGAGTAGCCTTTTTGGTTGATCATCTAGTCGGGTGTGACGTATGTTACACTTATATGCAGTTAACGAAGATACGTGTGTTTATGTGTGGAATAAAAGAAGAATAGGCACATTTAGGGTGATTCATCCTAAGTTGATATGCAGTTTATATGTGAGTTTATAATGTGAGTTGTGCCTTATTGTTTTGTCTATAAAGTAGAAATGTTTTAATTGGACAAAGCTTTATAACCTTAGTGTTATCTTACTTAGCTAATTCGTTAGCTAACACTTGTTTCTTGAAATGTGGTTCCCTCAGGTTTAGCTTGAAGGATAGATGAGGCGTGAAGAGCGAGGAGTGGGTAGATAGCTTGCTGATAACTTTAGCTACCCATAGATGCTACACCTCATTGGACCTTATTTACATTTTGTTATGTTACTGAATTTATGAAGTACTTTTTTATGCAATATTCGTGCTATCACTCACTAGTCACATTATCTGAAGCCTAAACAGTTTGTTATTTTCTGATCATGAAGCACTGAAGTTTATCAATGGTCAGCATAAGCTTAATGCCAGACATGCAAAATGGGTGGAATTTTTGCAGTCTTATTCATTTGTTTCTAAACACAAAGCTGGAGTAGCTAATGTTGTTGCTGATGCACTTTCTAAAAGATATTCATTATCATCTATTCTGGAAGCAAGAGTTCTTGGGTTCTCATTTATAAAAGAGTTGTATGCTGCTGACCCAGATTTTTCTGAGCATCTCACTGAAGCTAATTAGAAAGGACCATTTACTGTACAAGATGGTTTCTTATTTAAAAATGGAAAGTTGTCCATTCCAAGGGGTTCGATTTGAGATTTGCTGATAAGAGAAGCCCATGGAGGAGGTCTAGCTGGTCACTTTGGTATAAACAAAACTGGAGAGATTCTGACTGAACACTTCTACTGGCCAAGTCTACTGAAGGACGTCCAGAGTATTATCAGTCGCTGTCCAACTTGTCACCAGGCAAGATAACTTTTCACAAAGGGTTTGTACACTCCTCTTCCAGTTCCAAACCAACCTTGGGAAGATTTTAGCATGGATTTTATTGTTGCACTACCCAGATCTCAGAGAGGGAAAGTGTAACACCCCAATATTATAAGGTAATAGAAAATTTACCCTTTTTATAGTTTTGACATTAAATTAATTTCCTAGAGTTTTATTTTGTGATAAGGGGTTAAATTAGTTGGAACTTTAGTGGCTAGCGGGTATAATACCCTTTCTATTTTGAAGAATTTATGTGGCATCAGGAGGTAAACTCCAGCCAAATTCAAATGTGATTCACCAAAAACCACTAAGCCCAATTTCCTAAAAATCTTCAATCTTCCTTCTTCCAATTCATTCTATCAAGATTTTTACATGCAAGGTTATTCCTCCCAAACTCAATCATCTAATTCATTCTAATAATAAGCAAAGTGAGGGTTTGTTTTGTTTGGGGGAGGCCGAAAATTAACAAGAAGGGAAATCTGGAAATTTAATTGTTGTTGTTCTTGAGGTAAGACCGTGGGGTGGGGGGGAAGGAAGGAAAATCTAGAAATTTAATTGTTGTTGTTCTTGAGGTAAGAAATTCCTTCATTCTTCAATTTCTGAATTTAGGGTTCTTTGATATTGAAATTAGGGTTTAGTTGGAATTGGGGATTTTGTTGATGAACCCTAATGAATCTAAAAAGGAAAAGCTTTGGGTCAATGCAATTGAATTTTTAATGAAACCCAAAGTAATAAACATTATGTTTTGGGTGTTTGGCTAAATGGTGATATGAAATTGATTATGGAAAGTTGTTAAAGTGTTTTGTGAATGCCAAACTAATATAGAATGCATGATGAATGCAAGTATTTGATTTTGAGATAGTTGAGTTTATATAACTCATAATTGCGTAAATTGTGTTATGTTTAGGTGGAGAAGATCATTTAGTTGAGCCTATAGCCATAGAATCGATTAGCCAAGTTCAAGGTGAGTGTATATGCATATAATCATGTCTTGTTATTTGAGGTCATAGGTGGGTAAATTCCTATGACCCATTTGATTATTTATTGAGAGCTAGTAGGTGGGTAAATTCCTACTAGCCAAATTGTGATTAAGGGTTAGTAGGTGGGTAAATTCCTATAGCCAAATTGTGATTAAGAGTTAGTGGTGGGTAAATTCCTACTAGCATATTTGTTATTAGGGTTAGTAGGTGGGTAAATTCCTACTAATCCATTTGTGAGTATAGCTAGTAGGTGGGTAAATTCCTACTAGCACGTTTCCATGGCCATGTGAAAGTGATATTTATGTTTTTGTATGTTATGATTGAAATGGCTATCTTTGATAGGCTATATGTGGTGCTTGATGCACATTGCTATGGTAACTTGATTATGATTATATGTATATGCATTCACTAAGCGTTGCTTACGTTTTAGTTGTTTAAATCTTTTATAGGAGTTGGAAGTAGCAAAGGTAAGAATTGACCAAGTGAAGTAATTTGAAGCTTTGGATAATTTTGAAGGTTGGCAATTTGGGTAAATTTTGGTAGATACTTCCCTTTTGACCACTATGGCTCTTGATACAAGTTTGTTTGGTTGAACAAGGATTTCAAATGTTAATTTCTGCAGAAATGTAAAGGTCTTATGGGTCAATTGGTTGTTTTGTTCATAACTTGGTAATTAGGGTTGCAAATTTTTGGTCATTAACCCATTTCGTTGCACTTTGGTGCTCATGGTCAAAAACGTTGGTATGAAATGTATTTTCAGGTCTATTCTAAGTTGTATAGTGGTAAAATCTGTCGTAATGTTGAGTCTATGACCTCTTGGTTTGTTTTTGGATCATAGTATGATTATTAGGTCATTTTTAGGTCAAATGACCCGTTTGAAGGTCCTTAGCGTTTTTGGTACTAAGCTATGGTTGTATGTATTACATTTTATGTCTATTACCAATTTGAAGTTCAAAATGTACTGATTTGAAGTTGTTCAAAGTTAGTTTGAGTTGAAAGATGTGAAATAGGTCAAAATTGGTTTATATTGTTGTTAGATAACTTTGTGCGCCGCACAGAAGGTTTGTACGGCGCACAGAAGGTTTCTTTAAGGAGATTGTCAGATTGCATGGGATTCCAAAGACAATTGTTTCAGATCGAGATGTGAAGTTTTTAAGCTATTTCTGGAAGACATTGTGGAGGTTAATGGGTACCAGATTAATGTTCAGTACGTCTCATCACCCTCAGACTGATGGACAGACTGAAGTTACAAACAGAACAATTGGCATGCTATTAAGAACACTGGTGAAGAAGACACTGAAAGATTGGGATCTGAAGCTTGCTCATGCTGAGTTTGCTTTCAATAGAGCTCCAAATTATTCAACCAGTAAATCCCCATTTGAGGTTTGTTATGGTGTCAATCCACTGACTCCTATTGATTTAATTCCATTTTCGATTAAACCAAAAGCAAGCATTGAAGCTGAAGCCAGGGCAAAGAAAATAAAGAAAATTCATCAAGAAGTGAATGCCAGAATAGAAAAGGCAAATGCCAGTTATAAAGCCAAGGCAAACAAGAATAGAAAACAACCCAGTTTTTCACCAGGTGATCTTGTTTGGGTACATCTTAGAAAAGAAAGGTTTCCAGCGAAGAGAAAGAGCAAACTGATGCCCAGAGCTGAAGGTCCGTTCAAGATTCTGGAGAGATATGGTGATAATGCTTACAAGGTTGAATTACCTGGAGACATGGCAGTTTCAAGCACATTTAATGTTGGAGATCTGATACCTTATCTGGAGGATGAGTACCTCGAAGACTTGAGGACAAGTCTCTTTTTAGAGGGGGAGAATGATACGGAGTTGTCCAGATTCAATGAACTGAAGCATGAATCTGAACTGGATACTTTTTATTCTGAACTGAAAGGAAAATCTGAACTGAAGTTGTCTGAATCTGAGATGAGGCAATCTGAACTAAAGAAAGGCTCTGAACTAATAATGTCATCTGAACAAGCAATGTTAATTCCCGCAGTATCGCATTTTAGACAAGTATTTTCTGAACATGCTCAGTCACCAGTTGTGACACTTCTCCAGTGGAACATGTCTCCAGATTCACTTACCAGTTCCACTCCAGTAAAGGATGTTACTGAAGCGCTTTCAAAGTGTCGTCATTGTTTGCCCTTTCAAAGTGTCTAAACGCATTATTACATTAATTAACAATTCAATAACTGAAGGAAAATGATATTCGTACCACATATTTTAATAAATCTACCACACAGGATAATTTTTTATACACACTGTACAAGTTACTAAAGCATATGTGTAGTAGATTTATCAAAACCAGTGGTATGAATATCACTTCCCATAACTGAATGCTATAATCTGGCTAGAAATTGGTTTTACACAATTACACTTACACAAGCTTACCTCAAAAGTCAAAACAAACTCCGGATTAATTCTGTACGGCATATTTGTCAAAGTCGACATTTTTCTCGCACCTTTACTCCGTTAAACGATGAACCTTTTTATCTAACGATAGTTTTTGACATTACTTAATTGGAGAAGTTGTTATTTTTTATATGAATATTTGTAGAAAAACTTGTTGAATTCGTGACTCGTCTAGAAATTTAAGAAAGGGTAAATTACACAAATCATACCTGAGGTTTGTTCGAAACTACACTGGTCATACCTACAGTTAAAAAATTACGCGAAACATACCCATCGTTATCAAAAACTTACACTGACCATACCTATCGCTGACAGTCGTCTATTTGGCCGTTAAGTCAAGTCAAGTGCCGTGCATGTGAGGTATCAAAACCGTAATTTCGTGCATACTTCAGGTATTATCCTTGTAATTCACCCTAAAAATAATTATTAAGAATTTAAAGTTTTATTTATGCTTTAGTTATTAAGTTGGATAGATATGAAATTTATTATGAAAAAATAGTTTTCTTTTTTTCAATGAAAAGTATATCAAGAAAAATAGTTGATACAAGAATGCATTTATTACTATATATATCATTATTATTTTGTTATATGTGTATAGTGAATTAAACAAGGATTAGAACCATAAAACCACTAAAATTTTCACTTTTATATTACTATTATTATTTTATTTTATTTTATTTTATAATTTATTCTTTTTAATAGAAACCTTTTTAAAAAAATTCAAAAAAATAATTAAAAAAGCAATATAATTTTTTCGTATGGTTTGATGACATCCTCCTCAGATTAGAGGGTAAAGCAAAGTCAAAGACTCGTCACGGTTATAGAATGTAATTTCACCTCAGATTTCTGAAAAATAGAATGGTTAGGAGCAGATTGTGATGATGAAGGTTGACTAGATCTGCATTCCTTCATGAAATGTCCTTTCTTGCCGCATTTAAAGCATTCAAGATTAGACTTGTCAATAGAAGCACTGGAAGCAAAAGGTTTGCCAGATCGATTTGATTTGGCCTTAAAACGATTGAACGTTTTAGCCAGCATGGCAACCAGATCATCATTGTCATTCTCATCACAATCATGAGTGACATTAGCAGAGACACCAGTTTTTAACATTTCAGACACCATCTTCTTCATCGAGTCAAAAACATCACTCTCAGAAGATAGTAGAGCAGTACTATGTGGTTCAGAATACTGAACCGTACCAGAACTGGTAGAAACATGATTCTTGGCATCCTGCTCAGCCAAGGCTCTTTCAGCTTTGTTCTCGTCAGTATATCTGAAGGCTCCATAAAGGGAAGCAAGAGTATGACTGTGCAAGGTTTTGCCTTGTCTCAAGACCAAGATTAAATTTTCCCATTTAGAAGGTAAAATGTCACAAAATTTTTCCACAAAAATTTCTTTGTCTTTGGTTACACCCAGGGCTTTCAGTTGGTTTACCAGATTTGTAAATCTGATGTAGGTTTGAGTTAAAGACTCCCCAGGGATAGCAAAGAAAGACTCATATCTTTTGTTTAAAGCAACTTTTCTTGTGACAATTGTCTCATTCGTGTCTTCAAACTGTGTCATCAGTTCCTCCCACATTAATTTGGAATTTTCAAGTAAAACAAGAGTGGGCATTAGGGTTTCTGGAACTGCGTATAAAATCATATTTTGTAACTTGGTGTCCTGGTCTACAAGTCTATGATCTTCCTCAGACCAATGATCCTTCTCCTTAGGTGACTGCCTAGGAGTCCCATCGGCATTTCTGACAACAGTAGAAGCATTCATAAGGACAAAGGGTCCTTCTTTTAAGATATCTGGTAAATGTCTCTCAACACCAGCAATATACTTAAGCATGCACGCTTTCCATGTTTGAAAGTTTTCACTGTTCCCATCAAACTTGGGAACAGGATTATTTGAAAAGTGTACGTGAACATTGTGTGATGGTATATTGTTGTTGATGAGAGGGGTGGGGTAGCATTATTAGGGTCAGGTCGTTCTTGTTCAAAGTCAGCCATCTATGCAGATCAAAGGTTAATGAATTGATAAAATTCAACCTTGTGGCTCTGATACCAATTGTGAGTCCCAAATATATAGATGAATAACAAACCCGACTGGCAAGTACAACTGATCTTGATGGACAAGTTCAGTTTACGATCCAGATATGGATAACAAGAAACAATTGACTAGATATAAAATGCAAGAACAAATGGCAGAAACTATATAAGGATATATATAAATATAATCAAGTATGTAGCATTGAGACACGTTGTTTTCTTTTCAATGTATTTGATTATTGATGTATAAACAAATACAAGGATTGTTGCGGAACAAAGATAAACACCCAAGTGTAACTATCTAAACAATCCTGAAATACAAGTGATCTAATTAACTTGGAAATACTCGTAAGTTTACTTAGAGTATATCTCACAAGTTGCAATGCTAAAGTTTCAAGCCCTTTGCAAGTTGTGAGAAGACTTTGTATTTATAGACCAAGTCCATGATGATGTGGACAAGATCGTACAAATGTGGTTGTGAGCATTTAAGGAATTAAACCATAAATCCTTACATGCTGCACTTGGAAGAGTATATAAGTCACTTGATGTGACTTATAGTACTAGGTTCCAAGTACTTTGTACCTTTTGTTAATAGATAAATCTATTAACCGGATAAAGGTGTAAAGTAAAAGTCTTCCTCGTAATCAGTGTAAAGTGTTGTAAATACTTTACACTGAGATGCTTCAGTCTTGATCTGGTAGAATCACTCTTTTGCTCGCTTCTGAGATGATTCTCTTATTCATACTTCAGTCTTTGACTTCAGAATGAATGCTTCAGATTTATCTCGATCTGAACTGAAGTGAAGCTTCAGTGAAGGAATTCTGAGACAACTCAGAATTCTGTACAAATGTCTTCACTAAACTTCAAGCTATTTCTGAACAAATTATACTTGGTCGATTTTTGACCTAACATATCTAACCACTTTAATAAACGAAATATAAATATAAATATCTTAAAAAAAATTATTAGGGTAAATTACACGGATGATACCTCAAGTATGCACGAAATTACGGTTTTGATACCTCACATGCACGGCACATGACTTGACTTAACGGCCAAATAGACGACCGTCAGCAATAGGTATGGTCAGTGTAAGTTTTTGACAACAATGGGTATGTCTCGCGTAATTTTTTAATTGTAGGTATGACCAGTGTAGTTTCGAACAAACCTCAGGTATGATTTGTGTAATTTACCCTTTAAGAAATTATGAAAATCATCATTTTTTTTATTCATTTATAAGAAAATCTAGTTCAAAATGAATTTAGATGACCTCCACATCTTTCCTAAAATATGAGGTTCATCGTTTATTAAGTTTGATAAAAAGGTAATTTGAAGGCCAATACCTTGATCCCAGATGCTATTATTGTAGCGTCATTTTCACCCGCTATGGACGGACGATTAGCCTTCACCTAACCATAAATCACCATACATGCCAGAAATTGAATCTGGACGTTTGTATTTGGTAAAGTCTTCACAGGGCCTTGGGCACAGTGACAAAGGAATTTGCATAATTTAGTTATGATTATAGTAACATGACTAAATTATTATCGAGATATCCATCTAATCAAATTAACCCAACCATTCAACCAATCAAATAACAATTCCAACGCATATTAAAAATATTGAAATACTACCTTAATACCAGAAACAATCCTAGGATGAGTTATAGTCTTATAGATAAAAAAACGTTTGTACTTTTTTTTTTTCAAAGATAACTTTTATTTACAACGGTCAATAGCCACCAAAAAGATGGTTAGGCAAGAGTGTACAAGAATATTACATCAAAACTACTCTACTCTTTCTAGATTATAGACTGTTATTTGCTTCTATTCTTATACCACAAAAAGCTAAGAGTTTTCACTTCCTGTAAGATGTTATCTATACAATCTTGCCATTGGCAAACTTCATTTTATTCCGTGCTCCCCACATTCACCAAAAACGCTTGTCTAATCAAATCTTGCCATTAGCAAAATACTAAATGCTAGAAGCTAAAATACTTGCATATGCCAGAAGCTAAAATACTTATGCAACAAATTATATAATTTTGATCCGCTACCCGACTTAGACTGGCGGAGCTAGGAATTTAACACGGGGGTGGCCAAAATTAATCACGGTAAATAATGACCGGGATGTCTCCGAAACATGATTAAAAACTAAGAATTTGCTGCAAGATCAAGGGCATCAGTGGCGAAGCCACCTTATGACTTGGATGGGCCGTGGCCCGCCCTGGACTTCGATTTTTTAACATGCAGCATATGTATATTAAACTTGATATATGGCTTTTATATGACTTTTGACTTATTATTGTTGATTTGGCCCATCCCGAACAAATTTCCTGGCTCCGCCACTGTATAGGGCATAGAAACATGTCATAATCCGAATTGGCTTGCTAGCGGTCAGCCGGTCACATAATCCCACATATATTGCACACTCAATTTACTATAGAAACCAAGTGAAAGATAACAATAATAATAAGATATATAATGTTTATGGTACTTTTATTGCTTCAATAGGAGTATACAAGTATATGGCTGGTTTTGCATTTGGGGGTGGGCCATGGCCAACCTCACCACCCACATGGCTCCGCCGGTTAGACACCTATATATGACTACATCCTACAATCACTATTCACTACCATTCGCTTACATTAAAACTTCGTACAATGTAAAAATTAGAAAATAGCAGAGTATACTTTTAACTCAATTACCAAGCCAACCCACATTTTATTCTCTTTAGAAGCACGAAATATGCCAATTGATGTAGCGAAAAGCTTATATCCCCAACTAATTATGAAGGAAGACTTTAAAAACGTCTCATAGGCCAGTCAACAGAGATTAAAATTTCCATCCGTTCAGTCAGAATCCAACAAGTGGTATAACTTTAATGAGATACGTCTCAATGTATGCAAATGTATTTATGAAAGTAACAAAGACAACTAGAACACCATGTCAAAACCCGAAATCAACATAGCGACCCTGAAATGTTTACATCGAGTAATATGTTTGTGTTGGGGGAGTCAGGTCCTCACAGCAGTAACATGTGATGCTTGCAGCAATTTACAAAGTATGACAATCTATCCTTTAACAAAAGGGAAAGGGAAAATAAAAGTCTCTTCCTTCGCTTACTTTCCCAGGTCCTGAGCAGATCTTTCTTAAGGAAAAGGCATGATTCAACATCAGCTGGTCAAGATTTAGTCAAAATGCAGAGTTCACGGTAGAAGTGCCTCAAAATATACAAAATCAACCATCAACATTTGTCCATCAAGGGACATAAGTTTAATTACTCGGGATAAAAACCCATGGCTTCAAATTGCAAGGACATCATTGTTGGCCATCTTTATGCAAGTGAAAATTTGATTTTCATCTGTTTCCACCTTATACACTTCTTCCAGTTAAGTTAATATTTTGAACTTTCTTCTGATCTTGACTGGGTACAGGTTTGTTGTCCAATAGTTTCCCAGATTTGGCTATGGCAAGAATAAGTTCAAGCTGCTTTTGCTGTTGATCCTGCATTGAGAAGATCTCAACAAGTCAATATTACACTCAAATTTGAAAACAACATCCAGAACCACAGCTAAATACTAGAGGTGTCACCTTTGGCCCACTTATCGGCAAAGGGAGTGTATATACATGGCCAGTTGGCCATTAACTGGTCAAATGAGAGATAAACCTTTTTTTGAAATTGGTATCATTAGGATTAATGCGAACTGTTTAAAGTTGAAAGTCACCGAATATGTATTCGAAGGGCATTAAACCTCCTATACCACTTTATCTAAAAAGTTGACTACATTGTATATAGGGATTATGGCACTGGAGTGTAACCAACTATGACTCAATGGTTATGTAATGTAGTGACCTTTCAAATTGGCTATCTGATGTAAGTACCTTCCATTTTTGTTCTTTTAATGTACCGGTTGACCTGTTGTACCGGTAGCCGGTAACAATGTTAATTTTACTTTGGAATTATGGCACACGAGTGTAACCAACTATGACCTAATGGTTATGTTATGTAGTGATCTTTAAAACTGGCTATCTGATGTAAGAACCTCTCATTTTTGTTCTTTTCATGTACCGTTGACCTGTTGTACGGTCATGGTTACGGTTGTGAGTTGTGAACTCCGACGAGATGGATGGTGGATGGTCTTAGACTCCGACGAGGTTGTAGTGGGTGGTCTCGGTCTCATTTTTTCTTTCATTCAAGAGGTGTGACCATCTCTCCACCGTCTCCACATCTGGACACGTGTCACCGCTGACTGCCACAAATAAAATAAACAAATGTCAGCCGCCACCCAGACAACCACTGTCGTCATCCTCTGTCAAAATCCCCCCTTTTTACCTCATTGTAAACCAACGTTGCTGGATCTTGATAGAGGTGGGGATGGGATGTCTGGATCTTTATGGTTAACAATGATGGGGTGATCATAACATAGTCCGATTTGGGGATTAGGGTTTGTCACCATCAAAAAGTGAAAGAAATGAAATTAAATTGATTTTAGGAACAAGATTTGGGATTTGTTCTCGAAGAGGAAGCAGTAGGACCATAGCTACGTACAGTGCATTTATAAATGTATATATACATCTATCTATATCTAGTTTCAAAGTTTAGAAATGGAAGTTATATCATTATTATTGAATCGTGTTCTAAAATCAATAAATGTATATATGCATCTATCTATATCTAGTGTTGAATTGTGTTCGGGATTGAAGTTAGACATTGAGTTACAGTTTCACATTTGCTCTCCGGAAAAAATTGTTGTTACCGAAGATAGTATCGGAAATTAGCCGGAGAAGATGACCGGAGTATAAAGTCGTCGGAGTAACCCGGTAGCATACATCGAGTGAACAAAACAGAGAGGTTCTTACATCAATTTAACACTTTCGTAGGTCACTACATTACATAACCATTCGCTCATAGTTGGTTACACTCCGGTGCCTTAATCCCTATTCTTTTTTACGTCCAACGTGGCATTACCGGTTACAAATAGGATGTTACCTGGTAGGATACATTAAAAAAACAAAAATGGAAGGTACTTACATCAGATAGCCAGTTTGAAAGGTCATTACATTACATAACCATTAAGTCATAGTTGGTTACACTCCGGTGCCATAATCCCTTTATAATATCACTTTTAATTATACTTAAAGCACTAACTATCTGTAAATTTCAAGAAAATATAAGACAAAAACCTCCTAGTAGTTGGCCCAACCCAACCTGATCCAAAATTACAGACAAGTCGAAATCATAGCTTTTCTGGAAGAAAAGATAAAGAAAGATATATGGCAAGTCTTTTGATTATCCTATCTTGACCAGAAAAATGCAACTATGAGGCTGTAGCCAACTGGGTTCTGACCATGAAAGCACATTTCATGTTAAAACATCCCTACAGGGACCCTTAACCAAGTACAAAAGTTGTCTAAAAATCACACTACCACCCTGTGATAAACACATTAAAAAAAATCTGAGATATTGCTTGTAGGGGATATATTTTTAATTTTAAACTTTTGGGCTTGTGGTGACACGTCTATTACTCTATTCTTTAGATATGTCGGGGAGTTAGGGACCTCGACCTTCAAAGTACAGTTCCAATGTTTGATGGTTAAAGCCTCCAAGAGAAGATGATGGGAAACATCACAAGTCACTCAAAATATATTATGTAAAAAAAAAGATATTGAAGCAGGTATTGCGTTTTTATAATAACAAAAATCAAGCTATTATGCGTGCATATTGTGGCATACAACTTCTGAAATGACAGTCAGTTGATTTATCTGTTGATTACAAAAACATACTATCATTAAAAGAAAGGTAAATCATTGAATAAAACTTGCTACTGAATATTCTTTTTCTTAATATATGTAAAAAGAATATCCCCCAATTACTTGGAAGGAACAAAAGCTCAGTTAATTAAGCCATATGCCAAAAAGCTTTGGAGAGAGTGTACTTGAGCATATATGCATATAACGACATAGACAATCATCTTATTCCTTTACGTGATACATTGTTGCCACATATGAGTTAAAGAAAGGCAGAAAGCTTAACTTTGCTTCATGTACAGGATATTAATGATAGACTTTCATTATGTTAAATAAGTAATACATCATTAAAAGATGATTTTACTTGAAAATTAATCAGGCTACAAGCCATTTGACTGGATAGATAAGATACATGTAAACAACTCCTAAATTTGGCAGACAAAATATATAATGTCAAACATATAACCAAATACTAACAGACCGCAAATCAAGAAGACTAAATCTTATCCCTTAAAGATTGCATACATTGTGTATTTGGAGGCCTGATGTTTGAAATGCTATAATAAAATTTGTATTGTCAGGTCTAAGGCTTATCCTGGAATATATTAAACTATTCCAAGAAACGATATGCGCTCCCACGCTATCTTTAATAAGGTGAAATTGCTTAGCATAAACTTCACACACAACCACTTTTGATTCTGGATATTTAAACCTAGTACTCCTTTAAAATCGTACTGACATACATCTGTTACCTCGAAAAGATTATCTTGTAAGATTTTTATTGCTTGAATGTCATTAATTTCTTTCAAAAACGAAAAATGTCACCTTCAACTATATTCTATGGTAAAATCAGAATGGTAATTAAGGAAGTACCAACCTGCATTGCCAATAGAACCTTCTGAATTTCAGCAAGCTCTTTTTCCAGATTGTCTTCTTGCAAGGCCAGTGCTCGAGTGGCCTCAGAATTCTTCTGAGCCAGTTCTGCAGTCTACAAACACAAAAACCAGCACTTTGATTATGAAATGCTTCAAAAACAATGCAATGGCGTTTGTGTTGTAGGCTGTCTTACATTGATTTGTGCAGTATATTAAACTAAAACTCAAGCCTAAATGGCAGCTGACCTAGCTAGTGCTTCTACATTGCTTATAACAGTATACTAACACCTTTTGGTGTGGGTCGAGTCAGGCTGGGTTGGACAGAAGCACTTCCCGTTTAATACTTTCAAATTTTATATAAATATATAATGTGTTAAATATGATTTCAGAAGGTAATCCAGATTTCAGAAGGTAAGTTAACTTTTCACCATATCCGCTCTGCATAGAAATGATATAGAGCAATTGCAGGACCTTCTCGAATTGCTCGGAGCCTTAGAACCACTTCACAGATGTTCTTCGGTCTAATGCCATTATGCCAGTAACAGTTTTATGGAAAAGATGCTCTCATTTTATCAAAATACCATTCTGACTACAATTAATGGCATGCTTGATTAACGTTATGAGGACCTTAAAAGAAAGACTACCGTCTGTTAAAGAGTAACTAGCAACATAGCTACCAAGTATACCAGCACACATATTTCTTCTCAAAAAATGAATATAGCCAAGAAACCACAGAGACAAGCTAATATCAATTATCCTTGCATATAATTATTCTTTTCTACCAAGACTACTTGCCTTCTGATTGACTATCAAGAAACAAACTAATAAACTCAATAAGTCAATATATTGTTTCCTACATATTTACCATAACCCCCTTCAATGATACAGAGTGTCTCTTCCAGTCTACCTACCAATGGCAACAAAACTACCAATCAAACTTACATATATGAACACCATAAGTCATTAGACGTTTACGACAGCAATTATTACAAGTTCACCTTCAACTCAGCCATCTTGCTTCCTCAATGTAAATTCTCTTTGGTGTAGTTAGCTAGCTCCTGTATTATACCCTACTAGTCCACTATTTGTATAGAGGTAAAACCGTAACCTATCATTATCTTCCCAATTCAAACTCTTAATTCTTTATACTTACTTCCCTAAATGTTTCCTGATTAAGATTACGGGTTTATTAGTCCAAAAGGTACCCACTTTTATCACATTGTCATCCTATCAATTGAAACCAAAATTTTTATTCCGTTATCGTTGTATGCATATAACCTTCTATAGCACGTACATGACGACATGGCAACCTATCCCCACATCAACCAATAAAAAAAAGATCACACACATACATTGGCAACGGAAAGTTTTTTACATAATAAACATTTCATCGGATACAACGACAGCTCGACAAAAGATCTCTATTACGAGTACACTCCAACCAATAAAAAAATTATCTTTTTTAATTCCTATATTCCTAAAAATAACTTTAACAAACAATGTTAGGTTAGCATCATCAAATAATATATACTTGATTTATATAAATCTTTTATACATACATATATACTTACACGTACATATATATATATACAATTACGTATATATATATATATACATATACATACACACAATCATATATAGGGTTATACCTGAGCAATGGGATCCTTCATAGACTTTCTAGTAACCCGAAACCGAATCCCCAATTTCTCAAGCTGCCTAGACAAAACCCTAACAACCGAAACCGAACTTCTTAAATCCTCTTCCAATTTCTCAACCCTTTCAACTAAATTAACCACATTCTCCCCGGAACCCGAACACGGTTTTCTAAACCCTAAACAAACCCTTCGCCATTCTCGTCTCCTAATAACAACTCCAATCACAATTCCTACAATCAATAAAACCGGCTGCCACACCGAATAAACCCGAGTTCCAACAAACTCTAAGATAACCGGTTTTTTAGAATTAAGTATGGAATTATTTAATACAAAGGCTATGGAAAGGATAGCTGATGAAGTAAGGGAAATGAATTCAGCTATATATAATATATCATCTGTGTTTGGAGAAAGAAAGGAATCGGAATTTGATGATTTGATTGGTGGGAATGAGTTGAAGGGAATTGATTTCAGGGTTTGGGAATGGTAGGGGAGAATTGTGAAGGGGTGTTTGGGGGTTTTGATTAGATTGTTGGGGGGTTTTAGATAGCAGGAAATGTGGGAATTAGGGGGAATTGAAATGTGGGAATGAGAAGAATGATGGGGAATTAGGTATTGGAATGTGATTGATGACATTGTTTTGGAGGATTTTGATTTTTGAGTGGCAGAAAACTGGAATTGAGAAATGATGGGAGATGGAATTGGACTATTGGAGGGGATTGGAGATGGAAAGTGGGCGATTGTGGCAATGGGTTTGGCGCCTTGGAATATCCGATCAACTAACTTTGAGATTTTGGGTTTGGTGGGATTTATCTATCCGGATCACTTCTTACTTTTTAATAGTATATTCTAAATGATTAAAATTATTAGGTCTCTATGATTAAAGGCATATACTAATGCACAAGGTAGGACTCGGACTAGACTCGGTGAAAGGGGATTCAGGAGTTTTTGGAGAATTGGACTCGACTCGGAGAGAACTCGGATTGAAATTTTATATACAACCACAAGTACTTTTGAAACTATATGTAATAGAACTTTAAAAATATAGGGTTAAGTGCGTCGGAATGCAGTTAACTAATCCCAAAAAGTTATTGTGTGCACGAAACTCTAGGTTTGTTTTATTGTATTCAAGAAACTTGAAATTATGTTAATTGTAAACATAAAACGAGATTATGGATATTTGTAATCGGTTGACTCTCCACGTTAGATTTTTTTATATATAACCCTAAAATTCCCCCCTTTTTCCTCATTATTCTACTTTTCATCATTATTCTATTTTCCCTCCTTTTTCCTTCCTTATTTTCCCGCTCAAACCCTCTCCTCCTTCCTCTCCTCCCTCCTCGCCTTTCCCGCTCTCACCTCCACCATGGATGGTTCTTCCTCATCTTCCTCTGCAGCCAATAGAGCAAATCGATACGTTTTATGCCATTGTGGAGAGAAGATGAAAATTATCACTTCATGGACTAGTAGAAATCGCGGAAGGAGATTTGTTCGTTGCCCTAATGTAAATACCATCAGAATTACATTAAATTCGGGTTATTTCACATACTTGTTAATATGTTTGTGTTTTGCTAGGTGAAAACCCGATTTTGTACTACCTTCAGATTCATCGACGAGGAACTTCCAAATCAATACTACAAAGATCTTATGTTCGACCTTCGCTCACAGTCTTAAAACTATCTGAAATATGTGGTGGTGGATGAAGAAGAAGTGACATCTGCAAATCCAAAAGCCAATTGTTCAGAAAAATGTGTTTATGCTTTGTTTGGGTTTATGGCTATGTTTTGCATTGTCATGTTCTTAGTTTTGCTAAATTGATAAGTTGTAATGGGTAACACTAGTTTGGTTTTTTTTAGTTAATAAAACAAGTTCTGAAACGAATAGGGTTGTAATGGATTATGTATTGTAATGGTTCTCTGTTTCTAGTAATGAAAAATCATTTTGTTTTGGCCACTATTTACTGTATTGGAGTATTTGACTTTGGTGTGTAATACAACACACAAACACAACACACAAACACATAAGTTAAGATACATGAGTTAAGATACATTCATATTACCATGTCATATTCTGACCAAAATACTGATTAACCACATTACACAAAAGATGATTACATACCAAGGGTCTTTGTTAAGCCCACCTAGATAGGAAGTTACTTAAAGCTAAGGTACATCCACCATTGTTACATACCAAAGCAGTTTGTTAGCAGAATACACAAAAGAACATATAAAATGATATGCTAACAAAATGCACAAAAGATAAGTTCAGAAGTTTAGAAGTTCATAATGACACAGTTATGGGTTCTTCAGGGGTCAGGCCTGGTCCAGTTTCCAATCTCTTGGAAAGCTTCTTCTCCAAAATCCTCTGACTAGGAACCCTTCTCTTCAATGGAACACTTGGTTTCTTGGGGGTTGACTTTTTCTTGGTCACTGCATTCACTGACTCTTGAGTTCCTAACTGAGCTGCATTTTCTTCATTCCTCACTGGTGCAGACACTGCTCCTTTTGGACCCATTTTTCTTCTAATTCTTGACCATGTTACTCTTTCCTCAGGTTCCACATGTCTTGGTTGGTTGCTTACCATTGTACCAGATGAACCCATCCCACAACTTAGCCAGCTCATAGTCCTTCCAAATGCCACCCTTGGACCTCCCTTTGGTATACCCAATGACCCCTTGGCCTTAAAAGTGGGAGGTTTTGGCATGGGTTTAGACTGTGTGTTTCCACCATCATTGATGTGTAAAATCGAGTTTAAAAATTTATAAACAAGTAATACCTAAATAACGACTACTACACACTTATGGGCAGTGGACCCAACCGTATATAGTATAGCTAATGGTAAACCAGGTCGAACACAGGGACTAAGCTAAGCATTTGTAAACATAAAGTAATTCAAGTAAAAGGGGGGTTTGTGACCGAATTGTCACTTTGCAAAGAGTTAGCATGCAAGAACTTTAAATAAATTAGTAATCCCTAGGGATTAATCGAAAAGAAGTTTTGATTAAAAACAGTAATTTAAAAGGCATCCATCTCGAATCCGCTCAACAACATGTTCAGATTGCTCATAAATGAAGTTCAAATTCAATTAAGTTGATAAAGATAATCGTGACAAAATAAAGACACAAACTGGTACCACCAACGTTTGTAAAATCATTTCAATCATCTAATTAATCAGTTCCTTTGTAAAAGCCGGTACCACCAATGCTTAAAACAATTTCCCTAACCAACTAACCAACTAGTTTGTTTGATTATCAAATTAACAATTGTATCTATGTGAAGACAACGTGGTACCACACTACCACCAACCGTTAATCAACATGTTGACAAAATGACTCTTTTTATTAAAATGACATTCACTATCATACCATGAACTAGTGACAATTGATTAAAGATAAACAATTGAAATCACATATATATTCAACTAGTACCACTAACGAAGAACATATATATATCACCAATATCATAAAAATAATTAATAAAGAATCAAATCATCAAGATCACGACACAACGATAATTGAAATCAACTTTGAATTATTAAAATAGTGCAATCTTTACATATTGTCTCACTTCATCGAGATGGATGATAAAGTGATTAGCCACTCATATTAACTATGAAAGAACAAATCAAAATAAGAGAATTCATCGTTACCGATTATAAATAAATGAAAGCAAATAACGGAAATCATCCAATCTCGTTCTTGATCTTCAAAGATGTTAAATCTGATGAAAAACCCCTTTGAAGGAAGCAAAAATCGGCTGGGAAGAAAAGATAGGGTTTATGAAATTATATGCAAGCTATTTATACTTCTTCCCAAAAATATGCAGAATTCGGCCCCCACTGCGTCGCAGTCAACACACTCCGGCACAGTGTGTCTTTGACTTTGTTGACTTTTTGACTTATGTTGACTCGATGGCTGCTTTCAACTGGAGATACTGCGGCACAGTTTAAGGAACTGCGGCGCAGTTGAAATCTTGAATAAATGGCTGCGGCGCAGCTTAAGCACTGCGGCGCAGCAATCTGTTGACTTGGTGGAACTGGTTGACTTGATGGAACTGCAGCGCAGTTCCTCGCACTGCGTCGCAGTGCAATGCCCGATCAATTAACTGTGGCGCATCATGGAAGATGCGGCGCAGTGCAATGCTCACCAGACTCCGAATTCAGTTTCGTGCCTTGTAAAACTTCCGTAAGCACTCATTTCACCTCAAAATGTCGTTTCCTCCAGAAATTATGCTCAAGTACCTGCTAACATCCTAAAACACTAACAAATACCATAAACGCACCAAATGTATACGAAAATGACTCGAAAAGCACTTAAATCAACTAATAAATCCGTGGAAAAATGGTATAAAATAAGACGTATCAATCATCCAAATCTATCCAATAAAGTATTATTGTTACACTATATGATTTACAGTTAATAAAATTTAGGAATGTATATTAATAAGGAATAAAAATTCATACCAAATGTTCATGAATTGGAAATTTGAAGCCTGCTTTGGTCACACCCATCCTCTTGCCTGGACTAAGCTGACTTTCTCTCATGAAAGTCTTTTCTTTGGATTCTGCATGATTGACTTTACTCTGGACTGCTTCATGACTATGTTGACTCTCATGAAATAGCCTTTTCTTCACACTTGACCCTTGGCTATGTGTTGGTGCAACATTTTCTTCATGCATTGGTTCCTGATTTGCAGCATTGATTGGTACATGACTTTGAGCAGAAACACTTGGCCCTTGACTTTGAGCAGAAACAGTTGGTCTTTGACTTGAAGCAACACTTGGTCTTTGACTTTGAGCAGCATTCATAACTTGTACACTTGGTCTTTGACTTTGAGCAACACTAGAACCACCTTGGGGTTCTTGACTTGGTCTCTTAGGTGGCCTAACCTTGGGCTTCTTCACAACTGGCTTCTGAACCGGTGCATTCTTACAAGTCTTCACATTGTGTCCCTTCTGTAAACACCTTGAACAACTCATCTCCACCCCATGCTTTGTTACCCTAGACCCACACACCTTGGGCTCATGTGCTGCCCTTTGTCTCTTTTTCTTTGGTCTACCAGGCATGGTTCTAGACTTCTAGGTCTTTGTGGAAGTGGTACATTCAAATGAGGTAATGAGTTCCATGTATCCATCCCTCCCACTGGGTTCAAGTAAAACTCATATGCATAATCAAAATGAGCTTTCCTAAACCAAATAGCCACAAAATCTTTTGGATCCCTATTCATCTTATAGATAGCTTGCATGGCATGGACACAAGGTATGCTACACAATTAGAATAGCATGACAACCATACTTGTTCCACCGCGTATTCTAAAATTCCATCCACATACTCAAGTTAGGAAGTAAGAATTTGCATGTTCTACCAACTAATCTCGCATATCAAGTCAGACATACGATCCCTCATACGTTAGGTACAACTATGCATGAATTATCAATCCTTACTGATGTGACCAACTTATACCCATCGCCCACATCGTTATTGGCCTCTTTATTATATGTTTTTAGTCGATTTTGTTGGCATTTGGTGCGTTTATGGGTTTGTTAGTGGTTTCAGGTTCTAAACAGGTGACGTTTCCATTTGGTGCAACTTCGAGTAATTTTGAGGCAATAAAAGTGATTGGAGAGTTCGATACGTGCAAAGAGATAGAGAATATGAAGTCTTCATGTGTTGTCGGGTGGCCATCGAGGCCAGTACATCTACACTGCGACGCAGTGGGGGCATTACACGCCCACTGCGCCGCAGTGAGGGGTCGGCACTGAAGGGTTTTTGGTCAGTTTTTGCATCAGACATCAGGGGGTATAAATAGTTTTCACAACCTAATTACCAAATTATCAAATACTCTTTCTAGGAGCTGCACTACAGGGAAATACTTCAAGGATCAAATCAAGATTACATCTTCTTCCGATTCATTGGAGATTCACGTGCACCCATCTAGATCGTATCTAGATTATTGTCTTGCAATTTCTATTTTCTCAAACAATTGGTAAATCATGTTCTTCTTTGTTTTTAATTGTAATTTCATTTTAATCATGAGTGGCTAGTCTTTCAATTGTCCACCTTGATGAAACTAGACGAATGATGTGATTGCTATATGATTTAATTAAAGAGTTGATTTCAATTATCGTTGTGTCGTGATCTTGATGATTTAATTCCTTTATTCGTATTTTTATGATATTGGTTGCGTGTGTGTTCTTCGTTAGTGGTACTAGTCGAACACATATGTGATTTTCAAACGGTTGCTTGTCTATGAGCAATTATCACTAGTTCATGGTATGATAGTGAATGTCATTTAAATAAAAGGAGTCATTTTGTCAACGTGTTTAGAAACGGTTGGTGGTACCACGTTTTAATTCACATAGGCGCAATTGGTAATTTGATAGTCAGGCAAACTAATTGTTGGTAAGATTGTCTAGGCATTGGTGGTACCGGCTTGGGTAATTAGTCTAGCAACTTAGGTGTTTGGGTGAGTTGTGAGCGGTTGGTGGTACCACGCGAGCATATTATCCTTTCACGATTATCTTGTCAACTCCTTTGAATTCGTTCTTAATTGAAAGCAATCATGTTTGAAGTCTAGGTAAGTCAAGGTGGATGATTTTTACCATTATTGTTTGAAGTTTACCTTTACTTTATGCGTTTTGTCTTTAAAAGTTATTGAGAGAATCAAAGCAACATCCTTTTTCCAAACCATTTTACTAAACAATTGATTCAAACCAATCCCCGTGAACGAACCTGGACTTACTTTATAACTATATTGCATACGATCGGGTCCACTGCCCGATAGTGTGTAGTAGTGAGTTTTTAGGTATTTCTAGTCTTAATTTTTAAACTCGATTTAGCACATCAAGTTTTTGGCGCCGCTGCCGGGGATTGTGTGCCGTTTTAATTGTAAATTTAGTGGTTTGATCCTTCCTCACGCGTGAGGAAGTTATTTGCTTTAATAGTTTAGTTTTTCTTTTCTTATCTTATCACAGGTGCAGTTGACGTGTTTGGTTAGTTGTGTCTTGCAGGTCTACTTTTTAGTTGATGAACTTGAGGTCTTCTGGTTTACCACTTAATAGCCCTTTGAGAACACCAGCAAGACGTAGGTTTAACAACACAACACCAACACCATTCTCACCTATTGCTAGACCCACTCCTGATTCAGACGAGGAGGGATTCTATTTGGAAGAATTTTTCAATCTTGAAGTTAAGTTAGAGGAGACAATGGGAGACGAAGAAAGGGACCCGAATGATATACGGTATGGCGAGAGGGTTCGCACTATTCCTGCCAACCGTGGTAGCCCTATAAGACCTCCAGCCATTGGTCATGACTTCAATCTTAAGGGTAATCATCTGAAGAGCATTGAAGAGCAACAGTTTGACGGGAAAAGGAAATGGTTTCCAAAACCGCACTTCAGGTAATCCTACTTATAACTCTTCTTTTCCTACTAACAACTCTCGTTTTTCAGGAAATAGATGGCAAAGGGATAACTTTCAGAGTCAGCCACAACATCAAACTCAACAAGGACAAGGATCCGGTTCTTCTTCTTCTAATGCCGATCCAAATGCCGAGTTGAGGGAGATGATGAAACAATTGGTAAGTAATCAGGCTGAAACTAACACTAGTATTAAGATGATTCGGGATGATAGGAGAGATTAGAGCGCTATCGGAGCGAATGGAAAAGGGATTTGCTATGCAAGAGAGTCGGTTTGGAGCTATTGAACGGGATGTGAAGGTAGTAGCGGATGGATGTGACCATTGTGGTGACATGCATTATTCTGATGAGTGTCCCAATCGGGGACCCGAGGATGTGAGTTACATCCAGAATCAACAACAAGGGAGCTACCAACGCAATACCGGTTTCCAAAACCGCACTTCAGGTAATCCTACTTATAACTCTTCTTTTCCTACTAACAACTCTCGTTTTTCAGGAAATAGATGGCAAAGGGATAACTTTCAGAGTCAGCCACAACATCAAACTCAACAAGGACAAGGATCCGGTTCTTCTTCTTCTAATGCCGATCCAAATGCCGAGTTGAGGGAGATGATGAAACAATTGGTAAGTAATCAGGCTGAAACTAACACTAGTATTAAGATGATTCGGGGATGATAGGAGAGATTAGAGCGCTATCGGAGCGAATGGAAAAGGGATTTGCTATGCAAGAGAGTCGGTTTGGAGCTATTGAACGGGATGTGAAGGTAGTAGCGGATGGATGTGACCATTGTGGTGACATGCATTATTCTGATGAGTGTCCCAATCGGGGACCCGAGGATGTGAGTTACATCCAGAATCAACAACAAGGGAGCTACCAACGCAATACCGGTTTCCAAAACCGCACTTCAGGTAATCCTACTTATAACTCTTCTTTTCCTACTAACAACTCTCGTTTTTCAGGAAATAGATGGCAAAGGGATAACTTTCAGAGTCAGCCACAACATCAAACTCAACAAGGACAAGGATCCGGTTCTTCTTCTTCTAATGCCGATCCAAATGCCGAGTTGAGGGAGATGATGAAACAATTGGTAAGTAATCAGGCTGAAACTAACACTAGTATTAAGATGATTCGGGATGATAGGAGAGATTAGAGCGCTATCGGAGCGAATGGAAAAGGGATTTGCTATGCAAGAGAGTCGGTTTGGAGCTATTGAACGGGATGTGAAGGTAGTAGCGGATGGATGTGACCATTGTGGTGACATGCATTATTCTGATGAGTGTCCCAATCGGGGACCCGAGGATGTGAGTTACATCCAGAATCAACAACAAGGGAGCTACCAACGCAATACCGGTTTCCAAAACCGCACTTCAGGTAATCCTACTTATAACTCTTCTTTTCCTACTAACAACTCTCGTTTTTCAGGAAATAGATGGCAAAGGGATTTGCTATGCAAGAGAGTCGGTTTGGAGCTATTGAACGGGATGTGAAGGTAGTAGCGGATGGATGTGACCATTGTGGTGACATGCATTATTCTGATGAGTGTCCCAATCGGGGACCCGAGGATGTGAGTTACATCCAGAATCAACAACAAGGGAGCTACCAACGCAATACCGGTTTCCAAAACCGCACTTCAGGTAATCCTACTTATAACTCTTCTTTTCCTACTAACAACTCTCGTTTTTCAGGAAATAGATGGCAAAGGGATAACTTTCAGAGTCAGCCACAACATCAAACTCAACAAGGACAAGGATCCGGTTCTTCTTCTTCTAATGCCGATCCAAATGCCGAGTTGAGGGAGATGATGAAACAATTGGTAAGTAATCAGGCTGAAACTAACACTAGTATTAAGATGATTCGGGATGACACGAAGGCGTTGAATGAGAGGTTGGATAGGATTGATGGCAAGGTTGAGATGAATATGAAGAATCAATGTGTCAATTTTAAGGATCTTGAGAGTAGGATGGCTGCACTTTCTAGGCCTCATGGTACTTTGCCTAGTAATACTCAACAGAATCCTAGGCCTCAGTTTAGCATGGGGCCGAATCAGGGACAAAATGTGGGGCAGAAGTACACTCCACCTCAAGCCCGTAATGAGGAAGGCTAAACTAAAGGAACAATATAACAAGTTTGTTCAAATGATTTCTAATGTTCATATTAATGTTCCTTTAGTTGATTTGATACAGGGGATGCCTCATTATTCCAAGTTCATCAAGGAACTTGTGACGGATAAAAGAAAGATGGAGGAGAATCCGACCGTGAAGACTCCGGTCACTCCACCAGAACCGGTTGTGGAACCCGAGGTTAAAGCTTATAAACCAAAAGTTCCATTTCCACAACGGTTCAGGAAGGCTAAACTAAAGGAACAATATAACAAGTTTGTTCAAATGATTTCTAATGTTCATATTAATGTTCCTTTAGTTGATTTGATACAGGGGATGCCTCATTATTCCAAGTTCATTAAGGAACTTGTGACGGATAAAAGAAAGATGGAGGAGAATCCGACCGTGAAGACTCCGGTCACTCCACCAGAACCGGTTGTGGAACCCGAGGTTAAAGCTTATAAACCAAAAGTTCCATTTCCACAACGGTTCAGGAAGGCTAAACTAAAGGAACAATATAACAAGTTTGTTCAAATGATTTCTAATGTTCATATTAATGTTCCTTTAGTTGATTTGATACAGGGGATGCCTCATTATTCCAAGTTCATTAAGGAACTTGTGACGGATAAAAGAAAGATGGAGGAGAATCCGACCGTGAAGACTCCGGTCACTCCACCAGAACCGGTTGTGGAACCCGAGGTTAAAGCTTATAAACCAAAAGTTCCATTTCCACAACGGTTCAGGAAGGCTAAACTAAAGGAACAATATAACAAGTTTGTTCAAATGATTTCTAATGTTCATATTAATGTTCCTTTAGTTGATTTGATACAGGGGATGCCTCATTATTCCAAGTTCATCAAGGAACTTGTGACGGATAAAAGAAAGATGGAGGAGAATCCGACCGTGAAGACTCCGGTCACTCCACCAGAACCGGTTGTGGAACCCGAGGTTAAAGCTTATAAACCAAAAGTTCCATTTCCACAACGGTTCAGGAAGGCTAAACTAAAGGAACAATATAACAAGTTTGTTCAAATGATTTCTAATGTTCATATTAATGTTCCTTTAGTTGATTTGATACAGGGGATGCCTCATTATTCCAAGTTCATTAAGGAACTTGTGACGGATAAAAGAAAGATGGAGGAGAATCCGACCGTGAAGACTCCGGTCACTCCACCAGAACCGGTTGTGGAACCCGAGGTTAAAGCTTATAAACCAAAAGTTCCATTTCCACAACGGTTCAGGAAGGCTAAACTAAAGGAACAATATAACAAGTTTGTTCAAATGATTTCTAATGTTCATATTAATGTTCCTTTAGTTGATTTGATACAGGGGATGCCTCATTATTCCAAGTTCATTAAGGAACTTGTGACGGATAAAAGAAAGATGGAGGAGAATCCGACCGTGAAGACTCCGGTCACTCCACCAGAACCGGTTGTGGAACCCGAGGTTAAAGCTTATAAACCAAAAGTTCCATTTCCACAACGGTTCAGGAAGGCTAAACTAAAGGAACAATATAACAAGTTTGTTCAAATGATTTCTAATGTTCATATTAATGTTCCTTTAGTTGATTTGATACAGGGGATGCCTCATTATTCCAAGTTCATTAAGGAACTTGTGACGGATAAAAGAAAGATGGAGGAGGCAAAAGCTACTTTTCTAAATGCCGAGTGTTCTGCTATCTTGCAGAACCGCATACCGCCTAAGCTTGAAGACCCAGGGAGTTTTCTGATTACTTGCTCTATTAGAACCATTATTTGTAAGGCTTTAGCCGATTTAGGTGCTAGTATCAATTTGATGCCTTATTCGGTTTGGAGTAAGTTGGCCTTAGGAATCCTTCGCCCGACTCGCATGAGTATTAGGCTAGCCGACCACTCATTTCAGTATCCCATGGGGATTGCTGAAAATATTAGAGTCAAAGTGGGTCATATTGTCTTCTTAGTTGACTTTGTTATTCTAGAGATGGAGGAGAATCCGACCGTGAAGACTCCGGTCACTCCACCAGAACCGGTTGTGGAACCCGAGGTTAAAGCTTATAAACCAAAAGTTCCATTTCCACAACGGTTCAGGAAGGCTAAACTAAAGGAACAATATAACAAGTTTGTTCAAATGATTTCTAATGTTCATATTAATGTTCCTTTAGTTGATTTGATACAGGGGATGCCTCATTATTCCAAGTTCATTAAGGAACTTGTGACGGATAAAAGAAAGATGGAGGAGGATGCCCAAGTACCCCTTATTCTTGGTAGACCTTTCCTAAACACCGCGGATGCTATCATCCGTGTGAAGGACAAGGAGATTTCTTTGGGAGTGGGTACTGATAGGATTGTTTTTAATGTCGAAAGGTCTATTAAGCATACTTATTCTAATGATGAGTCATGTTTCAGGGTTGATGTGATTGATGATGCTTTGTTTGCTGAGGTTATGGCACTTAGTTTAGAGGAGACACCTCCAGTGGATGAGAGCTTTGAGAGAGTGGTTGCGGATGGAAGCTCATTGGTACCTAATTCTGTTGATGTACCACCTACAGATTTGGAGCTTAAGCCATTGCCTGCCCATTTGGAATATGCTTACTTGGCAGGTAAATCCTCTCTACCAGTGGTTATCTCGTCCTCCTTATCGAGTGACGAGAAAGGACTTCTTTTGACCGTGCTTCGAGCCCATAAGCGGGCTTTTGCTTGGAAGACTACAGACATTCCAGGTATTAGTCCTAACTTTTGTCAGCACAAAATTGATTTTATCGATGATGTTAAGCCCGTTGTCCAGCGACAAAGGAGGCTAAACCCTAATATGAAAGAAGTGGTCAAGAAAGAAGTTATTAAGTTGTTAGATGCAGGGATTATTTTCCCTATTGCTGATAGTCCTTGGGTTAGCCCAGTTCATTGTGTGCCCAAAAAGGGGGGCATGACAGTGGTTGAAAATGAAAATAATGAACTTTTGGCTACTCGGACTATAACGGGTTGGCGGGTGTGTATTGACTACCGAAAGCTTAATGACGCCACCCGAAAGGATCACTTTCCATTGCCTTTTATTGATCAGATGCTAGAGAGACTCGCAGGTAAGGAGTATTTCTGTTTTCTTGATGGGTTTTCCGGGTACTTTCAAATACCCATTGATCCAAAGGATCAAGAAAAGACCACTTTTACGTGCCCCTTTGGCACTTTTGCTTATCGGCGAATGCCGTTTGGTCTATGTAATGCCCCGGGCACCTTTCAAAGGTGTATGATTGCTATATTCCAGGACATGCTTGAAACCTCCATGGAGGTTTTCATGGATGATTTCTCGGTTTTTGGGGACTCATTTCGTACTTGCTTGCATAACTTAGATAAGATGTTGGAAAGGTGCGAGAGGGCGCAACTTGTGTTAAATTGGGAGAAATGTCACTTCATGGTGACCGAGGGTATTGTGCTTGGTCACAAAGTGTCTAAGGCCGGGATAGAGGTTGATAGGGCTAAGATTGATGTGATAGCTAAATTACCCCCGCCTTCCAATGTGAAAGGGGTAAGGAGTTTTCTTGGACATGCCGGTTTTTACCGTCGTTTCATTAAAGATTTTTCTAAGATTACTCGTCCTATGACCCACTTGTTGGAGAAGGACGTCCCTTTTGTATTTGATGATGCTTGTGTAAGTGCTTTTCAGGTTCTTAAGGAGAAGTTGACCAATTCACCTATCATGGTCGGGCCGGATTGGGAATTGCCCTTTGAATTGATGTGTGATGCCAGTGATTTTGCTGTGGGAGCCGTACTTGGGCAAAGGGTTGAGAAACATTTCAAGCCCATATACTTTGCTAGCAAAACTTTGAACCCCGCTCAGCAAAATTACACCACAACTGAAAAGGAGTTGCTCGCCGTGGTTTTTGCTTTTGATAAATTTAGATCATATCTTGTTTTAAGTAAGACCATAGTTTTTACGGACCATTCAGCCCTAAAGTACTTGTTTTCCAAACAAGATGCTAAACCCAGGCTTATCCGTTGGATCTTGTTGTTACAAGAATTTGATATTGAGATCAAGGATAAGAAAGGGGCTGAAAACTTGGCTGCTGATCATTTGAGTAGATTGGAAGATCCTCACCGGGAGGAACTTCGTGATGGGGAGATCAATGATCACTTCCCTGATGAATGCTTAATGTTTATATCTAATTCTGATAATGTTCCTTGGTTTGCTGACATTGCAAATTATTTGGTTGCAGGTGAGATACCAAATGACTTCACGCATCAACAGAAGAAGAAGCTAATTTCGGATGCCAAACACTATTTTTGGGATAGCCCATATTTGTTTCGTGTTTGTGCAGATGGCATGGTGAGGAGATGTGTAGCAGGAGCTGAGACTAGGGAGATTCTGGATGCTTGTCATTTCGGTCCAACTGGAGGTCACTACGGTCCTTCAGTTACAGGTAAAAAGGTGTTTGATGCAGGTTTCTATTGGCCCACCATTTTTAAGGAGGCTCAAACCTTGGTAGAAACTTGTGACATTTGTCAGAGGCAAGGAAACATCACTAAGCGGGATGAGATGCCCCAACAGAGCATACAGGTATGTGAGGTTTTCGATATTTGGGGAATAGACTTCATGGGACCATTCCCACCGTCTAACAAGTTCCTTTACATTCTTGTTGCCGTTGATTACGTATCTAAGTGGGCCGAAGCCAAGGCTTTACCCACGAATGATGCTAGGGTAGTGATTGATTTCCTTAAGCAATTGTTTTGCCGGTTTGGTTGCCCTAGAGCCCTAATTAGTGACCGAGGAACCCACTTTGCAAATAATCAATTAGCTAAGGTCATGAAACGATATGGTGTTGTGCATTATTTCTCTACTTCCTATCATCCACAAACTAGTGGACAAGTAGAAAACACCAATAGGGCGTTGAAAAGAATTTTGGAGAAAACGGTGGGAGATAACCCTAAGGTATGGTCAAAGAAGTTGGATGACGCCTTGTGGGCATTTAGGACGGCTTACAAGACACCGATTGGCACCACGCCATACCGGTTGCTCTATGGTAAGACTTGTCATTTACCCATTGAGATAGAGCACAAGGCATATTGGGCTTTGAGAAATTTAAACTTGGATATGATGGAAGCCGGTGACCTTAGGATGTTGCAACTTCATGAGCTCGATGAACTTAGGTTAGGTGCTTATGAAAATTCAAGGCTTTACAAGGAGAAGACCAAAGTTTACCATGACAAAAGGATCCGTAGAAAGGAATTTAAAGTAGGAGCTAAGGTGTTGTTATTTCTATCTAAGTTTAAGATCAAGCAGCCTAAGCTTACTTCTAGGTGGATAGGACCTTTTGTAATCAAGCATGTGGAATTGTTCAAGAGGGATGGTGAAGGTTCTTTCATTGTGAATGGTCATAGATTGAAGTTGTACTTTGAAGAAGAACAAGTGGATGGGATGATCGAGGAAATCCCCGTTTTTGAATACGAGGCTTGAAAGGTAGTCGAGTCTAGCTAACGACTCGTAAATAAATTAAGCGCTTCTCGGGAGGCAACCCGTGTTATTTTTGTTGCATTTTATTTTCATTTTATTAGTTAGTTTGATTTTGTTTTGTCAAGAAATGTGCAGGTGCGATTTGGAGAACAAGCGGTTGGAGGTAAGTATATTTTCAGAATTTTTTCTAAGGAAGCTTGGGGGGATTGAGTCCAGTGAGTTTTCACTGCGACGCAGTGGTGGTGAACATGCCACTGCGCCGCAGTGGCCGCTTTGACTGGTCAACCAGTTCTATATAAATTATTATCAGTCAATTTTGGTCACTTTTTCACCACACAAAATTTTTATCTTCATATTTCTCTCTGCTTTTCAAAAACCGACCTCATTTTGCTCTCAAATTCTTCCATTAATTCCCATCTTGCATTTTACTTTTTCTTTTTCTCTAAATTACTAGCATTCCATCATAATCATGGGAAAAGAGGTATGTATTCTTGACTCCTATTTTTATTTTCTTCAATTTTTGATTTTTGATTTTTAGGTTTTAATGTTCAAATTAATTATTTGGTTGCAGGTGAGATACCAAATGACTTCACGCATCAACAGAAGAAGAAGCTAATTTCGGATGCCAAACACTATTTTTGGGATAGCCCATATTTGTTTCGTGTTTGTGCAGATGGCATGGTGAGGAGATGTGTAGCAGGAGCTGAGACTAGGGAGATTCTGGATGCTTGTCATTTCGGTCCAACTGGAGGTCACTACGGTCCTTCAGTTACAGGTAAAAAGGTGTTTGATGCAGGTTTCTATTGGCCCACCATTTTTAAGGAGGCTCAAACCTTGGTAGAAACTTGTGACATTTGTCAGAGGCAAGGAAACATCACTAAGCGGGATGAGATGCCCCAACAGAGCATACAGGTATGTGAGGTTTTCGATATTTGGGGAATAGACTTCATGGGACCATTCCCACCGTCTAACAAGTTCCTTTACATTCTTGTTGCCGTTGATTACGTATCTAAGTGGGCCGAAGCCAAGGCTTTACCCACGAATGATGCTAGGGTAGTGATTGATTTCCTTAAGCAATTGTTTTGCCGGTTTGGTTGCCCTAGAGCCCTAATTAGTGACCGAGGAACCCACTTTGCAAATAATCAATTAGCTAAGGTCATGAAACGATATGGTGTTGTGCATTATTTCTCTACTTCCTATCATCCACAAACTAGTGGACAAGTAGAAAACACCAATAGGGCGTTGAAAAGAATTTTGGAGAAAACGGTGGGAGATAACCCTAAGGTATGGTCAAAGAAGTTGGATGACGCCTTGTGGGCATTTAGGACGGCTTACAAGACACCGATTGGCACCACGCCATACCGGTTGCTCTATGGTAAGACTTGTCATTTACCCATTGAGATAGAGCACAAGGCATATTGGGCTTTGAGAAATTTAAACTTGGATATGATGGAAGCCGGTGACCTTAGGATGTTGCAACTTCATGAGCTCGATGAACTTAGGTTAGGTGCTTATGAAAATTCAAGGCTTTACAAGGAGAAGACCAAAGTTTACCATGACAAAAGGATCCGTAGAAAGGAATTTAAAGTAGGAGCTAAGGTGTTGTTATTTCTATCTAAGTTTAAGATCAAGCAGCCTAAGCTTACCTCTAGGTGGATAGGACCTTTTGTAATCAAGCATGTGGAATTGTTCAAGAGGGATGGTGAAGGTTCTTTCATTGTGAATGGTCATAGATTGAAGTTGTACTTTGAAGAAGAACAAGTGGATGGGATGATCGAGGAAATCCCCGTTTTTGAATACGAGGCTTGAAAGGTAGTCGAGTCTAGCTAACGACTCGTAAATAAATTAAGCGCTTCTCGGGAGGCAACCCGTGTTATTTTTGTTGCATTTTATTTTCATTTTATTAGTTAGTTTGATTTTGTTTTGTCAAGAAATGTGCAGGTGCGATTTGGAGAACAAGCGGTTGGAGGTAAGTATATTTTCAGAATTTTTTCTAAGGAAGCTTGGGGGGATTGAGTCCAGTGAGTTTTCACTGCGACGCAGTGGTGGTGAACATGCCACTGCGCCGCAGTGGGTACTTTCTGTCCACAAGTTGTTTTAAAGATTTGAGAGTTCAGTTTGCATTCCGTATGACTAATGTTTGTTTGTTTATTTTATGGGTTGTGATTGCAGACTGGAGCTCAAAGAAGGCAGATGGAAGTTGGACAGGGAAGCGGTTCTGGATCCAAGAGGGCTAGACAAGAGCCGGAAGTACCTGAGTTGAAGTTTGGAGAGAACCAAATGGACGAGTCTCACGCATGGTTGGCGTTCGATGGGGTTAGGCAACCCCATAAGAACAACTTTTTGAATAATCTCTTCGCTCTCCATCGACAGGTGGTTTGCCCTCCTAAATATCTTGACCCAATTTTTGCTAGAAATTATGGCATTCAGGAGGATATCCGTCGGTGGTTTCGCATTGAGGTTCCAATCGGTGACCAGGTGGTTAGTAGTGATATGTGGCATAACGTTTTCCATAATCGGGAACCATGTTTTCGTGAACTTTGTCTTGAGTTCTATTCTACGTTGAAGTTGACCAAGGAGCTCAATAAGGTCAACGATATTTTTGAGGAGCGGGTTGTAACTTTTTTCTGCGGGGGGCAAGCCAGAAAG
>CM067169.1:75335138-75387638 GCA_034093135.1 Erigeron breviscapus | reverse complement strand
AGTCTAGCAACTTAGGTGTTTGGGTGAGTTGTGAGCGGTTGGTGGTACCACGTTTTAATTCACATAGGCGCAATTGGTAATTTGATAGTCAGGCAAACTAATTGTTGGTAAGATTGTCTAGGCATTGGTGGTACCGGCTTGGGTAATTAGTCTAGCAACTTAGGTGTTTGGGTGAGTTGTGAGCGGTTGGTGGTACCACGTTTTAATTCACATAGGCGCAATTGGTAATTTGATAGTCAGGCAAACTAATTGTTGGTAAGATTGTCTAGGCATTGGTGGTACCGGCTTGGGTAATTAGTCTAGCAACTTAGGTGTTTGGGTGAGTTGTGAGCGGTTGGTGGTACCACGTTTTAATTCACATAGGCGCAATTGGTAATTTGATAGTCAGGCAAACTAATTGTTGGTAAGATTGTCTAGGCATTGGTGGTACCGGCTTGGGTAATTAGTCTAGCAACTTAGGTGTTTGGGTGAGTTGTGAGCGGTTGGTGGTACCACGTTTTAATTCACATAGGCGCAATTGGTAATTTGATAGTCAGGCAAACTAATTGTTGGTAAGATTGTCTAGGCATTGGTGGTACCGGCTTGGGTAATTAGTCTAGCAACTTAGGTGTTTGGGTGAGTTGTGAGCGGTTGGTGGTACCACGCGAGCATATTATCCTTTCACGATTATCTTGTCAACTCTTTATGAATTCGTTCTTAATTGAAAGCAATCATGTTTGAAGTCTAGCTAAGTCAAGGTGGATGATTTTTACCATTATTGTTTGAAGTTTACCTTTACTTTATGCGTTTTGTCTTTAAAAGTTATTGAGAGAATCAAAGCAACATCCTTTTTCCAAACCATTTTACTAAACAATTGATTCAAACCAATCCCCGTGAACGAACCTGGACTTACTTTATAACTATATTGCATACGATCGGGTCCACTGTCCGATAGTGTGTAGTAGTGAGTTTCAAGGTATTTCTAGTTTAATTTTTAAACTCGATTTAGCACATCAAGTTTTTGGCGCCGCTGCCGGGGATTGTGTGCCGTTTTAATTGTAAATTTAGTGGTTTGATCCTTCCTCACGCGTGAGGAAGTTATTTGCTTTAATAGTTTAGTTTTTCTTTTCTTATCTTATCACAGGTGCAGTTGACGTGTTTGGTTAGTTGTGTCTTGCAGGTCTACTTTTTAGTTGATGAACTTGAGGTCTTCTGGTTTACCACTTAATAGCCCTTTGAGAACACCAGCAAGACGTAGGTTTAACAACACAACACCAACACCATTCTCACCTATTGCTAGACCCAAAAACTTGATGTGCTAAATCGAGTTTAAAAATTAAACTAGAAATACCTTGAAACTCACTACTACACACTATCGGACAGTGGACCCGATCGTATGCAATATAGTTATAAAGTAAGTCCAGGTTCGTTCACGGGGATTGGTTTGAATCAATTGTTTAGTAAAATGGTTTGGAAAAAGGATGTTGCTTTGATTCTCTCAATAACTTTTAAAGACAAAACGCATAAAGTAAAGGTAAACATCAAACAATAATGGTAAAAATCATCCACCTTGACTTACCTAGACTTCAAACATGATTGCTTTCAATTAAGAACGAATTCAAAGGAGTTGACAAGATAATCGTGAAAGGATAATATGCTTGCGTGGTACCACCAACCGCTCACAACTCACCCAAACACCTAAGTTGCTAGACTAATTACCCAAGCCGGTACCACCAATGCCTAGACAATCTTACCAACAATTAGTTTGCCTGACTATCAAATTACCAATTGCGCCTATGTGAATTAAAACGTGGTACCACCAACCGTTTCTAAACACGTTGACAAAATGACTCCTTTTATTTAAATGACATTCACTATCATACCATGAACTAGTGATAATTGCTCATAGACAAGCAACCGTTTGAAAATCACATATGTATTCGACTAGTACCACTAACGAAGAACACACACGCAACCAATATCATAAAAATACGAATAAAGGAATTAAATCATCAAGATCACGACACAACGATAATTGAAATCAACTCTTTAATTAAATCATATAGCAATCACATCATTCGTCTAGTTTCATCAAGGTGGACAATTGAAAGACTAGCCACTCATGATTAAAATGAAATTACAATTAAAAACAAAGAAGAACATGATTTACCAATTGTTTGAGAAAATAGAAATTGCAAGACAATAATCTAGATACGATCTAGATGGGTGCACGTGAATCTCCAATGAATCGGAAGAAGATGTAATCTTGATTTGATCCTTGAAGAATTTCCCTGTAGTGCAGCTCCTAGAAAGAGTATTTGATCATTTGGTAATTAGGTTGTGAAAACTATTTATACCCCCTGATGTCTGATGCAAAAACTGACCAAAAACCCTTCAGTGCCGACCCCTCACTGCGGCGCAGTGGGCGTGTAATGCCCCCACTGCGTCGCAGTGCATATACACTGGTCCAAAATGCTCCTATGACAAAGCTGACTGCGGCGCAGTAGGCACATGCACCTCCCACTGCGTCGCAGTAATAACTCACTGGTAGAACAATCCATTTTTCCACTAGCCGACTGCGGCGCAGTGGGCCATGATCACCCCCACTGCGTCGCAGTCCATTCTTACTGGTCTCAATGTCCACTTGCCATATGGATGACTGCGGCGCAGTGAAGGCAAACTTGCCCACTGCGTCGCAGTGTAGATGTACTGGCCTCGATGGCCACCCGACAACACATGAAGACTTCATATTCTCTATCTCTTTGCACGTATCGAACTCTCCAATCACTTTTATTGCCTCAAAATTACTCGAAGTTGCACCAAATGGAAACGTCACCTGTTTAGAACCTGAAACCACTAACAAACCCATAAACGCACCAAATGCCAACAAAATCGACTAAAAACATATAATAAAGAGGCCAATAACGATGTGGGCGATGGGTATAAGTTGGTCACATCACTTACCGATTCGTTCTTATAAGCAAGTTAAGCAATAAGGTTTTGGGCATAATCGAACAATTAAACATGTCTACCAATTTCATTTTTACCATTGTCCATCGAGTAATTATTTACTCATGCATCACTGCTTCTAATATCTCATGTATACAATTTAGTTTAACAACATAATTATCACATACCCATACTATCAAACTAGTATACCAATCCATTCATGCATTTGTTCACAGATTAACACACCTAAACATGCATTACCTATTTCTGTTATCTCATGCATAGAATCAAGCTTAACAGCATAGTTTCCCATACTTATGCAATATAACTAGTATGTTAAATCCATTCATATAATTTTCCGTCGATTAATACATTTTACACATGCATCACCAAATATATCATATCATGCATTCAACCAAGTTTAACAATGCCTCATACATGTTCAAGTTCACATACTATTAAATGACGCATCCTCATTGTTCACCATATAGTCACAAGTTAATTCCAACATAAACAAGTACCGTCACATTATTTAGTCTCCCCAAGACTAAGGCACACATTGACTGCCTCAATTTATCATTTCACACTACCGCGTAACATTCCATTTCACAACAAGATCAAGCTCAAGTTCAATTCACATCGTAAATACATCATTCAAGTTCACATTCCAACCTTAACAACACACATACATAACATATACGTTACTTCATCATACGAAACAACATGCCATTCCATCACCAAAACCAATCATTCATATCCAAACACATTACACAAATAAGCATACAAGAAAACAAGTGGTGTAAAGTATAGTTCGAATCCGATATGCCCTCTAGGTATTGATTGGATTTGTATACAGGTGATACCAGCGGCTTTCCCTCCACCCAATCAACACCCATTAAGCATACCGATTACCTACTATACTCTAGGCCAAGCATGTGCAATCCGTGATGCCATTAACTTGCATATACCACTGGGTGACCGTAAAACCGTTGATCGGGCGGTTTTAGGGTTGCCACACTATTATACTACGTTAATGTCATAACTTAACTTTGCTATAAATAAATACACACAACAAATTCCACATTCTAATCATCGACCACGCAAAATTTTGTTCCACCAAGAAATCGTTCCACACAATACATATTTCACACCACATATAACTACATTAAGCATCAATATCAAGATCACAATCAACAAACAACCATAGCCATAAGATCACCAAGCTCATAAGTACCCACGGGACACATGATTAGCGGATGTTACACCAAACCAAGCTCACAAGTCCCCACGGGACACCAATCATGCGGAGCACACTCCCACACACATGATTAGCGAGTGTAACATCATAAGAAGCTCACAAGTCCATGAGGGACACCAATCGTGCGGAAGAATCAAGTATCCTACCAATGTTTACCAAGCTCACAAGTCCCCAAGGGACACCAATCATGCGTAAGTATCAAGCGTCACAACGGGAATCCATACCAAGTAGGGATGAGATTTTAGCCCGGAAACCTGAGACCCGAATCTGACCCGACCGAACCCGACCGATCCGGACCGACCGAGACCTATACGGTTTGGTTCTCGGGCCTCCATTTTCTGACTTTTCGGGTTTCGGGTCGATCTGGTCCCAAACCCGAAAAATATCGGTTTAACCCGAAATATTCTATATTTGGTGTTTTTTACATATATACTTACTCATCCATATACAACAGAACTTGAAAGAAAAGATGTTGAATTAGAAAAAGTGTGTAGAGAGATAATATGAAATTGAGTTTACAAGAAAGAGTGAGACAACAAGCTTTGCATACAACTATCATATATTACTCCGTATGTTATAGATTGAAGATGAATATAGATAAGCAGTATTTTAGAGAGAAAAAGAGAGTGAGACAACTAGACAAGAATTGCAACATGTTTTAGAGAGAGTGTGTACTAAAGAGTTGGTTTTAAAAATGACTTTTACAAAGGATTCGTATACTATGAACATGAAGGGTTGTACTTTTATTATATTTATATAATATAAAATTTATTTATTATCTATATAAATAGATAAGGTATGTATATTGGAAGCCAGCTGTACAAGACTTTCAAGTTTTAGTACTTTTAAATATTATAATATTTAAAGTTAAAACCATAAATAAAAAACAATGTGTTGGTTTATCTTTTTACGTACCTCTATATCTCCTGATTTTGTATATTTTCTCATTCACTACTAGAAAAACAGCTATTCTTGACGCGCAATGCGCGTCATAAAGGGGTCAGATGACGCGCAAATGCGCGTCAAGGAAGGACCAGTCATAAATTTTCATGACCCGCATTTGGGCGTCATCCTTCTATGACCCTCGGTTTATGACGTGCGTTTTTGCGTGTCATAACCTAATTTTTTTTTTTTTTAAAAATTAATTTTTTTCAGTTCCTAATTTTCTATTAAATGACAATTAAAAACCTGATAATACAAAATTAAAAACACAAATATCAAAATAACGCATTTCATATATATATATATATATATCAAAACAATGAGGTTAATTCAAGTACTAATTCACGATAAGTCACAAGTTAATTAACGACAAAAATTACATATCGATAGTAATTCACAAGTTAGTTTGACAGCTTCCACATCGACCACTAAGTATACAACAAGACTACCCGAGTCATCCGTGCAGCTCTCCTGAAGCAGTAGTTCGACATTTTGGGACGAGTTGCTAGCCACCTGTTCCCAAAATAACAAAAAAAGTATTATAATACATTTGCTACTCCTACTTACGACCTCTAGACCACCCGACAAACTCAAATTAAGCATCTATAACTTTTTATCCAAGAAGAGTACTTACGAAACCCATGACAAGTTATTAATGTGTAAGCAGTACTATAAAACTTGAACAAGTCCAATATTGCTACTCCTACTTACGAAACCCATGACAAGTTATTAATGTGTAAGAAGAGTACTTACAAAACCCATGACAAGTTATTAATGTGTAAGCAGTACTATAAAACTTGAACAACTCTAACATTTAGGATTATTGCTTGTATTCTGATCAAGTTCCAACGTCATTCGCAGATGCAACATAAATACTTAAATGGGGACATAAAAGCTAAAATTTCATTAATACTTGCCTTTGCTTCGTAGTCATGGTCAAGGAGAATGTTAGCAGATTTGATGTCTCGATGGATAATCCTAGGATGGCCTGCATTTTCCAACGAAACATTTAGTATACTAAAGTGGTTGTATGATATATATATACCAGCTTTTGTCATATCAATAGGGGAAATTCTTGCAGTAGTGTATGCTCCTTTTGTGTTGAGATCTTGGACACTAAATCTGCTCAATCCTTTTGTGTTGAGATCTTGGACACTAAATCCTGTATATATATTGCAGATACTGCTTGTTATCTCATACTTCACATGCCAAAATTTCTAATATTATGATTAATTCTATAAGATACTTACACATTTTTAGTGTCTATGATATATGCGTAAAACAATGAAAATGTGCAGATCAAAATCAAGCAAACTGCAACATGCATACATGCTCATTATGTTACAAGTACAAACTAACAACAATATATGTTAAATGATAATAATGAACGCAGTGAACATAATCATATTGATATGATATGAACGCAATGGACATGTTCACTATGCTACGACCTTACTTGAACAAGATCTGTTATATGGTTCATACCTCCGTATTCTTGATTCCTAAAATATTATAGAACTACATCACCATATCAGCTATATGAAACACCATTCCAATTTTATATTAGTAACATATAGCACAAGCATAACTAAAGAAATCCAATTGGGAATTGTAAAAACCTTAAGAGACCACTGATATTAAACAAAAAAGAGATACCCAGAATGAAGTCCACAGCTTGGTGTGACCAGTTCGCAATATTAGTATCATCTGGCTGCACAATAGCACACGTAGAAAGTAACAAGATGAACATAAGGCTTCGGCTTACAGAGTTATAATAAGAGGTATGAAGGACTGTACAAATCCAGTTAATTAGGCTACCAACACACACTTACAGAAGTAGTATCACATAGATCCATGAGAAAGAAAATAAGTTACTCAAAATATAATTACTTTCAAAACCAGTATCAAATAAATCACTTTCAAAATGCACATCTCGAATCTTGTCTCTGAACGAGCAGCAATCTGCTCCTTTTCGGATAAGCTGTTGTAATATAAACACTAGAAAAATCGATTGAAGAAAAATTAGGGCAAATCGATTGAAGAAAAATTAGGGCAAATCGATTGTGAGACAAAATTAGGGCAAATCGATTTAGCGAGTTTCAGAACCGATTATGGCAAAAGAATAGAAGAAACGAACCTGGAACCATTGATATCTGATGTGACCAATTTACACATATCGCCCACATCATTATTGGCCTTTTTCGTATGTGTTTTGAGTCGATTTTGTATGCATTTGGCGCGTTTATGGTGTTTGTTAGTGCTTTCAGGTTCTTAGCAGGTTGTGCGTCCATTTGGTACATTTTCTAACGATTTTTGGCCAAGAAGTTGACCCGAGTGTTCGAGTGATGTTGATAATGAAGAACAAAGATTTCAGCAGATATGCACTGCGCCGCAGTGGAAGGGTTATTGCCCCACTGCGCCGCAGTCGTTGGGTACCAAAGATACAAGATTCTAGTGAATTATCACTGCGCCGCAGTGGGAGCATTCACACCCCACTGCGCCGCAGTCAACAACGAATAAACAATTCCAGTGAATTCTCACTGCGCCGCAGTGGGAAGTGCACGAGGCCACTGTGCCGCAGTGAGTGCACGGGAGTATCAGGGTTGCAGCCTTTTGCTGCAGATTTTGGGGGAGTTATATAAAGGAAAAAACCCTATTTTCTCAATCATCCAAATTCTTTCTAAGAGCTGCTCTCCAAGGGATTCCTTCAAGGATCAAGGGTAGATTTCTTGTCCGATTCATTGAAGATTCACGGGCACCCACTTAGATCGTATCTATTTTATTGTCTTAATTTCAATTTCAAGAACGATTGGTACATCATGTTCTTCTTTTATTTTGATTTTTATTTTAAATTAATCATGAGTGGCTAAACATTCACTCATCCACCTTGAGGAAACTAGACGAATGATGTGATTGCTATATGTTTTAATCCAAAGAGTTGATTTCAATTATCGTTGTGTCGAGATCTTGATGATTTAATTCCTTTTTATATATTATTATGATATTGGTGGCATGTGTGTTCTTCGTTAGTGGTACTAGTTGGATGCATATGTGATTTTCAAATGGTTGTTTGTCTATGAGCAATTATCACTAGTTCATGGTATGATAGTGAATATCATTTTAATAAAAGGAGTCATTTTGTCAACGTGTTTTGTAACGGTTGGTGGTACCACGTTATCTTCACATAGGCACAATTGTTAATTCGATAGTCAAGCAAACTAATTGTTGGTAAGGTTGTCTAGGCATTGGTGATACCGGCTTGGGTAATTAAACTAGCAACTTAGGTGATTGGGTAATTTGCTCACGGTTGGTGGTACCACGTGAGCACCTTAATCCTTTTACGATTATCTTTTCAACTCAATGAATTTGGTCTTAATTGAATGCAATCATGTTTGAAGTCTAGCGAATTCAAGGTGGATGATCTTTATTAATATTGTCTGAAGCTTTTCTTTACTTTTATGCGTTTTGTCTTTTAAATTCATTTTAATTTAATTGTCAAAGTGAGACTCGAAGCAACACCCTGTTTTCCAAACCATTTTATTAAACAACTAGTTCAAACCAATCCCCGAGAACGAACACGGACTTACCTCTTAACTATATTGCATACGAACGGGTCCACTGCCCGATAGTGTGTAGTAGTGAGTTTCTAGTTATTTCTAGTTTATAATTTTTAAACTCGATTTAGCACATTAATATCCAACACAATCTGCTTTGATTTAGCGACGATGGTGAGCAAGTAGCGTTGTTGTAACATCCCAAACTTTTCGAGTTTGACTTATGGACTTGACCGTTAGTCAACGTTAGGTTCGTTAAGTCATATGCCCTATATGTGATTATGTGATTAAATGCTTATGTGTTTTATGTGAAACAATTAATATGATGTATAATGAAAGTAATTGAAGCAACGTTATGAAAGTTAAGTGCTTGTTAGATCGTTAAGTCTCCCGGTAGGCGAATTAAGCTAAGAAAGTCAAGTTTAGAAGTTGAGGGGCCCTAAGTGTAAGACTAAGGGTTGATGGCCAGGGGTTAAGGTGCAATTAGGTATCCCTAATTGTGATATTCTGATCATACGTGTGTGTGTGAGCCCTAGCCGATCTCCTCCCCTCTCCAAGCAAAGATCCAATCGTTTCGTGCCGTTTTGATCAAGTTTTGTTTAGATCTTGAATCCTCAAAGTTATCTACAGGTATTATAGGTAAATTCCCTTTGAAATCTGATCATATGAGTCTTATATGTGAATTCAATCCAGGCCATGGGGTTTGGGTTGGGTTAATTAGTTGATTGATCACCGATTTCATGTATTCGGGTGATTAAACGATTGATTTATGTTAGCAAAAGATTAAAGGTTTGATTGATGGATTAAAGTCATCAAAAGTGTTGTCAAAGAGGTCAATTTGATGTCTCCAGGTCGGGGTTAGGGTTTGACATTGAATGGGAATCGTTTAGAGCAATTTCGAAATTGGATTTGCTAGTCGGCACCCCAGGTGCGGCGCACCACTGGTCAGTTTGGGATTTTGGATTTTCGATGGGAGCCCGATATGTGACGCACCAAGGGGCTGGTGCGGCGCACCTGTATCTGATCTGAGTTTTCTGCATGCTTGGTGCGACGCACCACTTGGGAGGTGCGACGCACCTGATGCCCAGGTTGCACAAAATGTTTCGTTTAGCTTATATTTCGATCTTATACTCGTTATAGGTTGTCGGGAGCACTTAGCAAGCACTGTAAGACCTACGTAACTCATTGTTTAGCTGTACCCAGGTAAGATAACATCTTTTACCACATGAGGGACAACAAAATATAAAGTTTTCATAAGTTAACTTCCCCAAATGAATGTTTATATGTTTATATGTATTCGGGAATGAATGGGAGGTTACTATGGGAATGATTACGTTACCATTGATGATGAACGGTAAGCTTATGCATGCTACGATGAAATGATGATATGTTTATGTTATAAAATGATGTTATGATGAAATAAGGGAAATGATAAACTGAAATGTATATGTTGTTAATACGATAAGGTGCTATGATGATATAAACGTATGATGCTATGATGTGATATATGACATGATGATGCATTGTTATGATGTTATGCTTATGAAATGATGATTATGACATGATGACGCATTGTTATGATGTTATGCTTATGAAATGATATGATGATACGTTGCTATCACTTTAAGATGATATGATGCTTATATGACATGATGATACGATGCTATGATGATACGTTGACATGGATCTTTTATGATATGACGATGTGATGTTAATATGCGATGACGATATGTTGATGCATATATGTCTTATGATTGATTGCATGGCTTGAACACCTAGTCACTAGACTTCTATAGGTTTGCCATGACACGTACACGATTAAGGGCCCTAAAGTAAAGAAAGATGTATGTGATTAGTTTAGGTGAAAGTGTAGCCTAAGCTAATAAAAAGTAAAGAAAGATGTATGTGATTAGTTTAGGTGAAAGTGTAGCCTAAACTAATATAATAAAGAAGTCTCGAGCATATGTAAAGTCTTGTGTTAAGCTTAACCCATGCTAGTTCTTCGGAGCTAGTGTGTACGTGGTCACGTGGTGTAGGAATCTAGATACCTCCCCGTGGCATAGTTATGTATGAGTGTATCCGGGTGGAGTAACTAACCACTACACGCGCAAAGTTCAAACGGTATGCTCAGTTGGATTGACTTTGTCTTTCCTTAACGACGACGATGGACCACCGTAAGGTCTACCCATCAAGTCGGGTGTGAGGACTCCATGTAAGGTCTTATGACCGCCTACACACAACCCCACATCCCTAAGTATGTGTGGCTTATGTACGTTGTGGTGGTGGTGGATCGATTGACGATGTGGTGGTGGTGGATTGAGTCTGAGAAGTGACCAGGAGGTGGTGGTGGATTGATTGAGCGTTGTGGTGGTGGTGGATCGATTGACGATGTGGTGGTGGTGGATCGATTGACGATGTGGTGGTGGTGGATCGATTGACGATGTGGTGGTGGTGAATCGATTGACGTCTGAGAAGTGACCAGGAGGTGGTGGTGGATTGAGATCTGAGAAGTGACGATGTGGTAATGAGATAAGAGGGTGGGTTTCATAGATATGGTGGTGGTGGATTGAGATCTGAGAAGTGACCATGTGGTGGTGGTGGATCGATTGACGATGTGGTGGTGGTGGATCGATTGACGATGTGGTGGTGGTGAATCGATTGACGTCTGAGAAGTGACCAGGAGGTGGTGGTGGATTGAGATCTGAGAATGTGGTGGTGGTGGATCGATTGACGATGTGGTGGTGGTGGATCGATTGACGATGTGGTGGTGGTGGATCGATTGACGATGTGGTGGTGGTGGATCGATTGACGATGTGGTGGTGGTGGATCGATTGACGATGTGGTGGTGGTGGATCGATTGACGATGTGGTGGTGGTGGATCGATTGACGATGTGGTGGTGGTGGATCGATTGACGATGTGGTGGTGGTGGATCGATTGACGATGTGGTGGTGGTGGATCGATTGAGCGTTGTGGTGGTGGTGGATCGATTGACGATGTGGTGGTGGTGGATCGATTGACGATGTGGTGGTGGTGGATCGATTGACGATGTGGTGGTGGTGAATCGATTGACGTCTGAGAAGTGACCAGGAGGTGGTGGTGGATCGATTGACGATGTGGTGGTGGTGGATCGATTGACGATGTGGTGGTGGTGGATTGAGATCTGAGAAGTGATGTGGTGGTGGTGGATCGATTGACGATGTGGTGGTGGTGAATCGATTGACGTCTGAGAAGTGACCAGGAGGTGGTGGTGGATTGAGATCTGAGAAGTGACGATGTGGTAATGAGATAAGAGGGTGGGTTTCAATAGATATGTGGTGGTGGTGGATCGATTGACGATGTGGTGGTGGATCGATTGACGATGTGGTGGTGGTGAATCGATTGACGTCTGAGAAGTGACCAGGAGGTGGTGGTGGATTGAGATCTGAGAAGTGACGATGTGGTAATGAGATAAGTAGCGTTGTGGTGGTGGTGGATCGATTGACGATGTGGTGGTGGTGGATCGATTGACGATGTGGTGGTGGTGAATCGATTGACGTCTGAGAAGTGACCAGGAGGTGGTGGTGGATCGATTGACGATGTGGTGGTGGTGGATCGATTGACGATGTGGTGGTGGTGAATCGATTGACGTCTGAGAAGTGACCAGGAGGTGGTGGTGGATTGAGATCTGAGAAGTGACGATGTGGTGGTGGTGGATCGATTGACGATGTGGTGGTGGTGAATCGATTGACGTCTGAGAAGTGACCAGGAGGTGGTGGTGGATTGAGATCTGAGAAGTGACGATGTGGTGGTGGTGAATCGATTGACGTCTGAGAAGTGACCAGGAGGTGGTGGTGGATTGAGATCTGAGAAGTGACGATGTGGTAATGAGATAAGAGGGTGGGTTTCAATAGATATGAGGGAGTGGTCGATTGACGATGTGGTGGTGGTGGATCGATTGACGATGTGGTGGTGGTGGATCGATTGACGTTGTGGTGGTGGTGGATCGATTGACGATGTGGTGGTGGTGGATCGATTGACGATGTGGTGGTGGTGAATCGATTGACGTCTGAGAAGTGACCAGGAGGTGGTGGTGGATCGATTGACGATGTGGTGGTGGTGAATCGATTGACGTCTGAGAAGTGACCAGGAGGTGGTGGTGGATTGAGATCTGAGAAGTGACGATGTGGTAATGACATGTTGCTTTAATGTTGACGATATGTTCTTGTTGACGTGTGATATGATAGACACCATAGTATTATGGTGATCTTAACGTGCTATGCCTAATATGTGATATTAACGATTATGAAAGGTTTTTGTTAATATATAAAGAATTGGCAACGTTTTCTTAAACTCATGTTATCTTACTTAGCTTTTAAAGCTAACACTTGCTCTTTTGAAAAACGTTGTTCCCTTAGGTTAAGCAGGTTGAGCTAGTGAAAGACTTAGCTTGGTGAGGCGGGTAGTTTCTATGAAGAAGACATCTAGTTTCCCGCTTAGTCATTTATGTTAGCCTTGATGATTGGCTACTTTTAATATGACTTATGTATTGTTTATATTGGCATTTATGTTGGTGCCACATCTGGATTATCTTACACTATTTTAATGATATAAATGTTGTAACACCACTTTTATAAATGAACTATCCATTAAGGGTTAGTTATGTTTTAAGGATTCTGTATTCCGCATTTCTAAACGTCGTTAGGCAAAAGTTTTTGAAAATCCAGATTTTAAAATGACGGGTGTTACAGTTGTGGTGGTGGTGGATCGATTGACGATGTGGTGGTGGTGGATCGATTGACGATGTGGTGGTGGTGAATCGATTGACGTCTGAGAAGTGACCAGGAGGTGGTGGTGGATTGAGATCTGAGAAGTGACGATATGGTAATGAGATAAGAGGGTGGGTTTCAATAGATATGAGGGAGTTCAAATTTTGGCAAAAAAAAAAAATATTAAGGCAGAGATTGTAAAAAAAACATAAGTAAAACACATTATGACCCATATGTTATGACGCTTCTGAAAACGCGTCATCCCCAACTGTAAGTTTACTCGTAATGACCCTTATTTTATGACTTCTCACTTTGCGCGTCATCTATTAGCGTGGGTCATAAAAAGCGGGTCAAGGATAGCCCTGTTTCTAGTAGTGATTTCTTCTGTGTTTCTATCTATTATATACATTCATGTATTTCTATTTTTCTTCTCTGCTTCTCTTCTTTCTATTACTTCAAATTATTATATATGTTTATCATGAATCAAATATATATGACATAAAGTATCTATTTACAGCAGCCCTCATGAATCGTATATATGTATATATTTAAAGCAGATTTTAATACCCGACAACCCACTTTTCAGTTCGCAGCAGCCTTCAAGTCCAATAGCAAAGCACAAGTCGGTCCAAAAGTCGGGTTTGCCCGTACCCGAACCTTAAAGACCGAACCCGAACCGAACCGACCGAACCCATTTCGGTCCGGCCTTCGGGTTCCAATTTTCTGACATTTCGGGTTTCGGGTTTTATCGGGTAGGTCCGGTCCGGTCCGGGTTTTGACCCGTGCTCATGCCTAATCCTAAGTATCTAGCATCTCAAAAGATTCCAATTAATACAAGTAAGTATCTGAAACTCGTCTCACAAGAATCACACAAAACATGTTCCTTTTATTCCTTCATACTTTAGTTCAACCAAATAATGATGCAAGTAAACACAAAGTGCAACGATCATGTACAATTCTTACTCACATATGGTTAGCTTTTGAAAGTAACGAACTCACCACTTTTAAATAAAATCCCTTATTATCTGAATATACAAATTTATCTTCTGAAAATTCTTATCATTCTCCAATATACGCTTGCTTAATCTCACTTATGGCCATCTAAGCACATATCAACCACTTCACATAGGTTTCACCCCAAAGCTTCCAATGCGATATCACAATTAGCGTATACTTGTAAAATATCCAACCTTGTTACCATCACAGAAGCTTCAAAAGTATTCAGTTGTATTTTTATAATATGATTTCCAAAATATTTGCAAACTTGCAAAATGGAAAATTTTATATTCGAACTTTGCCAACCATTTAAGAAATAATTGCATTTAAGAAAGCATGTAACCACAAGTTTTGTAAGAAGTTTAGATCTTGAGATTTTCCAAAAATAAGTCACTTGAAAACATGTAGTTACACTCAAGCTTTAATGGTACCTTTAGAAAGTTAAGGTTTTGGAAACTCGGTATTAGCGTTGGCAAACATTTTCAAAGCTTTTGAAACACTGAATAAAGTCATCGTTAAAAATTTCTCAATTTATCCGCAAGCTATCCATATAATTCACATATAGCAATGCACACATAGTTTCCTATGAAATATACTATATGCGGGTGCTTAGGTTTTAGTCTAGGAAAAACCACCTAATTATCTAAAACCTAGGCTCTGATACCATTATGTAACACCCCACCAATGGCGGAAACGTGAGATGCAACTGAAATAAGCATGCAAATGATATTACTCAGAGAAACTATATGATGTCCATATAAAGCTACAAGTTGACATACACAAGTCAAGATACAACAATAAGAATCCCATACAAGGTAAAACAACCGAGGCATCGTGCCCGAGTCTAAAGATCTACAATGCAACCAGATATCCATTAAGTCAACTATAGGCCTCAACTCCTAGCTTGCAAGCGATTTCTTGTATACCTGAAAAGATACTCAAAAATGTCAACACTAGGTTGGTGAGTTCGTAGGATCACATAGTTTCAAATTGAGCCATAGATTCGATACTAGTGTATATACACCTATATACATAATTATATCCATAGATAAGTGAGTATCGAGTAGCTGAGCAACAAAAGTCCCGCACCGGGAGATATTCCACCACATTGGAATATCACAAGTATCTCATCCAAAAGCTACACCAAAATAACAAGAGTCACAAAACATATAAGACATTAAATATCTAGATCACAACCACAATGATCGCCATACAACATCTATCAACATCAAGATCACACAAGGATACGAAGCCAATATAACATATACATCAAATGAATAACCACGTGGAATCCTCTACACGTTTCTAGTATATCAATGGGAATACAACCCAATAACCAAGCATCATATGGGAACTACGCCCAAGAATCACAATAATCACCAAAGGAACTACGCCCAAGAATCACAACAATCATTTGTCAAGTACATACACTTCATACGATTCTACTTTTGAGGAGTCATAGATGCTTATATATAGGGTCACCCGCAGCCTTCCCACCACATCTATAACCCTTCAAAGGCATTATCTTCTTCCATGTATGGACGACTATTCCAACTCACAATATAATATATCTCATATAGGAAGTTACAATCAAACAATCAAGTATCACATGCCACATCAAAAGATCATCCTAGCATAGGCTACAACACTCTTATACGTTCAACAATATTCACATTGTTACCATCAAGATTACATGTCTACCTATAAACATGTAATAACACAAAAGCATATGCACGTAGATACTACAAGTGTAATCTACGGCATAACACATAAACACATAGCGAGTATCTTTTCACCCCTAAAGCATGCAAATAGTAGGGGCTACGAACTCACATTGGCCCCAGGAAAAACACCATTGTCATCAAGCTTTAAACGTCTGACGATTGCCAAAAGTCCACCACCTAACCATATAAGCATTACAACACATGTTAAGGTCCTTGCTTTGCTCCATACATGACTCACAAACCTTGGTCGACTCTAGATGCTTGAATTGACATCATTTAGACCAAAAGAATGTATACAAGGAAGTATGGTCCAACCCAAGGATCAAGGAAGGTCAATAAGCTCAAAAGAAGACGAAACATGAAACCGACAAATGGAGGCCAGCGTCTGGGACGCCCCTGGTCACCGTCTCAGACACCCAAATCATTTTGGCCCAGCATCTGGGAGCCAAAACCCACCGTCTAAGATGGTGGCTCAGAAATGCAACTTTTAGCATCTCGGGTAGCGTTTCCTAGCGTAAAACAGAGGTTTTTAGCGTTTGGAAAATGGAGAGCACTGTCTGGGACGCCAATATTGGCGTTTGAGACGTCCCAGCGTCTGGGACGCTAGGTGTTGCACAAAACCGACCTGCACTTTGTTCTTGAGCCAAACACGACCCAAAATTGACCCAAACTTTTTTTTGAACATCTAAGGACCATTTTGAAGATATGAAACATGTTACAAACATATTTTTGACAAAACCCATCACCAAAACCTTTCCATAACACCAATCCAATAAGAATCAAACCCTAGGTTTCAAATCAAAACCCTAGAAACCCAAAAATCGATTTTGACGACAAACGAGACCAGAGATGTTTAGATTCGACAAAGAAACATTATAAGCAACATATAATGATGATTTTGAGCTAAGAATCACTTACCAAAATAGCGCAAAGCTTCAAATCCGATTTTGGAGATTTAAAGATGAAGAACACTTGATTTATCCAAAATTCTTGAAGTTTAAATATATGGAAATGTTATTTAACTAATTTCTGACACTTTGATGTTAACCAAAACCTTGAATCTGGAAATCTTAGATAAAATGTGACGAGGATGATATTCTTGGATTTTTGAGAGAGAAAAGAGAGAAGAGATAAGATAGAAAGAAAGAGAGTGTGAGAAATGAAAGGAGGGGAAGGGATTAAGGTTCATCACACACACACACACACAAAACTCTTACACCCCCATACTACTAGCTAGTTACCAAACGGTGCCCCGACTAAACACGTAAATGTTAAATATCACCAAAATACACCAAATCTCGTAAAATTAATCCGACCTTTATTAATCCCATAAGCAATCAAGCATCGATATTCCTCCTTAATTCATAGTTAATCGCATAGTCAATAAGTCAAAACTCGCAGGTGTTACAGCCCATGTCCATATCCACAGAATATGCATACCTATAGTTTCTAACCTCAAACTTGTGTCCACTAGCATGAATGGTCATCATGGATCTGACCTTTGACTTTTAATGACATCTAGTTTCTTTCTTATGGCTGGACAAACCTCATGTTCCCACTTAGAGCTTTTTTCCTTAATACTTTCTAATTTTATCATCAAAATTACTCTTAAAGCTTCTAAAAGTGTGATAATAGGTTTTTTCTTACCTTAACAAGCACAGAGTTCCAGCATTCAAAATATCCATTCTCAATAGCTTCATAACAATTCTCAACTTCAAAGAAGGCTCTGCTCTAAGACTTTGGATTTCTTTCCATCAAGTATTTGAAAGCATTTGGATTTACAGCCTTGATTTCTTTCATAACTGCATCAAATTGGGCAGGGTAGCTAGCCTTTGCAGCTCTCCAAAACAAGTATCTGTATTCAACTCCATTGTATGTCTTCCTGAAATTCTCATAGATATGTCTGGCACACTGCCTGTGCTCAGCTCTTGGCATTACATCCTTGACAGCTTCAACAAGACCCTATAAACAAAGCATTAGAACCTTAATTGATAACTTTAAAGAAATAAAGTATGACAGTGGAGATTTAAGTGTATTACCTTGTGCTGATCTGACATTAAAGTAAGAAACTGTCCATTTGGGGCATCAAGATCATTGCTCAACAATGTCAAGAACCAAGTCCAGTTGTCCTTGTTCTCTACATTCACAACTGCCCATGCAATTGGTAATATTTGATTGTTCCCATCTCTCCCCACATTAGTTAGTAACTCTCCTTGACATGAAGTCTTCAAGAAACACCCATCTAAGGCTACCACCCTTCTACAACCTTTTTTGAACCCTTCTTTCAGACCATACAGACAGACATAAAACCTATCAAAATAAGTTTTGCCATCAGGATTAGTGGTAGTTCCTAACTGTACAGTAGAACCTGGGTTAGTTCTTAGCAGTGCATCACCATAAGGTCTTAGAAAAGCATAGTGCTCCTCAAGTGATCTCTCATACTCATTCAATGCCCAAGCCCTTGCTCTTTTAACTTGTTGTTGGGTTACAAAACACTTATACTTTATCATTACTAACTATTGCAATACACTAAACTTAATATTAGGCTGCTGCCTAATTCTGTCTGCAAAGTGCCTGCCTATCCATTTGTAATTGATTAATGTACCATATTTGAAATTCCTGACACAAGTGTGCTCATCATCTAACTTCTTAACCAAGAAAGACCTCTCTGAATGCATCCATGAAGCAGCCAACCTTCATTTACAAGTCTGCTTTTGTGGTTGGTATCTCTTGTTCTTCTTTTGTTTTCCCTTAGTAGGATCTGAAATCCTGGGTGGTCTCACACCACATCTTGCTACAATGTGGGACTTAGATGTTCTATCATACCACAATGAATATCCATTAGCCAATGCATAGTAGGATAAGCATTATTTCAGCTGATCAGGATTCTCATATCTTTCACCAATCTGAAATAGATTAGTATATCAGTTAATTAGAAGTGAAACATATATCATAAAATATAAAATAACTTGGTACTTATGTAATAAGACGAAAAGTAATTACCTTTGGTGCCTTCAGTCTCCAATGTATGTCCTTGTCATGAATTGGGAACACATTCTGTTGAGGTTAAGGTGGTTGTAATGGATCAACCCACTCATTGCCTTCAATGCATTGATAAGTGCAGTCATAAACTCATCATGCTCTTCATGTATAACTGTCCTCTCATCTCCCTTAGCATGTTGTTAGAACCACCAAGTTTTGGTAAGTGCTTTATGGTTGGTATCTTAGCTATAGGATTACCTCTTCTGACCTCCATAAGTTCTTCTTCTTCCTCACTCAAATGATCTAATGAAGCAACAGAGTTTCCATCCTCAATGTCACTAGGTTCATACTCTTCATCCTCATTGTCACTACCATCAGAATCTGGTACAAAGTTCCCATCTTGGGGTAGTCTACTAGATTGCCCAACTTCTGGTGTCCTAAAAACCTCTTGGTTTTCATCTGGACCAGCTTGGTTTTCATCCACATGGTCACCTATAGGTTCATCTAAGGGTTCAGGCTCATCATCTGGTACTAACTCAACTTGCTCTACATGTTCTAGTGGTTCAGGGTCATCCTCATGGTCAGAAGGTACATTGTTAATGTGTTGAGATAAGTCAATTGACATGTGATCAACATAAACATGCATTGTACCATAAGTGTCACCCATATCATAAAATACATCAAGATCATGTTCAGTTCCTAGCAGCATCCGTATACCAAAATCATTTGGGTTAAAAGATAGTACACACATGTGACAGGACAGGCTATTTCAGCCTCTATGTAACTCATCAAATCTGCTAAATTTTTCTTGGAATGGACAATTGTTTGATTTCCACACCTTCATAACGATTGATTCGTCCACCCTCTAGAAACAAGAAAGCACCATCATGGTGCAAGGCCAAGCTGAAATTGGCATTTCGATTCATTTCTACAAAATAAAAGGGGCAAAATTCAATAAAAGGGAAAATTTTCGTATTCTAGGGTTTTCCCCTATCTAATCCAAAAAAAAACGGGTAACAGTAGGTATGGGAATAAAATGACAAATATTGGTAATTAAATTTGGGGAAAAACACTTTAAACAACAAAATCTAACCAACTAATGTTAAGATTTACACTTTTTTTAAAAAATTCAAATTTTATGGTTTTCTACCGTAAAAAGATCGAGAAAATCACGATTGTTTGTTTTTTGGGGGAAAACATATCTTTGTTCGACGAACAACGTCTTTCAAATCATCGATCGGACCAGAATTCAGTGATTTCAGGCGATTCGTGTTTCAGATCAACGAGTGTGTGAACAAGTGTAAGTGTGTGTGTGTGTGTATAACTGCTTTGCGTATTATATATGCGTAAAGTATGTTTTTTTTTAATTCAAGAAAATCTAGTCAAGCATGCCACGTAACCAGTCAATAGGTCAAAGTGAAAGTGGTGACCGGCTAACTTCTTACCCGGTAACTTTTGATTACTATGGGACTTTTGAAACAGTTTTTGAATACAATAAAACAAATCTGAAGTTCGTACACACAATAACTTTTTGGGACTAGTTAACTGCATTTCGGCCCACTTAACCCAAAAATATATTCCAAACTTCAAATTTAAACATAATTGTTTGAATATATTAACATAATAATTCAAACTTGAAAATTAAACGTTAGATTAGTTGATAGATTCACGCTTCATCATCATTTTGTTCGTATCAAGGTTGGAGAACTCGTGACTCGGACTCGACTCGGCGAGGTGGGGAGTCAGGATTTATTTTAGGTACTCGGCCGACTCGGAGGAGTTTTACAACCTTGCTAACGGACCCAATCTAGACGGATGGGGCCTCTATACCACTTAACTCCACTTCTTGAGAAAACGTACCCGCTCGAAGTCGTACTAGTGTAAACCCCGGTCGCCCTTGTGATTGGATCAGTGGCTGAAGTCGCACGAGTCTTCCTTAGTCGAACAAGATACCATATAAATAAATCGTGTAGACAGAAAAGATTAAACTTGAATTACTTTTACCACAAACTAATGCTTTTTAAATTCATTCTTTAAAATGTAGTTTGAGAAAACCTCTTGATCCCCAACATAATTTTGACACTCAACAATTCTACTCGTAAAAAACAGATCACCTCATCACAATATCCAAATATGTTAAGGTCAAGTATCAAACCCGAGATGTTATGGCCAAAAATTAAACCCGAGGCCATATTGTGTAAGCTTGCATGACATATGGCCAAGACACGAATGGCGAAAGTAACGATTCATCTATAATCAATTGGTTTTAACTTTATCACACATAAAAAAGTTATATTATTTTCGTCGTGCCCTATAAAAGATAGAATTTTGAATAGATAAATGACAAGAAGTTGTTTTTGTTCAATTTTTTTTCTGTTTTGAACGATATTTTTGTTTGTCTATTGTAATTAATGAAAAGGAAAAATGTCTTTTCTTTATTAAGTTAATTGCCTTGTGAAAATTGGTCATGAAAATATTACTGTAGTACTAGCATGGTTCTCACGTGTTGCGGTAGATACAATTAACACCAGGTCATGATGGTTACCGTCAACAGTCCTATGCGTTGTGTTTTTTTGGAGAAAACAATACTATGTGTTTTGTGTGTGTTTTTGTTTCTAAGTAGTGGGTTGTGTGTGTTCAAGGGGTAGGGAATAAGGAGCGTATAAGTGTAATTTCGTCATGTGTAACTTTCAACATTTAGGAGAGAAGGTGCTATTTTTTTATAAAGGAGTATAGATACGTTTTGTTTGTAGAATTATTATAAGTAAAGACTCGTTAGAAGAAGAAAAAAAGATACATATAAATTTAGGGAAATGATTAATCTTTTTAAAAAATAGCCTAAAAATTATCTTAAAAACCTTAAATCATGACAAGTTTAATCTATTTATTTTCTTTCTTAATCTTCTCCCTTAATTTTTCCATGTGACATGATCTTATGATTAGAAGGATTTTTAAGTCATTTTGTTAGGAGAATTAATCATTTTCCATAAATTTAATCTGGCCTTGAAATATTGGGCAAGATACTCCATATGTATTTGCCAACAAAAATTATTTTACAACAAAAATATAATTTATCCTCCATATTTAACATAAATGTTTAAAAAATTAAACTGAACTTTTTCGAACACTTAATACATACTACAACTTTGCTGCAACTTTTGTTTTTCATGTAACTAAAATAATTTATGTGCTAAAGACAGCTTATGGTATAACATGAAGCACATTCTGTTTCTTGCGTATCCAAGAATAATAAAGTTCACTTTACTCATAATAGAGTTTAGAAATACAAGTTTTTGTAGAACAACACTACCCCTACAAACGAAAACAAAATTCATGTGTCAAACCTAATACATGGTACTACATACAAAAGATGAAATCGAAAGTCTAAAGTCTATCTCATTGTGGTTCAACCTTTATGGCGACGTCATTCGGTTCAACCTTTATGATGACGTCATTCAAGGGATTATTAGGGTAGCAGTATTGGCAGACTCATTGTAGGTAGGTGCTTTGCACAGCCTCGGGCACAAATTTCGAAGGTGATCTTGACTACCACACTCATAACAAGCCATTATTTTGCGACCATCCTTCACATTAGTCTTTTTGCAGTATTTGATGGTATGACCGGGCAACTTGCACCCGTGACACACTAGGCAATCTCCTAGATGATGGAAACTACACCGGTTGCATATTGGGTGTCGTCCAATATATCCCTCCTGCTCTGGATTCGCTTTGCCAAGATTTCTTTCTTGTCTCCGCTTCTTACCTGATTTGCCACCTTGCTTCTTGGACCGATTCTTTCGTTTCCCCTTACTTCCATTGTCGTTACTGGTCGATCTATCAGGCCTTACTACATCTTCAGTTTGGCGGACTTTGTGAACCTGCGTGAGTTGGGCGACAAGATCTGGCAATGCTGCTCTAAATCCTTGTGCTACCGCTTCAGCTAAGTTGTAGGATTCCTTTAAAGAGTCATCTTCTTTAGTCGGTTGAAGTCTAGGGTCGGGGTGTTCCATAGTATATTCCAAGGTGTTAGGGGATTTAATGCTACGCGGAGAGTTCGACGTGGTAAGTCTGTTAAAAAAAAAAGAGTATCACTAGGTGTCAAATAAAGGCAATGTACGCACACAAAACGAATCAAATTGACAAGTCCTAACAAAAAAGGAGTTTATTTGAACATAAACCACAAGTAACTACTTCGAGTGTCGCATTCTTCCTAAACTAAAATAAAAATGCCTCATTTGTTGACATATTCAAATTAAAAGTCTTATGCTTGGATGAATATTCATATGCATATTTAGTCGTTAATGATATTTGTTTGATTCATGTACATCCTCATCTCAATTATAGCCGATTTGTCTGTACTCTGAGTTTCACAATGAGCTTCCAAGTCGAGATATACAAATAGTGAAATAGGTGAAATTTAGTAGTTACCAGTTCTTACTTTCAAGATCCCATAACCTTATGTACTCCAAGATTGTTTTTCCTCTGCAGCTCTAGCTTCTATTATTTTACATTTATAAACGTCCATTTCCTAACATACATTGTTTGTTTGCTGTTTTTTCCATTCGTAGTAAATAGCAATATCAAGAATAGTAATATCAAGAATCGCACCAGGTTCTAAACCGATTCTATAGACATCTTATTTTCATCACCAGTTGAACTTTTTAACCGAAAGAACGAAAACAACTCAACCGAGACCAATATTTTTCCCAAAGAAAAAACATCTTCGGAAAGTTTGTCAACATCGCAATATCTTCTCGAGTTTTGGTTACGTTAAAAAGTTTGTGACTTTAAAGTCCAACTTAGATATTCACTAGAAGTTCTACCAAAGTCTTGATATATGATCAATCACTATCAAAATATGGAATAAGCATGAGAAAATACACAATTTTCAAGCAGGGAGCACCAAACTCGAAACCTGGAATTCTCAGTCATCTCCTAGTTACAGAATAACCTTTATATGTACTGAATCCGGGTGATACAATACCAGAACTTTTGCATACTCATAGAACACCAAAAATATTTCGAACTTCATGATGCCCAATCATAATACTCATTTAATGACACTTGCAAGACTAAAATTCCCTAAACTTGTATGTTGGTAAATGCCATAATGCACACCAAATATACTAACATACGTCAACGTACCTAAAGACATTATATGTACTCCAAGAGCACATTCCATACAGATGCACAAAGGAGATGTCAAATAACATGTGGACTATTCAAACGCGTGCGCGCACACACGCACACAAATAAAATGGACAATAAGTAGTATATTTGGATATTCTATGTTTAAGATCCTGCAAAAAGATAAACTTTACAACTACACCTGGAAAACAAAAAACTGATCCATAAGAAAACAAACAAATGTCACAGATGTATGTGTCTATTTTTTTGGTTGTTGTGTAGATAAACTCGTGTTAAGACTCAAAGCTAGATCGGTAGAAAATTTTATCAACTTGGCTCATCAACTAAGAAAGTCTGAAACATCAACCAACAAATTCAATCCAAACAAGAGCACCCATAATTCAATACCCTCTACACACGGGGATATTATATACTCCATGAAACAAGTAAAACATAAATCTTACGAATTTTTGAATGCGGACTTAAAGTTCAACTCGAGTTAAACCAGTTTAATATTATGCGGTATATGATTTATCCTAAACTTTCTATTCCCAGATAGGAAAAGAAATACTAAAAACAAACTACCGCAGAAATTATCATCATTTAAAGCACCACAAACCAACTATAGATGTACGGCAATCTGAAAGGAAAGACAATTGCATGAGCATGTTGGATGAATAATAGGCAACAAAGCAACCAAAAGTCATGAGCCAAATTGACATTCAAAATCTAAAATCCAAATAGTGATGAAAGTCATGAAACCAAGACATATATCAGTATATCACAAATGAGCCTCTTCATTGTTAGCATTAGACGTCATGATTTTGACTTATTACTTATGTAAAGATCGATTTAAAGACGTTACAGAAGGAAATGGCCAAATTGATCCATGTGGGTCAAAAGTCGCCCAACATGTATTATTAATGCATGCCATCTGCTATCTCATGCACCAAAAAGAAACGGGATTAATTTTGTTATTATGATCATATATATAAACAACCAAATATTCACAAAAAGAAGAAAAAAATATGACGCAAACTGTTTCTGGTTAGCCTACATGCAACTGGATTTAACCTGCACCCTTTTTTGACCTTTTTTTTTTGAACAGCATTTTGACCAATTATCAAACCTGTCCAACGTGCCCAATCCAGTCAACATGATTTTCAGCAGACGGTCCACCAGGCACCAGATTCATACTTAATTGACAAAAGTAAAGAATGATGAAAATTAAAAGGTCACCTTGGAGGTAAATAATCCTGAGATCTATAGACCAAGATGAAAAGGCAGCAAACATGTACAAGTTATAAATCATCACCATAAAAATAGAAAGATGATAGAATTGCTCTTTCATTCACATTTCCTGAAGAGAGAATGAGAGATAGCCTCCATCACCGATCATTTTGAGGACTCACAAGTAAACGAAGATCAATTTGTTCAGGTGCGGGAAATTAAGCAATATCGAGCAGACAAGAAATTTCAAACCTCAAAAGTCGTAACTCATGTTATAAAAAATAAACATTGGTTTACATCATGACCAGATCTTGCTACACAACACGGACATGAAATCTTTAACTCGAAACACTCAACAAATATCAAACAGCACAATAACTAGTAACAAAATCCATGCTTATTTGCAACCAATTTCAGTCATAAAATAGAACTTTAGAAGAAGTTCAATTTTGAAATACACAATAAGCATAATAATACGTACTAAACTCACATGTTTATGAAAAGCACACCAGCTGATTTCAAGCAGAAAACAGTGATTAACACAACTACACAAGTAATAAACAGAAAACAGTTTTCAAATGATAGATATATAGCTGGATTCGAGTTCCAGAAACTCCAAAGCTAATCCGAGTCCAGAAACTACAAAACAAGTTCAAAGAACAAGACAATAATATCAGACCTCCTTTCCAGTGTGCCTCAAGTTCTTCTCAGGGCAACGATCACCACGATGAGCAGGACCATACTTACCACCACAACGAAAACACAAACCCTTAGCTCGTTTATCAGCAATCTCAGCATCAGTCAAGCGTTTTAACTGCATAGGATCCCCAACCGCAGCATCTGCCGTCTTTGCATCCCTAACTGATAATTTTGCACCAACAACCCCATCGTTGTCTTTACTAACTACACCCATGTGTTCCGGTACCGATGTAGACAAGCTGATTTCAAGCAGAAAACAGTAATCAAATGATAGATAGATAGTTGGATTCGAGTTTCAGAAACTCGAAAGCTAATCCGAGTCCAGAAACTCCAAAACAAGTTCAAAGAAAAAAGACAATAATATCAGACCTACTTTCTAATGTGGCTGGCAGCCCTTCTTTAACCTAGACATAACCCTAAGTTGGTGAGCAAGTAATTAATTATTAATAATAAACTAATATTACAAAAAGACCCTTAATCCCCTTGACTATTGCAATCTTGTTTATTCCTTTTCTTTCTGCTGTAAGGCCTTCTGATCCATATCAGTTGCCACGATGCACACTATAAACACACTAACATACCTAAAGACACAAAAGCTACCCCAACATAGTAAAGACGTCAAATAACATTGCGTATCAAGCACACACACACATACAAACAAAATGGAAGGTAAATAGTATATTGTTTCCGGTACATAATCTAGATTTAACTCCAGTCATTTGGGTTATTTGAATACTTATATCATAGTCCTACACCAGAAAAAGCAACCTAAAGCAGATAATCAAAACAAAATTATACTTAAGTATACGTTTAGGCGATGTATAAGCCTAATGGTAATGGAGTCACTCCTCACCATGAAGACTCAAAGAGAAAAATAAATCAAGTATATCCGTTTAGGCTGGTCAATTTTAGGATCCATCCTCTAAAACATCCGCCTTCAGTTTAATTTAAACAATTAAACCATAAATCAATTTTCTCTTAACATAAGGACATCCAGTATATAACAAGTAAAACGATAAAATCGGTACCATATTATGGATGCAAACATGTATTATGTTTAGCTCAAGTAGAGGCAGACAAATATTATGAGGTAGCAGGGAGCCCATTCATTTGTGCCCCCAGAAACTAAATCAGATATAATAAATAAAAATCTACTTCATATGAAACCCATAAACCAACTACAGATGTCAAGCAATCCAGAAGGAAGAACAAACACATTAGCAAATTGCAGTAACAACAGCCAACAAAGCAACCAAGAGTCAGAACTCAGAAGCGTGGTTGACACTGTCACATGCCAAAAGGGGATAAAACCAAGGCAGTTATTACAGAGAAACATTCACTAGTAACATTAGAAGTACCAATCTCAGCTCATTTACTTATGAGTTGACCAAGTTAATTTGTATCAGCAAAAATTGGTTAAAAAGGAAACGGGTCAAATGTATTGAACAGGCCAAAAACTACCCAGCATGTATTGTAAATGAATGAAGTTTTGTAAACTGATTTCTGCAGATAAGTAGATAACTAAAAGGAAATTGTAATAGAATAGTTGGTAATCATATGTGACTGACTAAGTATTACAATTAAAAAAGATGATAAGTGTTTCTGGTTAGACTGAACAAGCACCATCGACATGATGCAAAAATAACTTAATTTGACAAGAACCATTTTTTGACCCATTATCCAACCACCCCAGTTGTCCATTATTTTCGCTGCCACTAGTTAACATGAATTGCAATGGACAAGCCACTAGTTTCGTTCAAATTTATACCTGACCAAAACAAAGAAGGATGAAGATAACAAGTCATTGCGAAACTAAAAGTCTAAAACTACATGAAATATATAGACCAAAGTGAAAAATCACCCAATTTATACAAATTACGAGTCCTCAAGAAAAAGAAAAAAAATTGCTCTTTCATTTGTGTTTTCTGTTTGAGAAAGATTTGCATAATTATACCTAGTGGAATCTCCGAGTCATGTGTTTCAAGTCACTAAGCCAGTAAAAAAATACTATCTAAACAAACTAAGATGATAAGCATAAAATAGCAAAAATGATTATACTAATAACAAAAGCAAAAAAAAAAACTAAGAACAATTAATAAATATGTCTAACCAATTAAGAAAGAAAATGCAGACCACATCATTTCAAAGATACAAAACGATCTTGCATAAAGCAAACTGAAATAAATAGAAGAACGAAAACTGCAAATAATGGCAAATCAAATCCACTTACAAATCAAAAGCAAAAGCAACTGGAAAACAAAAAAAAAAATTAATAAAAACAATTTTGAAAAATTAGGAGGAAACTAACAATCTAACATAAGATTGGTAATACTTAATAAAATATCATCAAATCCATATAAGAAATCGTAAAAGTATATTCAAAGTATTTGTACGGAAATAGTGAGAACGAGAAGAACTTGATCGAAGATAGACTACTGAAATATGAAAGATGTTCTGACATGCACAACTTCCAATGTATAGCAACTGACAGAAAATAAAGCCTTTAAAACAAATTCTCCAATTCTGAGTGCATTTAACCTCAAAGTCACCTGCACTTCATCTGCAAATAGAGAACTTAACATGTAAAGAAAGAACAATAGCCTTGAGCTATAAAGATAGAAGTAGTGAAACTTCTGCAGTTAAAACCCAAAATCAGGGAAGAGGGAAAATAAGAAAACAGCATAGAAAGTTCATATCTTGCTAAAAGTACAAAAGCGAATTTGAGCCAGTGACTTAAAAATGGATCGAATTAGCCTGCCTTATAGAAATATTGACATGAGCGGAATGTCAGCTCTAACATACTTTAAAGTTTCTAGTCAAGCCAAACTTCGGCCGACTATCGATCCAAAACTACATTAGTTATTACCTCATTTCCTAGTACAACGAATTTGACACAAAAAGCTTCTTGCAGAACCTAAGAGACTAGTTATATACTAGATAATATGGGAATCCATAAGAAGTAAGTTAACTTTTTTTGTTGGTGCCCGATAGATCATTTTAATCCATTTTATAAACGAATTGCATCCTGCAGTAAGAAATAACACTACAACAAAGCATTCACTAAACACAACAGATAGATAAATACTTTTATATGAATAACATAACCAAAGACAGTCTACTATATCATACCGTTTATGAGATGAATAACGACTGTATGAGCCACCACCAGCACCTTGAGACCTCAAACCGGAAGGTGAACCTGAACCAGAGCCAGAGCTAGGGCCCGCTTTTTTCATGGGATATGCATTTTGCAATCCCAGTCCCTGCATCATTGGGGGAGTAGCCCCTAACAATGCCACATTATCAACACCGATACCCAACCCATGCGGGACTGGTGCACCAGCATAGTAACCACCTAACCCACCCGGAACACCACCAATTTGGCCCAAAACTCCTGGAGGATAAATCGCATTCGCTGCAATAAACCCACCATACATAGGATACAACCCAAAATTCTGACTTGCAGCAACTGCAGCCATCATCTGCGGATCCGGCTGCTGCAAAACTGGCCCAACACTCGAACCTGAAACTGAACCTGAACCCGAACTTGATCCCGAACCCCCATCCCCTTTATTCTTCCCACCACCAGAAGCTCTCTGACAATGCAACTGATGCCCTTCAAACACTTTCTTAGGTTCCTCTAATGCCTTCTTCAACCCATCCTGATTCTTATACACAAACAATGCAAACCCTCTAGATTTCCCCGTACTCGTATCAAACCCTAACGGACCCGTCTCAATCTCCCCAAACCTCTCGAAAAACACTCTCAGTTTCGCCGGATCAGTATCCGCTCTCACATTACTCACATAAATCTTCCTATCCCAATTATCCCTATTCCCCATACCCCCTTTTCCATCCCCTTTTCCGGGCCCTAAAGACGCTAACTGACACGAAACCATCCGATTCCCAATTCTCTTTTTCGGGTTTTTTAACGCTTTTAAAGCCGATTTTCTTAACTTAAACTGTACAAACCCAAAGCCTTTAGCTTTCCCAGTTACCCTATCAATTACTACATTACAATCCTCAATTTCACCATATGGTTTAAACCCTTGAACCAAATTTTCTCTAGTTGTATCCCAACCTAACCCATAGACGAATATTTTTCGATTCGAAACATCGGTATCTGCGTAGTTTCGTATACGAGTGTAGAATGATGGGTTTGAAATTGCAGCTGAAATAACGAAATCTATTAGCTGGGATTTTGAATATGGTTCGATTAGTTTTTGGATTTGGTCAGGTGTTGTTTGTTGTGAATCTGAATCTGAATCAGAAGATGTGATTATGGGTTTTTTTGAGATGGGTTTTTTCTTTTTGGTTTTTCTGGGTTTCTTTTTTGGGGTGGGGTTGGTTGGTTTTTTGGGGGTTTTGAGTTTTTTGTTTGCTGCTTTCACCATTGTTGTTTGTTGTTTGTTGTTGCAGGTTTTCGGAATGGCAGAGAAGGGTTAGAAAGTTAATTAGAATATGAGATGGATGGAAGGGTCGGCTTCGTACAAAAAAAAATTAGACCGCAGACCCGACCCATAAATCAAGTAAAAAACAAAAAACTAAGTATATGGATTTTGGGTCTCAATACCTCGACAGTAGTATGAGGAGGTTGAGACGTAAACAGCCTTACATCTATTTAGGTAGAAAAATTGTTTCCATATTCTATCTAAATGATAGAAAAAGAGTCTAACAGAAATTCTTCGTGAGTACTCTTACTAGGCAAGAAATACATCGAGGTCTCATTCCGATACCAATTTAGTTCCGATATAAGGAATCAATACCAAATTTCAAATACGACCGGGACCGGTATTAATTTACGGGAGTTTGTGGGCTCAGTATCGGATGTTACCGGAAAAATCTCATTAGTGCCGGGGAAATCTTGGTAGCGATTCAAATGGGATAGGAACTCGTACCAATATTTGACGATTTTCAAAATCCATACCATTGACCAGTACGATCCCACGCTCATCACTAATGAGTACCATTCAGTTGTCCGTGTGGCGGCGGTGGCGGTGCGGTGACGGGTGGTGGTGTCAGCGTTATCTGTAACACCCCGAGCTAGGGCTCAGAATATTACGGAAATCATATAGCACAAGGTGGAATTAATGTAGAACATGAACTAAATGCAAATAAAGGATCCGGTGAATCCATAAACAAGATAATTCAAGTACAAATGCATAAGGAGCAAGTAACCATCAAAGTTTACAAAACAACATCAAAGGATGACTATCGATCCTAAGCATAATGCAAAAGTAGGCGATGAATCCTTGATCCATATAAGTCCAATGCCCGGGTTCACAAGCAAGCAAATCAATCATACTTCACGCCTTGGAATAATCTGGTTACCTGAAAAGTGTACCAAACAAGTTAACACGAGGTTGGTGAGTTCGTAGTAATGGTCCACAAGGAACCATTGTCAATAATCACAACAAGTTTAAGTAAAGGTAAAACGTAACGTACAAGTAGCCTTTAAGCATCACAATCTCAATCACATCAAAATACACAATATAAGTAATGCGTGAAATAAATAAGCACAAGTGATGTCAATATCAAGATATGTGCCGTACGCATATTCATGTCATGATGCATATCATATGTATGACTATCAAGTCATCTATGCAACGATACTCACATGTCATCACAATGAACAATGTGGCATCTCAAAATCATCGAGTTATGTATATGTCTATACACTCGGATGTCCATGTACTATCCAACAATGCAACAATACTCATGATGTCATCGACCCAACCATCATGGCATTTCAAAATCATCAAGCATGTACATCTACATACTTGGGTGTCCATGTACATTTCTCATCCATGTATAACATCTCAATTGTATCCAAACCAATCACCTGCTCATACGTCCATCAAACCAATCCAACAGAAATACGTACATATACTTAGGAGGATTCTACTTTCAACGAGTCCTAGATGCTTATATATAGGGTCACCCGCAGCCTTCCCACCACATCTAAAACCCTTTGAAGGCATAACTGACTTCCATGTATGTACTACTAACCAACAATTATCACAATCATATACGAAATCAATCAAATGTATCAATCAACCCATCAATCATTTAACTCAAACAATCAATCAAGTAATCACATAAATGTACACTTTTCAGCACGAATCTCAAGTGAGTAGGGAGCTACGGAACTCACCTTGATCGGCAACGAAGCTATATCGAGTTAACATAAGATTATAAGTGAGTATTGGGCTCCACGCGTCAACAACCTATCAATGTATATCATAATATCATAAATGTCAACTCTACAATCATAAACAAGTTGGTTCAGCAGTTTAAGTCGAGTCACAAACCCATCAACGCTTCTATAACCTTACTGAGTAAGAACAAGACACTTTGACTCGACATTTTTAGAAATGGAGGAAGATTCATACAAAATGAATGTTACTACAAGAAATAGACTCTCTCACGATTCCAACGATAGGTCATATGACTCAATTGGGCTTACGGATCCAAAGTTATAAGCGTTTGAAGTTGGTCAAGAAAACTGCTAAAAATCGCGACGTGATCCTTCTTCCTCGCGGCGCGACCAAGTGTGACCCTCGCGGCGCGACCCAAAGCCCTGGACGAATCATTACTTGAAACTACAAACTCGCGGCGCAAGTCTCCCTTTTCGCGGCACGACTTGCAGCAGGTCTACATATTTCCAGCCCCAAACACGACTCCAAGTTCACCCAAAACACATTTTGACACCCAAATCGACCAAATGACCTTTTTAACTCAGTTTCCAACATAAATACACATATATAAACATATTTGGACTCAACCCACTTCATAAATCCACTTCAAACATCAAAATCAAGATTGAAATCGGTTTTTAATTCATTAAAACCCTAGATAAACCCTAAAATGCATTTCAACCCGATTTGTGACCCGAAATGACTTGGGATCAACTAGAAACATGTAAATAAACATAAATTGGTGATTATGGGATGAGTTTAACTTACCAAAACATTCTCCTTGTGTTCAAACCCGAATTTGAGCTAAATGGGTAGAAATCTTGCACCTGACACCCAAATAGTTGTTATGATGAAGATGAGATGAAGATGGTGATGATTCTTGTGTTAAATGAACTCAACAACACTAAGAAATGAAAGAGTTAATGAGAGAAAGAGGAAGAGATATAAGATTTTTGTGATGTTCTTAGAAGAATTCAATAGAGAGAAAGAGAGATGAGAGTGTGTGGTGAAATGAAAGGATAAGGGGGGAAGGGTTAGGTCACTAGTAGGCCAATGGGTCGTAGGTTTAGCCCATGGGTTGACCCGTTTCCATTTACAAGTTAATTCACATGTCGCCTTACATCGAATCACAAATTAAGTCATATAACCGACCCGTCAAGCATATCACATAGTTATTTAATGAACCCAATCATGTTATTAAATAAAAATGTTAGTTAATTTACACATAAAGTCAAAGGGCCAAATCTCATGGATATTACATTATTCCCCCGTTAAAAGAATTTCGTCCCGAAATTCAACAAAACACTAGTCGTTAAACAAATGCGGGTACTTAGACCTCATATGGTCCTCCCGCTCCCAAGTGAAGTCGGCTCCACGTCTAGCGCTCCATCTAACTTTGACGATTGTATAACGTTTGCTCTTGAGCTTCTTGGTCTGACGATCTAAGATTTCCACCGGCTCTTCGAGAAAATTAAGCTTACTATCAACTCTTATCTCATCCATGAGCACATGATGCGTAGGGTCCCCCAGACACTTACGTAGGTTACAAATGTGAAATACATCATGTACTCCACTAAGTTCTTGTGGTAGCTCTAATCGATAAGCTACCTTCCTAACCCGTTCAAGGATCTTGAAAGGCCCGATAAATCTTGGCCCGAGTTTGCCTCGCTTCACGAATCGGACAAACGCCTTTCCAAGGTGATACTTTCAAAAGTACATAATCACCAACTTCAAACTCTAACGGTCTCCGTCTCACATCGACATACTTCTTTTGTCATTCACGGGCCAATTGTAACCTCTCCTTGATTTGAGAGATCACTTTTGTGGTTTCAACTACAATTTCCGGCCCGATAAGTTGGCTTTCACCAATCTCCGCCCAAGCTAGTGGAGAACGACATACTCTACCATACAATGCTCTAAAGGGCGCCATTTGGATGCTAGCATGATAGCTATTATTGTAGAAGAATTCAACCAACGGCAAATGATTTTCCCAACTTCCATCAAAATCAATTGCACAAGCCCTCAACATGTCTTCAAGAGTTTGAATGGTCCTCTCGGTTTGTCCATCCGTTTGAGGATGAAAATCCGTACTCATGTCAAGTAGAGTACCCATTGCTCGTTGAAAAGGTTCCCAAAAATTTGATTTGAACCGGGCATCTCTATCGGAAATGATAGAAATCGGAACCCCATGTTTAGACACCACTTCTTTGATATACAACCGCGCCATGGTGTCAAACTTATCGGTTTCACGAATGGCCAAGAAATGAGCCGACTTCGTTAACCGATCTACTATCACCCAAATTGTATCACGCCCACTCTTTGTCTTCGGTAACTTCGTGATGAAGTCCATTGCAATATGTTCCCATTTCCACTCGGGTGTCACCGGTTGCACCAACAACCCGGGTGGCTTCTTATGATCGGCCTTCACTTGTAAGCAAGTAAGGCACTCACTCACATATCTAGCCACATCACGCTTCATACCGGGCCACCAATAAAAATCTCTTAAATCAAAGTACATCTTATCCGATCCGGGATGGACTGAATAAGGCGATCGATGAGCTTCATTCATGAGAAGTGTTCTTAGATTACCGAAAATGGGGACCCAAAGCCTTTTAACCAAATATAGCCCGTTAGCACTTTTTCTATCAAATTGTTGTTCCATACCATCCAAGTTTTCATTCCCAAAGTTCTCCGGTAGGGTGGCTTGAATTTGGGCTTCAATGATTCGGTCACGGATATTTGGCCCTACCGTGAGGCTCATAATTCTAGCCCGTCTTGGCTTAACCCTCTCCTTTCTACTCAAGGCGTCGGCCACAACATTGGCCTTACCCGGATGATAACGGATATCACAATCATAATCACTAAAGAGTTCAAGCCAACGTCTTTGCCTCATATTCAATTCACTTTTGTTAAAGATGTGTTGGAGACTTTTGTGATCGGTATAAGTCACACATTTAGTTCCACAGAGATAATGTCTCCAACACTTCAAAGCAAACACAACCGCTCCCAATTCCAAATCATGTGTCGGTTAATTTTTCTCATGCACTTTCAATTGACGAGAGGCATAAGAAATGACTTTGCCCCTTTGCATAAGAACACAACCCAAACCTTGCCCCAAAGCATCACAATATACTACAAAGTCTTCAACTCCATCCAGGAGTGTCAAGATTGGTGCATCACACAACCTATCTTTAAGAGTTTGGAAGGCATTTTCTTGTCTTTCGCCCCATTCGAATTTTCTTTCTTTTTGAGTCAAGAGGGTAAGAGGTTGTGCAATACGGAGAAATTTTCAATGAATCTTCTATAATAACCCGCCAATCCAAGGAATTGACGTATCTCAGATGGCATTTCGGGTCTTCTCCAATTCTTGACCGCTTCAATCTTGCTAGGGTCCACATGAATACCATCCTTGCTCACCATGTGACCAAGGAAGTGGACCTTTTCTAACCAAAACTCACACTTGGAGAATTTAGCATACAACTTCTCCTTTCTCAACAATTCAAGTACTTCCCGCAAGTGCTCGGCATGCTCTTCCTTTGTTTTAGAGAAAACTAGTATGTCATCAATAAAGACAATGACAAACTTATCTAAGAAAGGTCGACACACCCGGTTCATCAAGTCCATGAACACCGTCGGTGCATTGGTCAACCCGAAAGGCATAACGGTGAATTCAAAGTGGCCATACCTAGTACGAAAAGCTGTTTTTGGAATATCATCTTCATGTACCCGGAGTTGGTGATAACCTGAACGAAGATCGATTTTGGAAAAGTATTTGGCGCCTTGAAGTTGATCGAAAAGGTCATCGATTCTTGGAAGAGGATATCGGTTTTTCACCGTGAGCTTATTCAACTCCCGGTAGTCGATACACATTCTAAAGGACCCGTCTTTCTTCTTGACAAAGAGGATAGGAGCACCCCAAGGAGATTGGCTAGGACGAATGAAACCTTTTTCTTGGAGTTCTTTAAGTTGCGTCTCTAATTCTTGCATTTCGGTGAGAGCTAGTCTATAAGGAGCTTTAGCTACGGGTGCGGCTTCGGGAATATGATTGATACGAAAGTCAAGTTCACGAGTTGGAGGTAATCCCGGTAAGTCATCCGGGAAAACATCGGGAAATTCACAAACAATGGGAACGGTCTTCAATTCTACTTTGAGACGGTAGCACTAAAGACTTTTGGAATTTGAAGAATCGGAAGTTTCACCTTGAACTCTAAGAATCTTACCATTAGACAACGGTATTTTAACTAAAACCAAACGGCCTCGTGCTGACGTCAGCACGAGGACAATCCTTCATGCTGATGACATCAGCACGAGGTTCGTCCCTTTGGTTCTTTGTTTGACTTGTACATAACGTCCAACCACCGTTTAAGCATTCTATGACACTTATAAACCTTGGCTCTACATTCTTGTACTACAAAACATTAAATATAACACACAAACATAATAAATATATCATATTGAAGTTCATACGTAATCATCAAATATAAACACATTGTCCTCAAGACATATTATTCTATGATTACACATTAATTCCTAAGAACATAATAGTTAACCAAATCTATGTTGCTATTGTCACACCAATCTGCATCTACAGACTCCCCCTTGACATTAGCGACTAGATTTCTTTAATGTCGAACTTCAAACTTGATCATCAAATAGAAGTCTCGTACTATTCGCATGAATTCTCTCAGCTAAACAAACTCCGAGAATCTTACGATAGCGTTGAACTTCAGTCTTCCAAAATCTTGCGGCTGTACAAGGTGTCTCAATCAATCTTCTTTGATCACCTCTTGACAAATTGACCACTTGCATAGGATCATATATGCGAAGCAGCATCTTGCTCTTTGAATCATCAACAAACATTTGTGCTTCACCTGATTTAAAATCTATCTGCCAAAATGTCATTGTACTTAGCATGTCTTGATCCCATTTGATAGCGGGAACTCTTTTAACACATTTTATGTTTCTCTGAACATAATCAACTGTGCCATCAGATTTTTTAATCTTCTTCAGTGGTCTAGGTTTAATCAACCTATCTTCAGGCTTCAAACCTTTATCACCAAAATGCCAACTTCTTTCTCTTTGCAATTTTTGCCAAAAATAATCAGCATTTCCATCATTTTGAAGATTAACAAACCATCTCTTTCCCAAATCCATCAAATCTGATTCACTTAGACTTTGGAAATGTCTTAAGCTGACGGACATGTACTGGCAACCCTCTTTTCTCTTAATAATAAACAAGCTAATTCTTTTATCATAGAACCAACTTTGTATCACTGAGAAATAAGTAGGTGCATCAACATCTGAGATAAATTCCCAAAACATTGACGGCTTGAAATATTCACCAAATGGTAAACCAGTAGGACCTCTATAAGCTGGAACCCAACGATCAATACAAAAGTTAGTATCTTGCTGCGCCGGAGGTAAATGATATTCTCTTATATCAAACTCTCGCGTAGCATCAATTTCCCAGCCAAAATCCACTATACTTTCATGTCCTTCATGAACTATCTTTGCAAACACTTTGAATTTCAACTTTGCAGCATTTACAGGTTCATCTGGAATGTCTCTGATATCTGGATTAAGTCTGAAATGTTCCTCTTCACCTCTTGGTTCTGTCGGAATGTCTTGAACTTCTCCAAAGACACGATCAAAATCATAAGGTTTATCCAACAATTCTGTCCATGCTGGATTAGGTACAAATTCTCCTTCTTCCAAATCTTCTTTAATAATACTGTCAGAATCATCTTCAGTATCATCAATACCTTCCAAAGCACCTATCTTTTGAAACTTATCTGCAATTTATCATACAAAGATAAAGATCATAAAATATAAGTTAAGACATAAGTAAAAACAAGTATAAATACATAAAACAGGATAAAATAAAATAATATTATACCATAAATATAATGTAAACACTAGTACATTAATATTTATCTTATAAACGTTATTTATTTTACAAAAATCTTTAACTCCCAGGTTGATAATCTGAATCATCAGGATCATCGGAACTAGAGTCAACATTTGACGACAACCGACTTAAAATCTTTTGTCGTCGTCGTTCTCTTTTCTTACGATCTGAGTCTGACCATTGATCACTATCAAGGTCATCTTGAGCATATGTGAAAATGTGCTTCAGCTCTTTGATGAGGATCATTTTCAAAAAAAAATTCTCTAATTCCCTTTCCATTCTTTCTTGTTCATCTCTTATATTATGCGGATTATGATAATCAGCACTAAGACTTGAACTAGAATTACCTGAATTGGAATCTTCCCCATCTAATGAATTATCTGGATCATCAAGATCTGCATCAGGAGCAACCATCACAACTTTATCTCTCTGAGTCCCAGATGTACTAGCACCAGCTGTACCAGCAATCTCTGACTCTCTTTGTCTTGACGACTCCCCCTGAATTTCTGCAGTCTCTGAAGCATCAGCATTAGCACCTTGATCTCGATTCTCTGGCTCAACTTATGGTTCAACAATGGTATCTCTGGTTGGAGGATCTTGATCATCTTGATCACCATCTCTTCTTCTAGTTAACTCACCATCCTTACATCCTAAACCATCATTATCTCCCCCTTGAGACAAGAATCGTTTAAGTTTTTCACTAAGAGAATGAACAAGAGCTTTCATTTTGTCCAACTCTTTTTGATGTGTTTCAGCCTGAATCTTCAACTGTCTTTCTAAGGCTGACACTCGAATATCTAACATTTTCTTCTCAGAAAATAACCTACTCAGTTGAACTTGAACCGGTAAAACTGAACTTGAAGTAGAAGCAACATTAGAAGTAGCAGCAGGCGGTGGCATCGTAGTCTCAAATGAAGGCATACGAACATTTGTAGTTCCTTGAGGAGTCATCTGTGGCCTTTGCAAAGGTGCCAACAGACGTTCCATCGCTGTAGCAACAGGAACTAACGCCTGAGCTGGAGTAGATCGAGGTCTTGGAGCAGGAATTGTCAGCTCTGGCTCAGTAGGAACTGTAGACTCTTGAGCTCTAGAAGTCGTAACAGTTGTAGCCTCAGTGACAACTCTAGCATGAGAACCATCTAAACGAATTCTAAACTTGGTTCTAGACCTTTTCTCACCAACAGAAGGACCTTCAGAAGTAGTAGATACCGAAACCGGAACATCAGTAACAGAAGCTCGTAAAGCACCAACTGAGGGTACATCACCTGGAATGGATGTATGTGACATTTCCATAGCAGTATGATACTCAGCAAACTCTCTATCAACTTCAGACTGAGGTCGTTGAAGAGCTTGAGTCTTCTTAACAGCGTCAATCCCTTTACCTTGTCTTCTTCTTCTTTTTGGTGGTCTATCTGCATCATCATCATCATCTGAACCATCATCATCATCATCAACATTTGGTTCAGAAGGACCAGCAACATCTACTGGAGCGGAGGTAGAAGTAGAAACCCCAGTAGTAGGTGTCACAAGATTTGTTGGATCATCTATATCCTCCTCAAGAGCATCCATCTCCGGATCATTCTCTGGAACATCAGCATATAAAGGAACATCATTAAGTCCTTGAAACTGATCAGCTTGCTCTTCCTAAGGATCAACTTGACCTTGAGCATCATTAGCAGCAACAGCAACAGGTTCTTCATCTTCCCAACCTTCTCTTGGAGCCTCACAGTTTGGATTGATCAAATGTCCAAACAATGGTGGATTGTAAACATATGCAGGAACGTCATTACCACTAGCATGTTTCATCATATCGTTAAACACACGATTAGTAAGACAACCTAAATTGAAAGTCTCTCCATCAAAAGGTAAAGTAGCCGCTTTATGCCTAATGATTATCATCACAAATCTTGGAAACAGAAAGAATTTCTTCTCGCTCCCAAAAGCTCTCAACTGCCTAACAAAACTGTCATAAATGTACTGAGAAAAGCTGTAAGGCTTGTTCAATACAAGTGCAACAAGCTAGAAGCCGTCTGCATATTCATCTGATCGTAACCGGCACTACGATGGCTAATAGATCTTAACAAATAGTAGGCAAGCAATCTCCATTTGCCCCTAATGCTAGTCTTGGGATAAGGATGCTTAATAGCATTGACGTACCCCATACGTCTAAGAGCACCATCTACAAAGTCTTCCTCAAACTCTGTCGGACCTTGCTCTATCTCGACACTTCCAAGATCTAAAATCGTTCTCAACTCTCCAGCAGAAAATTAAATATTACGTCCCTGAACTGTAGTACGAATGACAGTATGATCACCTACCGACACTAGTCTAGCAGAATTCCATAACTGAGTAATATAGCTTCTGATTAACGGAGGGTTCTCGGTTAAAGCAAAACGAATACGCGAGCGTGTAAGGTATTGTAGGACACCGTGAAACTCTTCCGTACATCCCGATTGAGTAATGCTAATATCAATAGCAGCATTGTGTTCTTTAACAAAAACACGAGCACCTGCACCTTGTCCTGCCATACCTGCACAAACAAAACGAAAAGAAAATTAAAAATAAAATTTTTTAGATACTTCGTGGTGACGTCAGCACGAGGAGAAAACCTCTTCGTGTGACGTCAGCGCGAGCTGATCATCTAAAACAAGATTGTATATCAACTTGGACTTGTTTATGTCTAAAATATGCCCAGAAATCAAAATCGATTATCAACTTCGTGGAAATAAGCTACACGAAGTAGTTCGTGTGAACAGTGGTTACGAATTGAAAAACATCAATTAATCTTGATTCAAAACATGTTAATTGAAACTATTTTTAGATTTAAGGTGTACTCACATCACTTAATCCAATTTTAAGTCCAATTTTAGTTCAGATCATCAGAAATTGAAAAATTAAAAATCAATTCGTTCAAGTTACTATTCACGTGAAGAATAAGTCAAAATTTGGGCATTATAACGACTTGTAATCGACGATTTTCAAGTTAATACCAACAAATCTGGATATAAATCACAAAAAGATGATGAAAAGATCGAAATATGATACGGTAGAGAAGTTCGCGCGAAGTGGATGACTTCGTGTGGTTAATCTATGGGTTTAATTTAATAAATGGTAATTAATTAAAAGTAAAACCCATTTATATAATCAAATTCGTGGGCCGGGCCGAAGTCTTCTTCGTGGGCTTCATGCTGTCGTCAGCGCGAGGCATGCTGACGTCAGCGCGGACGAGTTTGACAATTAACCATCGAGCTGCACACTTCAAATTTTGTCAATTTTTCAAGAAAATTAATAAAGAAAAATTACAAAATTTCTAGAAAACATAAACCTGTAGATACTCGTTATGCGAAACCTATACCTACTTGTAAAATGTATTCTTACCAAACATCATCCACGCTAACATGTCACCAAAATAATGTAGAAAATATTCTTACATTATTATCTTGACATTAAATCGATCATTTCTCCTTTGATGCTTAACTTAAATATATGCAAACTTACATAGAATAAAATTCAATGTATAATGCATGAAAAAATATTTCATAACCTATCACACTAAGTCTTAGGTTATTGTTCTTTGTTAATGAATACAAAACAATTTTTCCTTGTAGCAAAAACCTATATCCAATGCCACACAGATGTATACTCAATTTGGTGTTTGTAATCAAACGATTTCAAAATCCTTTATCCTTGTATCAAAGATATTTATCCCATGCCACATAGATGTAAAGATATTCTAATCTAACAAAGATTGTTTATTCAAAAATTTTGCAAAAACATTTAAGAAAAGATAAAAACTTTTAAGCAAAATTCTATAAACAATTATTTCAAGCATAAACGAAATTTGATATCTGTAACCTGCACACTTAACAAACTTCATCAATGCATCAAAACAAATATGATAAACATGTAAAGACAATCAAAACTTAACCTAGAAATTAACTATAAATCTAAGTCAAGGCCAAATCTTTGTCAAGCATACTTATCAACAAAAAACAATTGAAATCTCAAAAATAAATATATTTAAAAAACTTACTCAAAAATATATTTTGACTTTTCAAAATTCAAGAATCATTTTCTAAATTAAAAATTTAAGTTTAGAAAATCTTTCCTATGAAGATGCACATTCCGTGCTCAGATTATTGTAAATAATATCATTTTCTAACCTTAAACAACTTATGTTTATATTAGAAAATCCATCTTTTAATCACATTTATACTAAGCAACAAGACTTATATAATCCACTAAGGACCATATAACTTCTAACGGAATCATCAGACTCTTATTAAATCTCTCGTGCAATAAGAACTAGTTTGACTCTGCAAACTTGACACAAGAACTAAAAAGTTAGTACAAAAATAAAATAAAATTAAAATAATAAAAAAATACTTTAAAAACTATACTACATTATTTATGTACAAGAGAATCTAAGTTTCTGCTGATTAGATCAGATTAGCAATTACATAAGCCCACGGTTGAGGAATTGATCCCCTTATTATTAGTTATGAACAGTGACCCAACTACGATTACCGGTATGTTTGTCCTCTTAAACACTCGGTACTTCCAGTTTCCTTTAGATGTGACATTTTCGTATTACTTGGGCCAAGGACAGTCACCATGTAACCTAGTAACTTACTCATGCCACATTATTATTTGCGAACTTATGTGACCCACATTCAGATATACTTCCATAATCGACACAAGCACTAAAATAACAAATATTCAGTATATATCCGAAAACTTCCTTAAACAAATCATGAGACACTTTTTAGATTTATTTCATTCAATGCTTTTAGCATTTTGTGATTTTACTTTCTTTCACTTTTGCATTTCTTTGTAGTAAGGAACCCGTGATTTTCTATGAGACCCATGTAGCGAACTTTCTGACAACCTATCCCAAGTTGGAAGCTTTAGGTAGGCTAGGTATACAAAGACACCCCGAGGACGTACTTGTCCGAATCTCAAAGACCACATTAGCCCTTAACTTTCATGCATTTCTCAACAATTTCACATTATCACTAAATTTAACTTTCTTGCTCACGACTTGTAGGAGTTTTCACATATATACTGAATAAATCCTATAATAATGCTAGATCTTTCACATAATTTAAGGACCAGTTCTAATCATTTCTGAAAAGCAAGCATTCTCAGCCATATATCTGAATATGTTTCCCACAAGAACATTATATAATTTAAGTTCAGATTTAAGGAAACCTTGGTACTTTGTGCCTACCGATACATCCTAAATTGTAATCACTGAACTAAGCAGTTATATTACGATTAAGCAGGCTTAAAAGCTAAAGTTATCCTCACTTCTAATTGTCTGAATGCATCAACTTAAATCTCTAACTTCTATTTATTTGAATTTCTCATTTTTGAATTTTTGAATTTATTTTTATGACACTAATTATATACATACTTAAATTAAAGACTCAAAAATAAAAATAATTAAAAGAAATAGTTCTTTGACAGATTTAATCTGAATCTGCATTCTTCATTCCATTGAGAAGAATCAACTTATCAAAGCGAGTCTTATCAAATGCTTTAGTATACAAATCTGCCAGATTATCATCAGTTATAACTTTATCCAAATGAATAAGTTTCTTTTGGGCACAGTCACGTAAGAAATGATGTCTTATATCAATATGCTTTGTGACTTTATGCATGACAGGATTATTGGTAATGTCTATAGCGGACTTATTTTCTATCTTTATAGGAGTATCAAGAAAATCCATACCGTAGTCTCGCAATTGCTGCTGAATCCATAATACCTGAGAGCAACAACTACCTGCAGCCATGTACTCTGCCTCACATGAAGACTGAGCAACAGATGTCTGCTTTTTACACTGCCACGATACGAGTCTTCCTCCTAAGAACTGACATCCTCCAGTTGTAGACTTCCTGTCGTTGTTACAACCTCCAAAATCCGAATCAGTATATGCAACAAACTCAAACGTACCACCCATAGGATACCATAGACCAAGCCCTTGGTGTCCCCTTAGGTAACGTAAAATACGTTTAGCTGCAGTTAAATGTGACTCTTTCGGATTCGCTTGAAATCTAGCGCAAAGACAAACAGCGAACATAATATCTGGTCGAGAAGCAGTCAGATACATTAATGAGCCAATGATAGCACGATAATAAGTAGCATCAATAGGCAGATCTTTCGGATCTTGTACCCCTAACCCATGATTAACTTGAATAGGAGTACCATATGTCTTGGAATCTAACATTTGAAACCTCTCTAAGACATCATTGATATACTTAGACTGGTGAATGAAAAATCCATCTTTCCTTTGATCAACCTGCAAACCCAAGAAGAATTGAAGTTCTCCCATAGCACTCATTTCAAACTGTTTTTTCATGCTCATCTCAAATTCTTTGCACATCTTTACATTAGATGATCCAAAAATGATATCATCTACATAAACTTGTACAATCAAATAATCTCGCTTCTGCCATTTGATAAACAAAGTGCTGTCTATCGATCCTCGACTAAAACCATTTGTCAACAGATGTGTTGACAACTTTTCATACCATACTCTGGGTGCCTGATGTAATCCATAAAGAGCCTTATCAAGTCGATATGCTCGTCTTGGATAATTAGGATCTTCAAACCCAGGTGGTTGAAATACATAGACTTCCTCTCTAACTTCACCATACAAGAAGGCACTCTTAACGTCCAACTGATACACCTTTATACCCTTAAAACTTGCATAAGCTAAAAACAACCTAATAGCTTCAATCCGGGCAACTGGCGCAAAAGTTTCGTTATAGTCATATCCTTCTCGTTGTGCAAACCCCTGAACAACCAAACGTGCCTTATTTCTTGTAACAATCCCTTTATCATCTCGTTTGCATTTGAATACCCAACGAGTTCCAATCGGTTGTTTTCCTCTAGGCACATCTACCAACTTCCATACCCCAAGTTTTTCGAATTGAGCTAATTCCTCTTGCATAGCTGCAACCCAAAAAGGATCTTTAAGCGCTATCCGAACATCCTTTGGTTCTTCTTGAGAAATAAAACATGAATACAGACATTCAGTAATAATTCCCGTATCCTTCACTTACAAAATACACTAGTCATCTCCTGATTTAATTGATTTCTAGTTCTAATAGGCTGTGATAGATCACCAAGAATATTCTCAACTGGATGAGCTTTATTAACTCTAATTGAGGAGCCGAACCAACATTTAGATTATCTCCCAAATTCGATTGAATCTGCAATTCTGGAGAGCTAAAATCATCTTCCGACTCATCAGAAATAGGATCATTATCTGGTAATGGTACCCTTGAAGGAGTAGTTGGAGTAGTGTTCTCGGGTTCAGTAACTTCTGAATCTAAAGTTGTATCATTATTCTTACTACTTTCACCAACAACAGTAGTAAACTGAACTTTGGTCGGAGTAGTATCAACAGTCTGAGTATTAGGAGATGTAGAACTTGGAGTATAATCCACATGATCTCTCAATAAAACCACATCATCAACTTTGTCAGGATCTGAATAAGAAGAAGGACCGTGCAACGAACGAAACACACTATCATAATCAAAATTCTTGCCTGAACCAGAATGTATAGCGGGTTTATGACTTACAATCTTGACATTAGTACCCAAGTCAACCTTGCCTGTCTGTTTATTATATACCCGACGAATTGGAGTACCCGGTTTATAACCCATAAGAAATCCCTCTTCAACCTTTGGATCAAACTTTGACTGAGGAAGACATTTCAAAAAGGTACATGGAACACCAAATGGTTCAACATTCTGCAAATTTGGTTTCTTCTTATGTAAAAGTTCATAACAAGTCTTATTATGACTTTTAACAATCAAAACCCGATTTAAGATATGACATGCTGTATTCACTGCCTCCCCCCAAAACATAGTAGGGAGCCCTGAATCAGCAAGCATTGTTCTGGCTGTTTCGATTAGAGTCCTATTCTTTCTTTCAGCAACTCCATTTTGTTGTGGCTCATACGGTGCACTGAATTGATGTTGGATTCCTTTGGACATACAAAATACTTCCAAAGTTTTGTTCTTGAATTCAGTTCCGTTATCACTCCTGATTCTTTTAACCCTAACTCCATATACATTCTCAGTTTCAACAAAGAAATTTATTAAAATCTGTGGAGTTTCATCTTTCGTTTGTAGAAAGAATACCCATGAGAATCTTGAGTAATCATCAGTAACCACTAAACAATAATACATCCCACCTATACTTCTTACATTCACAGGGCCAAACAGATCCATGTGAAGTAACTCAAACGAGTTGGCAATAGAAATTTCTTGCTTCGGTTTATGAGAAGACTTTTACTGCTTACCTTTCAGACAAGGTACACACTTATCTTCCATTTCAAACCTCTTCATCGGAACACCTTCGACCAAACCATGTGCCACAATATGGTTCATCTTTCGAAAATGAATATGTCCCATCCTTCTATGCCATAACAACGATTCAGATTCATTTGCTTTACTTAACAAGCAAACTGGCTCCTTCGAATTATCAACACCTAATACAAGGCCATAGATGTCTTTCTTCCTAGGAGCTCTTAGTAGGATCCAGTCTTCAGGAATAACATATCCTGACTTCAAAATAAGTGCTTCTTTCTCAGTAAAATGGACATGATTACCCTTGTCACAAATCTGAGAAACACTCATTAGATTATGAGATAGTTGTTCCACATAATTAACTTTATCCAATGTAATTTTCCCATTGACAACATCACCTTGACCTGAGATATTGCCGCCCTTGGGACCAGCAAAACTAACATATGATCCATTTACATCAACATAATTGGACAAGAGCTTCTTGTCCCCTGTCATGTGCCGGGAGCATCCACTGTCAACATACCAAAGACTGATAGGCTTCCTTGGTTCTCCCTGCACAATTGACAATAGGATTTAGTTAGTTTTCATAGGGCACCCAAACCTTCTGAGGTTTAGGTTTGCCAGTCTCATCTTTCATCATTAATTGTGTCCAATATCCATTGCTCTTTGATGGAGCCTTGGATGACTGAGATGTCACCATTTTTCTATTACTTGGTGAATTGAAACGGGCTTTAGGAGAAGAATTCTATGGTGAACGTATACCAGACCTAGGTAATTGACTTCCTAATCGATCAAAAACCTTTGAAACATTCTCATTTCTACGAGGGGGTGACCGATTCTTATTAACCTGCTTATTCCAAGGTGAATTACTCCTATGAGGTGTGCGAGATCGACTCGGACTTCCATTTTCACGACTATTAATAGTATCATGTTGTGAATGTCCCTGTCTCTTAGGAGTCTTAGATCTATCCTTAGACAATACATCCTGTTCATTAACCTGATCCAGATTATTGAGAAGTTTGACATTATTCTGTGCATTAATATTATCTGGATGTCTTCTAGCATAATCCTCATAATATTTCTTCTTATATGCACTCATAAACTGTCTTGAACTGACTTGCTCCACTAGTTTACCCTTCCCATAACTTTTAGAAGTGTCAACATTGTCCATAGACTTAATTTGAGATATATTCCTAGTTTTCTTAGATTTCTTAAGTGGACAACTACTAGATACATGACCTTTCTCATGACAAGTAAAACATGATCTAATCAGATGTTTCTTAGGTTGGTCATATACTACTTCAGGGATTGGTATACCATAAGCCTTTAATTCAACAATTGTATCTAATCTCTGAACTGCTTCCTCCATAGTACGTACTGGTGTAAATGGTCCTATATTTCTATCCTTATATGGAATTTGTTCTTCTAACCATTTCTCTTTATCTTCTACACACCAGACCTTACTAATTTTGGATCTAGGGTTAATACTAGTTATAGGTACTTCTCTATCAAAGAATACTTCATCACTTGATTTTAGAGTATAGTACACAACTTTACTAGGATCAAAATCTAGTTCAATCTCAGTTCTTACTTCCTTATCATCTTGAACACTCAGGTTAACTTTATCTTTCCTAAGAATTAACACCTCATGTCTCAATTAAGACACCATTTTACACACATTAACAATTGAAAGAAACAACTACGATACCTTCTGATCAGCAGCCTTGCAATCTGCCATGTATGCAACAAAATCTTCAGTTATCATACCTTCAGGTATCTCAAATTCTTTCATCTGTTCTTCAATAATCTTTTCAGAATCCTCACTGTTAACATTTGAAGACTCAATTTTCTCTTCATCAGTCTTTATAGCAGTCATAAATTCACTCTCAGATATGATAATCTCAGCAACTTTCTTAACATTTTGCCTCATTGCTTCAGATGCACTCTCTTCACTGGTATTGTGAGTCCCAAATGTATAGATAGATAACAAACCCGACTGGCAAGTACAACTGATCTTGATGGACAAGTTCAGTTTACGATCCAGATATGGATAACAAGAAACAATTGATAGATATAAAATGCAAGAACAAATGGCAGAAACTATATAAGGATATATATAAATATAATCAAGTATGTAGCATTGAGACACGTTGTTTTCTTTTCAATGTATTTGATTTATTGATGTATAAACAAATACAAGGATTGTTGTGGAACAAAGATAAACACCCAAGTGTAAGTATCTAAACAATCCTGAAATACAAGTGATCTAATTAACTTGGAAATACTCGTAAGTTTACTTAGAGTATATCTCACAAGTTGCAATGCTAAGGTTTCAAGCGTTTTGCAAGTTGTGAGAGGACTTTGTATTTATAGACCAAGTCCATGATGATGTGGACAAGATCGTACAAATGTGGTTGTGTGCATTTAAGGAATTAAACCATAATTCCTTACATGCTGCACTTGGAAGAGTATATAAGTCACTTGATGTGACTTATAGTACTAGGTTCCAAGCCTATACTTTGTACCTTTTGTTAATAGGTAAATCTATTAACCGGATAAAGGTGTAAAGTAAAAGTCTTCCTCGTAATCAGTGTAAAGTGTTGTAAATACTTTACACTGAGATGCTTCAGTCTTGATCTGGTAGAATCACTCTTTTGCTCGCTTCTGAGATGATTCTCTTCTTCATACTTCAGTCTTTGACTTCAGAATGAATGCTTCAGATTTATCTCTATCTGAATTGAAGTGAAGCTTCAGTGAAGGAATTCTGAGACACCTCAGAATTCTGTACAAATGTCTTCACTAAACTTCAAGCTATTTCTGAACAAATTATACTTGGTCGATTTTCGACCTAACAAATTCCCCCTATTTGTTCTGAAATAGTGCATGCATCTCAGACTTCTATCTATACATGTTTGTAAGTCTGAAATGCAAGTTTTTGTTTAAGTTGTAAAAATTTTCTTAAGTACATCTTATAGATCATTGATGTCTCAGAATTTTACTTGTGGTTATTCTAACTTAAACTTATCATCTACTTATTGGTTACAAGATGCAACATATATATACACACTAAAATGAATGTTACAAATGTAAATATTTTACAAGTACATGATAATCTGAAAAGAAAACTACTTCTTGGCAGGCCTTGAACCAGAAGGTGCCTCAGTAGGTTTTCTCTTCAGTGGAGAATGATCCTTTTTGCCAAACAATCTGCTTTCAATTTCCACCTTGGCTTGCATCTTTTGTTGTATTCTTGCTAACCATGCACCAGTCAAGGCAGATTTTGGTTTCCCTTTCAGAACCTGGATCATCTCCATGTGCTCAGAAATCCCAAACTCGTGCACTGAAACCTGATGGTATTCTTCAGCTGCCCTTCCTTCTCTTTTAACAACCAAGTCAAAAAGCTTCAATCCATCAGCTTTTGCTACTTCCATATCAACTATCTTGGCTGGATGAGATCGATGCTTCATGTAATGCTCATATTGATCCCTTTCATGTTTTCTTTGAATTTCAACAGCATCATCAGACATTGGTTTGAAGGTAGAAAGATCAGCATCATGAACACTCTTTCTTGATGATCTAGGTCCAGTCACTTTGGGTTTAGAGGTTGGTCTGAGCAACTCTTTCTCAACATTCTGAACTTCGGCCAGAATTTCCTTCCTTTTTATCGCCATTTCTTTTTCTCTATTTTTCTTTAAGTCTTCAATGGACAACTTAAAGGTCAGACTTTCCAACTTTTGTTCCAGAGGAGAGTAGTTCATCCCACACTCATATTCCAGCATGTCAACTATAGCCTTTTGCACTCTTGGGTCATTTTTGATTTTCTGATATCTTTCCAATGATAACCCAAGAGCTGCAGCATCAATGTGATCAAGGGTCCCCATCTTTAGATGTTGTTCCCTTTCTCTTTCTTTGTTCTCCCTCCACATAATGAATTGGTTAGAAACCTGCTTTTGCAAAGTTTCCAACTTCTTACTATCAGCTTCAAGATTATGTAAGGGATAACCTTGCTCGTCTATATTTTCACCAACAACCATTCCAGAACCCTTATCACTTTTCTTTGGTTCTTCTTCTTGAACCTTGCCTTTTCCCTTATCCTTTTTCTGAAGTTGTTCCCCCTGAACTGAGGCACTACCAGAAGGTACCTCAGTTTGCCTCTTGGTTGCTTCGATTAGTTCTTGAGTACTGGCAAGCAAACCAATAGGCACACCACTTCCCCCTTTGGGAATCTCTGAAGGCAATCTAGCATAAAGATCAATTGTAGATTTAATTGCCTTCAGTGGTTCCCAACTTTGTTGTTCTAGACACTCACAAATACCTTTTGCCATTGTAGCAAACTGAGCCTTTAGTCTGAATGAAGAACTAAGGTTCAGTGCTTCTTTATCTTTCAAGTCCTTCAACATTTGTCTATCTTCTTCAGTGAAAGAAGCAGGGGGAGGAGGAGCAACAACCGTTTCCTTCTTCAGAAGAGTTAGAATTTCTTCTAATTGTTTTGACTGATTCTGAACTGAACCTTCAAGCTTGGAAACTGTATCTTTTACTTCATTTACAGCCTTTTCCACCTTGTCATTTGTGTCTTTGGTCAGTTCAGCAATCATCATTCTAACCTCTGCACCAACTTTCTGACTGACAGAATCTGAAATCTGAGCAGCTAGATTCTGAGATAGCTCAGACTTCAGATCTTCCACAATACCAGCACTGATAGAAGTCCCAAGTTCTTTCTCATTAACACTTGGCTTCTGAACCAACTCACGAACTTCATTTCCAACTAACCATAAACTCTTGCTTCAACAACTCAACACTAGATGTCAAGTTCGCAACCACCGAAGCTTGCACATCTCTCTTTGTCAACTTGAAGGCTTCTCTGATTGCAGAGCTCACCTTGTTGCAAGTCATCACAAGCTCATTCAGCTTCCCAACCACTAGTCCTTCATTACCAGCAACTTTGGTTAACTCAGTTCCAAGGAACATCTGAGCACCTTTCATATCAGCCAAGGAACTAGTGTTGGCAGTTAGAGATTTGGTTAAGTCCTCCACCCTAAAAATAAGGCCTTGGACTTCGGTTTGTGTTTTCTCTAACTGTGCTTCTATATTCAAAGGAGGTGGGGGTTGTGTAGAAGCAGGAGCCACAAATGGTAAACTTCCAAGCCCTTTAAGTACCTTGTTCATTTGAATGTCCGTTGGACTCTCAGATTCTGTCTCAGAATCCAAGTCCTTCTCTGAAGGGGCATCATAGTTGATTGGTGGTGGTATGTTGTGAATTTGGGGGTGTAGAAATTGAAGTGATGGAGTGAAAGATGGATCGGTTACATATGCGGGAGTGGTACCTGGTGGAAAGATTGGATTTTGGTGAGATGGTGGTGGTGGAACATAAGGCTCATTTTGTTGTTCTGGTTGGATTTCTGGGGGAGGAGGAGGGGCGTTTGCGAGGATGGGGGCTGGCTCAGAATCAGATAGATTTGCCTCCAATAGTTCCTCGTCAAACTCAAAGTCAGCAAGAGAATCAAGATTCTCCTGAGGTAGCTCATCGTCATCCCAGAAAGCATTCACTTTTACGATCTGGTCAGATATGCCTTGGTTTGGGTCACTAGTACCCTCACCAGATTCTGGTTCAACATCTGCAGAAGCAGGTGCATCGTCACCAGATTCAACGATTTGTACAATCGTAGGTACACTAACGGGTCCCACATTCTTTTGTGGCCCACTTAGTGACCTTTCTGGACCAGCTAGTGTGGCTAAAACAGTTTTAGTAAATACCTGAAGCATAGCAGAGGAGAGTTCAGGCTCATCTTCAGTAATGGTTGCCTTTGAGAAATCTCTGCCATATTCAGGTACAGAAGCTTCAGGTCCAGCTTGATTATAAGCTTCTCCAAGGATGTCCATAAAACCA
>CM067169.1:75210880-75334138 GCA_034093135.1 Erigeron breviscapus | reverse complement strand
ATTTGTCAATCTTATGGTCGAAGTCACGTCAGCTCCCTCCATCTGTCTAGCCACCTCATCCCATATCTCCTTGGCTGTATCATAAGAATCAACAGAGCCATAGATTTCATCCGGTAGGGCTTTGTATAGGCATGACCTAGCTCTGTTATCTGCAGCTGTTCGATCCTTTTGTTCAGCATTCAACAGATCAGGAGTCAGAATAATTGCATCAGTAGTGGGATGACGATGAACGGCAAGTCCATTAAGGATGGAATCTTTCATCATGTGACCATTTGTCTGACTTTCCACATAGTCCATAAATCGTTTCTTCCATAGTCCGTAAGAACCACGGTAGAGAACTGGAGGTCTTGTATCTGAACCCAATGCCAATGCTTCACGAGAAGCCATTAGAGATTGATTTGATTTGAAAAATTGAATTGAATTTATAATGGCAAATGAAACGATCTTGGTAAGATCAGGAAATGAAACGATCTTGAGTTAACCAGGAAATGAAACGATCTTTGAGAAGAACTGGTAATGAAACGATCTTGAGAAGAACAAGAAATGAAACGATCTTTGAGAAAATCGTTCTGGGTGAGATCGTATTAAGTAAGATCGTCTTAGAATTTTAATGAAATTTGGTTAAGTATAGAAATTGAAACGATCTTAAAAATGAAACGGTCTTGAAAAATAAAACGGTCTTGAAATGAAAATGATCTGAAAATGAAATGATCTTGATGTGAAACGGTCTTGAATAAAAGTGATTTTGGTTTGAAATTATTCAAGGAAATGAGACGATCTTGGTGAAGATCGTCTTGGGTTTTGAAGGTATGAAACGGTCTTGGTGAAGATCGTCTTAGGTTTTAAGAAATGAAACGATCTTGATTGAAGATCGTTTTAGATTTCTTCCCCAAAACTTCTAAGTATTTGAAATGACCCAACCAATCCTTTCGGATTAATTAGCCAGAAACAAACACTACCACAACACACTCTTGTTTAAAACGATCTTGTGAGGATCGTCTAACAAGTCACAAATCACTGGAACTAAAACGATCTTAGGAAGATCGTCCTAGTGAAGATCGTCTTGGTCATCTTCTTCATCTCAACAGTTTTCCAGAAAAACTCCATTAACAACTTTTTAAAACTTCAATATCTTTGAATTACTAGGAGTTAGATCACGAAATAACTGGCAAACTGTTTGAATTCATGTCCGCAACAAAATTATGAACAAACTTCAACACAAAACACAACAGCTTCAAATCCCTCAAAATTCGCGCCAAAACTCAAAATTCAATCTCGAGATTTAGATTGAATTGGAACTTGAAACTTGACAGATTTATGTTTTCAACAACCACAAATCTAATGGTGAACAAACAATTGTGATTTTATGTGATTTGAAGTGTGAATTTTGATGAACCAGTAGGTGAAAAGTTCGAACAGAATTTGTGAATAAATTTGATTTTGATGAATTTGTGAATGAATTCAGGTATGGATCGTCATCAGATCGATGTTTTTCTCTGATACCACTTGTTATAACACGATTTTAACTACTGAATTCAATTCATCAATGGTGGATTTGGTGAGTGTGTGTTCTTGGTGTTTGTGTGTGTTTTGAGAGAGAATTGTGTAACCGTGTGTAGATCTGGTATTAAAGTTTTGAGGTCACTGAAAGTTATGACAAAGTTATGTGTAAAAGTTATGATCTCTAAGGTATGAGAGGGCTATTTATAGTCTAATTACACAATTATGCTAATTGTCACAATTAGCCCCTCAACCTTAGTGATCATTTATCTATGACTTAACAACAAGAAATTCCTCTAATCTAGATTACAATTTATCACTATTTTTGGATTTCTAACAGAAGTTTTCCGGCGAGGTAGTTGAACTTTCCGGCGAAGTGGTTACTGTTCATCATTGTTTCTGAAAACCTCATTTGCGGAGGTCACAAATCTTCCATTTGCCGAACTCGTTCACAAGTCGTTGTTGCCATTTGCAGAAGTAACCGGTCACCAAAGTACCCATTTGCCGAGTTGGTTTTGCACTATTTGCAGAAGTCAAGTCGACTATCCGTGTTTGCAGAGCTAACCGACCTCCCAATCCTCGTGTTTACCGAAGTGAATTCTCGACCAGCATCATCATACTCGCATTTGCCGACTTACCTGATCACTCGTACCCGTGTTTGCAGAGCTAACCGAACAACCAAAACACCTTGTAACCAAGTCATTCCAAAACACCCATTTGCCGAGCTCCCAGCTCGGCACTCAATACAACTCGTGCAACACTTAGTATTTTTCAGTCGAACCACTCATTTGCCGAGCTAATTGCTCTGCAAATCACCATTTCAAGCATTACTTAACCAAAATTTCTCCAAAACCCCATTTGCAGAGCTCTATTCTCTGCAAATCAACCATTTGTCCTAAACTTCACCGATTCTCAACCCGAACCCCCCATTTGCAGAACAAATTGCTCGGCATCCTTTACTTTTGTCACTTGGAAACTTTTTCGACCAAGATTTTCTATTTCAACTAGACGCCGAGATTTTTGCTCGGCATACCATTCAAACAGAACTTTTCTCATTTTAACCATTTGCCGAGCAATAAGCTCGGCAAACAGTTCAAATAGACCAAAATTTCAAGAAATTTTTTTTAAGTCTTTTCCAAATAAATTTTAACACTTACTCTTTGTTGGTGTGAAATTTGTGAAAAACGTTTTTTGAACACCCCATTTGCCGAGATATTTGCTCGGCAAATAGCATTTTCGATCTTCAAAGACTTGAACCTTGGCTGTTCTCGTTTTGTGCTTGCTTGATTCATTTGATATTTGGTTGTTCACTGTGGTTACTTGAGTCTCATTTTTGATAATATTTGTGGGTTATTTTTCTGTTTGTGTTTTGTCCGGAAGATAGACAGAAAGTAAGAAAGGATTAATTTGTTTTGTGAGTAAAAGAAAGAAGAAAAACGGACTGAATTTTTTTGTGAATGTGTTGAGTACGTTAGCTGTCATCTCGTGATTTTCTTTTAGTTTTCCAAATTCTTGGTCAACATTTTAAATATAATAATAATAAAAAAAAAAAATTAAGATATAAGCATGTGCTATGAACTATCAAAAGCAAGTGGATAGTGTGCCATCTAAGTCAAAATCAGAACACGCGTGCCTTTTTGGTGTTGCATAGTCACGTCAAATTTTTTTTGTTTAATCAATTGTCTTCAATTTGAGCTGTCATAAATTGAAACAATTTTTTTCACTTTAATTCACGTGATTGAAAATTCATGAGTTTATGTTCAATATTTTTTAATTTTGTTCAAATATTAGCCTTAGTCAATTTTTGTTGTCACGTGATCTATCTAGTACTATTTTTCACTTTGAATTTGGTAACATCCTAAAGTGATTATTTTTTTTTACGTGATTTTATATTGTCAAATTTGAAGTCTAGTAATATCTGTACTTGTCAATTGGACTTCAACTGATATATATTTTTTGGACTCAAATTTGTGTTGGGCTTTAGTGTACAATTACTTAGGCTTATATTTCATTTTGGACTAAAGTTTTTGGTCATTTTAATTGGGCTAGTTTTGTTTGTTGGACTAAAAATTTAATTGGGCTAAATTTTTAAGGTCTTGTCTTGAATTGTTCTTTTATTGGTTTGTCGTCAAGTTTTGATTCAAAATGTCAACTACAATACCGAATAAGTTTGTTGAGACAGTGTTAGATGCTTTGATGAGTAAAGAGTCACTTTGGGTGAGAATTGAACCAATAATGACACAATACAAAAGTTTTCAACTTGAAATTGACCAACTCAAATCTGAAAACAAAGAGCTCAAATCTGCAAATGATCTCATTTTGTCCAACATGGAAAGTCTTCAAAAAGAAAATGATCATTTGCAATCAAAGATTTTCAAATTAACAAATGAGTTGGACAATTTTTCCAAAGAGTTCAATAAAATTATTTTGGACAATCAATCAAACGAACTTGTTTGGCAACAAAAGATTTCTGAGCTAAACGATGAGTTGCGAAACAAGTCCACCATTTTTGAGACCACACTTGAAAAAGAAAAATCCACTTTTTGTGCTAAAATCAAGTGTCTTGAATCTGACCTTCCCAAAGTCATGATTGATGTTTGTACTCAAACTAATTGTCCTATGTTTGTGAATTCTTCTGTGCAGACTGATTGTGATAAGGTTGAGACTGTTGAAACTTCTATTCAGACTAATCCTGATGTTCCAAAGAAGGTTTACAGGGGTAAATCTTCAAAACCTTTTGAAAGAAAGGTTTCTCAGTTTACCAATTACTCCTTACAAAAGGGTAAGAAGTACACTAAGAAACCAAATGTTGATGGAACAACTACTTTAGTGTCTTTTCTATCATTCGAGGATAATTCATCACACATTTCTCAAGCAAAATCTCAATTGACTAAATCTAAATGGAAACCGATTTCAAAAGATAAGTCAGTTGAGTCAAAATCATTCAAATATTCATTTTCGGAACTTTTTGATCTTGCACCAAAACCTGTGAAAGCAGTTGTGCAAAAAGTGAATGATTTTGCTTCGAAAAATCATTTTTCAACTCAATCTACCAAGATTGGAAGCTTTTCAAAGAAATCAAATGATTTTTCACCGTTGCTTCCACGAAAAATCTTTTCAACTAAACCACCGGGTTTTAGTTCATCGTGGAATGCAACTTCTATTATTTTTTTTTTTTTTTTTATCCAAAAGCAAGTACGTTTTTTTTTTTTTTTTTTTTTTTTTTTTTTTTGTTTTTTTTTAGTTCTCCGTGGAATGCAACTTCTATTCATCAAATCGATGAGACTTATATTTGGACTTTCAAGAATTCAAAAACCATTGGACCCAATCTCAAATGGGTTCCAAAAGTGATTTCCAAGTGATTTGATGAATAGTGGCTTATGCACATATCAGTGTATAACCCGTTCTAAAACAGTTTTCGTAATTTCATTCCTTTTAGAAAAATTCAAAAAGATTTTCATTTTCTTATTTTTAGAAAAATCCAAAAAGATTTTCATTTTCTTATTTTGAAAAATCCAAAAAGATTTTCTCTTCTCATCATTTTGTTTATTTTCTTTGTCTTTGAGTTTCTCACAATGTTTTGGATGAGATGCAAGGCATCGAACGCCTTTGTGTACTGCCTTTGTTGTCTCATTTTTAATGTTTGTGAGCAACTTTTAAACCTTTTACTCACCCTTTATATGCAAAAACTTTATTTATATCATGCATATATTTAGGGGGAGTTTGTTTATAAAACCAAAACTTCCAAGTGTTTAAACTCATTTTCCATTTTAAAACACTTTGGAAGATTTTCAAACCATTTTCGATCATCTTTATTGAAGTTCGGTGTTATATTTGCACATGAGAGTTTAGGCCACTCATAAAAACTCCATGATCTTGTCATCGCCGATGAGATCTAACCCCGGAGTTATATTCTCAATCTTAGATTATGAGGGTTTATGAGTGTGATGATGTTTGTGCAACTAGGACATGAGGGAGTAGTCGAAAAGTGAGAGGTTAAGGTGAAAAAGATGATGTGAGAAAGGGCTAAAAGAAATGATCGCCCTCCCCAAAATTCTCAAAAAGCCGGGTCAACACGTTTCTATCGGATTTCATATGTTGATTTCTCGATATTGAAGAAGACTTCATGGACCCAGTGAAGCAATGCACATCTTTACCTAACCACTCAAGTATTTCTTAACAAATACTTGTTTTATTCTCACAGAGATTTTCACATTTCTATCGACTCTTCATTTGGAAGACGTTGATATTGAAAAAGGGAGACACTCTGCTCCGGTCCCCGACTTCATTTGATCACTATTGAGTCTAGAGCGTACTTGAATATATCTTTTATTTGACTAGGACAAAATTAGTCTTTATATGTCTTTGTGACATTGCATATCTTTGTGATATTGCCGGAACATTCGTAGTGATCATATTTTTGATATTCCACGATGATCGTATGGAAATCCTACCAATGCTAACATCTTTTCCAACGTTGAACGTAGGTCTCACATTTTCATTCTATGAATTTGTTGAGTAAACGAGAAGTCTATGTGACCTCGGATTTATTTCCCAAAAGTCTTTGAGGATAGTAAGACATGGTTATTGAATGCCTTTGTGACACTGACCATGAATTACATTCTTTAAAGCAATCTATCAGTTGAAAAGCCATAGACCGAACCATTTAGAGATAAGCTTTGTGCATTTCTCAATGATAATGGGAAGTCCTAAAAATAGTAATCGTATTTTTAGGCCACACCATCAATCCTTTTGATTTTTGGTTGTGTTAACGGATCATTTTTATCCGGATTTCATTTCTCTTCACACAAACACAAAGAACACAAACACCCTATTAAAATCTTTTTCCAAAACCGCAACCTTACATTCTAGTTCACCAATAGGTTCATTGGGAATTGGGAATTGGGTTGGGTTACTAATTTGGTTGAATATTGTTTGTTGTGATCTGTTGATGCTATCAATCATTATTGGGAATTGGGAATTGGGAATTGGGAATTGGGAATTGGGAATTGGGAATTGGGAATTGGGAATTGGGAATTGGGAATTGGGAATTGGGAATTGGGAATTGGGAATTGGGAATTGGGAATTGGGAATTGGGAATTGGGAATTGGGAATTGGGAATTGGGAATTGGGAATTGGGAATTGGGAATTGGGAATTGGGAATTGGGAATTGGGAATTGGGAATTGGGAATTGGGAATTGGGAATTGGGAATTGGGAATTGGGAATTGGGAATTGGGAATTGGGAATTGGGAATTGGGAATTGGGAATTGGGAATTGGGAATTGGGAATTGGGAATTGGGAATTGGGAATTGGGAATTGGGAATTGGGAATTGGGAATTGGGAATTGGGAATTGGGAATTGGGAATTGGGAATTGGGAATTGGGAATTGGGAATTGGGAATTGGGAATTGGGAATTGGGAATTGGGAATTGGGAATTGGGAATTGGGAATTGGGAATTGGGAATTGGGAATTGGGAATTGGGAATTGGGAATTGGGAATTGGGAATTGGGAATTGGGAATTGGGAATTGGGAATTGGGAATTGGGAATTGGGAATTGGGAATTGGGAATTGGGAATTGGGAATTGGGAATTGGGAATTGGGAATTGGGAATTGGGAATTGGGAATTGGGAATTGGGAATTGGGAATTGGGAATTGGGAATTGGGAATTGGGAATTGGGAATTGGGAATTGGGAATTGGGAATTGGGAATTGGGAATTGGGAATTGGGAATTGGGAATTGGGAATTGGGAATTGGGAATTGGGAATTGGGAATTGGGAATTGGGAATTGGGAATTGGGAATTGGGAATTGGGAATTGGGAATTGGGAATTGGGAATTGGGAATTGGGAATTGGGAATTGGGAATTGGGAATTGGGAATTGGGAATTGGGAATTGGGAATTGGGAATTGGGAATTGGGAATTGGGAATTGGGAATTGGGAATTGGGAATTGGGAATTGGGAATTGGGAATTGGGAATTGGGAATTGGGAATTGGGAATTGGGAATTGGGAATTGGGAATTGGGAATTGGGAATTGGGAATTGGGAATTGGGAATTGGGAATTGGGAATTGGGAATTGGGAATTGGGAATTGGGAATTGGGAATTGGGAATTGGGAATTGGGAATTGGGAATTGGGAATTGGGAATTGGGAATTGGGAATTGGGAATTGGGAATTGGGAATTGGGAATTGGGAATTGGGAATTGGGAATTGGGAATTGGGAATTGGGAATTGGGAATTGGGAATTGGGAATTGGGAATTGGGAATTGGGAATTGGGAATTGGGAATTGGGAATTGGGAATTGGGAATTGGGAATTGGGAATTGGGAATTGGGAATTGGGAATTGGGAATTGGGAATTGGGAATTGGGAATTGGGAATTGGGAATTGGGAATTGGGAATTGGGAATTGGGAATTGGGAATTGGGAATTGGGAATTGGGAATTGGGAATTGGGAATTGGGAATTGGGAATTGGGAATTGGGAATTGGGAATTGGGAATTGGGAATTGGGAATTGGGAATTGGGAATTGGGAATTGGGAATTGGGAATTGGGAATTGGGAATTGGGAATTGGGAATTGGGAATTGGGAATTGGGAATTGGGAATTGGGAATTGGGAATTGGGAATTGGGAATTGGGAATTGGGAATTGGGAATTGGGAATTGGGAATTGGGAATTGGGAATTGGGAATTGGGAATTGGGAATTGGGAATTGGGAATTGGGAATTGGGAATTGGGAATTGGGAATTGGGAATTGGGAATTGGGAATTGGGAATTGGGAATTGGGAATTGGGAATTGGGAATTGGGAATTGGGAATTGGGAATTGGGAATTGGGAATTGGGAATTGGGAATTGGGAATTGGGAATTGGGAATTGGGAATTGGGAATTGGGAATTGGGAATTGGGAATTGGGAATTGGGAATTGGGAATTGGGAATTGGGAATTGGGAATTGGGAATTGGGAATTGGGAATTGGGAATTGGGAATTGGGAATTGGGAATTGGGAATTGGGAATTGGGAATTGGGAATTGGGAATTGGGAATTGGGAATTGGGAATTGGGAATTGGGAATTGGGAATTGGGAATTGGGAATTGGGAATTGGGAATTGGGAATTGGGAATTGGGAATTGGGAATTGGGAATTGGGAATTGGGAATTGGGAATTGGGAATTGGGAATTGGGAATTGGGAATTGGGAATTGGGAATTGGGAATTGGGAATTGGGAATTGGGAATTGGGAATTGGGAATTGGGAATTGGGAATTGGGAATTGGGAATTGGGAATTGGGAATTGGGAATTGGGAATTGGGAATTGGGAATTGGGAATTGGGAATTGGGAATTGGGAATTGGGAATTGGGAATTGGGAATTGGGAATTGGGAATTGGGAATTGGGAATTGGGAATTGGGAATTGGGAATTGGGAATTGGGAATTGGGAATTGGGAATTGGGAATTGGGAATTGGGAATTGGGAATTGGGAATTGGGAATTGGGAATTGGGAATTGGGAATTGGGAATTGGGAATTGGGAATTGGGAATTGGGAATTGGGAATTGGGAATTGGGAATTGGGAATTGGGAATTGGGAATTGGGAATTGGGAATTGGGAATTGGGAATTGGGAATTGGGAATTGGGAATTGGGAATTGGGAATTGGGAATTGGGAATTGGGAATTGGGAATTGGGAATTGGGAATTGGGAATTGGGAATTGGGAAGAATAAGTTGGTCAAAAAATTGAGTGCTCCAAGATAATTGTTGATTCAAAGACAAGTTCGATCAAGAATTGAAGTTTTAAAGTCAAATCAAATTTCTGCATTCCAAAACCAAGCTTCCGCATAGCCAAGAGAATTCAAAGATAATCAAGCTTCCGCATCCAAAAGAATTCAAGGAATTCAAAGTCAAAACCAAGCTTCCGCATGCTACTCAAAGTTCAAGTAACTTCTCCAAGCAACATCAAGTTGAAATCAACATTCAAAAGTTCAAGTTGTGAAAGCTCAAAAGCTACAAAGATTTCAAAGATGCTTCCAAAGTATTCAAAGTTGCAAGAGAAGATCAAGATTTAATAAGTCATCGTCAAATATATTTGTTTGTTGAGAAGATTTAAAGTCAAGGTTGATACAAGACATTGAAGACAATGAGAAAGTTTCAAAGTCCAATCAACATTGAAGATTTTCAACAAATGGGCTCATCATGTTATTTAAAGACCGAAGACGATGCAACATTTACAATTCAACACCAAGGGGGAGATTGTTAGAAATATAAATGGTGTTAAATTGTAATATTTCTAGTTATATAAGGGGTATTAGTGCTAATTAGATGATAGGTATAAATACCCCTTCCTTAATCATTTGTAAAGAAGCTTTTGACATAATTCCATAGTTACTTCTCTCTAAACTTATACTTTCTCTCTCTACTTCATCTTCAACCTCCCTTTCACACACAAACACACTTTACACACACTAACCTAAAACCTCCATTAAACCTTCAATTAAGCTCATTTCTATTTCTATCAAAATCCACTACTGGTGGATGTCATTTCCTTGGTGGCAAACTGGTCAGCTGGACCAGTAAGAAGCAAACTTCAGTTTCATTGTCCACTGCTGAAGCTGAATACGTGTCTGCAGCCAGTTGTTGTGCTCAGATACTCTGGATGAAGAACCAGTTGCTTGATTATGGTATTAAGTACTCAAAGACCCCAATCTTTTGTGATAATACCAGTGCCATTGCTATCTCGAACAATCCAGTCATGCACTCCAAAACGAAGCACATTGATCTCAGGTATCATTTCATTCGTGATCATATTATGAAAAACAACATTGAACTCCATTTTATTCCCACTGACAAACAACTCGCTGACATTTTTACTAAACCTCTGGATGTCAAAACTTTTGAATATTTTGTTGGTGAGTTGGGAATGTTAAACCCTTAAATCTGGAACCTTGGTATTGAATGCCATTGTGTACTACTGAGGATTTCTGGATCAACATTCCAAGGGGAAAGACTTGAAAGATATTTTTGCTCTTAAAAATGTTTTAAGTTCAGGGGGAATTTATTAATTTATTTTCTCACTGGACAAATTCTTCAGAAAATATTACTGGTACTTTACTGGAGTGTCCAGTCAACCTCCAGATGCACTGAAATAAGTCATAATATTTTTTAAATACTTGGTTATTGTGCGTGCCACGTAAGCAAACTTTTTAAAGATATTTATAATCCTACGTGGCATGTAAATTTTTTCAAAGAAATGATGGTATTTTTACCTTGGGAAAACAAAAAGTGCAACTTGATACTGTTTGTGGGCTGTAAACCGTCACACATTTATGTGTAATGTGATGTAATTAATGCGGATCTCAGAACCTCGATCAAAATTATATTTGATAATTTCAAATTAAACCGTTTGAGTTCCACATTCTCTCTCCTATATATACCCACTTTCAATTTCATTTACATTTACTTCGAACATATTTACTCCCAAATCTTTCAAATTCCTTCATTTCTTCATTCAATTTTCATCAATTCTTCATCATTCTTCATCATTCTTCATCAATTCTTCATCAATTCTTCATCAATTCTTCATCATTCTTCATCAATTCTTCATCAATTCTTCATCAATTCTTCATCAATTCTTCATCAATTCTTCATCATTCTTCATCAATTCTTCATCAATTCTTCATCAATTCTTCATCAATTCTTCATCAATTCTTCATCAATTCTTCATCAATTCTTCATCAATTCTTCATAATTCTTCATCAATTCTTCATCAATTCTTCATCAATTCTTCATAATTCTTCATCAATTCTTCATCAATTCTTCATCAATTCTTCATCAATTCTTCATCAATTCTTCATCAATTCTTCATCAATTCTTCATAATTCTTCATCAATTCTTCATCAATTCTTCATCAATTCTTCATCAATCATAATCATCTCTCATATTTACTCCATTTTCATTCAATTCTTCATCAATTCTTCATCAAAACCCTAAATATTCAATTTCATCTTCATCTATTCATCATAAAATGGCACCAAGACAATACAAATCGCTTAAAAATCTGCTCGCTGCTGAATATGCTCCAACTGAAAATGTTGATAAGGCACCCCATATCACTCTTGAGGCTAAGGCCATAAGGATAAACATGAATAACTGGATGGCCAGACTTTCACTTTCCAGTGTTCATGATGCCCAATCTGTTATTGGGAGATTAAATACATTTTTTCTCTCTCTACTTCATCTTCAACCTCCCTTTCACACACAAACACACTTTACACACACTAACCTAAAACCTCCATTAAACCTTCAATTAAGCTCATTTCTATTTCTATCAAAATCCACTACTGGTGGATGTCATTTCCTTGGTGGCAAACTGGTCAGCTGGACCAGTAAGAAGCAAACTTCAGTTTCATTGTCCACTGCTGAAGCTGAATACGTGTCTGCAGCCAGTTGTTGTGCTCAGATACTCTGGATGAAGAACCAGTTGCTTGATTATGGTATTAAGTACTCAAAGACCCCAATCTTTTGTGATAATACCAGTGCCATTGCTATCTCGAACAATCCAGTCATGCACTCCAAAACGAAGCACATTGATCTCAGGTATCATTTCATTCGTGATCATATTATGAAAAACAACATTGAACTCCATTTTATTCCCACTGACAAACAACTCGCTGACATTTTTACTAAACCTCTGGATGTCAAAACTTTTGAATATTTTGTTGGTGAGTTGGGAATGTTAAACCCTTAAATCTGGAACCTTGGTATTGAATGCCATTGTGTACTTCTGAGGATTTCTGGATCAACATTCCAAGGGGAAAGACTTGAAAGATATTTTTGCTCTTAAAAATGTTTTAAGTTCAGGGGGAATTTATTAATTTATTTTCTCACTGGACAAATTCTTCAGAAAATATTACTGGTACTTTACTGGAGTGTCCAGTCAACCTCCAGATGCACTGAAATAAGTCATAATATTTTTTAAATACTTGGTTATTGTGCGTGCCACGTAAGCAAACTTTTTAAAGATATTTATAATCCTACGTGGCATGTAAATTTTTTCAAAGAAATGATGGTATTTTTACCTTGGGAAAACAAAAAGTGCAACTTGATACTGTTTGTGGGCTGTAAACCGTCACACATTTATGTGTGATGTGATGTAATTAATGCGGATCTCAGAACCTCGATCAAAATTATATTTGATAATTTCAAATTAAACCGTTTGAGTTCCCACATTCAAATGGTTTTACTGGTACTTTACTGGAGTGTCCAGTCAACCTCCAGATGCACTGAAATAAGTCATAATATTTTTTAAATACTTGGTCATTGTGCGTGCCACGTAAGCAAACTTTTTAAAGATATTTATAATCCTACGTGGCATGTAATTTTTTCAAAGAAATGATGGTATTTTTACCTTGGGAAAACAAAAAGTGCAACTTGATACTGTTTGTGGGCTGTAAACCGTCACACATTTATGTGTGATGTGATGTAATTAATGCGGATCTCAGAACCTCGATCAAAATTATATTTGATAATTTCAAATTAAACCGTTTGAGTTCCACATTCTCTCTCCTATATATACCCACTTTCAATTTCATTTACATTTACTTCGAACATATTTACTCCCAAATCTTTCAAATTCCTTCATTTACTTCTTCATTCAATTTTCCAATTATTTATCTCTCTTATTTCTCTCAATTCTTCATCAATTCTTCATCAATTCTTCATCAATTCTTCATCAATTCTTCATCAATTCTTCATCAATTCTTCATCAATTCTTCATCAATTCTTCATCAATTCTTCATCAATTCTTCATCAATTCTTCATCAATTCTTCATCAATTCTTCATCAATTCTTCATAATTCTTCATCAATTCTTCATCAATTCTTCATCAATTCTTCATCAATTCTTCATATTCTTCATCAATTCTTCATCAATTCTTCATCAATTCTTCATCAATTCTTCATCAATTCTTCATCAATTCTTCATCAATTCTTCATCAATTCTTCATAATTCTTCATCATTCTTCATCAATTCTTCATCAATTCTTCATCAATTCTTCATCAATTCTTCATCAATTCTTCATCAATTCTTCATCAATTCTTCATCAATTCTTCATCAATTCTTCATCAATTCTTCATAATTCTTCATCAATTCTTCATCAATTCTTCATCAATTCTTCATCAATTCTTCATCAATTCTTCATCAATTCTTCATCAATTCTTCATCAATTCTTCATCAATTCTTCATCAATTCTTCATCAATTCTTCATCTTCTTCATCAATTCTTCATCAATTTTCATCAATTCTCATCAATTCTCTCATATTTACTCCATTTCTTCATTCAATTCTTCATCAATTCTTCATCAAAACCCTAAATTTTCAATTTCATTTACATTTACTTCGAACATATTTACTCCCAAATCTTTCAAATTCCTTCATTTATTTCTTCATTCAATTTCCAATCATAATCATCTCTCATATTTACTCCATTTCCATTCAATTTCAATTCTTCATCAATTCTTCATCAAAACCCTAAATATTCAATTTCATCTTCATCTATTCATCATAAAATGGCACCAAGACAATACAAATCGCTTAAAAATCTGCTCGCTGCTGAATATGCTCCAACTGAAAATGTTGATAAGGCACCCCATATCACTCTTGAGGCTAAGGCCATAAGGATAAACATGAATAACTGGATGGCCAGACTTTCACTTTCCAGTGTTCATGATGCCTCAATCTGTTATTGGGAGATTAAATACATTTTTTCTCTCATGTCCTTTATATGGTGCTCTAACCTTAAATCCAGGAAGGATGTACCACGATTACCTTTGTGAATTCTGGTACACTGCACAATATGATGATACAACTTCATCAATCACTTATTCTCTGAAGGGAGGTACCAGATCCTTGGGTTTCACAGTTAGTTTACTCAGGTCTGTTCTACAGTTAAATTATTTTGAACAGAATGAGTTGCCCATTGAACTTCCCTCTGGTATCAATACAAGGGAAGTGTGCAGACTGATGGGGCACACAGATATTGTGGATGAGCATGGCCAGCTATCCAGGAAGGGAACAATATACATGAGCAAACTGACAGACTCATGGAGATACTTCTTCACGCACATCGTTGAATGCTTGGGAGGCAGTTCTGGAGGGTTAGACCAGATAAATCAAACTCATCTCCAGATTGCCTACTGCCTCTGGTTTGGACTTAGAGTGGATTTTGCTCAGATCCTGTTTGATGATCTGGTAGAGCGTCTTAGAGTGAAAGGTAGAAAAGCCTTTGTTCCATATATCCGTTTCCTTTCACTGATGTTTAAAAGAGCTCTTGGAGACCAGTATGATTATGAAACTACTCACTTTTCTGTGAGTGAGTATATGAGGGATCTGACCAACCTAAGATCTCCATTGAATGAGGTAGATATTCCTCAGTCCATGCTCTCTTTTCAAAGGGAAGAAGTTGAAGTGGCTCCAGGTAGAGGTCAAGCTGGTGAAGGACCCTCTGGTGACCAAGATGTACAGATCATAGAAGCTGTACAACCCATTAGACAAGTGGCTCCTGAAGGACAAGGACCAGAAAATGTTGAACCTTCCAGACGACCTAGATCAAACAGGCGTCTGATGAGAGCTGGAGTACAGGTGAATCCTGAAAGACATCCTGGTGATGTAATGAATTTGGACGGGTCTCCGATCTTTGAACCTGAAGAGAATGTTGAGCAGGTTATTGAGCAAGAGAATGTACAAGTTATTGGGCAGGTGACTGATGAACAGATAGATAATGTGGCTCAGATTATTGAGCAGGTTGTTGAGCAGGTCGAACAAGATGTTCAGCCTGATGAACAAGTATCTGGTGAGCAAGAGGCTCAGATCGATTTGAATGTTGAAGCAAGTGAGCAGGCTGGTGAACTGGTTGGTGCTCAGGCTGGTGAAACAAATGTTGGTGAAATGTTTTGGGATGAGGCTGATTCTCCCATGTCAGAAGATCAAAATTTTGATGTTAATATGAACTTTCTGGGTGAGGATGTTGTACAAGTTGAAAGTCTACCAGAAATGCCACCACCTCCACCAGAAACAAATATTCCTCCACCAGAAACAAATATTCCTCCACCAGAATCAAACATTCCTCCACCAGAATCAGAAATGCCACCACCCCCATCAAACATGCCACCACCACCACCACCTTCAATTCCACAATCCACTTCTTACTTCAATCCATTCACAATCCAAACTTCACAAACTCAACCTCCACCAATTGAAACTCCAGTCGAGATATCTGAACAAGGTGCGCTGGACTCAACAGTTGTAACATCTGAAGCTGCAACTGAAGAGGTCTGGGCACAAGTACCTCTTATGACCAGATTTCCTTCCACTCTTGAACCTCCCAGTGGTCTCTCCACTTCATCTTCTGCCGAGGTCCAAGGCCTTTTTAATAAGGTGGCGGACCTGGAGAGATCACTCCAGACTTCATCGCAGGTTATTTCAGACTTTAAATCTTTATTATCAAATAACCTTGCATTTGAGATGAATGTGTTTGCTGGGAATGAGAAGCTTGTTTATGAGAAGCTTGATGAACTGGTACTGGCCACAAACAATAATACTGAAAATTTCAAAGTGGCAGTCCAGGGATTGGAGACAAGGCTGGTGAACTCTGTTCAGACTGCAGTGACTGGTGAACTTGTTCAACCACTGGCAGGTCTGAAAGAAGAGGTTCAGAAGTTGGTTACCAGGATAAGTTCTCTGGAGAGCAGGTCCACACTTGATCAGGCTGCTGTTGTTAGCACGATTAGTGATGAATGCACAAAGAAGTTCAGAAACAGTATGCTGAAAGAAATATCTGAAGAAATTTCTGAGACTGTTCTTCGAACTCTTCAAGATGGGCTGTTACCCCAAGTGGAGAAGTTGATGGAAGAAAAATTGCCAAAACACTTGCCTAAAGAAGTTGAAACTGTTAAAAAGGAAGTGCAGGCACTTAAGAAAATTATGACTAATACAACTCCAGTGGCTGGAAGAACCTTTGGTGCACTGGACAGACATATGCTAGAACAATTATGGAATGATCTCAAGTCCATAACTGGTGATCATTCCAAGGGGGAAAAGTCGTCTGGTGACCAAGAAGGGTTGATTAGAAAGAAGAAGGATGTTGTTGCCAGTGCTGTTGAAAGGGCCTTTGCTACTGAAAGCATTGTGTAAGAAAAACAAGTGACTGGTACTGATGCCAGTGCACGATTAGCACAAAGAGCATTTGGCACTGAAGCCACTATGCTGACTGAAGAGGCTGCTGGTACTGAAGCCAGTGAGCCCAGTTTGAATCTTTCCCAGATATACCAACTACACTGAAGTCTGTTAAAGGAAAAGAACAAAGGGTATCTGGAGAAGAAGAGCAAACTGCTGAAGAATCATCAGAGTATCCCACTGCTGATGATGAAACCTCTAAAAAGCTGGAACAAGAATGCATAATGATTGAAATCTTCAAAACAAATCAAAAAGATGAACTGCTGGCCCATCAAAGGGAGATGGCAACAATGGGGACTCTGGACTCTTATAATGCTGGCAGGTTAGGCATAAACATTGATGTGTACAAAAAGATGAAGGAAGACCCCAGAGTTCATCAATGTCTGAATGCATTGAATGATGTTCATGTACGCTCCTTTTACGCTGAAGAAGAACAGATTTATGACTCAATAATTTATGGCGTTAGTGTACCAGAACTCATCAGGCAGAGGAAGGAGGAACTGGTGAACCTCCAGAGGAAGATAAGGAAGAATGTTGCTGCTCTGGAGTTAGAGTACAGAAAGAAAGTGACTGGCTTACCAAAACTGACTGCCAAACAAATCAAAGCAATTAAAGATGCTGATGTAAGCATATTCATTCCCCTGGACACTTCTCTGAAAATCAACCGTCAACAACTCCAGTCTGCTGTAGAACAAAAGAGAATGATGTCAAAGGAAACTGAAGCATTGATCCAGACAGCCAAATTGAAAGACAGGTATAATGAAATGTTAAATTTCAGGGTTGATGCTAGACGGATCACTGGTGCAGAAATTAAGCTTGCTGGTAATCATGAAGGTATGTCAAAGTTTGAAGTAAAGTTGACCAGGGAAGGTAACTTTACTGATGAAAGAAAGAGTACTTCAGTCCAAGCGTTTGGATGGAGTGAACTGAAGGAGATTGCCTTAACATTCAGGGGGAAGACAAATGTGTCGACTGATGTTAAAGCATTTCTGAAGAAGGTTGAGAAGGTATGGAAAAGAAAGCAACAGATGGAAGTTGCAATGGGCATGAAATCGCCAGAATCAATACCATCTTCTCCATCACCAAAGAGAAAGGCTTCTGAAGATGCTCCAGGACAGACATCAAAGAGAAGGGCCTGACTCTTATCATTTACTTATTGTAATTTTATTGTTTGATGAAAATTGTAACTATTTATCAGTTGATGTATGTAATAAATTAGTTGCAATTTTTGATTCATAAAAGTAAATGATCAGATTTAGTCTAAGTTGGAACTTAAAAGATGAAACTGAAAACACTCATGATCTATAAAGTGTTTTCCAGTAACTTAGATTTTTTAGACTAAAATCAAAACTTGTGTTTTTCAAGCATACAAAATTGTATAGATTTAAGCTTGAAAACACTTGCATTATTTCTAAACAAATAGGGGGAATTTGTTAGGTCCAGATTTACTGGACTCGCTCCAGACTCGACTACTGGAGCCTTACTGAAGATCTGTCCAGAAACGTGTTCTACTGGACCTACTCCAAACTTGGAATCTGGAGTCCCTCTAAAGATTTGTCCAGAAATAATGGAAGACCAGTGAGCAAATACTTGTATAGGAAATCTGGAGTATTCTCCAGATTAGCTCACTGGACTTCACCCCAGTCCAGATCTACTCTACTGAAGACATTCTCACTGAAGTCAAAGACTGAAGTCTGAAGAAAGAAGACTGACAAATGGCGGAGTCCACTGGAAGTCTTGCCAGATCTGTACACTAGAGGATTGTCAGTGTTCTAGACCTTACAAGTCTGAACACTGATATCGAGTAATTGACTTTTGCCTTTACACACTTTCCAAAGGACATTCCACTTGTTCTTTCCCAAAGTTTATACGTGTGTAAAGGTGGTTGGTTAAAAGAATAAAGTCATATTAATGTGACTTTATCCTTGTACCTTAACCAATGCATTTAATGTTCTTGTCGGATCATTAAATGCATATAACCATATTTGTACGGCACAAAATTCACCAGTGAATTTTGTTGCCTATAAATACAAAGTCATTTATTTGAGAAAAATACTTTTAAAAGCATACATTTTGCATTAGAGTGAATTTGTCTAAATACTCTCGATCTTAAACAGGGATACTTCACAACTTTAAGTATCTCGATCCAAAAGAGTTATTTGACAAATATAGATCATTTGTAATTCATAGGTTGTTAGGATACATACTTATTTGTATTATCTTGATTCCGCACAACCTTGTATTTTATTTAACATCATAAATAAAATACACCTTGAAAAATACATAATGTTCCACTTTACTTGTTTATTGCTTTAAGTCGTGTATTACTTTATTTATATACTTGCATTTATATTTAAGTAATACTAGCCCATTCTAGTGATTATTAGACTTGTTGTATTTTACACTTTCAGGGTTAACCATTGTATTAAGGGACCTCACAACTAATGTTTCATCAGTCAGACATTTCTTAAAATTTGATATATGAAACGTGTGATGAACGTGTTCTAGCTCTTGGGGTAAATCGAGCTTATAAGCCACGGAACCAATTCTTTGAACAATTTCGAATGGTCCGATATAACGAGGACTAAGTTTTCCCCACACGCCAAAACGTGCAGTGCCTTTCCAAGGTGACACTTTCAACATTACTTGGTCTCCCACTTGGAACTCGAGTGGTTTCCTTCTACGGTCTGCATAGCTCTTCTAGCGATCTTGAGCCGCCTTTAGCCGTGCTCTAATTTCAACAATTTGGTCAGTAGTCTTCTGAACCAGTCCATATTTGTACAAACGACGCTCGCCAGCATCAAGCCAACAAACAGGCGATCTACATTTCCGTCCATACAAAGCCTCATAAGGCGCGCATTTGATGCTAGTGTGATAGCTGTTATTATACGAAAATTTAGCTAATGGCAAAAAGGTATCCCAACTACCTTTAAAGTCTATGACACATGCCCGAAGCATGTCTTCTAAAGTCTGGATGGTACGTTCACTTTGACCGTCAGTTTGTGGATGGTAAGTCGTACTCAAATTCAACTGAGTGCCTAGGGCGTCTTGAAAATATCTCCATGATTTTGAAGTGAAACGACCATCACGATCATAGATAATAAACAAAGGAACGCCATGAAGAGATACGATCTTTTCAATATATATTTGGGACAATTTCTTTATTTTCCAATTCCCCCGTATTGGAATGAAGTGAGCAGACTTCGTTAATCGATCAACAATGACCCAAATAGTATCGTATCCTTTCAGGGTTCGAGGCAATTTAGTAATAAAGTCCATAGTGATTTGTTCCCATTTCCAGTCAGGAATTTGAGGTTGTTGGAGCAGCCCAGAAGGCTTTTGGTGCTCCGCCTTAACCATTGAACAATTTAGACATTTTGAGACATATGTGGCGATATCTCTTTTCATACCAGGCCACCAATAAAAGTCCTTTAGACCGTGGTACATGTTAGAAATAATATTTGTAGTAGTTGATTTGTCTCTATTATGTAATTTGTACTTATATTGTAAAGTTGTAAGTGTGGAAGGGGGTGTAGTGTAAATTGTATAGGAAGTATATAAACCCCCTCCACATCAATATTTGGTAACCTTTCACCCATTAATGCAAACTAATCTTTCCCTTACACACACTTTCTCTCTCAATTACACACACATAGTAACCGCCATTAACACACACTAAAACACACACTTAAGCTCGATTTCATTGAATTACAGTTGGTATCAGAGCACAATCAGCATATCTGAACGATCCACAAGCATAATTGAAGCTGTTGTTGTGCTTAATTTTGGTGTTTTTGAGCTTTTTCTGAAACTGCCATTTGCCGAGATCACTGTTCTTGTGATTTCAGCAAATCTAGTGTGTTTTTCTTCAAAATTTGTTCACTGATCGATTACTTATTAGGTTATCTTCATTCTGTATCAATTTCACAGTTAAATTTCAACATTTGATCCACTTTCACTCGAGCTCGGCAAATGATGAATTCAGTGGGTTTGAATTCTGGTTGAAATTAATTGTTAATTTGTTTGAGGATTTATGCGCGATTAGATTCTAAGTATTTTGATACTAATTTGAAGCTTTAATTCATAAAAATGAAGGAGAATTTGAAGTTTTTGTGTGAGCTGATAGGTTGGCTGGACGAAGAAGACGACTGAAAACCGACTATTTTGTCGTTTTGTGATTTACAAGTGTTTGCCAAGGTGTTTGGCTTCTGTTGATTCTGAAAGTGCCATTTGCAGAGTTATTAACTCGGAAAATACGAATTTCCACAATTTTTGGCTAAGTGGTGAATGGTGTGTATGGTTTGCAGAGATATAAGCTCGGCAAATCATTGTTTCAAGTAAATTTGGCTAAGTATCCGTCACTTTGTATCATTTGCAGAGATATCAGCTCGGCAAATCATTGTTTTAAGGAAATTTGGCTAAGTATCCATTACTTTGTGCCATTTGCAGAGATATAAGCTCGGCAAATACGTGTGTTGATTGTTGTTGGTTAAGTGTTGATTCATCTTATACTGTTTGCAGAGATATTATCTCGGCAAACACCTTGTTCAGAAAATTTTGCCCAAGTATTTTGTGATCAGTGCTATTTGCCGAAGTCTGAGCTCGGCATCTAGTTGAAGTTATGTCTTGGATTAGTGTTCTCGTGTTGTGACCAAGTGAAAGTGCCATTTGCCGAGATAACTGCTCGGCAAATCATCATTTTTCAAAGAATTTGTTTCAAAATCATTTTTGATCAATATTCTTTACTTGTGTGATAATTGAAAATTTTTCAAATTTTTAGTGCCATTTGCCGAGATCTGAGCTCGGCATCCAATACATTTCAGAAATCAATTTTTCTCTAAGTCTTTTCCATACTTCATTTCTTAATCATCATGTCTTCAAGAGAAGCATTGGCTCTTGGTTCTGAAGTTAGACCTCCTGTGTTGTTTAGAGGCTCCTATCCTCAGTGGAAGAAAAGGTTTTTGAACTGGGTTGATAGACAGAAGAATGGTAAGCTTGTAAGACTTTCATACAAGGATGGTCCAGAAATTCCAAAGAATCCGGTGAATGATGAACCTTTACCAGAAGCTAGTTGGAATGCTGATCAGAAAAGTCGTGTTGAGGCTGATCAATCATCTATTGCTTATCTTTTCCAAGCTCTTCCAGATGACATCTACTGCAATGTAGACTCATATGAAACTGGAAATGACATTTGGGATGAAGTTGAAAGACAGATGGAGGGTTCTGATGTCTCAAACACCATCAAATTGTCAAATGTTCTGAATATGTATGAGACTTTCAAACAACAAAAAGATGAACCTCTGAACGAAGTCTATATCAGATTTTACAACATCATCAATGAATTGAGGAAAAATGATGTCAAAAGAACAAACATGGAGTTGAACATCAAGTTTATTAAGAATCTTGAGGAAGAATGGCACATGTATGGAACTCAGCTCAATCAGCAATCTGACTTTGACAAACTCACAATTCATACTTTGTATGAAAAGCTGAAGTTAAATGTTGACGCTGTTCAGAAAGCCCAAAAGAAGAAGGAAGAGAATGTTCATTCTGATCCCCTGGCTTTGGTAGCTGAGAAGAGAAACTCAAGAGTTTCAACAAGGAATATTATTGAAAGTGAACCTGAATCTAATTCAAGTGAACAGACTGATTCTGACTTGGATGAACAAGAGAAAGAAATATACAAGGAACTTGCGTATTTCACCAGGGCATTCAAAAAGAAGTTCTTCAAGAAGAAACCAACAAACACCCAACTTAGGACTTCTTCAGTTCCTTCTTCATCCTATGCAAAGAATTCAAATGTTCCTAAGTTTGAACCAAAGAAAGAGTTTGGTGGAGGTGGAAAGAAGTTCGAAAACAAGAAGAAGTTTGAGCAACAGGTTGTAGACATGAAGAATGAAAAATGTTACAACTGTGGGGCTACAGGCCATTTTGCTATTCACTGCAAGAAACCTTGTCAGAAGAATTCGGACTACTACAAGCATAAGCTGCTGTTAGCCAAACAACAAGAAAGTGGAATTGCTCTCCTGGCTGAGAATGATAAGTGGCTACATCTTTCTGATGAAGAGACTGATGAATTGGCAGCAAATGTGTGTTTCATGACTAAGATCAAGAAGTCAAAGGAGCTAGAAGGTAGTGATGAAGGTTCTGCAGAGGATGATGATCAGGTAATCCCTGTTCCTAAGAAATACTTAAAATATATTAAGGATAAAAATGACGCAGCTATAAAAGATAAGGAAAATGAGATTTCAAACATAACTGAAGATTTGATGGTGAAAGAAAGAATGTTACATGATTTTCATGAAAAACTTGAATCACTTCAAAAGGATTATGATAAATTGAATTCTGAAAAAGCTGCAGTCACTTTTACTCCAAATTCCAAAGTGTTTCTTGAAAAACAAGAACTTGATGCCAAAGTTCTTGAGTTAACCAAGACCATGAGACAACTGCAAGTTGAGAAGACTAATGAAATGCTAAGAGCAAATGCTTTGGCGGAGAACATTGAGTTATTAAATGTGAAACTGAAAGAGTCTAATCCTGATTTGAAGGAGTTTGAAGACAAAATTTCTGACCTAAAATATGATTGTTGTGTCAAAGATACTCGTTATCAACAACTTGATAAGAAAAATGAAGAACTTAAAGATCAAATCAATTTTTATCAAGAAAAGTTGTATAAGATTAACCGATCATATCAACAAATCTTTTTGAATAGGCTAATAAATTCGAAAACTGAATTCAATTCAGGGTTGGGTTATGTCAATCCCAAACATTTGCTCCACGCACAAGAAGAAATCCCAACATTGTATAAGGAATCTCATCTGAGATGTGGGATGACTAACTAGTTTGTCAGACCAAGTCATGGTGATTTTGAGGCTGATGATTTTCTAACAAAGGGTGCAAACGTCTATTTTAACAATGAGTTAGTAAATGAATCATTTGATTTTTTAAGTCACCCTGTTCGTGAAAGTGCTAAAGATAATCATGAGGTTGAAGTTCCTGCAATTCTTAAGTATTTTAGTGAAAAACCTTTGGAAACAGCTGTATCAATTCCAAAACCTGCAATTGTAAGACCTTATGTTCCACAAAGTGTTTTGGAAAGTGAAATTGAAGATTTGAAAAAGTCTCTTGATGAAAAGCAAGCACTCATAGATAATTTGAAGACTCAAAATCACTGTGTTGTCACAATTGACCCACCCAAGCTAGACTCCAAAGTTTTTGATCAACCTGGTTGTTCCATTTGTGAAATTGTGAATGCATCAATCAAAACTGAGAGTGAAGTTGCACATGTTGCTGTTCAAACTGAGTGTGAATTAAATGATGTCATTGATTATTTCTTTGCAACTGATTCTAAAACTGAGTCCTTTGCCAATTTTTCTGAGGAAACACAAACTTACTTGATTGAATTGGATGTTGTCTCTAAAAAGTATGAAAAAGAAAGAGAACAAAAGTTGAATGTGATTAAGGAACTCAATAAGGTTAAAATGGAATTCGAACTTCAGAAAATAACACTTCAATCTGTTGTTGAAAAAGAGAAACCATCAAATTTACTCAAGGGAAGTTATTGTCCTGTTAAGATCATTGAATTGAGTGTGAAGTTGGAAAATTGTAACACCCTTCATTTAAAAATACGGGTTTACAAAAATTTCGCCTAACGGCGTTAAAATAAAGCGGAAGTAAACACTAAAAGTCCAAACCAATTAAAATCTGTTTGGTTTCTTTATTAGTTGGTGTTACTTATTCGTACCATCAAAACAAGTCTAAATAGAAACCCGTCGGCTGCCCAACACAAAACAACCGACTACATAATGTGCAAACTTCATAAAAGACAAACATAATCAAATGTCTATAAAAGTTCAGCAACTAAGGGTGGCTAAGGTCATCCGCAAGCTATCTACCCATTCCTCGCTCATCATCATCAACTACCTCAGCTACGCTAAACCTGAGGGAGCAACACATTTCAAAAGACAAGTGTTAGCTAACGAATTAGCTAAGTAAGATAATACTCAAGTTATAAATCATTTATCCAATTCAAACATTATGGATTTAAATACTTCATTAAGGCACAATACACATCAAACACACAATCACAACAATACTTCATATTAGGATGAACAACCCTAAATGTGTCTATCCTGCATTACTTCATTACACACATTTAACCACATAACTGCTTTCTACATTAACTGCTTTACTACGTTTTAACTGCATTACTACGTTTTAACTGCTTTACTACATTTTAACTGCATCAATGTGTAACATAAGTTACACCCGACTAGATGACAACCATTCAGTTGAACATCAAACATCGTTAAGGAATGGCAAGTCAATCCCCAAGTAATCCGTATGCACAAGACAAATGAGGGCGGGTCAGACCCCTCGTATTACTAAACTGCATCAAAAATGACCATGTTGCAAAGAGCCACCCAAGCAACCTACGTCAACGCACTTAGCCGGGCTAGGGCAAGCACGGGTTAAGCTTAACACTTTCCTGCATCAAAGTTTAACGAGCTCGAACTGCATCATTTAGTTTAGGTGACTGCATTACCTAAACATTTACTACGTTTACTGCTTTTACGTTTTGGGCCCTTAAACGTGCACGTGTCATGGCAACTTAACAAGTCTAGTGTTCTAAATGAACAAGCCATACATACATGCACACAATAACATAAACTACTTCACACTGCATTACAAGATACTGCATAATACTTCATATCATAGTACTTCATTATACTACATACATACACTACATCATTCATCAAATCATAACATGCACTACATTACATATCATGAGGGACTGCATTTCAGGTCTCAAAGGTCAACTACATAACCCATAATACCTCCCGTGTAACCCCGTATACCCATAAACAACATAAGGTACCGATTGGGAAGTTATAATTATAAAACCATTCTTTTTGTTGAACCCTCAGCGTGTCAAAAGTAGTGTATCTTACCTCGTAGAAGCGCACACAAACGATAACTAAGGTTACCGTGCAAGACAAGTATTCCCGTCTACCTATAATTAGTAAACGACCATTAGACACGCTAATACTCCCATTAATAAGGTCATATCTCAGGCCTACACACCTACAAACATGACTCATGACAACGACATACACATTGGAGGTTCAAAAGTTACTTCATTTAAAACTCAGTCATAGTTGCGCCGCAACATACCCCATTGCGCCGCAACCTATTCTCCCTGCTTTGTGGTTGCGCCGCAACAACTTTGCGCCGCAATTCAAGCCTCAGTTGCGCCGCAACCTACATGTTGCGCCGCAGCTTATAATCCTGGAAACTAGTTGCGCCGCAGCTAGCTAGTTGCGCCGCAACTAGCCCCGTTTCTGCACAACTTCGATCGATTAAACCCCAAACCAGATCCAAACGACTCCAGATCAAAAACGCAACTTTAATACATCAAAATCCTTCATATTTAAACCATTATAATGCAATAAACTTCTTGATTAAACCACACATGATTTGCATTATAAAATAAACATTAATTCGACATTAAATGACCCTCCAATGGCCTAGATCTGATTTCTAATGACCCATACAATTGAAAAGATAATAAATCCACATTACTATACCTTTTCTACCTGTAGATCACAATGGGGATGCAAAAGACTCGATCAAGCACTCCTAATTCACACGTTTTGAAGGATTCTTGACTTAAAAATTGCTAGGGGATCAAAGGGGTGGCTAGGGCTTGGGAGAATGATAATATGATCAGCAAATAACAACTAATGACTCCCTCATTGACCCTAATCCCGTTTTTGACTTTCACCACATGTCAAATTTGGTCCCTAAGCTTCATAAAGTCATATTATTAGCCCAAAACACCTCTATGGACTATATACAACTCATTAAACACTTTTAACACCTCTAAAGGCACATAACTACATCTTTAATCACATTACTACATCAATTAATAAGACATTCAAGTCTCACACGTATTCTACATTAACTACATATAAGCATTAAATCTAACATAGACTTAACGAACACGTTACGTTGACCTAACAGCTCTAGTCAAACGCTAAATAAAAGTTTGGGATGTTACAAAAATGAATCAAAGTCTTTCAAAGAGAAGATAGATGATATGTCCACAGATGAAATGTCAACTTATTTGGAAGGAAATCATGATTTTGGTCCTAATTTTGAAAAGTTTTTTGTCAAAAAGGAAGACAAACTTGAGATCCCATCTAAAAGTTTTCCAAAATCACACTTACCAAAGAAGACTTCCCCAATTCCCAAGAAACCTCAATTACCAAAGAAGACTTCCCAAATTCCCAGGAAACCCCAAATACCAAAGAGGACTTCTCTCATTCCTAAGACTCCCCAAAGGCAGAAGACCTCTTCTTTCCCAAAGACTTCAGAAAAACCAGAGATGACTAAGGTTAAAACTGAACCAAAGATCCCGAAAGAAGTCAAAACACCTAGTGGTTCGAAAACTGGTAAGAATGAGTTTTCTTTATTAGGTAACAAACAACCCAAGCATAATAGGTATTCTAGTTCTCTTAGTTATTCTCAAACAACCTCTAAGTGTACTTTGAAGGTAGTTAGAGACAAAACTTCAGAAATAACTAAATACAAAGATCAATATGGTTGGTTGTCACCTAATAATATCAAGAAAGTTCAACAGTCCAAAGAAACCATTAAGAAGACCTCTATCAAGAACACAAGTAACAAATCGGTTTCTGACTCAAAGAATGTTCGTTTTACAAGTGACTTGGGCTTAACTAGTAGCTGTAAGTGGACACCTAAAGATAGATTTTTGCATGCTACTAGAAAAATCAAGCTTGATGGAAATACAACTCGTGTGAAACAAGTTTGGATTGTCCGTAGAACAACTTCTTTAGATAGTGGCACTACATCTAGGACAACTTCTTCTTGTATCAAAACCTGTGTATAAACTGTTTCTTTGTTTTGTTTGTAATTTGTATTTTGTGTTTTGGACCTTTTTGTGTGATTGTTTGTTTTCTTGAATAAAATGTTGGGTTGTGTGCTATATTAATTTGTTTCTCAGATAGTTTTGTTTGTTTATGTATACTTGCATGTTTTCCCTCTCCTACAAGGACCCAATATATGTGGGTACCTAAACCATATTTCTTGTCCTTGCAGGAATATCTCATCTGTGTTTGGTATGCTGACTCGGGATGTTCTCGTTACATGACTGGGAACAAATCATTATTAACAAACTTTTTTGAGAAGTTCATGGGTACAGTCAGATTTGGAAATGATCATATCGCTCCCATTCTTGATTATGGAGACATTGTTAAAAATGGAATTACCATCAAGAGAGTTTCCTATGTTGAAGGCTTAGGTCACAATCTTTTCAGTGTTGGACAATTCTGTGACAATGACCTTCAAGTGCTATTCAGAAGATACGAATGCAAAGTGCAAACTGAAGATGGTGTGGATATTCTTACTGGCTCCAGAGATAACAACTTGTTCACAATTGATCTCAATAATATTCCAACTCCTTCCAAGATTTGTCTTCTGTCTAAAGCAACAGCACAAGGTGCTTGGTTATGGCATCGTCGCCTTTCTCATCTGAATTTTCAAACGATTAATGCTCTCGTGGATAAACAACTTGTTTAAAGGCCTTCCCGACTACAAGTATGAAAGTGAACATGTTTGTCCAGCGTGTGCTATTGGAAAGATGAAGAAAGCTTCACACAAACCTAAGAAACATCTAAGTACAGAAGGTCCTTTGCACCTTCTCCATATGGATTTGTTTGGACCAATGAAAGTTCAAAGTATCCATGGAAAGCGATACATTCTTGTGATTGTCGATGTTTATTCTTGCTATACTTGGGTATTCTTTCTTCATCCAAAAAGTGATGCTCCTGATGTGATTATTGATTTCATCAAGAAGACCCAAGTAAATCTTCAATTATCAGTTAGAATTGTTCGCTCTGACAATGGCACAGAATTCAAGAATTCTACTATTGATTCTTTCTTCAAATCCATGGGTATTACTCATCAATTTTCTGTTGCCCGAAAACCTCAACAGAATGGAGTAGTTGAAAGAAGAAATCGCACTCTGGTTGAAGCAGCTCGAACTATGCTTGCTTATTCGAAGTTGCCTCCGAATCTATGGGCTGAGGCAGTTGCAACTGCATATTTTACTCAGAATAGATCGCTCATAAACCAGAGGTTTGAGAAAACTCCATATGAGGTGATTAACAAGAGAAAGCCGAATGTGAACTTCTTACACATATTTGGATGTGTTTGTTATGTTCTTAATGATCGAGATTCTCTGGGCAAATTTGAACCAAAAGGCGATGAAGCATATTTTATCGGTTATTCGAGAGAGTCAATTGCTTATCGTGTCTATAACCGACGAACCAAGAGGATAGAAGAAAGTATGAATGTGAGACTTGATGAACTCTCAAGTATGGTTCTTGAACAACGTAGTTCAAGACCCGAACTTCAAAGTCCACAAGCTTCCGCAATAACACATGCTTCCAATGTCAAATCATCATTCACTACTCCAACAACAGGAGATTTGGATCTCTTGTTTGAAGAATTTTACCATGATCATTCTAAAGTTTCTGAGCCTGGACTACATACAACTGAAGCAACTTGTTCTCATACTACTGAACCAGATTATTCACCAGTTGTAAATCCCAATGAGTCTTTACCATCACAATCATCAGATGTTTCTTCGTTATCTGATTCTCCTCCACCTAATTATAATTTGCAAAGTTCACCTCAACATATCACTCAACTGACTAATCAGTCAACCAATCCTGAAGTTTATGATCTCGACGACTTTGTTGAACCGATTGCAACTTCTTTTGAACAATTAACTGAGCAGCATACTCCTGGTTTTATTGATTCTGAAGAATCCGGTGATCTACTTGATCCACTTCCACACTCCACCAGATGGACTAGAGCTCATCCTATTTCTCAGATAATTGGTAATCCAGACTCTGGTATTCAGACAAGATCAGCTTCCGCTAATGAATGTCTGTTTGCAAACTTCTTGAGTATCGTTGAACCAAAGACAGTAAGTGAAGCTCTTCGTAGTCCTGATTGGGTGGAAGCAATGCAAGAAGAACTTAACCAGTTTAAACGTCTTGAAGTGTGGAAATTGGTTCCTAATCCCTACAAGAATAAAGAGCCAATTGGAACCAAATGGATTTTTAAGAATAAAAACGATGAAAATGGAGTTGTTGTGAGGAATAAAGCACGGTTAGTTGCTAAGGGATATTGCCAACAGGATGGCATTGATTATGATGAGATTTTCGCACCTGTTGCTCGCATTGAGGCCATTCGTATGTTTCTTGCTTATGCTGCATACAAGAACTTCACTGTGTATCAGATGGATGTCAAAACAGCATTTCTGAATGGTATTCTCAAAGAGGAGGTATATGTTGATCAACCTGAAGGCTTTGTAGATCCTAAACGTCCGGACTATGTCTACAGGTTAGATAAGACATTGTATGGTCTAAAACAAGCTCCTCGTGCGTGGTATGATGCTCTCACTGCTTTTCTGTTGAAATCTGGTTTTAGTAAAGGTTCAATTGACACTACCTTGTTTATCAAACGACAAGGGAGTAACATTATTCTAATCCAGATTTATGTAGACGACATAATTTTCGGGTCAACTAATCCTAAATACTGCAAGAATTTTTTTGCTTTGATGATTAGCAAATTTGAAATGAGTATGATGGGTGAATTAAACTTTTTCCTTGGTCTTCAAGTCAAACAGATGTCAAATGGTACCTTTGTTTGTCAAAATAAGTACACTCTTGACATGTTGAAAAAGTTTGATATGATGAATTTTCAACCAATTGGTACACCCATGGAAGCTCGAACAAAGATTAATGCTGATTTAAATGGTAAACCTTTTTGATCAAAAGCAATACCGCAGTATGATAGGATCACTCATGTATTTGACTGCCAGTCGCCCGGATATTATGTTTGCTACATGCATGTGTGCCAGGTACCAGGCTAATCCTAAGGAAAGCCTTTTCCAGGCCGTAAAACGGATCTTTCGTTACCTGAAAGGCACAGTGAACCTTGGTTTGTGGTATCCAAGGGATACCGGTTTCCAATTGATTGCCTATTCGGACGCTGACCATGCAGGTTGCAAACTCGATAGAAAAAGCACTTCTGGGAGTGTGCAGTTTCAGGGGATCGTTTGGTTAGCTGGTCTTCCAAAAAGGAGAATTGTGTATCTACGTCTACTGCAGAGGCAGAATATGTCGCTGCTGCTAGCTGTTGTTCACAAGTATTGTGGATGAAGACACAATTAACTGATTATGGTTTTCAGTTCACCAGAATCCCTATATACTATGATTCAAAGAGTGCAATTGCCATCTCCTGCAATCCGGTCCAGCACACAAAGACCAAGCATATAGATGTTCGGTACCACTTTCTTAAAGACCATGTTGAAAAAGGTAATATCGAACTCTATTTTGTTCCAATAGATTACCAGCTTGCTGATCTTTTTACGAAGCCTTTGGATGAACAAAGGTTTAACTTCTTGAAAACCAAGCTTGATATGCTAGATTTGCAAACTTAGATACTTAATTGACATGTATTCTATGTTCATTTTCCTTTTCAAACATTGATATCTTTTATTTGATATTACATGCAATGTTTGAGGGGGAGAAAAAGGGTAGAATGCATGAATCTAGGGAGAGTTTGTAAACTTTGCTTTTATTCATATATGCCTATGTTGAGGGGGAGTGTGCAAATTTGTGCAATTATGTGTGTTTATTTGACTAGTTTAATTTATTTTTATTTTTGTAATTTGCATGAATTTTGTGTATTTTGTGTAAATCTAAAAAACCAAATACAAAATTAGAAAATTTAAAAATGATAAAAAGTTTGTTTATTGTTTTATTTGTTTACTTATTTTTTTTGTTTAGATAATTTTTTTTTGTTTTGTTTATTTTAGTTTTGTTATTTTTTTTTATTTGGAAAACCCAAAAAGAAGTTTAGCCCAAAATGTATTTTAAAGCCCAAGTTGTGATCCATGGTGACACGCGGGTCAAACCCAGACCCACGACCCGGTTTTGTTGTTTAAATAAAAATTTGAGCGGGTCAAAGCTATCCATTTCAAATTCAAACCAAATCTTCTCTTTTTCTCTCTCAAAACCGATCACTTATTGTTTTAAAATCAATCAATCAATTTTTCTCATCAGTTGTATAATAATCAAAGTGGATTTGTCTTTGTGATCATATCTGGGTTGATCATTGTCTCATTTCATCGTTCGAATCATCTTTTTGAAGGTAATATTCTTATTTTGATTTTGAATACCAAGTGTTTGATGAAATGTGAGTATGAACTGATCATATTTTGTATGCTTTCTGTGATGATTTGATGTATGATCTGATGTGTTTAGATGCATGTTTAGGGTTGTTCTTGATTGTTTATTTGCTTGAAATCCTTCAATCTGCATAAATTGGTGTTTTCTGGGTTTTAATGATTGAAGGGCTGGGTAATCATTCGTAGATTTGTGCCATTTGCCGAGATATTTGCTCGGCAAATACTATGTTTTGTTCATATCCATCTTCAAATCTTCATAAGTCTGGCAAACCTTGTTCATAATTTTGACTAACCATTTTTAGATCAAAAAGGCATTTGTAGAGATATTATCTCGGCAAATGCATGTTTGTCTCAAACTGTTCACAAATCTTGTCATTCAGCATTATCGATATCAAATTTTTACAAGTCATGAATAAGCCATTTGCAGAGCTTTGAGCTCGGCAAATCAAAAAAAATTTTGTTGTTGTTTTGTTCTTGTTGTTGAAAATTTTGTTTGAATAAACCATTTGCAGAGATATTATCTCGGCAAATCTACTCTTTGATGGAAAAAATTTTTAAGCCTTGAATTAGCCATTTGCAGAGCTATTTGCTCGGCAAATCAATCTTTTTGGAAAACTTTTCTAAGTCTTGAAATTTCAATGTATCATTTGCAGAGCTCATTGCTCGGAAAATGCTTTAAAAATTTTTTTTTAACAAGGAATCATTTTTTCATGACTCATATCATTTGTGCTATTTGCAGAGATATTATCTCGGCAAATGCACACTTTTCCATTGAAATATTCCTTTATAATTTGTCAACATTCTTGTTGAATAAATCAAAGGATTTTTCATACAGTAAAATGAAGTTTAGTCTGAAATGCTTATTTGCCGAGATATTAGCTCGGCATATACGAGACTTCATTTCAACACTTGATGACTTGAGTTGTTGGTCGTTGTTTTCAATTCTCGCATTTGCCGAGGTTTTAGCTCGGCAAATCATACAATTTTGTTATAACACGATTTTAACTACTGAATTCAATTCACCAATGGTGGATTTGGTGAGTGTGTGTTCTTGGTGTTTGTGTGTGTTTTGAGAGAGAATCGTGAGACTGTGTGTAAATCTGGAATTAATGTGTTCTAGTTATGTGTAAAAGTTATGATCTCTAAGGCATGAGAGGGCTATTTATAGTCTAATTACACAATTATGCTAATTGTCACAATTAGCCCCTCAACCTTAGTGATCATTTATCTATGACTTAACAACAAGAAATTCCTCTAATCTAGATTACAATTTATCACTATTTTTGGATTTCTAACATTCTCCCCCTTAGTGATACATTGTAATGAATGAAATACGTGTTATATTGTCTTGTAGGAATGAATTTGATGAGCCCGGTGGTGAAGACAATTGGTGTGTTGAAACAAGTTTTCAAAGCTTTCTCTTTTGTCTTTGGAGAACTTGATTCAGTCTTGGTCTTGGTCTTGAACTTCTTGAAGTTAAATCTTGTGAGGATTCTCAATGTTCTTTTAGAACAGAGAATAATGAATGCGTGTGAGTCTTGAAGAAAGAGAATAATGAAGTCGAACAAGTGTGTGACTTGAATCTTCAAGAATTGTTGAATCATGAACCAGAGTTGTCTTTTGAAATGCGGAAGGTATGAATCTTGGTTTTGACTGTATCAATCTTTGATTCTCGAGTGAGATTCAACTTTTTGATTCTTCGGTTTTAATTCTTGAATGAATCTCATCTTCTTGAATGAAGTTTCATGAATATGAACTCTCCCCCTTGATGTATGCATTGGAGTTTCTTGACAAAATGTTGTTGTATGACTTGAAGATCTTGAATGAAGTATGTTTGATGAAGACTCTTTTGAAGCTTTGATCTTTGTCACGTCAACTTGAATACTTTGGAGAGTAAGCAATTGAATGAAGTTTGGATGAAATTCTTATGAAGTAATCATGCTCCCCCTTAATCTATGAGTATACACATTTTGGAGCATTTTTGAACTTTTGAAGCATCTTGAGTGAAAATCTTTTCATCTTTGGTTTCATTCTTATCTATGACATCAATTCAGATTCCCCCTTTTAAAATCAAATTCTCAATCAACTAAAATCTAGTGAAAATCTGAAACTATTGACACATCATGAAGAATTTTCTCCCTCTATACACAAACTTTGATAATCCTAGAACTTTGATAAGCCTAACACTTAAGCCTAAAACAACCAAACCAAACACGAACTTTTCTCCTTGTTTTCCTTATCAATCAGTAAATCAATCATAAAATTTTCTCCCCCTCATAATGACAAGATTGGGAACCAATCTCATTATGTACATATTGATTGATTCATTGTCAACAAGAATAACATGATCGAATGTACACATGGAGAAATATCAACCATCAAAACATCAACCCTAACCATTAGCCCAACCCAAGAAATCCTAGGGGTGACTAAAATGGAAGATTGAAGTTGTTGGGACAAACGTTATAGCATGGTGTTGGTGTTTTCTGTGTTTGTGTGATGAGAAATGAAACCAGATTTGTTAAGAAACACTTGAGTGGTTAGGTAAAGATGTGCATCGCTTCACTGGGTCCATGAAGACTTCTTCAATATCAAGAAATCAACAAATGAAATCTGATAGGAGCGTGTTTTACCCGGCTTTTTGAGAATTTGGGGAAGGGTATCATTTCTTTTTAACCCTTTTCGCACAACATATCACCTTAACCTCTCACTTTTCGACTTTACTCCCTCCATCCTATTTGCACGAAAACAACAGCACTCAAAATACCCTCACTATCTAATGAAAGAAGTGAATACTCCGGGGTTAGAACTCATCGGTGATGATGAAATTCATGGAGTATAATTTGAGAAATACTTATCCACTCATGTGCAAACTAATCACCGAACTCCATTTGATTGAAAATCATTGGAAAAACATCAAATGTGTGCATGAAAAAAAATTTGAAACACATTTGAAGGTTTGAAGGTTGTAGAAATCACAAACTCCTCCTTAAGCTATGCAAGAATAGATCAAAAATGTTCATAGAAAGGTGGAGCAAAAATTGGTTTTGTGAGATCAAACATGAGTAAAATCTTTGTTGTGATATTTCGGAAAAGTTTTGCTTCAACAACAATGTTGAATGTAAGACAGCTAGGGAGTACACAAAGGCGTTCGATCCTTTGCGTCTCATATCAACAATTGAGAGTTTTGAAAATGTTATTTGAACAACTTTGATTGCTATCACACATACATATTCATATAAGAACACTTGGAAGTACACAAAGGCGTTCGATCCTTTGCGTCTCATATCAACAATTGAGAGTTTTGAAAATGTTATTTGAACAACTTTGATTGCTATCACACATACATATTCATATAAGAACACTTGGAAGTACACAAAGGCGTTCGATCCTTTGCGTCTCATATCAACAATTGAGAGTTTTGAAAATGTTATTTGAACAACTTTGATTGCTATCACACATACATATTCATATAAGAACACTTGGAAGTACACAAAGGCGTTCGATCCTTTGCGTCTCATATCAACAATTGAGAGTTTTGAAAATGTTATTTGAACAACTTTGATTGCTATCACACATACATATTCATATAAGAACACTTGGAAGTACACAAAGGCGTTCGATTCCTTGTTATCTTATATCAATTTATATGTATAATAACAATATCTTAGAATGTAAAAACACTCTACAAATAAATATATCATTTAAGAACGGGTTGCATACATAGTATATACAAGCCATCGAAATAAATATCTTTTTGTGTATTTTTGAAAAAAATTTGAAACACATTTGAAGGTTTGAAGGTTGTAGAAATCACAAACTCCTCCTTAAGCTATGCAAGAATAGATCAAAAATGTTCATAGAAAGGTGGAGCAAAAATTGGTTTTGTGAGATCAAACATGAGTAAAATCTTTGTTGTGATATTTCGGAAAAGTTTTGCTTCAACAACAATGTTGAATGTAAGACAGCTAGGGAGTACACAAAGGCGTTCGATCCTTTGCGTCTCATATCAACAATTGAGAGTTTTGAAAATGTTATTTGAACAACTTTGATTGCTATCACACATACATATTCATATAAGAACACTTGGAAGTACACAAAGGCGTTCGATCCTTTGCGTCTCATATCAACAATTGAGAGTTTTGAAAATGTTATTTGAACAACTTTGATTGCTATCACACATACATATTCATATAAGAACACTTGGAAGTACACAAAGGCGTTCGATCCTTTGCGTCTCATATCAACAATTGAGAGTTTTGAAAATGTTATTTGAACAACTTTGATTGCTATCACACATACATATTCATATAAGAACACTTGGAAGTACACAAAGGCGTTCGATCCTTTGCGTCTCATATCAACAATTGAGAGTTTTGAAAATGTTATTTGAACAACTTTGATTGCTATCACACATACATATTCATATAAGAACACTTGGAAGTACACAAAGGCGTTCGATCCTTTGCGTCTCATATCAACAATTGAGAGTTTTGAAAATGTTATTTGAACAACTTTGATTGCTATCACACATACATATTCATATAAGAACACTTGGAAGTACACAAAGGCGTTCGAATCCGTCGCAACTTACAACAACACGTTCGAGGCAATTAAAACATTTAAGCAATTTGAAAATCCAATCAATTGTATAAAATGAGACAACAAGGGAGTACACAAAGGCGTTCGATCCTTTGCGTCTCATATCAACAATTGAGAGTTTTGAAAATGTTATTTGAACAACTTTGATTGCTATCACACATACATATTCATATAAGAACACTTGGAAGTACACAAAGGCGTTCGATTCCTTGTTATCTTATATCAATTTATATGTATAATAACAATATCTTAGAATGTAAAAACACTCTACAAATAAATATATCATTTAAGAACGGGTTGCATACATAGTATATACAAGCCATCGAAATAAATATCTTTTTGTGTATTTTTGAAAAAATTTTATATTTTGTTTTTGATTTTCTCTTTTCAAATTTTGTATTTTGGTTTTCTGGAATGTATCAAGAATTCCTTCAAATGTAAAAAGAATTAAGGTTTAAGATTTAACATACCAAGCTTGGAGATAAGAAAGTTAAACCTCTTTTCATCCAATGGTTTTGTGAACAAATCTGCAAGTTGAAAGTCAGTACCCACAAAGTAGAGCTCGATGTCACCTTTCTCAATATGATCTTTGAGAAAATGATATCTAACATCAATATGCTTTGAGCGAGAGTGGTTTACTGAGTTGACTGCAATGGCAATGGCACTCTGAGAATCACAATAGATAGGAATATGATCATATTTCAGACCATAATCAGTTAGTTGTGTCTTCATCCATAAAACCTGAGCACAACAACTAGCCGCAGCCACATATTCAGCTTCAGCCGTTGATAGTGACACACAATTCTGTTTCTTGGAAGACCAACTCACAATTTTATCGCCTAAAAATTGTAAAGTACCGGAAGTGCTCTTGCGATCAAGTTTACAACCAGCATGATCTGCATCTGAATATGCAGTTAGATTGAATCCAGTATCCCTTGGATACCAGAGACCTAAATCGGGTGTCCCCTTCAGATAACGAAATATTCGTTTCACAGCTTGATAATGTAAATCAGTTGGAGCAGCTTGATATCTAGCACACATACATGTTGCAAACATTATATCTGGGCGAGATGCTGTTAGGTACAACAACGAACCAATCATACTTCGATATCTCTTTTGGTCAAATGGTTTCCCATTTGTATCAGCATTTATGTTTGTTCGAGCAGCCATTGGGGTAGAAATTGAAGAACATGAAGTCATATCAAACTTTTTCAACATGTCATTTATGTATTTACCTTGTGATATAAAAATACCAGTTGGTAATTGTTTGATTTGAAGACCCAAAAAGTAATTCATTTCCCCAATCATGCTCATTTCAAAATGATTAACCATAAGAGATGAAAAGTTTCTGCAAAATGTTTGACTGGTCGACCCAAATATAATGTCATCAACATATATTTGAACAAGTAGAACATGCTTACCTTGTTTGCGAATGAACAAGGTAGGGTCAATTGTGCCTTTGGTAAAGCCACCTCTTAGTAAGAAAGTAGTTAAAGAATCATACCATGCTCGGGGTGCTTGCTTAAGACCGTAGAGAGCTTTGTCCAATCTGTAGACATGGTTTGGTCTTTGAGGATCAACAAAACCTTCTGGTTGATCAACGTAAACTTCTTCTTTGAGATCACCATTCAGGAAAGCAGTCTTCACATCCATTTGAAACACAGTAAAGTTTCTGAATGCGGCATAAGCTAAGAATATCCGAATGGCCTCCATTCTTGCAACTGGAGCAAAAGTTTCGTCGAAGTCAACACCAGGTTGTTGGCAATAACCCTTTGCAACAAGTCGAGCTTTATTTCTTACTACTACTCCATTCTCATCCTTTTTGTTTTTGAATATCCACTTCGTTCCGATTGGATCATCTTTTCTAGGATTTGGAACTAATCTCCATACCTTCAGTCTTTCAAATTGTGCGAGTTCCTCTTGCATTGCCTTAACCCACTCTGGATCTCGAAGAGCTTCAGATACTATTTTGGGTTCGATATTGCTAAGAGAAAGTGCAACGAGACACTCATTCACTGAAGTACGAGTAGTTACTCCTGCTTGTGGATCTCCAATAATTTGTTCAGTAGGATGGTATTTCTGCATACGTGTCCACTTGTGATCATGAGGAAGGAGATCTTGTTGTTAAAGATCAACATCATCATCATTAAAGCTTGAGTTATGTTGAGAGATGTTATCATAACTTGGTGTAATTCTTTCCTCATAAGCTGGATGATCAAAGTCAAGTGGTACATACACACTTGGAGTGTTCAATGGATTTGTTGTCTGAGTTAATCGAGAAGGTTGTTCTTGAACATTCACTTGAGAAGAATTATCCTGAGAGAATGGTGGAGAAGTATCAAGAGACGAGGATTCTTGCTCTGAAGAACTTGATGAAGATTCATGAATATTGTCAGGAACTGGATCGTTGTTATGAAGAGGTTCATTGGGTTTAATTGGTTCAACGATGACTTGAGGTTCTTGATCATGAATCGGTTTTGAATTGTAGAATTCTTCAAAAAGAATATCTAATTCATCACTTGTAGGAGTTGGAAACTTCTTGAATTTAGAAGCTAAGGTAGAATTCCTTGTAGAAGGACTTGAAGCACTTGGATCATTACTTGTTGGTAGCAAACTTTCTTGCTCAAAAATCATGCCTGACATCTCATCAAACCAAACATTCATTGTTTCTTGAATTGTGTTGGTTCGACGATTATAGATTCGATAGGCAATTGATGTTTTGGAATAACCAACAAAATATCCTTCATCACCTTTCTTCTCGAACTTTCCAAGATTCTCCCGATCATTCAATGTGTAACAAACACACCCAAATATGTGAAAGTAGTTGATGTTGGGTTTGCGTTTGTTAACAACCTCATAAGGAGTCTTTTCGAAACGCTGATTGATAATGGACCGATTCTGAGTGTGACAGGCAGTGTCAACAGCTTCAGCCCACATATTGGATGGTAATTTGGAATAAGCAAGCATTGTCCTTGCTGCTTCTACCAGCGATCGATTTCTCCTTTCAACAACACCGTTTTGTTGTGGGGTGCGAACTGCTGAAAATTGATGAGTGATTCCTTTGGAGTTGCAGAATTCATCAAAAACAGCATTCTTGAACTCAGTTCCATTATCCGAACGGATGTAACGAACTGGAAGTTGAAGATTTACTTGAGTATTAGTGATGAAATCTATCAACATCTGAGTTGTTTCATCTTTGGATGCAAGGAACTTGACCCAAGTATATCTTGAATAATCATCAACAATAACCAAGATGTATTTCTTCCCATTTCGGCTTTGTACTTTCATCGGCCCACAAAGATCCATGTGAAGCAAATGAAGAGGTGCTAAAGAATTTGGAGATTTCTTCGGTTTATGAGAAGTTCTTTTGATCTTCCCAACAGCACAAGAAGGACAAACATGCTCACTTTCATACTTATAGTCAGGTAAGCCTTCAACAAGATGCTTATTGACCAAAGTATTGATAGTTTGGAAATTCAGATGAGAGAGCCTTCTATGCCATAACCAAGAATTCTTTGAAGTAGCCTTTGAAATGAGACAAATATTATCAGTTGGTTGGTTATCATCAAGATTGACGGTAAACAGGTTATCATCACGATCACCACAAAGAATATCAACTCCATCTAGAGTTTGGACTTTGCAAAGAGATTTTCGAAACAGAACTTGAAGATTGTTATCACAGAATTGTCCAACACTGAACAAGTTGTGACTTAATCCTTCAACATAGTGAACTTTCTTGATGATAATTCCATTTCGTTCAATGTCTCCATAACCTAAGATAGGAGCGAAATTGTTGTTTCCAAAGCGAACTGTTCCCATGAATCTTTCAACGAAATTCTTGAGCAAAGATTTATTTCCAGTCATGTGTTTCGAACACCCGGAATCGAGTATCCAAACACAGATGGTTATTTCCTGCAATCAATGAAATTTAACCGTTTTTAGGTACCCACTTGAGGACGGGTCCTTTATGGTTAGTTAAAACAGGCAGGGGATATAACTTAGGATTCGCATTCAAACATGTTGTTGAATCAACATAAGCATTGACAAGCACATTATCAACAAACACATTTGAATAAAAGGTACGAACATTCACATTAGAGTTAAAAGTAACATGTCTACAAGCATTCACATCAACCACACGAGAATTAAAATTGTTTACAAGCTCACAAGGCCTTGCCTTGGCACATTCAAACATGTTGTTGAATCAACATAAGCATTGACAAGCACATTATCAACAAACACATTTGAATAAAAGGTACGAACATTCACATTAGAGTTAAAAGTAACATGTCTACAAGCATTCACATCAACCACACGAGAATTAAAATTGTTTACAAGCTCACAAGGCCTTGCCTTGGCACATTCAACATTATTATACACAGATGAATTGTTTTGATTTACAGTAACACCTTTCCTCCCATTGACAGATTTTCTCCTCCTTCTTTTCATCTTTTTCTCAACATTCTTTAGATTACTAGTGATCTTAGGTACTAAAGTATTAGCAACCCATCTAGCACCACTAGTTAAACTCTTTCCACCTGTTGAATTGAAATTAAGAAGATTAGAACTAGGAGTTTTAAACACTCTTATCTTTTTGGAATCTTTTGGAGGTGAGGAAACTTCTTGCTTCTTTGGTTTATCATGAGAAAACCACCCATATCTATCTCTATATCTAGTTGAACCATTTGATGTATCTTTAGTTAGCGAAACTGAGCTAGACTTAGACACCTTAGGTATAAAGCTAGATTGAGAGCTAGATTGAGAAGCATTAGGATAGTCTTTCGGAAGTTTCACTTTGGTGTACTTTGTCGTGTGTGGGGTTTCAGCTTGTTCCTTTTTGACATGTTTCACTGGGGTAGCAACAAAGGTTTCTAACTTAATGGTCTTTGGTTCAGTCTTGACGAGTTTGGTCTTAACTCGTTTCTTTGAGTAATATGAAGTTGGAGCTTTGGACAATGGTTTTTGAGATTCCACTTTTGTTTCCACTTTGATTTTGGTAGATTCAATCTTTTTCTCAGTTTCTGAATTAAAAACATATTCTCCCTCCATGAATTTATCAAAATCATTCTTTGTGAAATCGTTGGAAAATGAAAATTTCAATGGAGATTGATTAGTTTCAGATTCATTTGAAAGTTTTGAAAAATCAGGAATCTTTGTGTCCAACTTCACATCATGGGTATTCTCAGAAATTAGGTCAACTTGAACTGACACATCTTTGGTCTCACAAGAAAATTGAGTAGACGTATCAACACCTATACTAGCACTAGGCTTAGGGTGAACAACTAACTCATCAACAGTGTTGCATGTGAAAAACCTATAGAAGTACCATATCAAAACTAACTCATCAACAGTGTTGCATGTGAAAAACCTATAGAAGTACCATATCAAAACTAAACTATGTGCAAGTTCTTCATCAGAAAGATCAGATTGCACACAATCATCAGCTATAAAAGTAGCAGTATTTTGACAAGTACATTCAAGAGAATCAGTCAAGGTCTGGGTAGAGGTATTGGTGGATGAATCACAAGTAGTTTGGGTAGAATTTTCTACTGAGGCACTTTGGTCAGTTTGAGTAGAAACATTCTCACAAACTTTCTTAGTATCAACAGCAATACATTTATCCTCTGAATTCGGACTTTGAGACTTGAGGTGATTAATAACTTTTTGTTGAGATTCCACTTTTGTTTCCACTTTGATTTTGGTAGATTCAATCTTTTTCTCAGTTTCTGAATTAAAAACATATTCTCCCTCCATGAATTTATCAAAATCATTCTTTGTGAAATCTTGGAAAATGAAAATTTCAATGGAGATTGATTAGTTTCAGATTCATTTGAAAGTTTTGAAAATTTGATTCAATTTCTTCCAATTTGAAAATTGAAGATTCTTTTGTGTTGTATGAATCATTTATTGCATCATAATTAACCAAAAATGCTTGTTTTGGTATTCTCTCAACTTCATCAGTCTCAAATTCGTCATCCAATGGACGAATAAATTGTTGTATCATACCAAGTCGTAGGAATTTTTCATCATACAAGGGTTCAATTTCCTCTTTGGCTTTTTGCAATGGTGTGATATTCTCAAATCCCAACCCGAGAAGAAGTTCTGTTTTGTCAATTTTTGACTTGTTGAAATAGGCTGTGAAATTCAAGAAAGGATTTTGTTCAACTTTATATAACTTTTCTTGATAGAAAAGTATATTCTTTTTAAATTCCTCAACTTGTTTTTCAAGATTCTCTATCTCAATGTCTTTTAAAAAACAATTATGATTTAAATCAGAAATCTTCCTTTCGAATTCAACGTTGTTTGGTTTAGCTTCTTGAAGCTTTTTATTAAGAATATCGACATCCATTTGTCTTGCATTTGCCCGAAGCCATTCATTGGTCTTTTGAATTTCAAGATCTTGATTGGCTTTTTCAAGATCTTGAATGGTCTTTTCTAGATTTTGACATTTTTGTAATAACTTAAAATCAGGAGAGACATTCAGCTCACATTCTTTAACCAACATCTTATCTTTGTAAGCTTGAAAATCTTGTTTAATAGCATCATATTCAAAAAGTAATTTTGAATGTTCTTCAAGAAGTTTTGTAAATTCACTTTTAGAAAATGAAATGCTATTTGTCAACTTTTTATTTTTGTTGGCTAAAGAATTGATATGAGTTGTTAAATTAGATAAAGCTAATCTACAAGACTCTTTGTCTTTAACCAAAGAAAAAGTAGAGTCGAGATTTACCTCATCATCTGGGTATTCATCATCAGTGCTTTCTGCTTCAAGGACTTTGTTTTTGGCCAATCTTGCCATATAGCAAACATTAGCGGAGAGATCTTGATCTTCATCATCAGTGCTTTCTGCTTCAAGGACTTTGTTTTTGGCCAATCTTGCCATATAGCAAACATTAGCGGAGAGATCTTGATCTTCATCATCAGTGCTTTCTGCTTCAAGGACTTTGTTTTTGGCCAATCTTGCCATATAGCAAACATTAGCGGAGAGATCTTGATCTTCATCATCAGTGCTTTCTGCTTCAAGGACTTTGTTTTTGGCCAATCTTGCCATATAGCAAACATTAGCGGAGAGATCTTGATCTTCATCATCAGTGCTTTCTGCTTCAAGGACTTTGTTTTTGGCCAATCTTGCCATATAGCAAACATTAGCGGAGAGATCTTGATCTTCATCATCAGTGCTTTCTGCTTCAAGGACTTTGTTTTTGGCCAATCTTGCCATATAGCAAACATTAGCGGAGAGATCTTGATCTTCATCATCAGTGCTTTCTGCTTCAAGGACTTTGTTTTTGGCCAATCTTGCCATATAGCAAACATTAGCGGAGAGATCTTGATCTTCATCATCAGTGCTTTCTGCTTCAAGGACTTTGTTTTTGGCCAATCTTGCCATATAGCAAACATTAGCGGAGAGATCTTGATCTTCATCATCAGTGCTTTCTGCTTCAAGGACTTTGTTTTTGGCCAATCTTGCCATATAGCAAACATTAGCGGAGAGATCTTGATCTTCATCATCAGTGCTTTCTGCTTCAAGGACTTTGTTTTTGGCCAATCTTGCCATATAGCAAACATTAGCGGAGAGATCTTGATCTTCATCATCAGTGCTTTCTGCTTCAAGGACTTTGTTTTTGGCCAATCTTGCCATATAGCAAACATTAGCGGAGAGATCTTGATCTTCATCATCAGTGCTTTCTGCTTCAAGGACTTTGTTTTTGGCCAATCTTGCCATATAGCAAACATTAGCGGAGAGATCTTGATCTTCATCATCAGTGCTTTCTGCTTCAAGGACTTTGTTTTTGGCCAATCTTGCCATATAGCAAACATTAGCGGAGAGATCTTGATCTTCATCATCAGTGCTTTCTGCTTCAAGGACTTTGTTTTTGGCCAATCTTGCCATATAGCAAACATTAGCGGAGAGATCTTGATCTTCATCATCAGTGCTTTCTGCTTCAAGGACTTTGTTTTTGGCCAATCTTGCCATATAGCAAACATTAGCGGAGAGATCTTGATCTTCATCATCAGTGAGCAACAGCCATTTGTCATCTTCGGCAAGCAATGCATGTCCTGCTTCAACTTGTTTGGCTAACAGCATCTTTTGCTTGTAGTACTCATAGTCCCGCTTTCGAGGTTGTTTGCAGTCAACGGCAAAATGTCCAGGAATACCACAATTGTAGCACTTTTTGTCTGATGCCTTACCCTTCTCAACAGTTGGTTTCTCATAGGCTTCCTTCTTTTCACCATACCTTGATCCATTAGCTTCACCTTGCTCATTGCTCCTTGGATGATAGTGTTCCTTCTTGGGAAATGCACTTGTAGAAGAAGTGCGGAGATTGTTGTTTGTTGGCCTCGCTTTGTAAAATTTCCTCTTGAAATGCTTTGTTACCGCGGCAAGAGCTTGATATAGTTCATCTGAAACACCATCTCTTGTAGCCATCAAATCATCTCCCTCCTCATCTGACGAAGAAACAACCACCATTTGCCTCTTAAGAGCTTCAGAAATCTTCTTCTCAACTATCAATGCCAAAGGATCAGAAGATACAACTTCTGGCATTTTGTTTGATGAAGCTTTGCTTAGTACTTGGTTTTCATTGAGTTTGAAGGATTCATAAAGAGTATGAATGGTGAACTTGGTCAGATTTTGATGTTGCTTGATCTGTGTTCCAAAATCTTCCCATTCAGGACCAAGAGCTTTGATGAATTTGATGTTTAGCTCAATCTCAGTTTTCTTGACATTGTTCTTCCTTAGCTCATTTATGACATTGCAGAATCTGTAGTAGACAGCTTCAAGAGATTCATTAGGCAATTTGGAGAAGTTGTCAAACTCAGTCAGAATATTTGTCAATCTTATGGTCGAAGTCACGTCAGCTCCCTCCATCTGTCTAGCCACCTCATCCCATATCTCCTTGGCTGTATCATAAGAATCAACAGAGCCATAGATTTCATCCGGTAGGGCTTTGTATAGGCATGACCTAGCTCTGTTATCTGCAGCTGTTCGATCCTTTTGTTCAGCATTCAACAGATCAGGAGTCAGAATAATTGCATCAGTAGTGGGATGGCGATGAACGGCAAGTCCATTAAGGATGGAATCTTTCATCATGTGACCATTTGTCTGACTTTCCACATAGTCCATAAATCGTTTCTTCCATAGTCCGTAAGAACCACGGTAGAGAACTGGAGGTCTTGTATCTGAACCCAATGCCAATGCTTCACGAGAAGCCATTAGAGATTGATTTGATTTGAAAAATTGAATTGAATTTATAATGGCAAATGAAACGATCTTGGTAAGATCAGGAAATGAAACGATCTTGAGTTAATCAGGAAATGAAACGATCTTGAGAAGTAGAAAATGAAACGATCTTGAGAAACAGGAAATGAAACGATCTTGTGAAGATCGTCCTGGATGAGATCGTTTTGGAAGAGATCGTTCTAAGCAAGATCGTCTTGGAACTTTTGTGAAAATTTGGTTAAGTATGAGAAATGAAACGATCTTAAAAAATGAAACGGTCTTGAAAAATAAAACGGTCTTGAAATGAAAATGATCTGAAAATGAAATGATCTTGATGTGAAACGGTCTTGAATAAAAGTGATTTTGGTTTGAAATTATTCAAGGAAATGAGACGATCTTGGTGAAGATCGTCTTGGGTTTTGAAAGTATGAAACGGTCTTGGTGAAGATCGTCTTGGGTTTTGAAAGTATGAAACGGTCTTGGTGAAGATCGTCTTGGGTTTTGAAAGTATGAAACGGTCTTGGTGAAGATCGTCTTAGGTTTTAAGAAATGAAACGATCTTGCTTGAAGATCGTTTTAGATTTCTTCCTCAAAACTTCTAAGTATTTGAAATGACCCAACCAATCCTTTCGGATTAATTAGCCAGAATCAAACACTACCACAACACACTCTTGTTTAAAACGATCTTGTGAGGATCGTCTAACAAGTCACAAATCACTGAAACTAAAACGATCTTAGGAAGATCGTCTTGGTCATCTTCTTCATCTCAACAGTTTTCCAGAAAAACTCCATTAACAACTTTTTAAAACTTCAATATCTTTTGAATTACTAGGAGTTAGATCACGAAATAACTGGCAAACTGTTTTAATTCATGTCCGCAACAAAATTATGAACAAACTTCAACACAAAACACAACAGCTTCAAATCCCTCAAAATTCGCGCCAAAACTCAAAATTCAATCTCGAGATTTAGATTGAATTGGAACTTGAAACTTGACAGGATTATGTTTTCAACAACCACAAAACTAACGATGAACAAATAATTGTGATTTTATGTGATTTGAAGTGTGAATTTTGATGAACCAGTAGGTGAAAAATTCGAACAGAATTTTTGAATAAATTTGATTTTGATGAATTTGTGAATGAATTCAGGTATGGATCGTCATCAGATTGATGTTTCTCTCTGATACCACTTGTTATAACACGATTTTAACTACTGAATTCAATTCATCAATGGTGGATTTGGTGAGTGTGTGTTCTTGGTGTTTGTGTGTGTTTTGAGAGAGAATCGTGAGACTGTGTGTAAATCTGGAATTAATGTGTTCTAGTTATGTGTAAAAGTTATGATCTCTAAGGCATGAGAGGGCTATTTATAGTCTAATTACACAATTATGCTAATTGTCACAATTAGCCCCTCAACCTTAGTGATCATTTATCTATGACTTAACAACAAGAAATTCCTCTAATCTAGATTACAATTTATCACTATTTTTGGATTTCTAACATATTTTTCCTTCTTTCTTCAAAATGTTTGCCAAAATCATTTTTAAAACTTAACCTTGGTCTGGGCAAACTTTGTTTCAAATGTGCTGTTTGCCGAGATATTAGCTCGGCAAATGTATATATATTTTTTTCTTATTTAGTATGTGTCATTTTTTTGTATAAGTATTTGTGTATGTGCTCATTGTGGTTGTCTATATAGTTTTTCATAAGTGTTAGGATGAGAAGCAAGGTATCGAACGCCTTTGTGTACTACCTTCGTTGTCTTATCTTTTAATACTTATGACACTCTATATGTCGTCATGTTTCTTATATATATTAGGGTGAGAAGCAAGGTATCGAACGCCTTTGTGTACTACCTTTGTTATCTCATTTTTAATATATGTGCGAAACATTGTCTTTGTGTATCAAATGTGTCTACAATGTTGGTGTGATTATTTGTTTTATCCTAAAATGTCGTTCTGGACAAATTTTGGTCAGTTAACTTTCAGAAAATTCTTAAACATAAAGATGGTGATGTGGAAAGAAGGTGATACAATGAAAATGCAAGCCAATCAAGCACTCCATATTCCATTTAAATCCAGATTCCCAATCATCACCGAGATTCTGAGCCATCATCCACTGAATGTTGCTTTAACTAATGTTGCGATTGTTCCCGAAAAGTATATTTTTGATTTATGGGAGTCAATTGAGTATGTGAAAGCTAGCAAAAGAAGAAAGACAGAAGATTTCTTTCAATACTCTTTACAATCAGAAGATACTGTTTTCAACTGCAAGTTTACTTTGGACGAGTTCAGAACGATTATTGGTTTCCCTGAACATGAAGAGTATGAACAATTGCCTTCTATCAAAGATATGTTGGGTGCAGTTCATTCATTAGGGTATGAAGGAGAGTTGGCATCTATGAGAGATTTCAAAATGATGAATGTAGCTAGTCTTTGGCATACCATGTACAATGTACTTTGCACCTGCTTGATGCCATCTCAGAAAGGCATTGATACCATGACAAAGCACTCTCTATCAATATACTATGCAGTCACCCACAATGTTGAATGTGACTTTGCCAAGATTATCTGGGATACAATGATCCAAGTGGTTAAAGGAAAAGATGCTCAAGAAAGAAAATACATCCCATATATCAGATTCTTCACCTTAATTATTGAAGATGTTCTTGATAATTCAGAGGATATCCCACAATTGGAGGATAGTTTTAAGGGCATAATTGCTATGTACAAGACAAATATGAGAGGAACTAGTAGTGATCTTGTTAGACCTTTTCCGATTCCACCATTTTTGCTCAATTTGGTTCCTGCTGGAAGTCCCTATCTTAGGTCATATAAGGAGTGGTTAGCCATAGTTACGGAATCTGAAAGCTGACAGATTCCTACCCAAACTGTGCATAGGTCGCCTAGTGAGGGTCCGAGTAGTACTAAAAGTAAAAGAGGGGTTAGTGGTGAGGAGACTTCTATGCAGAGGAAAAAGAGATCAAAGAAAGGCATTACTGAAGAAGCAAATGTGACTTCTACACCTCCTGCATCTCAATCAACACCCATCATTACTTCACAATCTACCCCTCCTGATAATTCAACACAATCTACACCTACAGTACCAATTTCACAAGCATCTCCGTCTACACCACTTCCATCCATTGATTCCCCAAATCCACCAATCTTTACACCACCACCTCAAACAACAACCGTTCTTGATCCAACTCCACTTGCTTCAGCTTTACCAAATGAACCACGTCCAATTCCCGGGAGACGTCTGAAAATGAAAGCAAGAAAGTTGAAAAGTGTTCATTCATCATCTGGACTACTTAAAGTGTCCAAAAGAAGATTGAAAAAGAAAAATCTTTCTTCTTCTTCCGAACCTCAAAGAGTTGATCCAGGTACTTCTGAATTTAAGGAAGTATTTGGTACCTTGGCAGTGCTTAATGCTGATAATGTCACTCATACAATTGATAACGTGATCTCCGAGTTGAATATTGAGCATGATAGCACTGGAGATGATGTTGTGCTGAAGGAACAAGGTGGGACTGAGGGAGGAGTTGAAAATGTAAGAGAGGTTGAGCGGACCGGGTTAGGACAAGGGCAAAAAGAAAACACGATGGCCCTCCGATAGTTGAAACAAATGTGTCTAGCCGGGATGACAACCCTAGGGTAGAAGTCGAGAGCTCCCCACTCTTGCATGCACAAAACTCTCCTCGCCATTATGATTCCTCAAAACAGGATTCAGTCTCAAATATGCACGGGGATAAGCCACGCTCACCACACTCTCTTCATTTGGAGGATGAGAGTGTTGAAATAAGAGAGGATCAGCCCCATCCCTCGCCTTCATTTCGTGCATTAGAGTCTAGACCACCTAGGGACACGAATATGCAAGCTCAGTTGCGTACTGATGCCGGAACAAGCGGAGAGGGACCCACTTTGTGTGACCCTAAAGGACATCTTGGAAGTCCTACCTTAGCTAACATTATGCCAGCTTTTGCAGTAGGCAACAGTTCTCAAACCGAGACTGGGGGGCAGTATGAATGCTTAGGTGACACTGATGTCTCTCGGGATCAACCTGAAACTGTTTTAACGGGCATTCTCGGTGACCCCGGTGTTGTTAGTGGTGTTACCCAACAACAAGTCCCGGACATTGATTTATCACAGTCTAGGACACAACCTGATTCTGGTTGCAAAGCCACTGAATCTGAAACTGCTGGTGAGGGTCTAACCCGAGGATCTGCAGGAAATCCTGAATCAGTTTTACTAAATTTAGGTCAAACCACAAGTGTGAAAACATCCTCTGGATTGGTTTCTCCATCTATTCCACTTCAAACACCAACACAAAGAACACCAACACCAAATCAAATTTCATCAACCACCAACCAACAAGAAAAAGATAAAGCTTGTGATCATCTTATGAGTATTTTAAGATCTGAAGGTGATTTGTTGAATTTATATGATCGGGGAGTGTTGAATGCATTGGAGTTGAGACATAGAGAACTAGAGCATGAAAGACAAGTGAGCTCATTAAAAGAACAAGTTTAATCTCAGAATGCAGAGTATGGTGCTAAGCTTGCTGCTTTGAGTTGAGATTATTAGCTCTAGAATCTTGCTGACCGGCCTCGGTTTCTACTAGACGGGATGATCCTGATTCTGATGATCACCCCGAGGGGGAGAACCAAGGAGATGGTCAAGCTAATACAGAAAATCCATCGGCAAGAGTTGAAGTGAATGTTGGTGAGAATGTGGAGATGAGAGAAAGAGCTGAAGATGGTAGTCAAGAAGTTGCAGAAAGAGTTGTTGTAGATGATCAAGCTGAAATTTAAAGAATTGCTGAAATTAGAAAGAAATTTGATAATGTTTTTTGAGTTGATTCTGATGAAGAATAAATTGAAGGTGTTAATCAAAATGAAGAGGAGGAAGAATGTGTTATTGATGAAGAAGCTGTGGAATTTGCTGAAGGAGAAGCAGATGTTGAGGCTGCAAAGGACAATGTAGTTTTAGATGAACCTGAGATTGTTGAGACTCCTGCAAATGAAGAAGCTGCAGGTGAACCAATGTTTGAGGAGTTTCCAGATCTTGATTATTTTGAAACAGGTCCATCAAGCAGAAATAAAGATGGAGATTCATCAACTCCTGTTGTCACAACTCCACATCATTACAACTTTAATGATTTTAATGGTTTTGATGAATTAAGAAAGACTCCTGAAGCTGCTGCTCAGAATTTTAAGATGTCTACTTTCAAGCAAGTTTTGTCTGAGGCAATTAGATCTGAAGAAGTTCTCCCTGATTATTTCCCAACAAAATGAACTGAGGAACAATTGAAGTTTATTAATCGAGGGTACTTCTTAAGAGATAAGGAAAGAATGGTTGCTCTTGGTGTAAAACCAAAACAAGCTGCGAAAAAGTCAAGATTTTTGGAAAAAAAAGCATTTTCCTATATTCTGTGGAGCAACAAAAGTCACCAAAAGTGAGAGACCGGAAATTGATTCAATGTATAAGTTTAAGGAAGCAAGTCAAGTTGAAGAATATAAAGAGCTTCTTTTACTCACAAAGAAATACAATCCAAAACTTCTTGAAGAACAAAAGAAGTACAGAATTCTGGTATTTATCAGAGTAATTCTCATTAAGAAGATCTCTATTTCTGTTCCCTGCTTCCATGTGAAAAGAGAAAATAACAAGATTTACAGATTCAGTGAAGCTCAGTTCAAGCTTCTGCCAGTTGATGATATAATCTTTCTCTACAATCACTTTCTGAATGCTATGCAAAGATACCGTGAAGACCTTATTGCTTTTGATGCTGTGAAGAGATATATGTCAAGCTGTATCCAATATGCTTCATTGGAAGACTTTCAGATTGGATTTGAAGTTGTCAAGAGAAAGATTAATGTTCCCTATCCTGATCAAAGTCTTTACACTGCAGACATTGAACAGCTTAGTATTGGTCATGTCATCGAAGAACCATCCTTCGGTGTTGTCTTTCTAAACAGCAGAAAGAAGAAGATTTTCATTCGTATGGATGAACTTGCTTCGTATTCTAACGGAACTCTGGAATTTTGCAAAAATGTGTTATCATGTTTGAAAGGAGATGAACAAGATGCTAAGAAGATAGATTTGTTTGATCGAGTAATCAACAAGATTAATCAAAGACTTGAATATAGAGAAAGCATCAGGATGTTGAGAGAAGCCAAGAAAGTGAAGAAGTCAAAGTATGTTGTTCGTCGAAGAGGTGGCTGCTGGATTAAGTATGAGCCTAGTAATGTTCCAGGACCACACAATCTTCCTCCAAGAAACTTTGAAGAAAACATGGTTGTTCCAGATAATAGACCTGAAGGAGACAATTGGTTCTGGCACCCAAACAAAGATAGACCATATACTAGAGCTTGAAGACTTTCAGTGATTGGAAATTTTTGACAAATCACTACTAAGGGGGAGATTGTTAGAAATAATATTTGTAGTAGTTGATTTGTCTCTATTATGTAATTTGTACTTATATTGTAAAGTTGTAAGTGTGGAAGGGGGTGTAGTGTAAATTGTATAGGAAGTATATAAACCCCCTCCACATCAATATTTGGTAACCTTTCACCCATTAATGCAAACTAATCTTTCCCTTACACACACTTTCTCTCTCAATTACACACACATAGTAACCGCCATTAACACACACTAAAACACACACTTAAGCTCGATTTCATTGAATTACAATACATTTTTTCAGTGCCAAGATGGATTGAATACTTAGATCGATGACTCTCATTCATTAAGAGTTCTCTAAGTCCATTGCACTTGGGAATCCACACCCTGCCCTTAACATGTCGGATCCCATCGCCATCCAATTCAAATAAACGTTCAGCATTCCACAACGTTTCTTTCTCGATATTCCCTGGCTGTAGGGCACTGTTTTGATCGTCCAAAACTCTATCCCTTAATGATGAGCCAAGATAAGAACTTGCTCTTTTTATGACAGATAGTGAAATTCTATCTTTTCTACTCAGTGCGTCAGCAGCAACATTTGCTTTACCGGGATGATATTTAAGTTCACAGTCATAATCACTGAGTAATTCTACCCATCGTCATTGTCTCATATTTAGCATTTTCTGATCGAAGATATGCTGAAGACTTTTATGATCCGTGAATACCGTACACTTGGTACCATACAAGTAATGTCTCCAAATCTTTAAGGCAAAGACAACCGCTCTGAGTTCGAGATCGTGGGTTGTATAGTTCTTTTCGTGGATTTTGAGCTGTCTAGAAGCGTAAGCAATGACCTTACCTTCCTGCATAAGTACACATCCCATGCCCTGATGTGATGCGTCACAGTATACCACGAAATTTTCAGTGCCATTTGGTAATGCTAGAATAGGAGCATTACATAGTCTGTCTTTTAACGTCTGGAATGCCTTTTCTTGGGCATCCTGCCAAATAAACTCCATAGTCTTCTGAGTTAACAAAGTCAAAGGTTGAGCAACCATTGAGAAATTCTCAATGAATCTCCTATAATATCCAGCCAGTCCAAGAAATTGACGAATTTCTGTCGGAGTCTTAGGGGCTTCCCACTTCTTTATTGCTTCGACCTTAGATGGATCTACGTGGATCCCATCCACATTCACCACATGACCCAAGAAGTGTACTTCCCTAATCCAGAATTCACATTTTGAGAATTTCGCGTACAACCTTTGATCCTTGAGCAGTTGCAGAATGGTCCTCAGATGACCTTCATGTTCGTCTTCATTGCTCGAGTAGATCAGTATGTCATCAATGAACACAATGAAAAACTTGTCAAGATATGGTCGACATACTCGATTCATAAAGTCCATAAACACAGCAGGTGCATTGGTTAAACCAAACGATATAACCAAAAACTCATAATGTCCATGACGAGTTCTGAAGGCTGTTTTTGGAATGTCTGTCTCTCTGACTCTGAGTTGATGATACCCAGATCTAAGATCGATCTTGGAAAGGTGTGATGCACCTTCCAGTTGGTCGAATAAGTCATCAATACGAGGCAAAGGGTATCTGTTCTTGACAGTCAACTTGTTCAATTCTCTGTAGTCAATACACATGCGCATAGAGCCGTCTTTCTTTTGAACAAATAGGATTGGAGCTCCCCACGGTGATGAAGTTGGATGAATTAGTCCTTTCGCTAACAACTCTTGAAGTTGTTCGGACAATTCTTGCATTTCTGACGGCGCAAGGCGATAGGGTGCCTTGGCCACGGGTGCAGCTCCAGGGACCAAATCTATTCCAAACTCGACTGGTCTATGAGGTGGGAGTCCCGCCAAATCTTGGGGAAACACCTCCGGAAAATCTTTAACTACTGGAATATCTTGATTGTCTTTACCCTTTGGTTTCCTTTCTACTACTAGTGCTAAGAAAGCAGGGTGTTCTTTCTGTAAATATTTATTAGCTTTTATCGCCGACACTAAAATCAACTTCTTTCCTGACTTGTCTTCTTGCACTATTAGGGTTTCGCCCTTCGGTAGGGGTATTCTCACTACTTTCTCATAACAACTAATATCGGCGCGAACTCTAGACAACCAGTCCATACCGACAATCACGTCAAAACTACCTAGTTCTATGGGAATTAGGTCAATTTTAAAAGTCTTACCGGACAATATCAAACTGCAATCTACCAAATGATCTCTAGCAACATACTTTTGACCGTTTGCATATTCGACAATATAAGTGTCTTTCATGGGGACAGCTACTATATCAAATCGAGACTTAAATTCTAAGGATATAGAAACTTTTATCAGCACCAGAGTCGAATAACACAAATACATAATGATTATTGAGTATGAATGTACCTATCACAACGTTGGGATCACGTCGTGCATCAGCAGCATCCAAAGCAAACACTCGGCTACCTTGACCTCCTTGATTTCTTCCCTGATTTCCAGCTTGATTGTTCCCCGCATTGTTCCTCATTGGAACTATAGCATTGTTGTTCGGGGCTTGATTAAGTCGTGGACACGCGGGTCGTATATGAGTTTCACTCCCACACTCGTAACATTGATTAGGTATCTTCTCCCTACAGTACTTTGCCAGATGTCCCGTCTTTTTACAACGGTGGCAAGTAGGACAATTTCCCATGTGACGGATGCCACACCTGTTACATTTTGTGTCTGCGCCAATGTACCTCTTGATATCCTGATTGACTACTGCAAAGTTTCTACAGTTTTAAACCTCTTACCATTTCCACCATTGCCAAATCCACTACCAGAGGCATGATCATTCCTTCTCTTGACCACTTCAGTTCCAACAGAAGAACCAATGGTTCTTTTCAAGTCTATCACCATCCGGTTGGTTGCACTAACTGCCGCTTAAAGAGTCAAAGGATTAAAAATGGCTACCAACCTTCGGATGTCAGGTGATAAGCCATAACAGTATCTTTCAACTAATTTCTCCTCCGTATCCACCATACGAGGAACTAGTCTAGCCAATTCATGAAAACGAGTGGTGTCTTTCTCGTTGTCCAACCCAACTATATTATGATTCCAAAATTCACCTTCCATTTTATGTACTTCCTCCCGAGGACAGTACTTTTCCATCAACATTCTTTTGTAGTCAAACCAAGGTATCCTATTAGCTTGGTCTTGGCCACGTGTCCTAATCTGCTCATTCCACCATGACAAAGCGTGTTTTTGAAATTGAGTGGAGGCATATTCCACTTTGTGTTCTTCAGCACAGCGGCTGATATGAAACACCGCCTCTATGCTTTCTAACCAGTTGATTAGACCGACAGGACCCTCGGTACCGTGGAATTCTTTCGGTTTACAATTAGTGAAGGTCTTGAAGTCACTCCCTCGAAGATGAACTCGAGGAATAACTTGTTCAGCAGTATGGTCGACATTGTTACTATTGTCAGCATGGTGATTATTATTAGCGTTCATGCTTGCCGCGATCTGAGCGACTAAAGTGGGCATAGCAGCCATTAGTTGTTGTGTAATTAATGCTGCCATATCATTTTCCCCATCGGCATTTGGAGTAGATCCAGGACCAGTGTTTGCATTAGCAGCAGCAGTTTCTGGTCTTTGTCGGATCACACGTTCTTCCTGTTCAGTCTCAGGAGTTATAGGGGTTGATCGGGTAGCCCTCTTTGGAGCAGTTTTCTTTATCGGAGCCCTCTTCTGGACTTTGCCTGGCGTCTTGGGAGCCATAAGTCTATGACATGAACAAAAATGTCATTTAGAGGTTTCTCGTAAGAATAATATAGAATGTAGCTTTTCAAGACATATGATAGTACAAACACAAGTCACAACTTATTGACTTGCATGAACTCATGTACTAAACAAGACAAGAATTATGGAACATCGTAACTCTAGAGTTAAAATAAACAAGTGACGTAGTCTGAACAAGAATGTAAGCCAAAAAGACGATCGTATTTCATTGATGCCAAAAAATTTACATAATCTGACGAGTACGATTCAAAGACATGTGGGAACGACATCCACACCGATAGACTACATAGTCAGAGTGATACGATCCAAAGACAAGTGGGAACTACATCCACAAAGATAGACTACAACTCAAAGTACAAGAGTATGAGTTGTTACAAGTTCTAGGCTTACAATACGTTACTACTACTAGATTACATCTTGAAAAGAACAACGACTAGCAAAGCCACAACCAAGACTACCAAAACTAATAGTATCCAGATCAACATCCCAAGGGTCTATTCCCTTTCCTAGCAACAGTCATAGCCTCAGAAGCATGTTGATAAGCTCCAGTCAATGCTTGAGCTTGATTCTCAATAGCCTCCCTAGTACGAATGAGAGAGTTATTCATCCTTGACATTTGTCGGAGAGCATATTCTGACCTATCAGTTGCATCAGCAACTGGCATCCCTTCAGCAGCATTGGGATTGTAAACAGGCACTCTGGAGGAACCCGCAGCATACGGATCACCCAGAAGAAATGAAGGACCAAACACACGGTTATCCTGAACCGGTGCAGAAGGACCAGGAGCATAGGGATCTCGAGGAGCATAGGGAATACGAGCTCCCTCGGTAGTCCTCCTCTGATATGGAGCTACCGGTGGCAGAGGTGGTTGCACCTGAATCGATATATGCTCATTTCCAAATTCACTGGATGATGATACTAGATTGATGGGGCGAGACTCATTGCCCGAAGCCTCCATTGGTTCCTCTTCAGAAGAGTAAGGAACACGAGGAATGGAGTTTGCTACAACTGGAACTGGAGGAGTACCAGGAACAACAGCATAGGAGTTAACTCCGTCTGACATGATAAGTCTGAAAAGATAGGCAATTTGTCGCATAAGTCTAAAGGATTAGACAGTTCGAGTTAATTGAATGAGACAGTACGCAACATGAGTTTCAAAGAGATCTTTGTATAATGTATACACATACGATTTGGGTTTCTATTACTAACATACCTTCAATGCTTATGTATAGGGTCACCCGCAGCCTTCCCACCACATCTACAGTATGTTGTTAATATAGTACAAACTAACATGTATATACACAATCTAAGATATTTATTCTGAGTCTTATATTATTTTACATAATCGGGACGTAGTTGATCAGGTTAGGTCTAATTATAGACAAATAATATAACTCTCGGGATAACTATCCTAAACCTTAAATGACTTAGATTTCCTTTTTAAAGCTACCATGGCTATAGATTGAGTTATTCCGGAGGAACAACTCTGTATTAACTATAACCTTGTCTCTGATACCAATTTTTGTCACACCCCGTTGTAGCAGAAATACGGGTTTAACAAAGAGTTGCGTACTAATCAGAAGGTTAATAGAAATTACATCCATTAATGCCAAATACAAGTTTAATACAAGTACAATCGTTCAGATGTGGACCCCAATACACGGATACCAACTATCCTCAATTAGAACTGGGCCCACTAAATACAATAACAACATTTGGATAGTCTAGTACAATTAAAACTAATAATATGATAGTCCTCAGATGTCTGACGCTAATTGTACGTCCAAAGTCAAAAGATGGCCCTAATATGCCAATACGATTCCAAGACTTACTGTTGGTTACCTGAAAAGCATGAAATTTGAGAGGATCAACGATCGAAATAGTTGGTGAGTTTACAGTGTGTTTGACCATAGTTTAATCGTCATTGAGAGCACACAATGACATGTAGTTATACAAGACAAAACAGTTTGGATCAAAATCTGACAATATTTTATAACAAAACAACGGGGTCTAAGTCCGATAGTATTTTATAACAAGACAGCGGGGTCTAAGTCCGACAATAGCATATGACAGCCGGGAGCCAAGTCTGACAGTACCAGCCACTATGCCTCGCACAGGATTTCCCTCTACAATGGGGTGCGAACCAGAATCAATATTTTATGACAAAACCGTCAGGGTCAAAGTCCGACGGTAGCATATGACAGCCGGGGTCTAAGTCCGAAAGTATCAGCCACTATGCCTCGCAAAGGATTTCCCTCTACAATGGGGTGCGGACCATAACCAAGACAGTCAAGAACCAAGTCTGACAATACAACCATTAGGGTCTCATAATGGTGATAACTACATAGGGGCAACATTTTAGTCCGTCAAACACAAAGAACAATTTATTCAGCCGACAACATGGCAATTCAAGTCATTTCATTCAATATTTCATAAGACACGTATACACATTTTCGACAGCCGTCAACATGGCAAATTTAAGTCAAATGATTTAAGCAGCCAAATCTCATGGCATACACACAGACAAATCATTTATAAAGTAATCGTGTATACAACAGTACATGCTTTTCAGGCCCAAAATAAAAGGAAAAGGGCGCCATAAACTCACCTTAGCGGTCAAAGTGCTAACAAGTGCGAGTAACTCGAGAAGATCAACAGTCTATTCTCCACGTCTATCCAAAACCTAGGATATGAGTACCAATGGTGAGGATCAATTCTCACAACGACAAGTATCCTATGTAGAACTACTTAGCTATAGACCCTAGAATGCCACGACCAAGAATGTGATTTAAACGTTCATTTTATTTGACTTTAGTTGCTAATATCATTGACATTGTCATTATAAGGTAGTCTAAAGTACCCTTTCATATAAACCAAGTTCAAACGTTCAAATTATCGTCTTTTGAAAATATCAAACAGAACTACAATTCGCGGCGCGAAGAGGATCCTTCGCGGCACGATTCTAAAATTACACTACATCGCGGCGCGAATCCTGAAGGGTCGCGGCGCGATGGCCCTGCTAAAACACTTTGCGGCGCGCTTGAAGGGTCGCGGCGCGTAAACAGACCTGCACGAGTGAAAGTGCAGTTTTTGACCATTTTCCGCAAAGCAAAACTTTTTCTACTCAAATTCTTTCAACATAACAACTATAAACCTGTTCAAGAACCTGGAAAACCCTTCATTTCGTTAACCATTTCACCATTCCAACACTTTTGATTTCAAAGACCTAATTTCAAATAAAAATCTTATTTCATCTAAATAATCAATTCAACAACCATTTCCATTTTCAAAACTATCTATTTCAATCAAATTAACTGAAACTAAACCCAAAGATTAAATTAGAAAATCAAAAGTTTGAAGAAAAGTTTACTTACCAAATTATTTGAAGCTCTTGAGATAAAATGAAGAAGATGAAGAAGATGAAGAAGATGAAGAAGATGAAGAAGAGAAGAAGAGAAGAAGAAGAAGAAGAGAAGAAGATGAAGAAGATGAAGAAGATGAATAAAATGAAGAAGATGAAGAAGATGATGGTGATGATTCTTTAATTATTATTGAAAAATGATTATTTCCCTTGAATTCCTCCTTGCCAAAACTGATTTAGATGGAGAAGAGTGTTTTGTTTTGTGTTTTGTGTGTGTTGGTTGTAACATCCCAAAACTTAATCGTTTCTGTTGACTAACGTCGTTAGGTCAAATTCTAAGTCCGTGATATGTTTATGTGAAAATACGTGTTTATATGTTTATGTGCCCTTTCATATAAGATTTAATTATCTTTAATGAGTGACAATAAAGTAGACTTAATGATGTGTAAAAGGCTTATGTAGTGTGCGAAAGTGCTTTAGTGTGTTATATGTATCCCCAATAGGTGTTTTTAAGCGAAATAAAGTCAATATGAAGTCCAGGGACCAATTTTGCCAAAGTTGAAAAGTTAAAAACGGGTTTGGCATGGGATTAGCCTAATCTAGGTTAATTTTGCAGCCATTAATCATAATTAAAACAAATACAAAAGTTCCTTCAATTCTCTCTTGAATTCTTAAGCATAATCTTCAAGTTTTGGTCAATCAAATCGTGTGTTTTGCATTGAATCGGATTGGCTGTCATTCGTACAGGTAATCAAGGATTTGTTGTCGATATTTTCAGATCTAATGATGTTTTATAAAGGATTAAATCTGATTTTATAAAGGAGTTTTAATAAATTAGGGTTCATAATATGTTTAAGCAAATTAATGATCAAAACGACATCAAACGAGTTTATAATCGATCTTGATGATCAAAAGAGGTTTATATATGTCAAAAACATGTTTTGGGTGAAGCCTAAGTCGATTGATTTCTGGAAAAATGAAGATTAAAGCCGTTTTATGAGTTCTGGACGAAAATAGAGTTAAATTCGTTTTAAGTGTTAAATTCGTTTCTGGAATGATAAATTCGCTTGAAAAACGAAGTTTAACTTCGTTCAAGTTATTTTCGTTTAAAAGAAGACTAATTTCGTTTGTTATCAGAAAGCAGTTAAGTTCGTTTTCTGGGATTAAGTTCGTAAGAACAAAACTAAGTTCGTCTTCAAGTCCATTTAAGGTCCCAAATGACTTATATTTCATATATTAATGTACGATAGGTGTCGGGGATTACTATTAAGCACTGTTAGCTTTTGTTTGCGCGCACATTCTACTACCAGGTAAGATACACTACTTTTGGCACACTGAGGGTGCAACAAAAATGGTTTCATAAACTATAACCTCCATAACGGTAATGTATAACCTATAATGTGGATGGGTCGATATGGGAGGTACACGGGGATTAATGATATGACGATGCTTATGCCTAAAATGCTTCCCCGTAGATATGTTTATGACATGATATGCGATGTGTGATGATATGCTTAACGATATGATATGATATGACGAACGGTGGTTAATGATATGATGTAATGATGTTATGTGCATGTATATGTGGCTTGTTCATCTAGAACACTAGACCTTTTTAGGTTGCCATGACACGTGCACGTTTTAAGGGCCCTAACGTGAAATGATGATAGATGATGACTAGTTTAGGATAACATAAGAAACCTAAACTAAATGTGGTAAATGCTCGAGCTAATTAGATGATGAGTGTTATGCATAACCCGTGCCTGACGGTGGATATAGGTACGCTGAGGTGGTTGCTTGGGTTGCTCCTTGCAACAGTCATACGTGGCGAGTAGTTTCGGGTGGTCTGATGACCCACCTAATGTCATGAACATAACGTGCTACTCAGGGATCGACATTGTCTTTCCTTAACGACGCAGATGGACCGTCGAAAGACTTCTCCATCAAGTCGGGTGTGAGGCTTCCTTGAGGTCGTATGACCGCCTGCACACAAACTCATACCCTATACGATAACGGTAACTTCGGTTACAACTTAACGGTGACCTAGTCACAATTTAACGAGATGAATCAAAGTGACGAAATTGATTAGGCACATTTAGGGTCATGAACTCTATGCTTATATGTGACGTGGATATGTTTATATGATGATATGTATGCCTAATTAAAATGACTTAAAGTTTTGAAAGGACGATTTAAATGGATGAAATGTTTTGCTTAAACCTGGTGTTATCTTACTTAGCTATTTATAGCTAACACTTGTTCTTTAAATGTGTTGTTCCCCTCAGGTTAAGCAGTGAGATGACGTGTGAAGCTTTGACGAGAGATGGGTAGATGATCAAGATGGCCTTAGTCTACCCAATAGTTTCTCATAGACTTTATGATATTGTTTCCTCTTGGAACCCTATGTAATGACTGCTGTTTTGATTGCTTTATGTTGGGCAATCTTATGGATTTTCTTTTATTATTTCTACGATACGTTAGTAACACCACTATTGCTTCTCAACTGTTTTCCTTGTTGAGAGTTTTTAATAAATCGTTTCCGCATAATTGATGCCGTTAGGCAAAAGTTTTTGGAAATCCATATTTTTACGAAACGGGTGTTACAATTTGGTATCAGAGAAGTAGTTTAAGTGAACCAAGACCTATTGACCATAGGGTTTGGACTTAAACTTAAGATGTGCATGCTAGGTACTCGTAGGATGCCTTAGCTAGTGATGACATGTGATGTAGGATGGGTTGGGATGAGTGCGAGTGTGATAGGGCTTACGAGATGTTTACGTTACGATGATATGTTTTAGCCTTATCTCAACGAGCTTTTTGTTTTATTTTGCGCTTATCGACTCCACCATTTTATTGAAGGAAAATGGTTAACACTCGCAACCGCAACATCCAACGCGACGGAGCTACTGCTAGCGTTACTCCACCTGTCCATCCGGGTGCAGGTGCTTCTAATGCTGCTAATGCTGCTGCTAATGCTAATGTAAATCGTGTGAACCCCCGCCGTGTTAATCAACCAGGCTCATTGGGTCTGATGCCTCCACCACCTGGCAATCCTCCGAGAGTTAACGATGTAGTGGTGGATCAGATTCCCGATCAGGCGGAGATGTATAATCTTGTGCTAACTCTTCAGGCCCAGTTGGCCCAAACGCAAGAACAGTTGAATCAGGCGTTGGCAGCTAACGCAGAAGGAACTGGTAACAGTCACTCTGTGCCTTCTCACCACACTGAGCCACCGGTCGATGATGTGATTATTCCCCATGCTAATGTTAATGTGGTTCCTCCTAATGATGTTCACGCCCCTCGATTCAAGTTTGAAAGTTTCCAGAAGTGTGGAGCTCAGAAATTCTATGGAACACTTAATGCAGTAGGTTGCATGGAATGGCTTGATGATACTGGGATGGTTTTTGAAGCTTGTGATTGTCCCGAGGATAAGAAAGTGTTGTGTGCTAGTAGGATGTTGAAAGAAGGTGCTCGGGACTGGTGGAAGAGCATTACCATTTCGATGACTCCAGCTATGGTATCTGCTATTACGTGGGCTAACTTCAGACAGAAGTTTATTGAAGAGTATATTGGAGTTCATGAGCAGCGCAAAATGGAAAAAGAGTTTCGTGCCTTGACGGCTGAAGTGGGTAAAATCAATGATTATGCTCGTTCCTTTATGGAGAAGATGAAGTTCGTGGGCCATCTGTTCCGTACTGATGCAGATCAGGTTGCTTGCTATGTTGATGGTTTGCCTCCGAGTTATCGAGGTATTTGTAGGCAGCACAAGACTCTAACTGAAGCTATCAAAGAGTCTAAAAAGCTTGATGATGATTTTGCTACGGATAAGAAAGTGGAAAAGAAAGATGATGAGAAGAAGTCTGGTAATAAGAGGAGATTCGGTGGATCTAACCGTTTTGGTAAGAAATTCAAGGGATCTTCGTCCTCCGACAAGGGAAAGACAGACAAGGACGGAAAATGGTGCTCTAGCTGCAAAGCTATTCATTCTGGTCAGTGTTCTGCTAAGACCCGCAGGTGCAATAGGTGTGGAGCACAGGGTCATACCGTTGATGAATGCACTGACAAAGCAAGATGTTATAAATGTGGAGACACAAAGCACCGTATTGCCGACTGTCCGCAAATGAAGAAGGACGAGGGAAAGAAGACGGAAGCTCCCAAAGCCAAAGCCCGTGCTTATCAGATGACGGCTGAAGAGGCCAAAGATGACGACCAGGTAGTTACTGCTACCCTTATTGTTAACTCCAAACTTGCTAATGTGTTATTTGATTCTGGTGCGAACAAATCTTTTGTGTCTACTCTGTTTGCTCCTAAATTAGACATGATTACGAGTCCCTTAAGGTGTCCTATTGAAGTAGAGGTGGCTAACGGCACAACGTCTATCGTACGTGAGGGTTATTCTGATTGTCCTTTAGAGATAGAGGGTCGGTGTTTTACTGCTAACTTGCTACCTGCTACTATCCATAGTTTTGATGTTATACTCGGTATGGACTGGATGTCTAAAAACGATGCTGTCGTCTTATGTGCAAAGAAAATAGTTCGTATCGCTACCCCTGACGGTAAAGGTGTCTGTGTTTATGGTGACAAGAAGCCGGGAAATGTTAAGGTGATCTCGATGATGAAAGCCCTTCGCTGTATACGGCAAACTAAGTCACATTTTCTAGCTTATGTCATCGATTCTCGTATCGTGAAGCCTACAGTCTCTGATGTCGAAGTTGTTTCCGAGTTTCCTGATGTTTTCCCTGAAGATCTTCCAGGTCTTCCTCCTGATCGTGAGGTTGAATTTTCTATTGACCTCATTCCTGGTGCTACTCCTGTAGCCAAAGCTCCCTATCGATTAGCTCCGACAGAGATGAAAGAATTGATGACTCAAATTCAAGAACTTTTAGATAAAGGTTTCATTCGTCCGAGTTCCTCTCCATGGGGTGCTCCTATCCTTTTCGTGAAAAAGAAAGACGGATCCATGCGCATGTGTATCGATTATCGCGAGCTGAATAAAAGAACGGTGAAGAATAAATATCCACTCCCTCGCATTGATGATTTGTTCGATCAACTTCAAGGTGCTTCCTATTTTTCGAAGATCGACTTACGATCTGGCTATCATCAACTGAAGGTCGAAGAAGAGAGTGTAGCCAAAACAGCGTTCCGAACTCGTTATGGTCATTACGAGTTCCTTGTCATGCCATTCGGTTTGACAAATGCTCCAGCGAAGTTTATGGATTTGATGAACCGTGTCTGTCGACCGTTTTTGGATCATTTCGTTATCGTTTTCATCGACGACATCCTTGTGTATTCAAAGTCAGAAGAGGAACATAGAGAGCATTTGAGAGCTGTCCTTCAAGTCCTCCGGGAGAAAAAGCTATATGCTAAGTTCTCCAAGTGCGAGTTCTGGCTAAAGGAAGTTCATTTCCTCGGCCATGTCATCTCCTCTGATGGTATAAAAGTAGATCCTTCGAAGATAGAAGCGGTGTCGAAGTGGGAGCAGCCTAAGTCTCCTACTGAAATTAAGAGTTTTCTCGGTTTGGCTGGCTACTATCGACGTTTTATTCAGGATTTCTCACGCATTGCCAAGCCAATGACTGAATTAACGAAGAAAGGTGTGAAGTTTGTGTGGACCGATGCTCAAGAGAAAGCCTTCACGACGTTGAAAAAGAAGTTGTGTGAAGCTCCAGTCTTAGCTTTACCCGAAGGAACCGATGATTTAGTTGTCTATAGTGACGCATCCATCACGGGTTAGGGTGTGTACTGATGCAACGAGACAAAGTTATCGCTTACGCCTCTCGACAGCTGAAGCCACATGAGCGGAATTATCCTACTCATGATCTTGAGCTGGCTGCTGTTGTTTTTGCTCTGAAATTGTGGCGACATTATCTGTATGGTACAAAGTGTACCCTATACACGGATCATAAGAGCTTACAGTACGTGTTTACTCAGAAGGATATGAATGTTAGGCAACGACGGTGGATGGAGTTATTAAAGGATTATGATTGTGAGATTAAATATCACCCAGGCAAAGCTAATGTGGTTGCTGATGCCTTAAGCCGCAAGGGATATGCGAAAAGTAGGTTATGTGCATTGATTACGAAGGTCGAGTCGAATTTACTGGAACCTATTCGTTTGGCTCAAATTGAAGCGTTAAAGGATGACAATGTGGAAGCGGAGTCTATTGGGAAAAAGAAGAAGAATAGACTTCAAATGGAAGAAAATAGTCGTGGTCTTCGAACCTATAAAGGTAGAATATGGGTTCCTCTATATGGAGGCAACCGTGAGTTAGTGATGGATGAAGCTCACAAATCTAGGTATTCTGTACACCCTGGTGCCACAAAGATGCATGCAGATTTGAAGCCTATTTATTGGTGGCCCAGTATTAAGAACGATGTAATGATGTACGTACAGAAATGTTTGACGTGTGCGAAGGTGAAAGCTGAACATCAAAAGCCTTACGGGAAGTTTCAGCAACTCGAGATCCCTGAGTGGAAATGGGATCGTATTACGATGGATTTTATAACCAAGCTTCCAAGAACGCCTCGTGGTCATGATATGATATGGGTTATTGTCGATCAATTAACGAAGAGTGCTCACTTTCTCCCAGTTCGTGAGACTGCTCCTATGGAGAACTTCGCTACGTTGTATATTGATGAAGTGGTTTCTAAACATGGTGTCCCGTTATCGATTGTGTCCGATCGTGATGCTCACTTTGTTTCCAAATTTTGGAAGAGTTTTCAACGGGAATTTGGTACTCAAGTTCGTCTGAGCACAGCCTATCATCCGCAGACCGATGGGCAAAGTGAAAGGACTATTCAAACGCTTGAAGATATGCTCAGAGCTTGTGTGATGGATTATGGTGGTTCATGGGATAAACACCTACCTCTTGTTGAGTTTGCGTATAACAATAGTTATCACGCGAGCATTGGAATGCCACCTTATGAGATGTTATATGGTAGAAAGTGTCGGACTCCTAGTTGTTGGTTGGAGCCCGGGGAAAAGCAATTTGCTGGACCTGAAGTAGTACAAATTACGGCCGATAAAGTTAATGTTGCAAAGAAAACCTTGCGTATTGCTCGCGAAAGGCAAAAGTCATATGCCGATAAGAAAAGGAGGCCGTTTGATTTTAAAGAAGGTGAAATGGTTTTACTCAAGGTGTCGCCTTGGAAAGGTGTATTACGATTTGGCAAACGAGGAAAGCTAAGCCCTAGATTCATTGGACCTTTTAAGATCATTAAAAAGGTTAATGAACAGGCATTTCAACTGGAATTACCTCCAGAACTTCATGGAATTCACAACACATTTCATGTGTGTTATCTACGTAAATGCTATGCAAACGAAGTAGATGTTATTCCACTCGAGGACGTAAGTATTGATCCAAACAAGCAGATTGTTGATGAACCTGTTGCTATAATGGGAATGAAACAAAAGAAGTTACGACGAAAGACTATCGATCTAGTTCTCATTAAGTGGAAACACAAACACGGCGAAAGTATGACTTGGGAGACCGAGTCCGTAATGCGGGAGACCTATCCCCACCTTTTTGATGCTGAAGTGATTCCGGGGACGAAATCCTCTTAAGGGGGAGGTAATTGTAACATCCCAAAACTTAATCGTTTCTGTTGACTAACGTCGTTAGGTCAAATTCTAAGTCCGTGATATGTTTATGTGAAAATACGTGTTTATATGTTTATGTGCCCTTTCATGTAAGATTTAATTATCTTTAATGAGTGACAATAAAGTAGACTTAATGATGTGTAAAAGGCTTATGTAGTGTGCGAAAGTGCTTTAGTGTGTTATATGTATCCCCAATAGGTGTTTTTAAGCGAAATAAAGTCAATATGAAGTCCAGGGACCAATTTTGCCAAAGTTGAAAAGTTAAAAACGGGTTTGGCATGGGATTAGCCTAATCTAGGTTAATTTTGCAGCCATTAATCATAATTAAAACAAATACAAAAGTTCCTTCAATTCTCTCTTGAATTCTTAAGCATAATCTTCAAGTTTTGGTCAATCAAATTGTGTGTTTTGCATTGAATCGGATTGGCTGTCATTCGTACAGGTAATCAAGGATTTGTTGTCGATATTTTCAGATCTAATGATGTTTTATAAAGGCATTTTATAAAGGATTAAATCTGATTTTATAAAGGAGTTTTAATAAATTAGGGTTCATAATATGTTTAAGCAAATTAATGATCAAAACGACATCAAACGAGTTTATAATCGATCTTGATGATCAAAAGAGGTTTATATATGTCAAAAACATGTTTTGGGTGAAGCCTAAGTCGATTGATTTCTGGAAAAATGAAGATTAAAGCCGTTTTATGAGTTCTGGACGAAAATAGAGTTAAATTCGTTTTAAGTGTTAAATTCGTTTCTGGAATGATAAATTCGCTTGAAAAACGAAGTTTAACTTCGTTCAAGTTATTTTCGTTTAAAAGAAGACTAATTTCGTTTGTTATCAGAAAGCAGTTAAGTTCGTTTTCTGGGATTAAGTTCGTAAGAACAAAACTAAGTTCGTCTTCAAGTCCATTTAAGGTCCCAAATGACTTATATTTCATATATTAATGTACGATAGGTGTCGGGGATTACTATTAAGCACTGTTAGCTTTTGTTTGCGCGCACATTCTACTACCAGGTAAGATACACTACTTTTGTCACACTGAGGGTGCAACAAAAATGGTTTCATAAACTATAACCTCCATAACGGTAATGTATAACCTATAATGTGGATGGGTCGATATGGGAGGTACACGGGGATTAATGATATGACGATGCTTATGCCTAAAATGCTTCCCCGTAGATATGTTTATGACATGATATGCGATGTGTGATGATATGCTTAACGATATGATATGATATGACGAACGGTGGTTAATGATATGATGTAATGATGTTATGTGCATGTATATGTGGCTTGTTCATCTAGAACACTAGACCTTTTTAGGTTGCCATGACACGTGCACGTTTTAAGGGCCCTAACGTGAAATGATGATAGATGATGACTAGTTTAGGATAACATAAGAAACCTAAACTAAATGTGGTAAATGCTCGAGCTAATTAGATGATGAGTGTTATGCATAACCCGTGCCTGACGGTGGATATAGGTACGCTGAGGTGGTTGCTTGGGTTGCTCCTTGCAACAGTCATACGTGGCGATTAGTTTCGGGTGGTCTGATGACCCACCTAATGTCATGAACATAACGTGCTACTCAGGGATCGACATTGTCTTTCCTTAACGACGCAGATGGACCGTCGAAAGACTTCTCCATCAAGTCGGGTGTGAGGCTTCCTTGAGGTCGTATGACCGCCTGCACACAAACTCATACCCTATACGATAACGGTAACTTCGGTTACAACTTAACGGTGACCTAGTCACAATTTAACGAGATGAATCAAAGTGACGAAATTGATTAGCACATTTAGGGTCATGAACTCTATGCTTATATGTGACGTGGATATGTTTATATGATGATATGTATGCCTAATTAAAATGACTTAAAGTTTTGAAAGGACGATTTAAATGGATGAAATGTTTTGCTTAAACCTGGTGTTATCTTACTTAGCTATTTATAGCTAACACTTGTTCTTTTAAATGTGTTGTTCCCCTTAGGTTAAGCAGTGAGATGACGTGTGAAGCTTTGACGAGAGATGGGTAGATGATCAAGATGGCCTTAGTCTACCCAATAGTTTCTCATAGACTTTATGATATTGTTTCCTCTTGGAACCCTATGTAATGACTGCTGTTTTAATTGCTTTATGTTGGGCAATCTTATGGATTTTCTTTTATTATTTCTACGATACGTTAGTAACACCACTATTGCTTCTCAACTGTTTTCCTTGTTGAGAGTTTTTAATAAATCGTTTCCGCATAATTGATGCCGTTAGGCAAAAGTTTTTGGAAATCCATATTTTTACGAAACGGGTGTTACAATTGTTGGTCGACCAAGAAGAAAAGGGAGGGGGTTTTGTTGTTTGATTTCCCTCCTCTCAATATTAGAACCGGCCCATGTAGCCCTTTTGGGGTATTTTTGTACCCTTAATTTGGTAAAATGCTTACGATTAAATAACGTATGACTAAAAGGTTATAATTTGAAGTAAAGGTATTTTCTCTCGTCTCATTTAAGTTAAGACAAGCCAATAAAATTTCGTCAAAGTAAACTTTAAATATATTAAGTCTAGACAGCCTATTTATTGTGTACACGACATAACATTAAATTATTTATTTAAAGTTATTTTAAGACTGAGCATTCGTCTAGATAGCTAATAGTCTACGTCATCAGGATACGTCTAACTGAACTGAGCCAAAAGTTCAATTGTCTAATAACTTCCACGTCTATAACTGTCTAAATTAGACAAGATTATAATAATGACTGAGATTAAGACTAACCAGTTGTTAATAAATTACGAGTTGTCACATATGTGGTCAGCATCTTGATTCGAGGATAGTTAATGAGCATATATGTTAACAACTTGGTGCATGGTTTTCATGAAAGTAATCCAAAAGGACAGAAATGTAAAAAAAAGCCAATTTGAAGTTGTTGGCCAAATTCTCAGCCTAATGTTGCGGAAAATATATGAGGTATAGTTTTGATTTGCAGCTAATGGGTAACATATCGATAATTGAATCATGTCATCATATTTGTTTATATATCTTACTTTATGATTTAATATATCAACTTTAAGTCTTAAAACAAATGGGTTATATGGGACATGTATATATGTTGCTTTATGCTTCAAGTATCTTATTAAACCCTCTTAAAATCAATGCATTTTTTTTATACGTCGAGTTAATAGTTAGGCCTCTCCCTAAGGGGTCGTCGACCCCTTCATCGACACCCCTTCCACCATCGACCCCATAGGTAGCATCTCGTCGACCCCCCTCTTCGTCCCACCGTTTCCATCCAGCGAAGGAGCGTGGCCAACGGCTACTTTTTCTTTTTCTTTTTTTTTTTTTTTTTTTTTTTACAAACGGCTACTTAATTTAAAAAAAAAACCTCCACTATAAAAACCAACTTCTATTCAACCATTCTCATCTCATTCACTTCTTTTCACTCATAAAAATTTATACAAAACAACACACACTCTATACATTTTCACCAAATATGTCGAGTTCCGATGAAGATTCAGTTTCATACATTCGTAAGTATACAATAGATGCCGAAATGTTAAACAGTTTCGTTACTTTAGTAGAAGATGAAGAAGAAGAAGAAGAAGCAGAGAGCTCGAGAATGGCAAACAGACCAATAATACCAAGAAGAACCATACCCAGAAACCATGTGGAAGCCGCCACACGTTTATATAATCATTACTTTGCCCCGCAACCCGTTTACCCTGCCGATTATTTTAGAAGGCGTTTTCGAATACCCAAAGAAATGTTTCTTCGTATAGTGAACGATATACATTCCTTTAACGCCATACAACCATTACCAAAACACTTTGCATTCTTCCACAACGCTCCAACCGACGTTGTGGGTCGCCCGGCGTTAAATATTTTTCAAAAATGTACTTCCGCTATACGCCAGCTGGCTTATGCTTCTACTGCCGACCAGTTAGATGAATACCTCGAAATGGGTTCCCAAACGTCTTACGATTCATTGAACTACTTCTGCAAATGTGTTGTTCAGTTATATCACTCAGAGTTTTTGAGAAAACCCACACAAGAAGATGTTAACCGCGTGACCGCCAAACACGAGGCGGTGCATGGTTTTCCGGGTATGCTTGGAAGCATTGATTGTATGCATTGGGCTTGGAGAAACTGTCCAACGGCATGGCAAGACCAATACACTTGTGGTGACAAAGGACATCCGACGATTATGCTTGAAGCGGTTGCTTCATATGATTTGTGGATTTGGCATGCTTACTTTGGACCCGCCGGTTCGAACAACGACATCAACGTCCTTAATGAATCTGACTTGTTCGACCAGCTTCTCCAAGATAAAGCTCCTGCGGTAAATTTCACCGCTAATGGCCAAGAGTTTACAAAGGGTTACTATCTAGCTGATGGTATCTATCCAGAATGGGCTACACTTGTCAAGTCTTTCAAGTGTCCCATGGACCCTAAGACCAGTAAATTCAAATGCTTCCAAGAGTCTGCAAGAAAAGACGTGGAGCGTGCTTTTGGGGTACTTCAAGGCCGATGGAGAATCCTTCAACAAAGTGCCCGTCCATTAAGTATTAACAAAATTAAACGCATCATGTACTCTTGTGTGTTGTTGCACAACATGGTCGTTGAATATAACGGGCGTGCAATCAGTCCTTTGGATCTGGAGCTAATTCCCGATACGCCGCCAGCGCGTTCTTGGGACGAACGTGTTGACCTTCACTTACGTATGACAGGGGAGTTACGTGATAGGGCGACACACAACCGTCTAAGAGGCGCCCTAGTCGAGCACATTTGGAACTTGCCGTATGTAACATCCCAAACTTTTCAAGTTTGACTTTTGACGTTGACCGTCAACTTGTCGTTAGTGACCGTTAGTAACTATGTGTTGTATATGTGCTTATGTGAATTAAACAAATTACGTGAGTTATGTGTTAAAATGATTTAAAATAATGAAATTAAAGTAGATAATGATAAATGAAGTCATTTAATGTTCCCGATAAGATTTAAGGGTCGATAAGTGTTTCTGTGGGCGTTAAACGAGCCGTTAAGTGACGAAACGAGTTGTAACGAAGTGCGAGGGCCTAGATGTAAAGTTTTGAAAGTTGTTCCACTATATATAGGACCTTATGCACAACCTAAAGGCTGGGAAATCAGATCTAAACCCTAGAATATTCTCACACACAAAACCCTAGGTCAATTCCTTAATTCTAGTCGAATTCGGGGGATTTCGGAAGGGTTTTTGCTTGGTTTTCGATCCGTTGATCAACCCTACAGGTATTATATCATCAATTGATTGTTGATTAAGTTTTAAAGTAGGTTTTGTCCCTGTAGATTCGACCATGAGGGCTGGGGTTGTTGGAAGTTGATGTTTTCGGTTAAAAACGATGTTTTCGTGAGTAAAATCATTAATAGAGTTGATTAACTATGTAAAGATGCAAACTTTAATGTTGAATAATGTTGTTTATATGTAAATAAGTGAATCCCAGGTGTTTAATTAGATCCATGTGTGTTCAATTGTGTTTTTGTAACCAAACGTTGCGGTTTCGAGTCGTTTTGATGATCAAAAAGAGGGATTCATTTATGCAATTGATTCAAGGATTAATTGATGTTTTCAAATGCTTAATTGTGACCTATTTGATGTCAATTTAATGGGTGTAAGTCGCGGTGGAGGTTTGGGATCCGTTCGGAAGGTGAATAAGAGAAACGAAGTTGGTTTTGCTGGTCGACACCCGAGGTGCGGCGCACCTGGGCCTTGGTGCGGCGCACCTGGTGCTGGGCTGAAGTCCCTGGTTGTTTGGTGCGACGCACAGATGGGGGGTGCGGCGCACTTGGAGGTTTGGTGGTCGTTTAGGCTTGTTTTAGTGCTCATTTGACCCATAGACCTTAGGTATAAGTTATGTTGATGTTTAGGGAACTTGGAGATGTTCTTTAAGATCCCGTTTATGTTACATGTCGATTATATGTATGTGATAGGTAGTTGGGAACTCAAGAAAGATACGTTAAAGTTGCTTGTTGATCGGTGTGCTCGTCGTCAGGTAAGATACATGTCTTTTATCACGCTGGAGGCACAACAAAAGTAGTTTTTTTTAATTAACCTCTTAACTGGATTATCTTATGTGTGTTAGGTTTTCCGGGTTATGCGGGAGGTTATGTGGGAAGGTATGTATGATGAAGTGGCTTATTATGATATGATGACGTTTAAAGTAAAGTGGTTATATGCATAAGTAGTATGTTGATTATAGTTATACTGCCATGAAATGATTATGATATGTGTTGTGATAATGATAATGTCAAATGATATGCTTTGATGATTGTCATGTGATGGCTGATGTGTGGGATTTAAGTGTGTTACCCGTAGGAATGCTATGATCTGTACACGTTAGTAGGATTAAACACTAAAGTAGATGTGGGATTAATGATGTTGATGTTATGATTTGACGATGATACGTGATGAATTATATGTGAGACTTAAGTGTGATAATGTCTAGTTCACTAGATATACGTAAGAAATGTTATGAGTTGTGTACGTTAGTGGGATCAAACGTTAAAGTAGATGTGTGATTAGTTAGGTAATGAATATACCTAATGTTAAAGTAAAGTGTGAAATGTGGGAAATCGTTCTAGCCTTAGTGTTAGTGCGTAAAAGTAAGAAAGATATACAATACGTGGGAAATGCTATAGCTAAATACGTGAGATTGACGTGGGAAGTGTTAAGCTTAACCCGTGCTAGTTGTAAAACTAGTGTGTACGTGGTCGCTTGAGTGGCTCCTTGCGGCATAGTTACGTGGGACTAGTATTTCCGGGTGGAGTGACTAACCACCAATGTTAAAAGCATGACGGGATATTATGGAAATGGCTTTGCCTTTCCTAAAAGTTAAGACGTGGGAAATCGTGCTAGTTGTAAAGCTAGTGCGTAATATGTAAATTGATTAAAGATGTAAGATGTGGGAATAAGTTGATTAAGATAATTATAAGAATACGTGAGCAAGATGTACATGTAATTTAAGACGTGGGATTACAATGTGATGTGGGATTTAATAAGATGTGTTGAGACGTGTGATAAGAACGATGCATAGGCACAATTAGGAGTATATATCCTACATGTGCTATACATATATGTGCGATATGTTTATGTGTGATATGTAAGACGTGAGATGAATTTGATTAAGCTGATTAAGTTGATAATAAGATATGTGTGAAAGAAGTATATGTGCTTTACGTTGTGAGATCACAATGTGACGTGAGAATATGTACTAATATGAATACGTGTGACAAGTTTATGTGTGATATGCCAAGATATGATATGAAGTTACGTTTAGTGGTAAGTCTATGTTGATATGATATAAGGTATTGATTAAGATGTGGGTATATGATGATAAGATGTATATGTTGATATGAAATGAAATGTGATGCAATGTGGGAAAGGGGAGTATGAGTTGATCTATGATTGTTGTGGATGATATGTAATGTGGTTACGTTTTGATAAGTAAAATATGACGAAGTTTTATGAAAGTAAAATGAAGAACGTTTTATCAGAATGTGTGTATCTTACTTAGCTATTTTATTAGCTAACACTTGCTTTTATGAAAATGTTGTGTCCTTCAGGATAAGCAGGTATAAGCTAGTGAAGTGCGTGGATCGTGAGATGGGTAGAAGAATAAAGGAAGATTAGCATTAGTCTCACTATGATTAGACTTTACCCATAGCCATATGTTCGGCTACTTTATATATGATTTATGTCTCTTGTAGTGTTGATGGCAATTATGTTAGTGCCATAACTTGGATTTTACTTTGACTATTACGATGATGCTATTAGTAACACCAAACTTTAATGAAGGTACCATCCGTTACGGATGGGGCAGTTTTTAAGTGATCCTTTTCCGCTATGTTTTAAACGCCGTTTGGCAAAAGTTTTTGAAATCCAGGTTTTTAAAATGACGGGTGTTACAAGTTGGTATCAGAGAAATGGTTTAAGTGAACCGAAATTCGACTAAGACCTTAGGATTTTGGACTTAAACCGTATGAGAAATGATAGGCTTAAGTAGGAATGCTTTAGCCTTAAGATGAAATGCAAGTAGGACGGGATGGGTGGAGTGTGAGAGTAGGATTAAGGCTTAATATGTATTTGTTGTTGATATGTATGATTATGACAAGTTGAGAAAGTGTTTGTAAAAGTTGACGAAATGAAGTTTGAGTTTTAAAGGAAGAACAAGGAAGTTCAAGATTGGAGTAAGAGGTTCAAGGTTGATAGAATGTTGAATGGTCGATGTTTTGGTTGCTGCATATGTTGATGGTATTCCGGCTAGTTATCGAGGTATTTGTAGGAAGCATACTACTCTTGCGGGTGCTATCAAGGAATCAAAGAAGTTGGATGATGATTATAAGTCCGAGAAGACAAATGTGAAAACTGTGAATGACAAGAAGGTTGTATTTAAGAAAAGGTTAGATGAGTTGTTGGATTCAGAAAAGAAGTTTAAGAATGGTTCGACTTAGGAGGGCAAGGATCATGGAAAAGCTAGTCAGTGGTGTTCAGTTTGTAGAGCTCATCACAGTGGACCATGTTCGGATAAAACTAGAAGATGAGATAGGTGTGGCAAGCAGGGACATGTTGCTTCTAGTTGCAAGGATAATATTCGATGTTACAAGTGTGGTAGGACGGGACATTTGATTGTTGATTGTCCTCAATGGAAAGATGATGCGAAGAAAGATGATGCTCAAAAAGTCAAGGTTTGTGCATATCAAATGACTATTGTGGAAGATGAGTGTGATGATGAGGTATCTAATAAAGTAATTCTTTAGTAGATTAGTTGATTTTATATGTGATTATTATGTGTATGTGGATTGTGTGTTTATTATGTGTGTTTTGTAGTTAGTATAATTATACTATGATGGATTGAGATGGAAATGTTGGACATTAAGATGTGTGGATATAGTTAAAGGTACACGTGAGGAATGATATAGTTATAATTATGGTCCGGAACATAATTATAAATGTATCATGATGCGGACGTGTTCATTTGACAGTAATCACATTGACTAATGAAAGACATTAAATGAAAGGGAGGAGGTGAAAAGCAAATGATTGGAAATGTGGTTGAATTTTAAGTGGTAAAACGTTGACAAATGTGTGTGTGGAAAGTAGTGAGAAGATGAAATGAGGTGTTGATGTCGTGAGATGATTCTGAGGACAGAATCCTATTAAGGAGGGGAGAATTGTAACATCCCAAACTTTTCAAGTTTGACTTTTGACGTTGACCGTCAACTTGTCGTTAGTGACCGTTAGTAACTATGTGTTGTATATGTGCTTAATGTGAATTAAACGAATTACGTGAGTTATGTGTTAAAATGATTTAAAATAATGAAATTAAAGTATAATGATAAATGAAGTCATTTAATGTTCCCGATAAGATTTAAGGGTCGATAAGTGTTTCTGTGGGCGTTAAACGAGCCGTTAAGTGACGAAACGAGTTGTAACGAAGTGCGAGGCCTAGATGTAAAGTTTTGAAAGTTGTTCCACTATATATAGGACCTTATGCACGACCTAAAGGCTGGGAAATCAGATCTAAACCCTAGAATATTCTCACACACAAAACCCTAGGTCAATTCCTCAATTCTAGTCGAATTCGGGGGATTTCGGAAGGGTTTTTGCTTGGTTTTCGATCCGTTGATCAACCCTACAGGTATTATATCATCAATTGATTGTTGATTAAGTTTTAAAGTAGGTTTTTGTCCCTGTAGATTCGACCATGAGGGCTGGGGTTGTTGGAAGTTGATGTTTTCGGTTAAAAACGATGTTTTTGTGAGTAAAATCATTAATAGAGTTGATTAACTATGTCAAGATGCAAACTTTAATGTTGAATAATGTTGTTTATATGTAAATAAGTGAATCCCAGGTGTTTAATTAGATCCATGTGTGTTCAATTGTGTTTTTGTAACCAAACGTTGCGGTTTCAAGTCGTTTTGATGATCAAAAAGAGGGATTCATTTATGCAATTGATTCAAGGATTAATTGATGTTTTCAAATGCTTAATTTTGACCTATTTGATGTCAATTTAATGGGTGTAAGTCGCGGTTGGAGGTTTGGGATCCGTTCGGAAGGTGAATAAAGAGAAACGAAGTTGGTTTTGCTGGTCGACACCCGAGGTGCGGCGCACCTGGTGCTGGGCTGAAGTCCCTGGTTGTTTGGTGCGACGCACAGATGGGGGGTGCAGCGCACTTGGAGGTCTGGTGGTCGTTTAGGCTTGTTTTAGTGCTCATTTGACCCATAGACCTTAGGTATAAGTTATGTTGATGTTTAGGGAACTTGGAGATGTTCTTTAAGATCCCGTTTATGTTACATGTCGATTATATGTGTGTGATAGGTAGTTGGGAACTCAAGAAAGATACGTTAAAGTTGCTTGTTGATCGTTGTGCTCGTCGTCAGGTAAGATACATGTCTTTTATCACGCTGGAGGCACAACAAAAGTAGTTTTTTTTAATTAACCTCTTAACTGGATTATCTTATGTGTGTTGGGTTTTCCGGGTTATGCGGGAGGTTATGTGGGAAGGTATGTATGATGAAGTGGCTTATTATGATATGATGACGTTTAAAGTAAAGTGGTTATATGCATAAGTAGTATGTTGATTATAGTTATACTGCCATGAAATGATTATGATATGTGTTGTGATAATGATAATGTCAAATGATATGCTTTGATTATTGTCATGTGATGGCTGATGTGTGGGATTTAAGTGTGTTACCCGTAGGAATGCTATGATCTGTACACGTTAGTAGGATTAAACACTAAAGTAGATGTGGGATTAATGATGTTGATGTTATGATTTGACGATGATACGTGATGAATTATATGTGAGACTTAAGTGTGATAATGTCTAGTTCACTAGATATACGTAAGAAATGTTATGAGTTGTGTACGTTAGTGGGATCAAACGTTAAAGTAGATGTGTGATTAGTTAGGTAATGAATATACCTAATGTTAAAGTAAAGTGTGAAATGTGGGAAATCGTTCTAGCCTTATTGTTAGTGCGTAAAAGTAAGAAAGATATAAATACGTGGGAAATGTTATAGCTAAATACGTGAGATTGACGTGGGAAGTGTTAAGCTTAACCCGTGCTAGTTGTAAAACTAGTGCGTACGTGGTCGCTTGAGTGGCTCCTTGCGGCATAGTTACGTGGGACTAGTATTTCCGGGTGGAGTGACTAACCACCAATGTTAAAAGCATGACGGGATATTATGGAAATGGCTTTGCCTTTCCTAAAAGTTAAGACGTGGGAAATCGTGCTAGTTGTAAAGCTAGTGCGTAATATGTAAATTGATTAAAGATGTAAGATGTGGGAATAAGTTGATTAAGAAAATTATAAGAATACGTGAGAAAGATGTACATGTAATTTAAGACGTGGATTACAATGTGATGTGGGATTTAATAAGATGTGTTGAGACGTGTGATAAGAACGATGCATAGGCACAATTAGGAGTATATATCCTACATGTGCTATACATATATGTGCGATATGTTTATGTGTGATATGTAAGACGTGAGATGAATTTGATTAAGCTGATTAAGTTGATAATAAGATATGTGTGAAGGAAGTATATGTGCTTTACGTTGTGAGATCACAATGTGACGTGAGAATATGTACTAATATGAATACGTGTGACAAGTTTATGTGTGATATGCCAAGATATGATATGAAGTTACATTTAGTGGTAAGTCTATGTTGATATGATATAAGGTATTGATTAAGATGTGGGTATATGATGATAAGATGTATATGTTGATATGAAATGAAATGTGATGCAATGTGGAAAAGGGGAGTATGAGTTGATCTATGATTGTTGTGGATGATATGTAATGTGGTTACGTTTTGATAAGTAAAATATGACGAAGTTTTATGAAAGTAAAATGAAGAACGTTTTATCAGAATGTGTGTATCTTACTTAGCTAATTTTATTAGCTAACACTTGCTTTTATGAAAATGTTGTGTCCTTCAGGATAAGCAGGTATAAGCTAGTGAAGTGCGTGGATCGTGAGATGGGTAGAAGAATAAAGGAAGATTAGCATTAATCTCCCTATGATTAGACTTTACCCATAGCCATATGTTCGGCTACTTTATTTATGATTTATGTCTCTTGTAGTGTTGATGGCAATTATGTTAGTGCCATAACTTGGATTTTACTTTGACTATTACGATGATGCTATTAGTAACACCAAACTTTAATGAAAGGTACCATCCGTTACGGATGGGGCAGTTTTTAAGTGATCCTTTTCCGCTATGTTTTAAACGCCGTTTGGCAAAAGTTTTTGAAATCCAGGTTTTTAAAATGACGGGTGTTACACCGGAAAACCAACGTGAACGTTGAGTGTTTTTTTTTTTAAATTGTCTTTTTTTAATTAATAAATGTAATGTGTTGTTTTTTTTAATAAATGTAATGTGTTTTTTTTAATAAATGTAATGTGTTTTTTTTAATAAATGTAATGTGTTGTTTTTTTTTAATAATTTTAAATAAATGTTGAATTATTTATTTTTTGTGTAAATATAAAATTAAATAAATAAAAGTTGTGGAAGAGGTGTGGAAGAGGGGTTATAGGGAGTGAGTGTGGAAGAGGGTGGATGAAGAGAGAGAAAAGCTGATGTGGCAGTGTGGAAGAGGTGTGGAAGAGGTGTTGGGTGTTCTAGCTTAGGGAGAGGCCTTAGTAGCCTATAGTTAGTGGTTAACATTTAAGACATTACAGTGACATCCAAATGATATCTTAAGTGATATCTTAAGGTTATATTGTCCAATTTGATAATTGATAATTTCAATCCTGATAAAAAAGATCTTCATTATATTTTGTAACAAGAAAATATTGTAAATAGCCCGGGTTGAACCCGGGTTGATTAACTAGTATAGAAATAAAACGAACCGTGAGACCGGGCATGTATTGAACAATATCTTTATCTTTACTCCTTTATAAAGCATTTTGGGTTTTTATTTACGGTATGTCTTAAGAAATTAAGCATATTTTTTTTCCCAAAAAACCCATTTCAGCATATTTATGATTCCCAATTAAAATGCCCCTCCACACACTACAACACTAAATTACTATATCTACCCTTATAACAAATTGTCACTCTTAAAACAAAATTCCGCCGCAACGCGCGGGTATTATGCTCGTTTAAAACATGTATTTTTGGGCAAAGAAAATTAGTATGGAAATAAGATATTCTAATTAGAATGTTGCCAAAAATTCATATAGTGATTTGAAGAATATAAAAGGATGGTTTAATCATCCCATTTTATGAATCTAAAAACCTAATTATGTTTTAATAAACAGAACGACAAAAGGACGGTGAGAGTTGCACACATGCATGACGACGGGAAAAAAATTAAAGGTAAAATGCTATATATATTATAAACTTTCATTGAATGAATTTTAAAGGTTTTTACACTTTTTATAGTTAGTATTAGGTTATGTTTCCAATCCTCTAATTTTAACCTTAGGGGAAACGATTTTTCGTAATAGTTAGTGTGCGTTGGTGCCTTGGTGGTTCATGGTTGATTAATACATAAAAATCGGTTGACGGTTATGAATAAGTGAAAATGATCGATGCTAAACGTACAGTTCCTTCTTAACAAGATAGAGGGATTGAACTTAATTTGAAGTGTATATTTTTTTTATTTTTTTTATTTTTTGTAAATTAAATAGATGAGTATAGTGTGGATATGATACGTAAAAGGTTGGAAATGTTAAGGAGCTAATTATTGAAGTAATTATTGGACAAAAGCTTAATTTGTGAACAAGTTGTGTTCATTCCGATTCATTAGCAAATTGGGTTGCTGCTCTTTGTATTGGTGAGTAATTAAGCAAAGCGAATATGCGATTAGGAAATGAGTTATACATAGTCACAACAAGCTACATTTTAACACGAATTGATGTTTAAAATTGAGAAATAATATACTCCGTATAGTCTAAAAATGTGTCCAATTGGTGTTTCACCGGCACCCAAAACCTTACGGGGTGGTATAGGTGGGTATTCAAGCTAAAGGATACCGGGGGCAGGGTCCCTTCCTTCAACCTTTTTTTTTTCCATCTAACATCCTATTCATAAGTTTTAAGAAAACTTACGTATGGGTGTTTTTATAGCTTATCAAGGAATTTATATATTAGCCTTTAGCTTATTATTATTATGTTGTTCATATGTTCAAGCTCATTATGTGTCATATTTTATGACTTATAACTTAGCTTATAACGACTTAAACTAAATAAACTCACAAGTACAAAACTAAACAACAAATAAAGAAAGTTTATTTGATGCCAAGCCAAATAAAAATAACTCAATAAGTCGAAAACTAATAAGCTAAGCCAAACACCTAACCATTACCGGCCAACGGTTCAAATGGTTGGGATATGAAGTTTTACCTATAAGTTTGTGAGTTTGATTTCTTAAAATGACATACCTTGTGGGTTTTTTCTAAAGATGTTACTCTTGGTAGTGAATCCAGGAATTTAAGGGGGTGTTTGGTACGACAGAATGGAAATGAGAGAAAAAGAATGAAAAACACTTCCCTTGTTTGGTTACACCGGAGAATGGAATCGAGAATGGAGAAGTAAAATGGTTTCCATTTTCTCCATTCTTTACAAATTGTAGAGAATGGGTGAGAATGATTTTTTTTTGTTTGATGATATTATATGTGTTAATATTGATTGTTAATTAAAATTTTGTATTTTTTTTATATTCATTCTCTATTTGTATCAAACGATATAATCCATTCTTTTTCTAAATACTTTATTCTCTTTCCCATTATTTTTATTCTCTGTCACATTTCTATCCCTTATGATTTCCTCCTACCAAACACCCCCTAAAGTTTAGGGACAATTTAAGTGTATGTTTTGTTGGGGTTAAGTTGATATTGAACTATATTAATAAATAAAAATAATAATGGAAATTTAAAGTTTTTATTGACATGATGAAGTAGTCACGACTCATGACCATCCTTTACCTACATGTGACTCCGTCACTGACTACTCTACGGGCACGATTAAAAACTCGCGACTACCCATAGTAATTGACCTTTGAAATGTACCATTAAAAAAAAATTTGCTAACCCAAAGTAATACAATGTTGGCAAATCTAATGATACTAAACTTATATTTAAATTTTCCCTAGAATTCCAGGAACTTTGGGATTTTAGTTTTCGTGTATGACAATATTTTTAAGATATTTAATTTTTATCTGAAAAATTACATGATAGTTTCAAAACTTTATTTTATTAAGCTTATATGCTTTTCCCACAAATTAATTAATGAATTAAATAATTGTGATCAACTGCAATCATTATGGGAGTATTGTAATTACATTTCTATTACTGCGCTAGCTTTACTTAAATTACTTTAATATGGCATTAAAAGTACATATTTGGAACTTATTTACACACGACGTTGTATACATAGTAGTTATATACAAGATTTTGTTTGTACGAATACCACATATGGTACATGTTTTCGCATTGTTTACTGTATATATATTAGCAAGACCGATTTCGACAGGTAGATAGGAGGTTTTGCGAACTAAGCAAGTGAATTTACCAAAAAACAATCAACACCAACATGTGAACTAGACCATCCTAAAAATGTTTTGTTGTATTGTTTTATTTTTGTTGTATTTACTATTAATTTGACATTTACAGCTGTTTGGTGAAGAAAGCAGCAATGTTTTAATGAATTACTCGTAATAGAGTAATATCATTACTTACTAAATACTAATCAAATTACATATTTTAAAAAATAATCCATATTTTGATTAAAGTATTTCTATAATGGCCTTGAAATATTTGAATTCGAATGCATATTAAATTCGAAGGATTAGCTTCTAATTACAAAGATTTATTACCAAATCTTTGTAATCTTATTTTCACAATTTTATTATTCAAGCAAAAAAAAAAAAGTTAAGAAATTGCTTTGAGCTTAACAACTTCAAAAGAGTTCAAAGTTTGATTTTATAGAATCTGAAACTATTTACAGCTGGTTATTCATATCCAGTAATATTCTTAAAAATCTTGAAATTTATTTTGTGGCATAGGGCCGGATTGCATTTGCCAAATTTTGCATGAATATCAACAAAATGGTCACACTAAGCATATTCCATTTCTTCATTCTATTGGTAATAATGTTCCTCTTGTAATGTTTTACATGTATCTTATGTTTCTTTGTTAGTATTCACAATTCCAAATCTGATGTTCTATGGTTTTGGGAATGTACGTTTGTTTGTTTTTAGAATCTTCATATACAGTTAGACTTATGAGTGTGGAGCTTTTAGTATTTCCTGAGATTTATAAGCTCAAGTCAATTTTATACACTTATAAAGTGTGACAGAATCATTATTGTACATTTTTGCATTCATATATATGTTATCATAACACTTATGTTATATCAATGGAATTTGCAGGCTCTGATCTGGCTGGTGCTTCCTGGCTTATTGATCCCCTTTGCATATCACATATCAAACAAGTTGAAAAGGACATCAACTTGATCACCGATAAATCTCATCAAGAAATATGGTCGGTCGTACAAAATGCAACTAGCGCATTGCTTCCAATGAGTTCATCAGCAACTAATTTAGCCAAAGTTGCAGCCTATTCTCTTGGTAATAAAACAGACATCACATTCAATAACATCAAAGCTAAGGTTTGCATTTTTTCCATTTTTTTTAATTATTGGAAATTCAATTCCATTATTAGATTACTTGGTTCAAATAACATCCAAGAACGGTTACTAACATATAATTCTGTTTCTTCGTGTGTTCAAAGGTGGCGCCTTTACTCTTTCAAGTTCTCTTAACGATCCCACACGTGTCAGAAATATCATATATCAGAAAAGATGGCATGTTCTTTGCATTATACACTCAACGGACTCAAGTCAACCAACAAATCTTTGCTATTTACTCCAATAGTACTTCACTTTCAAAGGCCAATAGAACCGGAAACAATTCTTTATGGTACACTCAACCGGTAGATTTTGATACAGGAAAGTTATATGGAGAATCTGTTGTGTTTCATCCTCAAGTTTTGGTTAACGAAAGTTGGTTACAACAAGCCATGAACACTACAAATGGATATGTTTCATTAGGGAATTCATGGAATGATGTCAATAATCTTCTAGTCCTAAATACAGCCCGTGTGCACGAAAATGGAGTTATCTCGCTTGGGTTTGAACTCAAATCATTAATGAATGTGTTTTCTGGTATTAAACCTTCCGGTGGAGGTTTGTATTTGGTTACAAAAGATGGGAAGATAATAAGTAATGGGGTTCCCAAAACTCGAATCTTTCTTGATGGAAACACTGCAATATCTTTGAAGATACTAAGAGAAAATGGATATCGAGTTGGTAATGATCATAAAATAACGTTACAACTCAATTATGAAGTCGCACAATCGTACAGTGTATACATTTTAGGAAAAAAGTATATGTTATACTCTTCCCCTTTCAACCTCACTGGATTACCATCGGTATGATTAATGCAAGTACATATTTTTTTTTCATTGTCTAATCTTACCCTGTAGTAGAAATCGGCCCTTACAATTTTAAGCAAAATGTCGTTGTATGTGTATACTTACACTAATTAAATAAATTTTCAGGTATTTGTATTGGCATTACCGTATGATGGAATGCATAACAGGATGCATCATAATATCATATTTGTGTTCGTTCTACTTTTGGTAACGTTTATTACGACCACTGTCTCTATCTTCAGTTTCATTCTGTTTATGGTGAGAAAAGCAAGCACGGAAATGTGCTTAAGAGCTTCCCTTATAAAACAAAAGGAAGCAACACAACAAGCAGAAAGAAAAGGCAAGAATCAGAATCTTGCATTTGTTTCTGCAAGCCATGACATTCGTGCTTCACTAGCAGGATTTGATGGATTGATTGAGATGTCAATCAACGACGTTCGTCAAGTATCAGAGTTAGCCAAAAACTTTAGACTTATGCAAGAATGTTCAAATCATCTTCACAGTAAGTGTGTTAACCTAGTCTGGCTTGATCTCATTTCTGTTTTCAGTAACCAACTTAATTGCAGAAATTCAATAGTATTTATTAGGGAAATGATACGTGCAATGAAAGTGAACATTTATTTTTCTAAAAATTGCCTTTTGTGTACTTATATGCAGTTTACAGCATATATGTTTATTACTGTTTAAGGTATGTAATTAACTAAGATGCCGGTTTTATGGAGACACATTATCGAAAATCAAAAGTTTGTTCTCTTTCAGGTATGCTGAACTCTATTCTTGACACAAGTAAAATAGAAGCCGGAATGATGGAGCTAGAAGAAAAGCCATTCGATATAGTAAAAGTAGTCGAGGGTGTAGTCGACTTGTTCTATCCTGTAGGTTTGAATAAGGAAGTGGATGTGATTTTAGATCTCCAAGATGGTTCGTTGACCAAGTTTTCTCAAGTTATAGGTGACGAACGCAGGCTTAGACAGATATTATCTAACTTATTAAGCAATGCTATCAAATTTACCTCAGATGGTTATGTCTCAGTTCGAGTTCGTGCCATGAAACCTCGACTACAAAGCCCAATATTTGATTCTAAACATGATCAATCCACAACATTTCTATCAAGATTCTTTTCTAAAACTAGCGAAAAGTGTGCTAACTTAGAAGGAATAGATGAAGTTCGTCGTGATCATAATTGCATGGAATTTGTATTTGAAATAAATGATACTGGAAAGGGTATTCCAAAAGAGAAACAAGGTTCTGTTTTTGAACAATATGTTCAGGTTAAAGAAACGGCTCTTGAGGATGAAGGCACTGGATTAGGACTCGCGATTGTCCAATCTCTGGTAACGTATCTTTTGATTATTTTGTAAGTTTTGGTTAAAACTGTGTTTTCGACTTTAAAAAGCTAACCAACTTTGTTAAGTAATGATTCATGGTAATTTAACCTGATTATCTGGTGAAAATGATAATGTAGTAGCTGATATGAGTATCTAATAGTAACTTTAACCATGTTGACTTATTTTTTTCGTGCTAATATTGTATATTAAAATTTGCTGATGTACAAATCTAGTAACAGTTTACATTTTTATACGTATTTAGGTACGCTTGATGGGAGGACAAATAAGCATAGTTGACAAGGTTCGTGAAAAGGGGACGTGTTTCAGATTTAATGTTGTGTTTAAGGTTTCTCGTTCAGATCAATTTAGCAACAGTGAAGATGAAAAGACATCATCTCTTAGCAACTTGTCACCGGGGTCAAACACTTCTTTCTGTAGTCCCATACGTCAAGATTCCAGTTCTTCTACAGTTGTTCTCTTCATTAGTAGCGACGCAAGACGAAGAATGACACAAAAGTTTCTACGAGCCCAAGGGATTAAAGTTTTAGCAGTGGAAAACATACAACTACTTTCAGAAACTCTTAGGGGATTCAGACAAGAACAGAATAGCATATGCGCTTCAAGACCTGGTCTAAACTTAAGTTTTGGGTATTTGACACGTTCCATATCTAGGGATTCGAGCCCAAAGAATGTTCCTTTAAGTGTTTTAGATGGGACTGATGTGTCACCGGCCAGAAGGACTAATCGGGCAACTGTTGCAGGTTTCATATTGCTTGTGATTGACACAACTCGGGCTGATTTTCATGAGCTATGCAAGGTGGTGGCTGAATTCAGAAAAAACTCTAAGAATTCTTGTATTAGAGTTGTTTGGTTAGGATTCAGGTGTATGAAAGTCCATGGTTTGGACGAGAAGCAACTCCCACCATCGGATATCATCTTACCCATGCCACTTCATGGGTCACGTCTATACTCATTGATCGATCTTCTCCCAGAGTTTGGAGGTATGATTCCGTGCACACCACCTCAGGGGAATCAACGTACGCCAAGTAGGCAAGATGAAATACAAGAAATCTCTAGAATTTTGCCAAGTAGCAGTAGTCCTTTGAGAGGGAAAAAAGTGTTGCTGGTTGAGGACGATAAATTGCAACAGATGATAGCCAAGAAGAGTCTTTTGAAGCATGGTGTCGTAATTGACACATGCACAAATGGGGAAGAAGCATTGACTTTAGTCTCCAAAAGTCTGAATGATCAAAGAGATATTGGAGCTTCACATATTCTACCATATGAATATATATTCATGGATTGTCAGGTTATCTCTAATTGGTTGATCTCGATTTTGTTATACTTCAAACGGGTCAAACACAAATGTTTAGCTAAACGGGAAGTGGGTAAAAGACACAATCACGACGATATTATTTTTATAATCGTAGTCAATGCACTAGATACGTGTTAGCAAGTCAACCCAACATTAAATTTTTGTGTTAACTTACTAAAAATTGACAAGTCTCAACCAAAAAAAAACTGTTTTAACCCCATTACCCAATCTGCTCAACCCTGCCGTTTAGCCAACTCTAAGGTGATATATCTCAAACCAAACTCATTACCCAATCTGCTCGACAGGACCATTTTGCCAGAACTTCTATAGTTTTTAGATTATTAAATGATGAAGCTTATGATCTTATAGATGCCAGTGATGGACGGCTGTGAAGCAACAAGGCAGATACGACTAATGGAGAAAGATTATGGTGTCTGTATCCCCATCATTGGGCTAACAGCTCATGCAGAAGGCGAAGAACTAAACACATTTTTGGCAGCAGGGATCGATATTCACATATCCAAACCACTGAACGAGCACAAGATACTGAAAGTGGTTAAAGATCTCCACAGCAGATAATAAAAAAGGTTGATCTCAGATTAATATTGATTGGTTTGTACTACTTAAAATGTCCAATATATTTTGTTCTGTTTCAGCAAATAAAAGAAAAAGAAACCTATGGCAGATTCATCCTAAATAATGGATATGCCCTATCTATGACGTTGTTCCATATATTTTTGACGGTTTATAATATGTTCCCATGTGATAACGTACAAGAGATTTTCTGTTTTCATCCTGATATCGACAATTTCTATCGAACCACTCTGAAAGATGATTCATTTTTGCTAACATTTTTGCATGCTTTTCATAAAAGGTTAGACCATTTGATAGTGTCACTGTGATATCATGATTCATCGCTTCAAAACTTCTTTAACTTTTACCCTTAGCTCAATGATCTTGAGAGACAATGGAACTGGAACCTGAAAAGATTTAGTGTTTCGATAAAATGTTAATTTATCCAAAGTTCAAAGCTTTACCTATTTAGGAATTCTTGCTTCTCTGAAACCCATTTTAGCTTCATGATCTCATATCTATCCTGTAGAATTTGTGTGTTTTCAAAAGTTTTAATATATTTTGTTATTTTGATGAAGGACTTGTAGAAGATATTGAAGCATTAATTCTGGCCTGCTTTCGGGGACAACATTGCTTAAGGAATTATCTAAAGTGTTTGTGTAAAGCAGACTTTTAAACCGGTTATTGATGTAATGCAAGTGCCTAATTAAGTTATTGTTATTTTGATGAAGGACTTGTAGAAGATATTGAAGCATTAATTCTGGCCTGCTCTGTGAGACAACATTGCTTAAGGTATTATCTTAACTGTTTTTTGGTTTGTTTGTATAAAGCAGACTTATAAACTTGTTATTGATGTAATCAGGGCCTAATTCAGTTTCTGTCATTTTGAGCAACACTTGCTATATCAGGTCTTTATTGTTGCTGTCATGGATTTTGCTACTTATTCACAGCTACAGATTGCGAAGTTTCTAGCTCCTCATTTCGTGAAATCAATTGACCGGCAATTTGATTACTTGTGCTGACGTTTAGGCTACATGTTGTTGATAGTTTAGATGTCATTTTATGGCTCCTGAAATTTGTTGTTGAATTTATGTTACATTATGGTCATTTGATTTCTTTGTTACTTCACTTCTAGATGATGTCCCTTCATGATCGTCAGAGTTCCTCATTTTAACACGCCGCCCAGCCGAAGACTCCCATTGGGCAACATGTCAAAATGGGTAATATCTGTGAAAACACGTCAAGTCGAATTGGGCAAGGCTCACAAAAATGAATTAAGTTATATAAGTTGTAAATCTGCTCATTTCAAAATTAGGCTGTCATTGTAATGATACGCTTAATACTTCATCAATCAAATGTCAATTTGCATCAGAAGGTGACCAGCCTTGCTCAATGTGTACCAACAATCAGAAAGTTTCTGTTCAATATTATCCAAGATAGAACACTATAAACACAAATGAGTCACGAAGCGAACCAACATAGTTCACGACTTATCTGATCATGAATTATTCGTTCTTGGTTTAGTGGGCAACTAGATGATAGTTCATTTTAAAAATGAAATTGATAAAAGTCCTATGTATTCTAATTATTTTTTCCATAATTGTGTAATAAACAGAAATGATACGTGCAGCAGGTGCACCGTGCCGTTACCATCATCTTCACCACGTGACAATTGGAAACTTTTTTTTACACAAATATATGTTACCGCAACATCTATCATTTCCCATAATATAGTGGTATCCACGCAATGCGACGACTGTGGCGGCGGTGATGATCGGTGGTGGTGGTGGGGGTATGATAACCCTAAAATTATACATATCTACTTAAGCGTTATCTGGTATTTTAAAGAAATATTTACAACCTGTTTGATCATAAATAGATGTATTATAGGTATTTATTATTTGCATAAATGTTTTGTAGGTAAAAATAAAGATTGAACAAGAATCCGTGAAGAAACAGATCAAAAACAAGTCAAAAGGATAGGAAAGTCAAAAGTTGCACTAAAAGACAAAACAAGAAAAACCTCTATAGAGGGAAGGGACCTCGTTAGAGGACAACCTCGACAGAGGTGGGTAGACCTCGATAGAGGTCGACCTCGACAGAGGGAAAGGACCTCGTTAGAGGGTCGTGCAGATTCAAGATTTTGTAATCAAATTTCTCGTCGTTTCCGCATGAGTTGATTGACAGCCACTTAGTGTAGCCGGTGAGAAATACCATTATTGATCTTTAATAGGAAACATGCTACCCCATCAATCATGTAACACTGACGAGGTTCAAGGTACTTTGTGTGGTATCCAAAGTATGTTAGTCTGTTACTACTCACTTCTATTCACTTACAACACCACACCCACCATACATCACCACTCACAAAACAATTTTACGTTACCGTAGCTCCGTTCACAAGTTACCATTAACATACGCAAGCATTCGATTTCATCTCGGTTCCATATCACAAACACCAACACCTCCACCTTTACTTTCAATCACAAACATATCCTAACACCGCCAAAGCAGTTACCCAAAATCTCGTAAAGTTTCGTTGATCCATTTATAAGTTACCATTTTAACGAGCTTGAAATTTTCGACTTTGTTTTAACTTGTTCTCAAAAGACAAACACCTCAAGTAACTTTGGTACTGAATTATTAATCATTTGCAGTGTTTTTTAATAAACATGGTTCTATTTGTATAATATTTTTATGTTGAAGTTGTATGCTAAAAGTTATAGATTTTATACCCATGAAAAGTATCATAAATTACGTTGTTGTTTGTTCATACACATGTAAGTATGCGCGTGATGTTTCCAAGATATCAAGCTAGTTCTTGTGTGAGAACCGAGAAGTGAAAGGTACAGTGTCTATGTGTAACAATCTAGATATTGGTATAACTTATTTTATAAATTTAAAACTTGGTTGATTTTTATGACAAAGATTATAAAAAATAAAGCAAAAATTATATATCACAACGAGTAGTGTAAATTATTAATGTCAATATAATTGATATAAAACGGACAATATAGTTATTTTAAGAATTAACAAGTATATGTTATAAATTAATTTCATTAAGGGTATATTGCGTATTTAATAGGCTTATGGATATTGTTAATTATATACATCACTAGACGTCGCCAATCGCCATCACCACCAATAATCGTCGTCGGCACCATCAGTCACCCCCACGGCCCCACAATCAGACAGTAGTCGTCGTCAACGTCATCGCATTACGCGGGTAACCTTTATATTTTAAACAAACGGCGCTACACTTTTTCAATATTCACCTTCCAAACATTTACAAGTTTCAAAATTTCATTTCAGTGAGGTCCCGCCCGGGTAACCACCACCGCGCCAATTAACCATATTAAAACTACAGGCATTCCAATCATCCCCCCAAATTCCTTTCATCGTTCCGGCTACGGCCGGTGCCATTAACTATCCATCAATTCAGGTAACTTTTATCACTTCATTCTTTACTTCATCATAAATAGTTAAATACACCTCGGTTTTTCGCTCTCAGTTGATTCATTGATTACTTAGGGTTTTAATCCAATTTTAGAATTCTATTCGTGCCCTAATTAATGTATCTATATAAATTCCATATCATTTCGTACTTTATTTATATATAAGTGTTTGTTTTTATGTAATAATCATAATTAATATAGGTTTGTTTGAGTGTAATTAACTGATTGCTGATTCTGTATCCAGGAAAAAAGGATTTTGTAAGTATATCTATCTGATTCGGTTCGATTTTTAGATACGGAGATGGATACCGAGCTGTTGGAGATTCAGCCTAACGAACTTAAATTCATATGTAAGCTGGTTGATTGTTATTGTTTTACGAGTAATTTTTTGATTACACAGCTACATGCTAGATATATATAGTATAATCTAAAGCTGTTGCGAGTAATTTTATTTACGTATAACTTGAATATTAGATGTATATTGTGAATTGTGTATATAGATGTATGTAATGACGTATTGTCAGATACTCAGAGATGAACTTGGATTTTGGATAAGTAGCTTCACTTGAGTGAGCAAACAAGAGTTAAAATATTAAATTGGAGAGAAAATACTTATGTAATGCGTGTTCTATTTTGGTCTATTGTTAAACACTCCTTCGAGCTAGTTATTTTGGATTACAAATGGTATCGTTTAGTGCTAGTGGTATAGTAGATATATTGCCTGAATCAATATTAGTGTCTCCTATTCGTGAAGCAGAATGCCCCTTTACCGAAGAAACTTAGTCACTAAGAATGTGCTACAAATTACAAAATTGTTACAGAATTAGTATTTAAAGACCAATGGTATTAGCAATTAAGCAGACGGGAGTCACTGAGTCAGGACACATACTTGCAGATGCCTGTTGGTATTCAGGTGGATGTTTGCGTTGGCATCTATGGATGTACCAAAAGACTTAAAAAGTTTTTGATGGTAGTGGTGAAATCATGACATTTGTAGGTCAATCATAACATAAGGATGTCAGTGAAGATGTTCAAAGAAGTTATTGATGGCATAAATTAGGTTTTATCATGCCATTTTATATGATTAACATGAAAGATAGTATGCGATGTAGCGGTAGTGTGCAAACCTAATTCATAATTTTGTGGAGGGCAGTATTAGAGGGGCACTGGACAGGTGTAGCAACTCTTCATCTGTTTAAGGTTACTTTTGAATGCTTAGGTAAAAGGCTTTAAGCAAGTATCAATATAAACGTCATTAATAAAATCAACTTATCTCGAGTGATGCTTAAATCAAGATCTTACATGTGATTTGCAGATAACATCCTAAATGAATGAAGTACATTGTCTTGATTGAAAGTCTATTCACAAGTATAATTGGCTCACACAGAATATGTAGAAGCCATGTGTGAAGTTTCCTTTTTCATTCTGTTTAAGACCTTATATCTTCTTTTCTCAGTGTGCATCTCACTTTTTGCCCAGTTGGTTCTTGTCACAGGCTCAACATGTGCACGTTAATGAATTATACTATTACAGAACTGGGCTAACTCTTCCTGATTTTATTCTCTATTATATCAGTTGAATTGAGGAAACAGATCTCTTGTTCTATTCGACTGGTCAATAAGTCAGATCACCATGTTGCTTTTAAGGTTCTGACCTTGTTTCTGATATAAAAATGTGATTTCACCTACAACGGTTTTATGAAGTAGATTTATCCATGTGAATAAATTAATTTTCAGGTTAAGACTACCTCTTCAACGAAATACTGTGCCAGACCAATTACTGGAGTTATTAAGCCAAATTTGACATATCTTATCACAGGTATATAAACTTGCTTATGACTTTGCAGATTGTGTGGTGGGTCCTGGTTGATTTGTAATTATTTGAAATTAAGGTCGAATGATGTTTGACATTTAGAGGCTAGAGCGATTAAGAAAATACGAAATCTAGATGTTAGAGATATGATGTGTAAATTTGCTTGTTTTGCGAGCATGTTTGTTTTACTTCAATATTTTTAATATTTAGTATTTTTCTTATCGCTTAACGATTTCTTTTTTTTTGTCCTACAAGTCCATCTTTTGGGTTATGGTGCATTTGGAGTCATAATTCTTCACTTTTATTCCTGTCTATAAATTACCTCTAATCGGCATATTCAGCTAGTGAACCTTCGAACTGTTTCATTTCTTGAAAAGTCTATGTGTTAAATTCCAAGACATCTAAGTTTAAACTTTTAAAGTATAGAATGATGATACTAAAGGGTCTCTTCTTAACTTTTTGGTGCCACCACAGTTACTATGCAAGCACAAGAAGTAGCGCCACCGGATCTCATATGCAATGACAAGTTCTTGATACTAAGTAAAGTTGTTCCCAGGTGGACAAAAGATGATCAGATCACGTCCAATACGGTTGGTATCCTAAAGATGCTGGTTGGATAGTAAATTATAGAGGTGGCTAAATGGGTGAGGTTAGAAAGGGTTAGGGTCAAAACGGGTGGGCCAACCCTAAAACATTTCTTTCATCCACTATTCAAATAAAGTGCTCTAGGAGGTTTTATTAATTTGAATGCACTTTGTCGTTTTAGTTTATTTCTGAACCACTAAAGATAAAACACAACACAAGTTTAACCCATTTGTGAATGAATAGTTAAAATTTGCCACGTGAGTGCATTCGTTAATCTGACTCACCACTTTCTCAGTTTTCTAAAGAGGATCCTAAGCTCATTGGGGAAAGGAAGCTTAAGGTGATCCTTGTCAGCCCTCCCCACTCACCGGTACTGGCGTCTATGAACGGGATGTCAAGAGTGAGGCCATATTTTGCTGTCAGGGAATCACGTGATGACTTAGTTCAAGACAACCCTCAGGTAAATGTAAGAGCTTATTGTATATGGCACAGGTGGCAAAATGGTCAGGGCAGGTGGGTTGGGTCATGGCCTCATGGGATAGAATTGGTGGTTGGGTACATGCAAGGTTGGGTTAAAACACTTTTTTCCAAAAGTATTACTATATCTTTTATAAATACATAGTGTCAAATATGATTACAGGAAGTATCATCTCATTACCAATCTAAATCTTTTGAATAAAATTACTTGGGATGTTTATGCATTAACTATGCATTTTTGGCTGACCTTTGACCTGTTTCTTTTTGGATAAAAATTTCTTTAGTTTGACCCGTAAGACCACTGGAGAGAAACATAACTGGAATCGACCTAATTATAAGATTGCCATATTTAGTACCATATCGGAGGTATTGATGTGGATTTTTGTGAATTATGGTTAAATGTGTTTTTAGTTTTACATAATATCGCTAATATCATATATAAAAACCAAATATTTTTTTTGCAATATTCGTTTAAAATATCGATAGATGATTTTTGCAGCTATGTTCCTCAACTGTAGATTATTAATTTCTATTGACACAAAAAATGGTTTTAGTATTGCTATTTTCAAACTTTTGCAAGGTTGATGGGGACATAGAGGTGTCCAGAAGTAAAAGTGAACTTTTAGAGGCTACGAAGAATAAACAATCTATAAACAGGAAGCATATTGAAGAGCTCCGATTAAGCAATGATGTAGAAGAGATGAAGTCAAAACAGAGAGAGTTTGAGTCAATACTTAGACAGGTCAGTTGTGAGTATACTTTTTGTTGGTGCTCGTATTACAAGTGGATATCGTTTTTTGTCCTTTAAAATCCTGTTAAAAATTAGTGGATTTTTTACTCTGCTATGAACCTGTAGCATCAAATTCAAGTACAGCAGAATGGCATTTTGTTTGTTTTATGATTTCTGGATGCTTGTTTCTTTAATTTATCTCTCATATAAAGGCTTCATTATTTCTGAAGCAAGTTCTGTATTCACCAAGAACAGCATATATTCATAGCTTAATGACTCAGATTTTTATGTTCTTTGCAGGACAACTTGAGAACCAATAAAAACCCGAGAACAGGAGTGACTGGAGTCCACATTTTGTTTGTTTTTATGGTGGCACTTGCTAGCCTTTACCTTGGGTACGTGTTGCACCATTGATGAGGAAGGTTTAGCAGGTTGAGAATTTAGACTTTATGTACACGAGTCCGAGCATCAGATTTGGGTCTATAAGTGTGACATCTTAATCAAATACATCATACAAGGCTAGTTAATACAGTCATTGACCATGTAAAGAACTTTGTAATGTTGACTGACTGGATTTTGATAGCAGCTTAAAGATTAAACTTGACTTTAAATGGTTAAGTTATCTTGGCAGTCATTCTACCGATCATAAGCGGTCTGAAATTGAGCCAAATTGCTTAAAGAGCCAAATTTTTATATTTTTTGAAAAGGCAATATTGATATCAGATTTTTCTGCCGAATCTGTTGTGGTAAGTGGCGGATCTAGGAATCCGTCATTGGGTATACACTTTTTGGTAGTTTTTTCTTAATTGTACAGATTTTCGATTTGAATATTTTGGTTGGATTTTAGTAGGATTTGAAAGAAATGAACAACACGTAACCGTGTTTATGTCCCTCTGGCACAAGTTAGCAAAACTCTATTTGTAAAATTTTGCTTTGTTTTTTGTGATAATAATTTTATAGGGAAAATATAAGAAAGTTATCAATTGGCATGTGTCTAGGAACCGTAAGAAGATTTTTCTAGTTTTTTACCCACATGTCTTGAGTTCGACTTATTAGAGTCACAACTCTATAAGGTCTTTTCTATGAATTCTATGGTTGGGTTTTTACAAGTCCAAAACTAAAATTGAATGTCGAAAAAAAATGATAATTATTTTGGGTCAAAATAAGATATTAAAGTGGAGTTATAATTTCTATATATAATTTATAGAAAAATGTTGTGCTCTTTTACCAACAAGTATTATATAACAACCCATGATTTTATAACACCAACATTTGAACAAAGTAGTAAATGAACTGATCATACATAGAATCAAGTCGATGGTGGTTAACTTTTGTATGATGTTATGGTTCGATTTGTAGTCAATCTTAATTTTAGATAGGGACAGTTGACAACTAAATTTGATTTTTTCTATTATTTTCACAAGTGTGGTTGAGTTTCTCGACTGGGGCCTTAAAGTTAGTTGGTTCTATTTCTCGATAGGGACATGGGAGGGATATAGCTCAGCGGTAGAGTCACTTTGACATGGTGAAGTCATTTTCGAATAAATAAGTTTGTCCAAAAAACATACATGTTAAAATAAAGTCAATATAATGGTATTAAGGTCGGTTATCACAAAACATATTTTCGTTACGCATCATTGTTTTGTCACACGCTAACAACCAACGTAATACTTTTTATAGGTGTCTGCTAAATGAAATCAATTATAATTGTTGCACGCGCTTTAAGCCCTCGTATAATTTATAGAAAAATGTTAGTGCTCTTTTACCTTAATCTTAAAACTACATGTCTATACATCTAAGTCTATAACAGATAAAATAACAAAATTATACATAGATTATCATTCTATCAATGAAACGATACATTAGTAACATTATTACTTTATGCAATTTAAATAAATCTATTTGCTCTATGTCTATATTAATGTACGAGTAGTACACTAATAAAATATATAAAAAGGGGCTCACAAACAAATAAAAATTGGAGTAATTGAAAAGTGGTAGTGTGTGAGACTCCGAGGGAAATACAAAACCATTGACGGTTTTGTCAAAACCGTGTTAGGTAGTCATAGAAAACGAGGCAGCTCATTTACATTTACTTATCACTCCTTTCTCAACTAGCTCATATCTTCATTCTCATATGCTTTCCAAATATAAATAAGTTGCAGTGTGATTTTTCTAAGCCTTCACTATTTTTATTTCGATTTTAGTTTTTGATTATATATCTACATTAACAAAAGAAGGGAATCAGCCTATCCATATTGCTGTAGAGTTGTCATGCCTTTTGTTTCCCCCGGAGTTCGAGTATTTCATGTATACTTCACTCAGTGTGGTTTAATGTAGACGATGCCTATGCCATTCTTAATGATCCCGCAAAAGGCCTCCAGACCGTTGAAGATTACCCCTTCACGAGGTTCAAAAGCGATGACGGTCCTCGTTACCGCCCCAACGGGAAAAAATACGGTTCGAAGCGGCATATTTCTCCGTTTTCGTACATCATTGGAGGTCGAAAGGGCGTTAGCGTCTAACTTTGGTCGGAACGGAAACAATTGGCCTGTTGTCGCGTCGCGTCGATCAAGTTAGGTAGACTAAGCAGGGCCGACATTGCACTGAACTGTTTCTTCTCGGACATTCCATTTCGCCATAACACAAGTGATCCGATCTACATGGCTTTAGAGAACCTTATCATGCAGTGCTTGTTGTGGGTATAGACAACACCTCTGCAGACCCAAGGCGAAGAAAGTGCACAATTAAAAACTCGCATGGTGTAGGCTGGGGTGCAAATGGATGTACAAAGATTGGATTTGAAATGATTTATGAACTCCATATAATTGACGAGTTAATGTAATCTACGGTAGTTTTATGGTTCAGTACTAGTTTTTAATATTATTGTTTTTTTTAAGTGTACGTCTAGCTAGCTAGTACGAGTATGTTGTTCATTTCAATTTAGATGTAACTAGTAAACTTACCCGCGCGTTGCGGCGGAGTGTAAGTTTATAGATTCTAATATGTTATATTCGGCTGCAATTAAGTAAGTTACTATCCACCCGAAGTGTCATGTTTTGAAATTTTAAAGTCTAACTTTTGCAACTTTGACCGTAAATAATTTTCTTTGTGTTAGATAATACATAGTGAAAGTTATATGAATTAATTGTGTTTTAGAAGTGTTTTCAATGATATAATTTTCATCAAGTTTTATATAACAAAAAAATATATATTTAAGGTCAAAGTTTAAAGATCAAGACTTTGAATATTCAAAGTAAGACACTTCTAATGGGACGGAGGGAGTATTTGCTAAACATTTTATTGTTTTGGTCGTTTATCACTTTACTTTGTTTATAAAATAGAAAGGTGATAATCATCTAATTCGATCTATCAAAACTATACATAACAATGTATAAATCATAGACGTTACAATGGGACTTTTTAACGTATATCCTAAAACACAAATGTTTATAAAAGAGAAATTGTTAAATGGTATCAAACTATGGATAACAATAACTAATAACAATTGTTATGTATCTACATAAATAAATAAGTTGTTTTGGTAGTTTTTGGTAGCTCACGTGTTATTCATTTCCCCACATGTAGACACATACCTAGTCTACAAATCAAAAAGTATAACTACTCGATGGATGGATCGGTTTTACATTCCCTTTCACCATTTTTCTTATAAGTCACAACAATGAAATATAAAATGATAAAATAGTCGAGTAATTTGGTCCTCTTTAACAATTTGCCCCTTTGCATGCCACTACAACCCAACATTTTTTTCCCTTAGACTTTGAAATTTTCACTCCATTACAATCACAAATCTCATCATTTCAATAGTCTCAAACCCATTTAAATTTTTTTCACCATTATTCTGTAATTTCTATATGTATTTTTTGTTCGTTTGTCAGAAAATTTAGGATGTATAATTACAAAAGTAATGTGGTACCTTCTAGGCTTCTAGTTTTCCATCGCAAATTTTATGTTGGAGATGGTGATAGACAAAGTTGGTTTGATTATGAAATTTTCATACGTTTCTTTGTCAAGAGAAGTCGAATATTTGAGAAGAACATGTGATATGCTTCTCTTGATTATGTATGAAGATCTTTTAACAGTTTTTCTTTTTTTATATAAATAAAATACTCCTCTTTTTGAAGAAAATGGATTTGAGATGATAGAGATTTGGAACTATTTTTTATTGGGAAAATTTACATATATATCCTATTTAAGAGACATAATTACATATTTATCCAAATTGCAAGTTTTTAATGCATAAATACAATGCTTCTAAAGCATGTTTTGTTATCCAAGCATTAAGAATAGTATAAGACAGTAATACCTAAAACTTGAAAGCTTGTAGCCTTGTCCTGAGTTATAGAAATTGTTATGACTTATGAGATATGATATTGGCTTTATCCAGTTGTATTTCATGCTTAAATATGTATACTATTAACTACAGTAAAAATGCCTCACAAACCGATGTTTCTTTTTAGATGTAACGAGATATGTCACCAGGGCGTTGCCCCGGAAGAAATTATATTTGTTACGATTTAATAGAAAAAATTATTCAAATCTATTAAAATAAAATTTTGATAGAAATAAAAAGTATAAAAGTTTAGTGCTAAAAGTGTAAAGAGTTAAAGTATTGTAGTGAAAATAAAAAGATAAAAGTTTAGTGCTAAAGGTGTAAAGAGTTAAAGTATTGTGGTGAAAATAAAAAGAATAAAAAGTTTGTGGTGAAAATAAAAGAAAATCAAAAAGTATAAAAGTTTAGTGCTAAAAGTGTAAAGAGTTAAAGTATTGTAGTGAAAATAAAAAGAAAAGAAAGTTTGTGGTGAAAATAAAAGAAAATAAAAAGGTATAAAAGTTTAGTGTTAAAAGTATAAAGAGTTGAAGTATTGTGGTGAAAAATAAAAAGAAAAAGTTTAGTGCAAAAAGTGTAAGAGGCTAAAATGTTGTGGTGAAAATAAAAGAAAATAAAAGGTATAAAGCTTAGTGCTAAAAGTGTAAAGAGTTAAAGTATTGTGGTAAAAATAAAAAGAATAAAAAGGTTACTATTCTTTGCACGCGACTGTTAAAAAACGAACAGTAAACTTTTTGTGTGAAAGTGAAAGTAGTTCGCATAATAGTTTAGTGCTAAAAGTGTAAGAGGCTAAAATGTTGTGGTGAAAATAAAAGAAAATCAAAAAGTATAAAAGTTTAGTGCTAAAAGTGTAAAGAGTTAAAGTATTGTGGTGAAAATAAAAAGAATAAAAAGTTTGAGGTGAAAATAAAAGAAAATCAAAAAGTATAAAATTTAGTGCTAAAAGTGAAAAGAGTTAAAGTATTGTGGTGAAAATAAAAGAAAATAAAAAGGTATAAAAGTTTAGTGTTAAAAGTGTAAAGAGTTGAAGTATTGTCGTAAAAATAAAAGAAAATCAAAAATTATAAAAGTTTAGTGCTAAAAGTGTAAAGAGTTAAAGTATTGTAGTGAAAATAAAAAGAAAAGAAAGTTTGTGGTGAAAATAAAAGAAAATAAAAAGGTATAAAAGTTTAGTGCTAAAAGTGTAAAGAGTTAAAGTATTGTAGTGAAAATAAAAAGAAAAGAAAGTTTGTGGTGAAAATAAAAGAAAATAAAAAGGTATAAAAGTTAAGTGCTAAAAGTGTAAAGAGTTAAAGTATTGTGGTGAAAATAAAAAGAATAGAAAGTTTGTGGTGAAAATAAAAGAAAATAAAAAGGTATAAAAGTTTAGTGCTAAAAGTGTAAAGAGTTAAAGTATTGTAGTGAAAATAAAAAGAAAAGAAAGTTTGTGGTGAAAATAAAAGAAAATAAAAAGGTATAAAAGTTTAGTGCTAAAAGTGTAAAGAGTTAAAGTATTGTAGTGAAAAAAAAAAAGATTGTGGTGAAAATAAAAAGAATAGAAAGTTTGTGGTGAAAATAAAAGAAAATAAAAAGGTATAAAAGTTTAGTGTTAAAAGTGTAAAGAGTTGAAGTATTGTGGTGAAAATAAAAAGAATAAAAAGTATAAAAGTTTAGTGCTAAAAGTGTAAAGAGTTAAAGTATTGTGGTGAAAATAAAAAGAATAGAAAGTTTGTGGTGAAAATAAAAGAGTATAAAAGTTTAGTGCTAAAAGTGTAAAGAGTTAAAGTTTGTGGTGAAAATAAAAGAAAATAAAAAGTATAAAAGTTTAGTGCTAAAAGTGTAAAGAGTTAAAGTATTGTGTGAAAATAAAAGAAAATAAAAAGGTATAAAAGTTTAGTGCTAAAAGTGTAAAGAGTTAAAGTATTGTGTGAAAATAAAAGAAAATAAAAAGTATAAAAGTTTAGTGCTAAAAGTGTAAAGAGTTAAAGTATTGTGTGAAAATAAAAGAAAATAAAAAGTATAAAAGTTTAGTGCTAAAAGTGTAAAGAGTTAAAGTATTGTAGTGAAAATAAAAAATAAAAGTTTAGTGCTAAAAGTGTAAAGAGTTAAAGTATTGTAGTGAAAATAAAAAGATAAAAGTTAGTGTAAAAGTGTAAAGAGTTAAAGTATTGTAGTGAAAATAAAAAGAAAAAAAGTTTGTGGTGAAAATAAAAGAAAAGTTAAAGTTTGTGGCTGAAAATAAAAGAAAAGTTAAAGTTTGTGGTGAAAATAAAAGAATAAAAGAAAAGAAAGTTTGTGGTGAAAATAAAAGAAAATAAAAAGGTATAAAAGTTTAGTGTAAAAGTGTAAAGAGTTAAAGTATTGTAGTGAAAATCAAAAATTATAAAAGTTTAGTGCTAAAAGTGTAAAGAGTTAAAGTATTGTAGTGAAAATAAAAAGAAAAGAAAGTTTGTGGTGAAAATAAAAGAAAATAAAAAGGTATAAAAGTTAAGTGCTAAAAGTGTAAAGAGTTAAAGTATTGTGGTGAAAATAAAAAGAATAGAAAGTTTGTGGTGAAAATAAAAGAAAATAAAAAGGTATAAAAGTTTAGTGCTAAAAGTGTAAAGAGTTAAAGTATTGTAGTGAAAATAAAAAGAAAAGAAAGTTTGTGGTGAAAATAAAAGAAAATAAAAAGGTATAAAAGTTAAGTGCTAAAAGTGTAAACAGTTAAATTGTTGTGGTGAAAATCAAAAATTATAAAAGTTTAGTGCTAAAAGTGTAAAGAGTTAAAGTATTGTAGTGAAAATAAAAAGAAAAGAAAGTTTGTGGTGAAAATAAAAGAAAATAAAAAGGTATAAAAGTTTAGTGCTAAAAGTGTAAAGAGTTAAAGTATTGTAGTGAAAAAAAAAAAGTTAGTGTTAAAAGTGTAAAGAGTTAAAGTATTGTGGTGAAAATAAAAAGAATAGAAAGTTTGTGGTGAAAATAAAAGAAAATAAAAAGGTATAAAAGTTTAGTGTTAAAAGTGTAAAGAGTTGAAGTATTGTGGTGAAAATAAAAGAAAAAAGAAAAGAAAGTTTGTGGTGAAAATAAAAGAAAATAAAAAGGTATAAAAGTTTAGTGCTAAAAGTGTAAAGAGTTAAAGTATTGTAGTGAAAATAAAAAGAAAAGAAAGTTTGTGGTGAAAATAAAAGAAAATAAAAAGGTATAAAAGTTTAGTGCTAAAAGTGTAAAGAGTTAAAGTATTGTGGTGAAAATAAAAAGAATAAAAAGTTTAGTGTACTTTAAAAGTTTAAAGTGCTTGGGCCACTTTCTTCCGAACTTTCCAAGCCAGGCAAAAAGTCACTTCGCTGCATCTGTTTTCAATTTTGATCCTCTTAACTTAAAATTTCTGAAGAAATAACAAGAACTAAACATATATTTGCCGAATGATTCACTTCAACTTAGATTAAATAGAAAAATAGGTTTAACAAGATAACAAAATAAAGATAGAAACATATTTCCTTGAGTAAGGACAACTTACGTAATTACTATTCGTATCACAGTAGGCGGATCTCGATTCTCGAGACAGTATCTATGAGTAAGGAAAACTTACCCCAGTCACTATGAGAATAGGCTGTGAGGGTAAGAGCGTATCTTAGGGAAAATATAAAAGTTTATATGTTAGAGGTTTCACACGTAAGCTTAATATGTGACAACCTTATATTCACTTTTCCATATATATATATATATGTATAATTAATATATATAATCATAGTCATCCATTTAGTTTATATATATATATATATATATATATATATATATATATATATATATATATATATATATATATATATATATATATATATATATATATATATATATATATATATATATATATATATATATATATATATATATATATATATATATATATATATATATATATATATATATATATATATATATATATATATATATATATATATATATATATATATATATATATATATATATATATATATATATATATATATATATATATATATATATATATATATATATATATATATATATATATATATATATATATATATATATATATATATATATATATATATATATATATATATATATATATATATATATATATATATATATATATATATATATATATATATATATATATATATATATATATATATATATATATATATATATATATATATATATATATATATATATATATATATATATATATATATATATATATATATATATATATATATATATATATATATATATATATATATATATATATATATATATATATATATATATATATATATATATATATATATATATATATATATATATATATATATATATATATATATATATATATATATATATATATATATATATATATATATATATATATATATATATATATATATATATATATATATATATATATATATATATATATATATATATATATATATATATATATATATATATATATATATATATATATATATATATATATATATATATATATATATATATATATATATATATATATATATATATATATATATATATATATATATATATATATATATATATATATATATATATATATATATATATATATATATATATATATATATATATATATATATATATATATATATATATATATATATATATATATATATATATATATATATATATATATATATATATATATATATATATATATATATATATATATATATATATATATATATATATATATATATATATATATATATATATATATATATATATATATATATATATATATATATATATATATATATATATATATATATATATATATATATATATATATATATATATATATATATATATATATATATATATATATATATATATATATATATATATATATATATATATATATATATATATATATATATATATATATATATATATATATATATATATATATATATATATATATATATATATATATATATATATATATATATATATATATATATATATATATATATATATATATATATATATATATATATATATATATATATATATATATATATATATATATATATATATATATATATATATATATATATATATATATATATATATATATATATATATATATATATATATATATATATATATATATATATATATATATATATATATATATATATATATATATATATATATATATATATATATATATATATATATATATATATATATATATATATATATATATATATATATATATATATATATATAAAAATACCACTGACAACGTATCATGATATACTTAATCTTATATGTACGTGTATAACTTTTTACATTGTATGCTATTTTATAGGTTAAAAAATGCAGGTCCGGGGTGGAGTGTTTAACTCATTGTTGATTTACATGACACTGTATAAACAATAAGTTAGCATACTGGCATGTGATGATGTGCATGTTAAGCAAACATCCACATTAGGAAACAAATAATACGATATTGATTTTCTATATGTTGTGTCCATTATATTTTCTATACATTTAATTCATTTTTTCATTGTTATCTTTCTCTATTTGTATATAGATTGTGTGCAAGGAATGTGGTTTCAATTTATGAACCGAGAGTCCAAGGCTAATAATCAGATACTTGGAAGCAAATTCTCTTTTAGCTATGGCTGAATCAAATATATCAAATGGTCCTATTTATTTTAATTGTTATCCTAATTTTACAATTAATTTATTTGATCCAAATATATTAGATACTTTGACTTTAACTATTAAAACAAAAAATTTAGAATTTAAAGAAAAAACAAAATATATAGAATAAAAAAAAAAAAAAAAAAAAAAAAAAAAAAAAAAAAAAAAAAAAAAAAAAAAAAAAAAAAAAAAAAAAAAAAAAAAAAAAAAAAAAAAAAAAAAAAAAAAAAAAAAAAAAAAAAAAAAAAAAAAAAAAAAAAAAAAAAAAAAAAAAAAAAAAAAAAAAAAAAAAAAAAAAAAAAAAAAAAAAAAAAAAAAAAAAAAAAAAAAAAAAAAAAAAAAAAAAAAAAAAAAAAAAAAAAAAAAAAAAAAAAAAAAAAAAAAAAAAAAAAAAAAAAAAAAAAAAAAAAAAAAAAAAAAAAAAAAAAAAAAAAAAAAAAAAAAAAAAAAAAAAAAAAAAAAAAAAAAAAAAAAAAAAAAAAAAAAAAAAAAAAAAAAAAAAAAAAAAAAAAAAAAAAAAAAAAAAAAAAAAAAAAAAAAAAAAAAAAAAAAAAAAAAAAAAAAAAAAAAAAAAAAAAAAAAAAAAAAAAAAAAAAAAAAAAAAAAAAAAAAAAAAAAAAAAAAAAAAAAAAAAAAAAAAAAAAAAAAAAAAAAAAAAAAAAAAAAAAAAAAAAAAAAAAAAAAAAAAAAAAAAAAAAAAAAAAAAAAAAAAAAAAAAAAAAAAAAAAAAAAAAAAAAAAAAAAAAAAAAAAAAAAAAAAAAAAAAAAAAAAAAAAAAAAAAAAAAAAAAAAAAAAAAAAAAAAAAAAAAAAAAAAAAAAAAAAAAAAAAAAAAAAAAAAAAAAAAAAAAAAAAAAAAAAAAAAAAAAAAAAAAAAAAAAAAAAAAAAAAAAAAAAAAAAAAAAAAAAAAAAAAAAAAAAAAAAAAAAAAAAAAAAAAAAAAAAAAAAAAAAAAAAAAAAAAAAAAAAAAAAAAAAAAAAAAAAAAAAAAAAAAAAAAAAAAAAAAAAAAAAAAAAAAAAAAAAAAAAAAAAAAAAAAAAAAAAAAAAAAAAAAAAAAAAAAAAAAAAAAAAAAAAAAAAAAAAAAAAAAAAAAAAAAAAAAAAAAAAAAAAAAAAAAAAAAAAAAAAAAAAAAAAAAAAAAAAAAAAAAAAAAAAAAAAAAAAAAAAAAAAAAAAAAAAAAAAAAAAAAAAAAAAAAAAAAAAAAAAAAAAAAAAAAAAAAAAAAAAAAAAAAAAAAAAAAAAAAAAAAAAAAAAAAAAAAAAAAAAAAAAAAAAAAAAAAAAAAAAAAAAAAAAAAAAAAAAAAAAAAAAAAAAAAAAAAAAAAAAAAAAAAAAAAAAAAAAAAAAAAAAAAAAAAAAAAAAAAAAAAAAAAAAAAAAAAAAAAAAAAAAAAAAAAAAAAAAAAAAAAAAAAAAAAAAAAAAAAAAAAAAAAAAAAAAAAAAAAAAAAAAAAAAAAAAAAAAAAAAAAAAAAAAAAAAAAAAAAAAAAAAAAAAAAAAAAAAAAAAAAAAAAAAAAAAAAAAAAAAAAAAAAAAAAAAAAAAAAAAAAAAAAAAAAAAAAAAAAAAAAAAAAAAAAAAAAAAAAAAAAAAAAAAAAAAAAAAAAAAAAAAAAAAAAAAAAAAAAAAAAAAAAAAAAAAAAAAAAAAAAAAAAAAAAAAAAAAAAAAAAAAAACAAAAAATATTAAAAAATTATATGTGGGTTCACATCTAAGCTTATATGTGACAACCTTATATTCACTTTTCCATATATATATATATATGTATAATTAATATATATAATCATAGTCATCCATTTAGTTTATATATATATATATATATATATATATATATATATATATATATATATATATATATATATATATATATATATATATATATATATATATATATATATATATATATATATATATATATATATATATATATATATATATATATATATATATATATATATATATATATATATATATATATATATATATATATATATATATATATATATATATATATATATATATATATATATATATATATATATATATATATATATATATATATATATATATATATATATATATATATATATATATATATATATATATATATATATATATATATATATATATATATATATATATATATATATATATATATATATATATATATATATATATATATATATATATATATATATATATATATATATATATATATATATATATATATATATATATATATATATATATATATATATATATATATATATATATATATATATATATATATATATATATATATATATATATATATATATATATATATATATATATATATATATATATATATATATATATATATATATATATATATATATATATATATATATATATATATATATATATATATATATATATATATATATATATATATATATATATATATATATATATATATATATATATATATATATATATATATATATATATATATATATATATATATATATATATATATATATATATATATATATATATATATATATATATATATATATATATATATATATATATATATATATATATATATATATATATATATATATATATATATATATATATATATATATATATATATATATATATATATATATATATATATATATATATATATATATATATATATATATATATATATATATATATATATATATATATATATATATATATATATATATATATATATATATATATATATATATATATATATATATATATATATATATATATATATATATATATATATATATATATATATATATATATATATATATATATATATATATATATATATATATATATATATATATATATATATATATATATATATATATATATATATATATATATATATATATATATATATATATATATATATATATATATATATATATATATATATATATATATATATATATATATATATATATATATATATATATATATATATATATATATATATATATATATATATATATATATATATATATATATATATATATATATATATATATATATATATATATATATATATATATATATATATATATATATATATATATATATATATATATATATATATATATATATATATATATATATATATATATATATATATATATATATATATATATATATATATATATATATATATATATATATATATATATATATATATATATATATATATATATATATATATATATATATATATATATATATATATATATATATATATATATATATATATATATATATATATATATATATATATATATATATATATATATATATATATATATATATATATATATATATATATATATATATATATATATATATATATATATATATATATATATATATATATATATATATATATATATATATATATATATATATATATATATATATATATATATATATATATATATATATATATATATATATATATATATATATATATATATATATATATATATATATATATATATATATATATATATATATATATATATATATATATATATATATATATATATATATATATATATATATATATATATATATATATATATATATATATATATATATATATATATATATATATATATATATATATATATATATATATATATATATATATATATATATATATATATATATATATATATATATATATATATATATATATATATATATATTCTTTCAATAACCAATAATTACCTAGACACTCTATAGGAAATAGCTCTAGAAATACTATAGAAGATAGTTTATTAAGAATATGTCAATCTATGAAAATTAAAGGAATTGATTTTTCAAATAATATTCCCAGACCTTTATATGAAGAAAATTTAAGTGAAACTAATACTTATAATCCAACTAAATCTGATATGGAAAATTATGAAGAATTAAATGTCTGATTCTAAGGTACAAGTAAGAAGAAATCATAAAGTATTTTTTATAAAATATTGTAATCAAAGAATAAAATGGTTAAAAGAAAGAATAAAAGTAAAAGAAAGATGTTTTTATTGGTTAGAAAATAATCAACATCTTAACTTTTTAAAATTTAGATTAAAAGAAGAACTAAAATATAAGAAGAAACTTTCTCAACAAATTACAACAACTTGTTAAAATGGATAAAGAAATGATAAAATTTTTAGAAGAAGAGATGTTCAATGAATATAATAATAAAAATTTAATATGGTATTATATGACTTTCAATGAAAACGAAAGATTTTTACACAAAATTGATTGGCATTTATATATGTTACAAAATAATGAAAATATGCCATTTTTCTCATGGTTTTCTATATATTGTGTAGAAAATAAGATTAAAAACCCATTTTTCGAAGAATCAATAATTTCGACTAGTTCTACTATCACCAAAAAATATACTATAATAGGTTCAGATGAAGAAGTTACAAGTATACACCCTCCACATGATGATATAAAAATAATAAATAATAAAACAGAATATGTTGCAAAACCCTTAGCAAGAACAAATGAAGATATAAATAAAAATATAAATACAATTATTTTCCAAAATAATTATACTAATGAAAAACTAAATACTATAGGAGAACAATTAGAAAGAATAGAAATTAATAAAATGAATAATAATGATCAACCCAGTACTTCAAATTCAAAAAATATTACAATAACTTCTAATACAATAGAAAGACCACTATTTAAGCCTTTCAATATAGATACACCAATCAATTTAAACAAACAAAATGATTATTAAAAGATATTTCATCAAAATTATCCAAATTAAATATAAATACTATTTCAAAAAATATTAATACTATTTCAGGAGACGAAGAAGAAGATTTTCAAGAAATTGAAGATCAATTTAATAATTTTACAATAGAAGATTCTATAAATAAGCTTAAAGGAAAAAATTATTATAATTTTTCAAAAAATAATTCTTATACTACAAGACCAGAAACAAGAAATTATTATCCAAGATCTACTCCACCCGATTTACAATACGAAGAAAGACATACTTTAGTTCAATCAAAATATGAAGGAAGCTCTTTATATGAATGGAATATAGATGGACAAACTGAACATCAAATATTAAATTTATTACAAGAAATGATTATGGCTGCTAATGCTTATAAAGCAAATGGTAACAATGAACCTCAAATTTTCCAAATGATAACCGCTGGATTCACTGGAACCCTTAGAGGTTGGTGGGAAAATTACTATACTGAACAAGAAGGACAAATTATTCAAAATGCTGAGAAAATTATAGTTGTTAAAAATGAAACTACAAACCAAGAAGTTCAAACAGAAGTAACTGATATAATAAATACTCTAATATTTGCTATAATAAAACATTTTATAGGAAGTCCTAGTGATTATCAAGAAAGAAATTCTTTAATATTATTAAATTTAACATGTAGAAAATTACAAGATTTTAGATGGTATAAAGATATATTTCTATCTAAGGTAATGAGTAGAGAAGATTGTAGAGAAGCTTATTGGAAAAAAAGATTTATTGCAGGATTACCAAAACTATTTGCAGAAAGAATAAGAGAAAATATTAAAAAGGATTTTAATAATACTATTCCATATAAAGAATTATCTTATGGCCAAATAATAAATTATATAAATCAAGAAGGATTAACTATATGTAATGATATGAAATTAAAAGAAAAAATGAAAAAGGATGGTATCCAAGGTCGAAGTGAATTAGGAAATTTTTGTCAACAATATGGGTTTGAACCAATAAAAATTCCTACAAAATCAAGAAAGAAAACTTATAAACAATTTATTAAAAAAAACTATAATAAAAAACCATACATTAAGAATAAATATAATCAACAAAAATATGAACAAAAATACGATAAAAAATATAAAAAAAATATTCAAAATAAAGGAAAACAAGATGTTATAATTTGTTATAAATGTGGAAGACAAGGCCATTATTCAAAAAATTGCAATACTAAGAAGAAAATTAATGAGTTAAATATTTCAAAAGAATTAAAAGAACAAATTAATAAAATACTTATTGATGACAGTACAAGTGATGAAAGTATTACTGATTATGAAGATAATGATTTAATTGTTTAAACAATAGTTCAAGTTCTAGTTCAGCAGATGAGGTATGTGAATGCATTGGTCCTTGTATTTGTGAAATTAATGGAGAAATAAATACTATAACCAAAGACAATAAAGAATTATTAGATTTAATAGAAGGAATTAGTGATAAAGATATAAAAGAAGTATATTTAAAACAATTAAAAGAAAAATATAATTTATCTACTAATAAAGAAGAAGAAACATCATATAATTTTAAAGATATTTGTCAAAAATTCCAAAATAATCAAATAATAAAAACTCCTGTTACTATAACAGAATTACAAACAGAAGTAAAAGTTATTAAAGAAGAAATTAGAGAAATAAAAACTAAAATAAAAGAACTAGATAAACAAAAAAGTATAAAAATTGAATCAAGAAATGAAGAAGAAAATAAAGGAGAAATTATAATTAATCGTATAAAGGAAATAAATTCTCAAAGATGGTATACTAAATTAAATATTATTGTTAATAACGAATTTAGAATATCTTTAGTTGCTATGATAGATAGTGGTGCAGATATGAATTGTATTCAAGAAGGTTTAATACCTACAAAATATTATGAGAAAACTTCATATAGATTATCTAGTGCTAATGGATCTAGACTAAATGTTAAGTACAAATTATCAAATGTGCATATTTGCAAAGAAAATTATTGTTATAAAATTCAATTAATTCTAGTAAAAGATTTAACGTCTCAAATATTATTAGGATCACCATTTATAAGTCAATTATATCCTTTTATGGTAACTGAAAAAGGAATTATTACTAAAGTTTTAGGAAAAGATATTTGTTTCGAATTTACTCAACCTATTATTACAAGGCAAATAAATATATTAAATTTAAAAGAAAAACAAAAACATTTTTTAATAAATGAGATAGATTATGTTAGAATAAAGAATCAATTACAAGATAATATCATTAAACAAAAAATTCAAGATATTGAGAAAAAATTTAAAAATAATGTTTGTGCTAATGTTCCAAATGCTTTCTGGGAAAGAAAACAACATATTGTCAAACTACCTTATATTAAGGAATTTAATGAAAAAGATATTCCAACAAAATCTAAAGCTATACATATGTCTCAAGAATTAGAAGCTTATTGCAAAAAGGAAATACAAGAATTATTAGATAAAAAACTAATTAGGCCATCTAAATCCCCTTGTCTTGCTCAGCTTTCTATGTTCAAAATAGCGCTGAAATTGAAAGAGGAGCACCCAGATTAGTAATCAATTATAAGCCTTTAAACAAAGTATTAGAATGGATTAGATATCCTATACCTAATTAAAGAGATTTATTAAAAAAGATTTATGATGCTAAGATATTTTCAAAATTTGATATGAAATCAGGTTTTTGGCAGATTCAAATTGATGAGAAAGATAAGTATAAGATAGGTTTTAATGTACCTTTTGGACATTACGAATGGAATGTAATGCCTTTTGGATTAAAAAATGCTCCTTCGGAATTTCAAAATATTATGAATGATATTATAATACCACTAGGAAATTATGCTATAGTATATATTGATGATGTTTTAATATTTTCAAACTCTATAGACCAACATTTTAAACATTTAAATGCTTTTTATAATATTATTCATAAAAATGGATTAGTTGTATCACCTACTAAGATAAGTTTATTCCAAACAGAAATAAGATTTTTAGGTCATAATATTGTTCAAGGAACTATAAAACCTATAGATAGAAGTTTAGAATTTTCAAATAAATTTCCAGATGAAATTAAAGATAAAAAACAATTACAAAGATTTTTAGGATGTTTAAACTATATTCATGATTTCTTCAAAGATTTAGGAATTATATGCAAACCTTTATATGATAGACTCAAAAAGAATCCAAAACCATGGACTCAAGAACATACGGATATAATAAGACATATTAAAAGTAAAATAAAATATTTACCATGTTTACATATTCCTCATCCTAATGCTGAAATTATAGTAGAAACAGATGCTAGTGAATTAGGATTTGGAGGTATTCTAAAACAAAATTTACATAATGTAGCAATTGTCATTTTGGTCCATTAATTGTCAAAAATAATAAAAGCAAACTTTATGAATTTATGAAAGACTTTGAGTACTTATGCTTGCTTATATATATATATATGTACGTGTTGGGCTAATAACAATATGATTTTTGCTCACATTCTGTCCATGTGATTGGGCCAAATGAAATATGAGGATGAATTTTATATCTTGATTGGGCTACTGTGAATAGACCCACGTTAAGAAGCCTTAGTGTAATGTACAGTTTCAAATAGTGTCGGTGGATAAATAATAATGGTACAAATAAGACAAAGACCGACACAATTATATGAAAAGTATGAATACCCGTGAATTTATCACGGACCATGTTTGGTTCATTAGCTGAATAATGATACTAGTGGACACCCGACATAACTTTATGTAAAGAAATAATACCCGTGATCCCTTTTGTTTGTTTACTTAACTACGGATTAACAATATATCTTTACGTTATAAATTTGATAAAAGACGACCAATGAAGGATACAAAAATCATAAGGTATTATGTCTAAAGCCTTAATAAGACCACATTTAAAGTTTGACAAAATAACGTCAACTATTTAGATTAAATCACGGGTTAAACATTTAGCAATCAATCATATAGAATATAATAATAATAATATTTATTATATCCATGATTTTCGGTCGTCAGTGAATTACATCCGTGATCTTTGCATTATCATCTAAATCTCGTGAACTAATAATATGATTGCAATAATGTGATAGAATGAAGCTATTATTATATATTATATATTATATATATGACACTCACACTACACTATACTATATATATTATATATATATATATATATATATTATATATATATATTATATATATATATATATATATTATATATATATATATTATATATATATATATATATATATCTCATTCTTATATCTCCTTCTTCACACACACATACAAATACATATATATACATACCGATTATATATATATAAATATAGATATAGATGATGAAACAACCTTCAAGCAAAACTCCCGCGACTACAATTTGGAACACCATTTCACCACCTGCAACTCCCGTTACCCTTGCTGCTAGTTACCATCGAAAAGCTTCACCCCCTTTATAACATGGTTACTGCCATGTTACTACTACTATTCGACCACTGCTACTACTTGAATGTTGGTACTGCCGCTGCAAACTCTCCATCATCATAACTGCTGCTCTGTTTTGCAACACCACCGTGAAATACTATTGCCATTGCTGCTGGTTACCACCCCATGGCTGTAAACACCTCACGACCACCATCTTTTAAACAACATCACCACTGCTGCTTATTGCTGCTACTCGTTACTGTTCCTGCCACGACCACCATCTTTTAAACAACATCACCACTGCTGCTTATTGCTGCTACTCGTTACTGTTCCTGCCACGACCACCATCTTTTAAACAACATCACCACTGCTGCTTATTGCTGCTACTCGTTACTGTTCCTGCCACGACCACCATCTTTTAAACAACATCACCACTGCTGCTTATTGCTGCTACTCGTTACTGTTCCTGCCACGACCACCATCTTTTAAACAACATCACCACTGCTGCTTATTGCTGCTACTCGTTACTGTTCCTGCCACGACCACCATCTTTTAAACAACATCACCACTGCTGCTTATTGCTGCTACTCGTTACTGTTCCTGCCACGACCACCATCTTTTAAACAACATCACCACTGCTGCTTATTGCTGCTACTCGTTACTGTTCCTGCCACGACCACCATCTTTTAAACAACATCACCACTGCTGCTTATTGCTGCTACTCGTTACTGTTCCTGCCACGACCACCATCTTTTAAACAACATCACCACTGCTGCTTATTGCTGCTACTCGTTACTGTTCCTGCCACGACCACCATGACAACTTGCTGCTACTATCTTGCTGTTACTACTCGATCATGGCTGTTGTTTTTGTTGCTACGGCTGCTGCTGATACTACTCACCACCATTAGAGCTGCTGCTTTGTTTTGTTTGTCGTTTTCATCACCGAACCAGCCTCCTCTAAACTCTTGCAACTGCTCGCTACCACCAAGAAACCACCAGGGTATGGCTGCTGCTGTTTGTAAAACCACCACGTGATGTTGCAGCGGTTGTTGCCACCTTCGCTGCCCATCACCACCGAAATACCACTATTCATCATCTTCTTCTAGCCACCATCATTGACTCCTAAACACTCAAGAAAGCCGTGAACCAACTCCTTACTACTACTTGACATTCAGACAGCCTAGGAGAGTCACTCGAAGTACACGTAAGGTTTGTAAGTCGACCAATGCTCACTTATTTACTTATGAAACCTTAAAACGTTATTATATATAAATATATAAATATAGATATAGATGATGAAACAACCTTCAAGCAAAACTCCCGCGACTACAATTTGGAACACCATTTCACCACCTGCAACTCCCGTTACCCTTGCTGCTAGTTACCATCGAAAAGCTTCACCCCCTTTATAACATGGTTACTGCCATGTTACTACTACTATTCGACCACTGCTACTACTTGAATGTTGGTACTGCCGCTGCAAACTCTCCATCATCATAACTGCTGCTCTGTTTTGCAACACCACCGTGAAATACTATTGCCATTGCTGCTGGTTACCACCCCATGGCTGTAAACACCTCACGACCACCATCTTTTAAACAACATCACCACTGCTGCTTATTGCTGCTACTCGTTACTGTTCCTGCCACGACCACCATCTTTTAAACAACATCACCACTGCTGCTTATTGCTGCTACTCGTTACTGTTCCTGCCACGACCACCATGACAACTTGCTGCTACTATCTTGCTGTTACTACTCGATCATGGCTGTTGTTTTTGTTGCTACGGCTGCTGCTGATACTACTCACCACCATTAGAGCTGCTGCTTTGTTTTGTTTGTCGTTTTCATCACCGAACCAGCCTCCTCTAAACTCTTGCAACTGCTCGCTACCACCAAGAAACCACCAGGGTATGGCTGCTGCTGTTTGTAAAACCACCACGTGATGTTGCAGCGGTTGTTGCCACCTTCGCTGCCCATCACCACCGAAATACCACTATTCATCATCTTCTTCACTCGGTTGCTACTGTTCATCTTCTTCTAGCCACCATCATTGACTCCTAAACACTCAAGAAAGCCGTGAACCAACTCCTTACTACTACTTGACATTCAGACAGCCTAGGAGAGTCACTCGAAGTACACGTAAGGTTTGTAAGTCGACCAATGCTCACTTATTTACTTATGAAACCTTAAAACGTTATTATATATAAAGTTATGAAATCATTACGAGTCGTCACTTTCTATCATCACCAACCACTTAGAATAATCACTAAACAGGTTATTTAACTCCTTATAAGCTTCCCATAACGAATTTGAAACAAGAATATAAAGTTGTAATCTGACCGTTAACACCGTTAGATTTCTGACAGTTTCAGTCCTAAATCGTTAGATTTTCTGACAGTTTCAAACCTGAACCGTTAAACTGTTTACAGTTTTAGTCCTCCGTCCGTTAGTTTCTTACTAAACTGATGACTATATAAAATGGGTTATTCTATACAGTTTCCTTTACTGAAGGCTAATACGTTTGGGCTATTCGGGTACATTTCAGACTGTTACATACGTCATACTGTTTGACAGGCGTTTCAGGTGAGTTCTGTAGTTCCCTACTCGCTTGAGATTCGGGCTGAAAAGTGTAAACTTATATGATTACTTGTTTGATTGTGTGATTAAATGATTGATGGTGTTGTTTGATTTTACTCACGTATGATGTGTCTAGTTGGTGACATTGAATGATTGATGGATTGATTGATGATTGATGGATAGTTTTGCTTTAGTGTTTGATGGTTTACGCATGTGATTATGATATTGTAATTTATTTAGGATAGATGTATATACATGGAAGTCGGTTATACCTTCAAAGGGTTTTAGATGTGGTGGGAAGGTTGCGGGTGACCCTATATATAAGCATCTAGGACTTGTTGAAAGTAGAATCCTCCCAAGTGTATGTACGTATAGTCTTGTTTGGGTTATCGGACATATGGATTTTTTTATTTATGATTATGTTTATTGAGACGTACATGTTGTGTGCATTGGAAACTTACACCAAGGCAAGCTGTTTAGCTGTAAGGCCACCAAGGCAAGCTGTTGAACTGTAAGGCCACATTTCGAGTACCTTGGGTACTCTATGTATATGTACATCTGAGTACTTGATGCCAAGTATTGGCCATACTTGATGACTTGATATGATTAACACTCCACGATGTGGACTAAGCATTGTGATACTTGATGATTTGAGGTACATTGCATAACATTGATACACATATGATGCACGCATTGACATTTATACATATTTGATACATTGCATGACATTGACGTGTATACAATACATTTATTGGTAATGATATCATTTGTACTTGACAGTATATGAACTATTTGGCATCAGTTGTTGGTTACTTATTTGATAAAGTGAACGATATGATAACCTCAATTATCTAACCAGTGACGTATATGGGTTTGTTATAATTACTTTGTTGATGTTGTTATTATATATGATAATGTTATTGAGGATGGTTTCTTGTAAACCATTACTACGAACTCACCAACCTTGTGTTGACTATGCTTAGTACACTTTTCAGGTAACCAAGTTATTCCAAGGCATGAAGTATAAATGATGTTGCTTATGGACCAGGGCTTAGACTTAGATGGATCAAGGATTCATTTGCCCAACCATTGCATCACGTCTAGAATTTAATACTATCTTATGAATTTGCTTGTGAATGTGTGACGATTATATGCTTGTATTGAAATCTGTGCTTGTTCTTAACTTAATAAGTTGGATTCACCGAGTCCAACATATTCATATAGTTTATGTTCTACGATAATTCCACTGGGCGCTATATAATTTCCGTAATATTCCGGGCCCAACTCGGGTGTTACACATAATGACAAAGAAGAATTAGTTAGATACTATTCAGGTGCATGAAATGATACTCAAAAGAATTATTCTACTATTAAAAAAGAAATTTTAAGCATTGTTTTATGCATAAAGAAATTTGAAGATGATTTATATATGAAACCATTTTTATTAAGAATTGATTGTTTATCTGCAAAATATATTTTAGAAAAAGATGTTAAAAACTTAATTTCTAAACAATTTTTTGCTAGATGGCAAGCATTATTAAGCAACTTCGATTTTCAAATAGAATTTATAAAAGGAGAGAATAACTCTCTTCCAGATTTTTTATCAAGAGAATTTTTACAGGGAATATGAGCTCAGATTCTTCAAAAAAGATTGTTTTAGCAAAAAACAAATTCTCAAGTTCTCAATTATCAAATTCTCAATTCTCAAGATCTCCTTCTAATACACCTCATTTTCCACCACTTCCGATAATACAAAATAGATTTGCTCCATTAACCCCAGGCCCAAGACCTAGACCTCCATTTTCATCTATTATACAAACCTTAGAATCAAAACCTATTGTTCAAAAACCAACCTTATCTGCTTCATCATCCATTTCTCCAGCCACCATTCCTTATCTTACAAACCCAATACTAAGATTATAAAAATTTTAGAATCCATTGAAGTTGAAAAGGTACAAAAAAGTTTTTTCACCTTAATAGATTTTCTATACCCCAAAGGTTGTCATTTCTATAATGGAGAATATAAAACCAGAGAATATTATCAAGCTATTCTCGTTGATTCAAAATCTGCAATAATTCGACACAATTTTAATAAAGAAGATCCCTATAAAATAGCTTATAGTCAAGTTAAGATTTTAAGAGTCCTTACTCTAGAAGATTGGAATTCAAAACCTTATATTTCAAAAACTCTCTCAAATTTTCCTTCCTATCCTCAGTATAATTATTATGATTATCAAGAAGCTTGGGAAAAAACCTTTTTATTAAGAAATTATGATCACTCTTGGTTTTTTCAATTTGATGACAATTTCTCAAATATTTATCCTACATGGTTTATCAAATGGTTTAAATATATGGGAATTCGACCTGAAGCTTTTCCCAAAGATATATCCGAAGCATTCTCAAAGTTTACAGATTATTTTCAACAAGATGGAACCCCTATTTTTGAATACACTTTACAATTTATGAGTACATTTAGAATCCCATGGATTTCTTCATGGACTTATATTTTCGAAGAAGAAAAACCTACAGAATTCTCTGCACCTTTACTCTATAGACAATATAAATTCAAATGGTGGAATAAGTTCTCTATAGAAAAGGCAAATGTTCAAGTTGTCAACAAATATTACAAGGAATTAACAAATCAATATGAAAAAAGTCTCAAGTCTCCAGTTCTAGATTCCAAAGTTCACAAAGAAGATCAATAGTATATTCAAAGGATTCAAGCTTGCAGTTCTCAAGAAGAAATGTTAAAAATTCTTAATGAAATTCGGCATTCACCATCTCCTTCAAGAAAATCATTGCCAGACACAAAAATATTTCAAGATTCTCAAGACCCGTATGATATGATGTAATAATAAATTATAATAATAATAAAGTATTTTCAAGATCAATCATTCAAAATGAAGACAAAAGACCTTTTGACAAAACCAATGATTTAGCTTTTGTAAAAGAACGGTTATAATTCATCTACTTTTGGCAAAGTGGATTCCAATAATTCAAAAGAAGACAAATTCATATTGAAGACAATTTTCAATTATTCAAAAGAAGACAATACGAAGATCAATTATTTTCAATGACGTGGAAAGACTTCAATTATCAATGAAGGCTCCGGAAGACTCAAAGAAGAAGACTCCTCTCCTATATATGTAACATTTGTGAAATTTGACTAGATTTGACTTATAAATTTAATGTAAATGATTTTTGAGAAAATATATGAATAGTAACCGTATTTGTGAATAGTAACCGTATACGTGAATAGTAATGTATTGTGAATAGTACCGTATATGTGAATATTGGCCCATACGTGTTATAAAAATTTTATTATAGAAAATGATTGAGTAACTGTAGTAATAGGAAAAACGTATATACAAAACCTTAAGTATAATGTACGGTAAACAGTGTCGGTGGCACAGTGTCGGTGGTTATCTAATAATTCCATTAATAGGACAAAGCCGACATACTTTATGGAAAGTAGGAATACTCGTGAAATTGTCACAAGCTATATTCGATTTATTAGTTGAATAATGTTACTAGTAGACAATTGTTGTGTAAATTGTTAAGAAAACTTACTTCCAAAGCTAGTAAAACCATACACCTCCATGAGGAAACTTCCTAGCACTTTCCTTTACTTAGTAACAAAGTTATAAACCTCTAAATATCTTTAAAAATCTGATCATAAGTTGTTAAAGTCAAGAATGGATACTAATTTTATCATACTTAATTCCATGAGGTTACAAAGTCAAAAATGTATACTAATTTTATCATACTTAATTCCATGAGGTTACAAAGTCAAGTATGATACTAATTTTATCATACTTAATTCCATGAGGTTACAAAGTCAAGTATGATACTAATTTTATCATACTTAATTCCATGAGGTTACAAAGTCAAGTATGATACTAATTTTATCATACTTAATTCCATGAGGTTACAAAGTCAAGTATGATACTAATTTTATCATACTTAATTCCATGAGGTTACAAAGTCAAGTATGATACTAATTTTATCATACTTAATTCCATGAGGTTACAAAGTCAAGTATGATACTAATTTTATCATACTTAATTCCATGAGGTTACAAAGTCAAGTATGATACTAATTTTATCATACTTAATTCCATGAGGTTACAAAGTCAAGTATGATACTAATTTTATCATACTTAATTCCATGAGGTTACAAAGTCAAGTATGATACTAATTTTATCATACTTAATTCCATGAGGTTACAAAGTCAAGTATGATACTAATTTTATCATACTTAATTCCATGAGGTTACAAAGTCAAGTATGATACTAATTTTATCATACTTAATTCCATGAGGTTACAAAGTCAAGTATGATACTAATTTTATCATACTTAATTCCATGAGGTTACAAAGTCAAGTATGATACTAATTTTATCATACTTAATTCCATGAGGTTACAAAGTCAAGTATGATACTAATTTTATCATACTTAATTCCATGAGGTTACAAAGTCAAGTATGATACTAATTTTATCATACTTAATTCCATGAGGTTACAAAGTCAAGTATGATACTAATTTTATCATACTTAATTCCATGAGGTTACAAAGTCAAGTATGATACTAATTTTATCATACTTAATTCCATGAGGTTACAAAGTCAAGTATGATACTAATTTTATCATACTTAATTCCATGAGGTTACAAAGTCAAGTATGATACTAATTTTATCATACTTAATTCCATGAGGTTACAAAGTCAAGTATGATACTAATTTTATCATACTTAATTCCATGAGGTTACAAAGTCAAGTATGATACTAATTTTATCATACTTAATTCCATGAGGTTACAAAGTCAAGTATGATACTAATTTTATCATACTTAATTCCATGAGGTTACAAAGTCAAGTATGATACTAATTTTATCATACTTAATTCCATGAGGTTACAAAGTCAAGTATGTACTAATTTTATCATACTTAATTCCATGAGGTTACAAAGTCAAAATGATACATTTTGTATTGATTATAATACATACCATTCAAGGTATCTTTTCATATCTCTGTTATTGAAAACATCTATTCGTTACAAGATTAATACATTCTTCGTATTAATCCTATTATTTAAAAATACTTCAAAAGGATTTAGAAATATCAGAGGAGTACTTTATATATCCTACGGATACGTATTACATATGGAAAGTTACATTTTTACCCTACACTTTCAAAGGTATCATTTTTCGTCCTTATACTTTGGACATTTGACAATTTAGTCCCTTAAACTTTTATAACAAAAATTACGTTGACAAGCGTATTAATAAATCCTTATAGTTGTATATCTATATTTGGAATTTAGCACGAATATAAATCAATTCACATTGAAACTAGGGAATACGTAACGTGGCCAGTTGACTCGCTCGTCATCGTTAACTACATCAATCTCTTCTATTTTGCTGTTGAACTATCAACAATAAGGTGAGTTTCGTAAACCCTCCCTACTCAATTGAGATTCGGGCTGAAAAGTGTACATGCTTGTTAATTGATTGTTTGTTTAATGTATTGACTTGTTGCTCGGTTAACTTTGACTTAGTTATGAATACTTGTTATGCTTTAGATAGTTGTACATACATGGAAGATAATTATACTTTTTATGAATAGTAGATGTGGTGGGAAGGCTGCGGGTGACCCTATATATAAGCATCGATTATTCCTTTAAAGTATAATTATAAGAAGTGTATGTGCATCGTATTTGTTGGTTGATTCACTTGTTATGATATGGACAGAGATGTCAATTTGCTTAATTGTTGATTTGATTGATTATATGATTGAATTGTTGATATGGATATGTTAGCGCATTATTTATTATATAAGTCGCATCGTTAGCGCGTTACTCGTTATGTAAGTCGCACTGTTATACATGCCGTTGAAAGACACATAAGTCATGTGGTTGTGGTTGTTGTTGTTGTTGTTGTTGTTGTTGTTGTTGTTGTTGTTGTTGTTGTTGTTGTTGTTGTTGTTGTTGTTGTTGTTGTTGTTGTTGTTGTTGTTGTTGTTGTTGTTGTTGTTGTTGTTGTTGTTGTTGTTGTTGTTGTTGTTGTTGTTGTTGTTGTTGTTGTTGTTGTTGTTGTTGTTGTTGTTGTTGTTGTTGTTGTTGTTGTTGTTGTTGTTGTTGTTGTTGTTGTTGTTGTTGTTGTTGTTGTTGTTGTTGTTGTTGTTGTTGTTGTTGTTGTTGTTGTTGTTGTTGTTGTTGTTGTTGTTGTTGTTGTTGTTGTTGTTGTTGTTGTTGTTGTTGTTGTTGTTGTTGTTGTTGTTGTTGTTGTTGTTGTTGTTGTTGTTGTTGTTGTTGTTGTTGTTGTTGTTGTTGTTGTTGTTGTTGTTGTTGTTGTTGTTGTTGTTGTTGTTGTTGTTGTTGTTGTTGTTGTTGTTGTTGTTGTTGTTGTTGTTGTTGTTGTTGTTGTTGTTGTTGTTGTTGTTGTTGTTGTTGTTGTTGTTGTTGTTGTTGTTGTTGTTGTTGTTGTTGTTGTTGTTGTTGTTGTTGTTGTTGTTGTTGTTGTTGTTGTTGTTGTTGTTGTTGTTGTTGTTGTTGTTGTTGTTGTTGTTGTTGTTGTTGTTGTTGTTGTTGTTGTTGTTGTTGTTGTTGTTGTTGTTGTTGTTGTTGTTGTTGTTGTTGTTGTTGTTGTTGTTGTTGTTGTTGTTGTTGTTGTTGTTGTTGTTGTTGTTGTTGTTGTTGTT
>CM067169.1:75200880-75208380 GCA_034093135.1 Erigeron breviscapus | reverse complement strand
TATGAACTATAGACTAAGTTCAAACTTATAGTTACGATTGACTGATAGAATGAGCTAAGATTTTTGGAGAATATGATGTTCAAGTAAAGTAAGATATTATGAAATATTGGGTAATTTAGTGTGTTAAGAGGCGTTTTTATGAACATGGAGCTTGAGCTAGTAATTTAATGAATGTGTTCAAAGAAATGACTAGAATAAGAGCAAACAGGATGATCGTAGGAGGTTATAACTATAAGCACGAATAAAAATTTTTAGATTTCACTCTTAAATGATTTTGTATTTTAAGGTGAGAATACATGATTTTACTGTGAGGTAATATTCGCTTATATAACGTAAGCAATGACGTCAGATGACAATAATTGTCGAAATGGCCGACAACAAATAAGATATCTGGATCTTGATGGAACAAGATAAACTAGGATGGCTTTATCAGACTATTTTGATATAAGCAATAATAAAAGTGTTAACTACCAACAAATTATATATAAATTTCGCAATAAAGAAAAGAAGGAAATAGACATACGAAGATCACACATTTATCTATTCAATGCATACTTGTTAGTCCCATGATTAACCCAATGATCTTTCAAGTCAATTGGATAATCGAGATCGTACCCTTCTAACAATAATTTCTCTATGACCTTTGAGAATGTACTACAACCCATTCTTCTCCCCGGCAACCTTACAATACGACTTGGCCCAACATATGTTGGCAACGGATACATGGAAAGAGAAGCTGTACAACAAACGGAGGTCCATCCCTCTGTACTCCAACCGCGACAAGTCCTAGGTATACCTGTGCATGAGCATATCGGTGTAGGCATTTCTGATATGTTCATTTCTTCCCCAAATACTACTAGAGTATTACTTTGTTTCACAAACTGGTAAGGCTTTTTCGACCTTACGTTTCTTGGGACTTTTGAGGACGATACTTTTGTGGACTTTTTCTTTCGACTATAAAGCTTGGAAATATAAGCCCATGAGTCTTCTACGTGCTTCTCAAACTCTGGTCCATGATTCATTATCGTATCAACCGGTTCCACCCTATTTGAGGTTGAGACCTCATAAAATGTGTCACTAATTGGATTGGGGTATAGTGTAGGCGAGTCTAACATTGGACGTTTGCCTGGTGCCCTGTTACCCTCCTCGGAAAATTCTGGTTGGAATGATGGTTCCGGTTGGAATGTTGATTCCAACTGGAATGTTGCTTCTGGTGTATCGAAAGAGAAGTTATGATATAAAGGATTCATTGGGATTGGAGATAAAACTCCATGATGTACTGTATCAACAAGAGTTGGGAACGATGCACTGACATTTTCTGTTAAGGGTTCTAGCTGAGGTGTTGGTACTGTATTTTGGAGAAGCCAGTTTTGGCAAAAATCATCGATTGATTTTCCCCATTCACCAGTACCAATCATCTGGTTTTGCCTTGCGTCCATGATTATATTGAGTTCTTCTTATCTACAATAAGTTTTTGTCAGACAATTGACATAACAAATACATAAGAAACATTATCAACAATATTATTCTGATTTAAAAACACATTCAGGACAACTTAAGATTTGATTTATGAAAATTTATAACAGATTCCAAATATTTCTATAAAATCCCTCTTGATTTTAAGAATTTGGAGTTCTGTCAGAGCTCGACCCTGACATGTTGCTTCCCCCAGCAGCATCTCTTTTTCTTCTCTTAAGAGGTGGAATATTGGGATTTTCTTCTTCTTCTTCAGATGACATGGCGAAAAGGGATTTCTCTCTTTGAGAGAGATTATCTTCATCTTGCTGAGCTAGGGATCTTGCAAACTTTTCATCTTCTTTGATTTGACGATTCACAAGGATAGATTCCTCTTCTTCTAAAAATTTAGATAAAAGTTTTGCTAACTTTTCATCTTCTTTGATTTGACGATTCACAAGGATAGATTCCTCTTCTTCTAAAAATTTAGATAAAAGTTTTGCAAACTTTTCATCTTCTTTGATTTGACGATTCACAAGGATAGATTCCTCTTCTTCTAAAAATTTAGATAAAAGTTTTGCTAACTTTTCATCTTCTTTGATTTGACGATTCACAAGGATAGATTCCTCTTCTTCTAAAAATTTAGATAAAAGTTTTGCTAACTTTTCATCTTCTTTGATTTGACGATTCACAAGGATAGATTCCTCTTCTTCTAAAAATTTAGATAAAAGTTTTGCTAACTTTTCATCTTCTTTGATTTGACGATTCACAAGGATAGATTCCTCTTCTTCTAAAAATTTAGATAAAAGTTTTGCTAACTTTTCATCTTCTTTGATTTGACGATTCACAAGGATAGATTCCTCTTCTTCTAAAAATTTAGATAAAAGTTTTGCTAACTTTTCATCTTCAGAAGTTTGTTTCTCAAAAAGGTGGACATCTTCGTCTACCATCGCCTTGTAATCTTCAAAGGAAATACCTAACATCACGGCCTCCTGCTTAATCCTTTTGACCCTATTTGTTTCAAGATCTTCACGATCCTCTTGAGCCATTGGCCTTTTGCCTTTTGGATCGCTCGAAGAGGCACCGGAATTTTTCATTATCTTATGATAAATCGTTGGAACAATATTGTTAATTAAGCAAACATGAATTAAAAGATAAAAGTTTTATATAAACATATTTCATCTTCTTTGATTTGACGATTCACAAGGATAGATTCCTCTTCTTCTAAAACATGAATTAAAAGATAAAAGTTTTATATAAACATATAAATAGATAGTATATTATGCAAGATGAGAAAGAAAGAGCACAAAAATACAGCTTACCAAAGAGAAAGTCGGAGATCTGTTAGAACACAAGCTGGCTGTGAACGGAATAAATTAGCAGATGAAGAACTAAGTAAATAAAAGAGATAGAAGATTTAGTGTGCATTCTTCCTTAAGAAAACGCGTTTCTTTATAGAGGATGAAAAGGGAAATGTGACCTGGAAGAACGGACAGATGTCCATAAACTACAGTAATTTTAATCATTGTTACAGTAATTAGTAATTACTGAATTATATTTTTACTAAAGATAAAAATTCTAAACTTTATCATCCCTTTAACCAAGGTTGAAAAGAGCTGAACAGTTACTCAAAAGCGTATACTATGTTGAGAAAATCCTCAATTTAATAAATAGCTTAATGAATAGACCGTCTTCCACGCATCACTATTTTTCTTCACTGCTTCTTTTTTTTAAGAACCATATCAATTGCAAATTCATTTTTTTGAACCCTAGATGAATTTTTGATCCAAACTATTGTTTCAGGAGTGATCCAGGTAATATTTGTTTCTTTGACCCATGGATCGCCTTTAATGATTGAATTTAAGAAAATGAGACAAATGTTATCAACAAAAATATGTCGACTTTTCCAACTGGATAACAGTAGTGTCCTGGTAAAAGAATTTCAAAGTTGAAAAATCAGAATTATTTGAAAGGCTAAAATTATGATGAGGTGATCAACGATTAAAATAGACAAATGAACTTGGTATAAAAATCTATCAAGACAAATATGGGAAATTCTTTTAACTGGGGAATTTCCCTAATCAACAACAATCCCCAAGAGAGATCGAAGAAAGTTGTATTTCATTATTCGTACAATACAAGTGAAACTTGTTACATTATTTAAGCGGAAATACAACAATTAGGGATACAACATATTTAAAAACCATACAAAGAAACCCAGGTAGTGACAAACAGTAAGGGAACCACGCCAAGAACGAACGCGACTAACCACTGAATAGTCTCATTCAATGGAAGCTGAGCCACAGTAATTAACCACGCTATGATAATAATGTAAATCACGATTAGGAAAGGATTCAACATTTTTGATACAAGGTTTCAGGTTTTGAATAGATTCTGAAGAAAGGAAAATATTAACTTAATATGAATGGAGAGATCTGGCTTGTTATCTTATTTTATAGTCTAAGAAAGAGCCGTTTCTAACGGTCAAATACGAAAAGAGAAATAAATTTGAATCCTGTATAGTGCCTAAGTCAGACTTATCCGTGTCTAGACAAATCATCTATACTATATTATAGGAATACATGTTGTTGGTTATTAAGTATGTACAAATTGTAGAGAGTTTATATAGGCTATATCTAAATGTTAATCCTGTGGAGGATTGTGTACAAGTTCATCCTACTCTGTTGAGAGTAGAAGGATTCTATTTAAGAATCATATGAGTTCATCCTACTCTGTTGAGAGTAGAAGGATTCTGTTTAGAATCATATGAGTTCCTCCTACTCTGTTGAGAGTAGAAGGCTTCATTTTGAATCATATGAGTTCATCCTACTCTGTTGAGAGTAGAAGGATTCTATTTTGAATCATATGAGTTCATCCTACTCTGTTGAGAGTAGAAGGATTCATTTTGAATCATATGAGTTCATCCTACTCTGTTGAGAGAAGAAGGATTCTGTTTAGAATCATATGAGTTCCTCCTACTCTGTTGAGAGTAGAAGGCTTCATTTTGAATCATATGAGTTCATCCTACTCTGTTGAGAGTAGAAGGATTCTATTTTGAATCATATGAGTTCATCCTACTCTGTTGAGAGTAGAAGGATTCATTTTGAATCATATGAGTTCATCCTACTCTGTTGAGAGTAGAAGGATTCTATTTTGAATCATATGAGTTCACCTACTCTGTTGAGAGTAAAAATTTTATTATAGAAAATGATTGAGTAACTGTAGTAACAGGGAAAACGTATATACAAAACCTTAAGTATAATGTACGGTAAACAGTGTCGGTGGCACAGTGTCGGTGGTTATCTAATAATTCCATTAATAGGACAAAGCCGACATACTTTATGGAAAGTAGGAATACTCGTGAAATTGTCACAAGCTATATTTGATTTATTAGTTGAATAATGTTACTAGTAGACAATTGTTGTGTAAATTGTTAAGAAAACTTACTTCCAAAGCTAGTAAAACCATACACCTCCATGAGGAAACTTCCTAGCACTTTCCTTTACTTAGTAACAAAGTTATAAACCTCTAAATATCTTTAAAAATCTGATCATAAGTTGTTAAAGTCAAGAATGGATACTAATTTTATCATACTTAATTCCATGAGGTTACAAAGTCAAGAATGTATATCATTTTTATTATACTTAATTCCATGAGGTTACAAAGTCAAGTATGATACTAATTTTATCATACTTAATTCCATGAGGTTACAAAGTCAAGTATGATACTAATTTTATCATACTTAATTCCATGAGGTTACAAAGTCAAGTATGATACTAATTTTATCATACTTAATTCCATGAGGTTACAAAGTCAAGTATGATACTAATTTTATCATACTTAATTCCATGAGGTTACAAAGTCAAGTATGATACTAATTTTATCATACTTAATTCCATGAGGTTACAAAGTCAAGTATGATACTAATTTTATCATACTTAATTCCATGAGGTTACAAAGTCAAGTATGATACTAATTTTATCATACTTAATTCCATGAGGTTACAAAGTCAAGTATGATACTAATTTTATCATACTTAATTCCATGAGGTTACAAAGTCAAGTATGATACTAATTTTATCATACTTAATTCCATGAGGTTACAAAGTCAAGTATGATACTAATTTTATCATACTTAATTCCATGAGGTTACAAAGTCAAGTATGATACTAATTTTATCATACTTAATTCCATGAGGTTACAAAGTCAAGTATGATACTAATTTTATCATACTTAATTCCATGAGGTTACAAAGTCAAGTATGATACTAATTTTATCATACTTAATTCCATGAGGTTACAAAGTCAAGTATGATACTAATTTTATCATACTTAATTCCATGAGGTTACAAAGTCAAGTATGATACTAATTTTATCATACTTAATTCCATGAGGTTACAAAGTCAAGTATGATACTAATTTTATCATACTTAATTCCATGAGGTTACAAAGTCAAGTATGATACTAATTTTATCATACTTAATTCCATGAGGTTACAAAGTCAAGTATGATACTAATTTTATCATACTTAATTCCATGAGGTTACAAAGTCAAGTATGATACTAATTTTATCATACTTAATTCCATGAGGTTACAAAGTCAAGTATGATACTAATTTTATCATACTTAATTCCATGAGGTTACAAAGTCAAGTATGATACTAATTTTATCATACTTAATTCCATGAGGTTACAAAGTCAAGTATGATACTAATTTTATCATACTTAATTCCATGAGGTTACAAAGTCAAGTATGATACTAATTTTATCATACTTAATTCCATGAGGTTACAAAGTCAAGTATGATACTAATTTTATCATACTTAATTCCATGAGGTTACAAAGTCAAGTATGATACTAATTTTATCATACTTAATTCCATGAGGTTACAAAGTCAAGTATGATACTAATTTTATCATACTTAATTCCATGAGGTTACAAAGTCAAGTATGTACTAATTTTATCATACTTAATTCCATAGGTTACAAAGTCAAAATGATACATTTTGTATTGATTATAATACATACCATTCAAGGTATCTTTTCATATCTCTGTTATTGAAAACATCTATTCGTTACAAGATTAATACATTCTTCGTATTAATCCTATTATTTAAAAATACTTCAAAAGGATTTAGAAATATCAGAGGAATACTTTATATATCCTACGGATACGTATTACATATGGAAAGTTACATTTTTACCCTACACTTTCAAAGGTATCATTTTTCGTCCTTATACTTTGGACATTTGACAATTTAGTCCCTTAAACTTTTATAACAAAAATTACGTTGACAAGCGTATTAATAAATCCTTATAGTTGTATATCTATATTTGGAATTTAGCACGAATATAAATCAATTCACATTGAAACTAGGGAATACGTAACGTGGCCAGTTGACTCGCTCGTCATCGTTAACTACATCAATCTCTTCTATTTTGCTGTTGAACTATCAACAATAAGGTGAGTTTCGTAAACCCTCCCTACTCAATTGAGATTCGGGCTGAAAAGTGTACATGCTTGTTAATTGATTGTTTGTTTAATGTATTGACTTGTTGCTCGGTTAACTTTGACTTAGTTATGAATACTTGTTATGCTTTAGATAGTTGTACATACATGGAAGATAATTATACTTTTTATGAATAGTAGATGTGGTGGGAAGGCTGCGGGTGACCCTATATATAAGCATCGATTATTCCTTTAAAGTATAATTATAAGAAGTGTATGTGCATCGTATTTGTTGGTTGATTCACTTGTTATGATATGGACAGAGATGTCAATTTGCTTAATTGTTGATTTGATTGATTATATGATTGAATTGTTGATATGGATATGTTAGCGCATTATTTATTATATAAGTCGCATCGTTAGCGCGTTACTCGTTATGTAAGTCGCACTGTTATACATGCCGTTGAAAGACACATAAGTCATGTGGTTGTTGTTGTTGTTGTTGTTGTTGTTGTTGTTGTTGTTGTTGTTGTTGTTGTTGTTGTTGTTGTTGTTGTTGTTGTTGTTGTTGTTGTTGTTGTTGTTGTTGTTGTTGTTGTT
>CM067169.1:75183380-75195880 GCA_034093135.1 Erigeron breviscapus | reverse complement strand
ATACATCATTATTTTCCACTATATACAAGATAACAAAAAAGAAAAAGTTAGTGGAAACAAAAGTCTTCCATTATTTTTGTCTATCAACTTTATGTCTTTTTCTTGAATTATTGTCCATCATCTTTTGTCTTTGTCGTCCATGTCTTTTTCTTGAATTATTTGTGTAATATGTCATGGATGACATATGTCTTCTAGAAACCTTATCCCCTAGAAGTCTCGATGAGTGCTGTCTATGGATGGTGGTGATCCGGGATCCGAATCCATTCTATGTGATATTTTTGAATTTTCTTCATTACGTATGTGTTGTAACTGTAAAGAGTCTCCTTCCCCAACGAAAGGGAGAAGCATGTTCCAGTTTTTGTGTGCCCAGATTTGTAAATAATGTCCTTCGGCTAATAATGTGAAACTATATGTAACACCCCAACATGGCGGAATCATGGGGTATCACTTAGAAATAGCACATCACAACATGGGAATTATGTAGAGTCAACTATATGAAAACATAAGATCGAAACGATCCATAAACTCGTATAAACGTATACAATCATCAACATTCATCAAATACACGTTCAATTATAAATAAAAAAGGAAGTTCAAACCAATGATAGTTGATCCTAAAAGTAACCCATTAAAGGGAGAATAAGGATCACGGATCCAGAAGTCCAAAGCTAATCCAATCTTAGTAATGCAAGCACATAATCATCCATTTTGTCTCTGATTAATCTGATTACCTGAAAAGTGTACTAAAGAGCGTCAACATAAAGTTGGTGAGTTCGTAGGGACATATAACAAGGAATAAACGTATCGGGAAATACAACCGTTAACGATATACGAGGATTAGAATATCTAATCATATCAAGAAAGCCCTGAAAGGGTATACGTTAGCACAACATCAATACATATCACGATTTAACACGTTTCAGCACGACTTACATGTCTTTCAAAGGCGTGTACAACAACAACAACAACAACAACAACAACAACAACAACAACAACAACAACAACAACAACAACAACAACAACAACAACAACAACAACAACAACAACAACAACAACAACAACAACAACAACAACAACAACAACAACAACAACAACAACCACATGACTTATGTGTCTTTCAACGGCATGTATAACAGTGCGACTTACATAACGAGTAACGCGCTAACGATGCGACTTATATAATAAATAATGCGCTAACATATCCATATCAACAATTCAATCATATAATCAATCAAATCAACAATTAAGCAAATTGACATCTCTGTCCATATCATAACAAGTGAATCAACCAACAATACGATGCACATACACTTCTTATAATTATACTTTAAAGGAATAATCGATGCTTATATATAGGGTCACCCGCAGCCTTCCCACCACATCTACTATTCATAAAAAGTATAATTATCTTCCATGTATGTACAACTATCTAAAGCATAACAAGTATTCATAACTAAGTCAAAGTTAACCGAGCAACAAGTCAATACATTAAACAAACAATCAATTAACAAGCATGTACACTTTTCAGCCCGAATCTCAATTGAGTAGGGAGGGTTTACGAAACTCACCTGAAACGCCTGTCAGACAGTAGGAGGTATATAACAGTCTGAAATGTATCCGAATATCCCAAACGTTTTAGCCTTCGGTAAAGGAAACTGTATAGAATAATCCATTTTTATAGAATTATCAGTTTAGTAAGCAACTGATGGGCGAGGACTAAAACTGTAAATAGTTTAACGGCTCAGGACTGAAACTGTCAGAAAATCTAACGGTTTAGGACTGAAACTGTCAGAAAATCTAACGGTCTTAACGGTCAGATTACAACTTTGTATTTCTTGTTTCTAATTCAACATAGGAAACTTATAAGTGATAAATAACCTGTTTAAATGATGATTCTGGCTGCTTCGTATCAAGACCCAGTTGACGTTTTATGTTAATAAAACTCTGTAAAATGCTTCCACGGGGCATTTCGCGGTGCGAATAACTTGTAAACGAAACGAGATTCAACGAATCCGTTTTCTTGTCTAAATTCTCTGTACCCCAGTCTATCCATATAACTATAATAACAACTTGGAAGTCTTAACCATTTTCCTTAAATTTAACCCGAAAACCTTACGAGAACTTATAAACTAACAAAATCTTCCAAAAATAAACGATCACCAATTGTAACGAAACTCACCACACAACTAGAGGAATCAATAACGAACTCCCAGCAACTTTCAGAATTGAAAACTAACGTGTTTGTTCTGCTTCTTGATCATTAAACAGTAACGGTAGCAACGAAGGTGACGATGAATAGTAACAATGGTGATTTGGTTTCTTGGCAACGAATCCGGCAACAAAAGTTCAAAGTCAGTAACCATGATCGAGCAGTGAGGTTTTAGTGTTTGATCATGTCTATATCTTTATGTATTGGTATGTGTATATACGGTATGTATATATATATATATATATATATATATGTATATATATATATATATATATATATGTATATATAATATATGTATATATATATATATATATGTATATGTATATATATGTATATATATATTTATATATGTATATGTGTGTATATATATATATATATATATATATATATATTGTGATATGTATGGTGGTGATGATACCGTAGTTTCTAAACAATGGTAGTAGCAAAATGATTGCAGTAGTTCGGTTGGTGATGGGCAGCGAAGTTAACAGCAAGACCGAGTAGCTGCAACAGCTTATGGTGGTCGTGGTGATGACAACTGCCAAAACAAAGCAGCAGCAAACAGCGGTCATGGTGGTTCCCTCGACAACAACAGCAGTAGTTTGTAAACCATTCGATGGTTATGGTGATGATGGCCGAACAGAAACAGTACTAGTGGTAGCGAGCAGCAGTCCTGGTTTGGTGATGGTGATGGTAACCAGCAGCGGCAGTAGCTCCAAAGGTGATGGTGCTTGTTTCCGAATAGCACTAACAATGGAGTAGTAACAGTGGTGGTTGTACTAGAACCGAACAGTAGTAGTTGTTATGGTGGTGGTGATGATACCGTAGTTTCTAAACAATGGTAGTAGCAAAATGATTGCAGTAGTTCGGTTGGTGATGGGCAGCGAAGTTAACAGCAAGACCGAGTAGCTGCAACAGCTTATGGTGGTCGTGGTGATGACAACTGCCAAAACAAAGCAGCAGCAAACAGCGGTCATGGTGGTTCCCTCGACAACAACAGCAGTAGTTTGTAAACCATTCGATGGTTATGGTGATGATGGCCGAACAGAAACAGTACTAGTGGTAGCGAGCAGCAGTCCTGGTTTGGTGATGGTGATGGTAACCAGCAGCGGCAGTAGCTCCAAAGGTGATGGTGCTTGTTTCCGAATAGCACTAACAATGGAGTAGTAACAGTGGTGGTTGTACTAGAACCGAACAGTAGTAGTTGTTATGGTGGTGGTGATGATACCGTAGTTTCTAAACAATGGTAGTAGCAAAATGATTGCAGTAGTTCGGTTGGTGATGGGCAGCGAAGTTAACAGCAAGACCGAGTAGCTGCAACAGCTTATGGTGGTCGTGGTGATGACAACTGCCAAAACAAAGCAGCAGCAAACAGCGGTCATGGTGGTTCCCTCGACAACAACAGCAGTAGTTTGTAAACCATTCGATGGTTATGGTGATGATGGCCGAACAGAAACAGTACTAGTGGTAGCGAGCAGCAGTCCTGGTTTGGTGATGGTGATGGTAACCAGCAGCGGCAGTAGCTCCAAAGGTGATGGTGCTTGTTTCCGAATAGCACTAACAATGGAGTAGTAACAGTGGTGGTTGTACTAGAACCGAACAGTAGTAGTTGTTATGGTGGTGGTGATGATACCGTAGTTTCTAAACAATGGTAGTAGCAAAATGATTGCAGTAGTTCGGTTGGTGATGGGCAGCGAAGTTAACAGCAAGACCGAGTAGCTGCAACAGCTTATGGTGGTCGTGGTGATGACAACTGCCAAAACAAAGCAGCAGCAAACAGCGGTCATGGTGGTTCCCTCGACAACAACAGCAGTAGTTTGTAAACCATTCGATGGTTATGGTGATGATGGCCGAACAGAAACAGTACTAGTGGTAGCGAGCAGCAGTCCTGGTTTGGTGATGGTGATGGTAACCAGCAGCGGCAGTAGCTCCAAAGGTGATGGTGCTTGTTTCCGAATAGCACTAACAATGGAGTAGTAACAGTGGTGGTTGTACTAGAACCGAACAGTAGTAGTTGTTATGGTGGTGTGGTTCGGTGCTGGCAACAAAACCGAGTAGTAGCAGCAACAGAGAAACAGCTGTAGTGGTGTAACTAGCAATGGCAGTTCGGTGGCAGTAGTAGCACGTAGTGGTGCTGATGGTTTAAAGATAGCAGCGGCAGTGAGCAGCAACCTCACGTGGTCTTGGCAACGAGTAACAGCAGTTTGATTCTCTGGTGGTGATGGTTCGAGATGGTTAGCCATGGGGTGTTTGAAACCGTGGGGTGGTGGTGATCGTGGGTTAGAATTCTGGAGGGGTGAGCCGTGTGATGTTGCAGGTACCAAAGTTAATGAAGCTCAATATCTATACATATATATGTATTTTTGTAATATAGTCACTGATGGCGTGCTCATATATATATATATAATAAGTTTACTAACTCTTTGTTTCTTTCTTGCAGGTTCATTCACATGCACAGTTAACTAATGGTGGTATTCGGCCAGGGTGTAAAGTCGAGAAAGATTAAAGAATTCAAAACAAAGAATCATAATATAATACTCATGTATAGTGTCGGCAGGATGTGTGTTTGTATAATGGGTGTAATCTTGCTTATAATAGATTAAAGTTAGTATTAGTAAATCATTTAATAAGTTCTAGTCATATTTCGGTAGTTAGGAAATTGTATTGCAAAATATGACAGAAAGTTAGAAGCATGTGAAAGGGAAGAAGTGGTCCAAGTTTGAACGAATAATATGGAGTAAAATGGGGTTGTCGAAATATTACATTTCATTCATACAAAGGTTTGAGTAAATTACCTATTTTAATCGAATTTTCTAAACTAGCATATTAAATATTTAATTTTTATATTTTAATTAACCTGAAAATTTGCGGATGTTACATTATTCCCCAGTTAAAAGGATTTCGCCCTCGAAATCTAGATCGTATCGAGTAAAAATATACTTAACTTGATTTATGTTTAGTCTTAGTGACAATAAATTGATATTAGAAGACATAATATCCCACATACACATTTACACATAATTAACAGCAAGATACAGGGAGGACGCATAATTGATGCCTTCTACTCTCAACAGAGTAGGATAAACTCATATGATTCTAAACAGAATCCTTCTACTCTCAACAGAGTAGGATGAACTTACACACAATCCTCCACTGGATTAACATTTAGAGATAGCATATATAAACATTCTATAATTTATACATACTTAATAACCAATAACTTGTATTCCTATAGTATAGCATAGATGATTTGTCTAGACACAGGTAAGTCTGACTAAGGCACTATACAGGATTCAGATTCACTTTATCTTCCATATTCGACCGTTAGAAACGGCTCCTTTTTAGACTATATAATAATACCTTAGCATACTTTTCTCCATGCCATATCAATTTAACATTTTCCTTTCTTCAGAATCTAACCAAAACCCGAAACCTTGTATCAAAAAAAAAATGTTGAATCCTTTTCTAATCGTGATTTACATTATTATCATAGCGTGGTTAATTACTGTGGCCACTCCCACCTTTATTGCACTTGAACGTTCAATAGAGCTTTTGGCGAAGCAATTTGATCAACTTAACAGTATTATAGTATCACTTTCTACTGAACAAACCAACTCATTTAAGTTTCTTACTTCTCGAATCGACCAAATACATAATAGTGCACCTTTTCTCCTAGCAGCTGATAGAACACTATTAAGAAAATCTATCGATAAGCAAACAAAACTTGAAGTAGAAATTAAAGAAATTAAAGGGTTGTTGTATCAACTTGCTGATTTCTCACAATCTGAAAAAGTGGGAATAACAGTTGACCCAACTGTATCCAAAGGAAAAAGACTTATGTCGCCATCTAGTCTTGTTTCACATCCGGAAAATTTCGAAGCACTTCAGGGTGATTTTCAAGAAACGATTCTCAAAAAGATTATGGAACGACAGAAAACACAAGCGATGGAGGAAGAGGCTTCTCTGAAGTTAGCTAAGGAGCTACTGCTTGCAGAAGCGGGAGAAACAGGTTCTGAGGTGCAAACACCAGCAAATCAACACGTCAACATATTGGAACTTGCTAGACAAAGAGAAGCTGAGTGGTATGCCAAAATGGCTAAAGGTGAAGCAAGTCTAAGGGAGTATCTACAGAGGAATATGGGAGAAGAAGATATCACTACACGTAGAGGTGACGAAAGTAGCACTCCTCTACTTTCTCAAAGACCCGTGAAAAGACTAAGAACTGCTGGTGCCTCATCATCCGCTTCCGATATGCTCCCACCAGCTGACGATGATGCCTTGTTAAATCTCCAGCTTCCAAAGGGCATAGTGTTTGTGGAAGGAATTTGTTGTACATATGCTTATATTAAATCATAAGAGAACTTTCACAACACTAGGCATTTAGCGCGGTTGGCTAAATGCGCGAAAGGGTGTGGCCTAGACCCAGGTTCGATTCCCGGGGACGGCCGATTTCACTATTTTTATTTTTATTGCAAACAATTACTATTGTGAGTTATATATAGATTTGTGCAATATATATTCATACCAAAGTTTTCGCATTCCAATTACCCGCTCAACTCCTGTTCATAGTCAGTACCCTATTATTGGTTTCATTAGGTTATTCTGATAAAGTTATTCAACTTTATCTTATTAGATTCTTGATTTAAATATAAGAATGTTAAATAATTGGCTTTATTGACGAGGAGTTATTCTTTGTCGGCCATTTCAAAAATTATTGTCATCTGACATCATTGCTTACGTTATATAAGTGAATAGTAACTCCCAGTAAAACCATGTATTCTTACTCTACGTACAAAGCCAATATAAGGTGAAATCTAGAGGACTTGATTCCTGCATATAATTTCTTAAGTTCATAATCTTCTACGACCATCATGTTTGCTCTTATTCTAGCCATATCCTTGAACACGTTCATTAAATCACTAACTCAAGCTTAACATTCTTAATAACGCCTCTTAACATAGTATATCACATAATGATCCATAATATCTCAATTTACTTAAACATCATAATCTCCAAAAATCTTAGCTCATCCTATCAGCCAATCGTAACTATAAGTTTGAACTTAGTCTATAGTTCATAATAAATCATTGGTCTACAATTATAGATTATAAGTATCTAAGACCTTAATAAGCATGTATTCTAAATCTTATTCTCATACTGTTATTCCAACAATGACTGATAATTGTAGACAATTATAAGTAATATAACTTAGACATGGGCCATCCGGTAATGCTTATAATATAAGGCATACCATTGGCCAGCCCATTGCATTACCAATCCGTTCAAAATACTCTATGCCTGTACTACCATTTCTATTAACATAACATTTCAAGTCCACACAATTCACACTTGAATATCAAAATTGACCTTCAAGTAATACACAATTTCCACATCAAGTCCTTATAAATCATTGCATGAATATAGTTATCTCTACAGGGATATTATCATGGAAATAATCTAAGGCTTCAGCAATCGTACAATTTACAATCAACAATACAATCACGAAAACATTCAACACTATATAAATAAAAGGGTCAAGTCATAACAAGGTGGGTAAAGCATAGTCCGAATTTTAACTTCAACATTCGACACATTAAAAGTGTTTGTATACAGGGTGTACCATCGGCTAACCCTCCACACCGTTAATATATAGAATGGATGTCCAAAACTCGGTTCCGATATGTTCTCTAAGTGTTGACCGGTATGTATACAGGGTGTACCAGCGGCTAACCCTCCACCTAACCAACACTCATTAAACATACCGGGTTAGCTACTATACTTTATCCACGAGGCGCAATCCATGAGATCATTAACTTTATATAACATAGGATAACCATAGATTTGTTGATCAGGCGCCTCTAGGGTTATCGAATGTTATACTCCATTAATGCTATCATTTCATTTTGCTGGGGGACAAATAATAAATGCTTCTAAAATTCAACACATCAACGTTCATCACAACATTTCCACAATTAACGGTGTATCCCGACACTATCATATACGTTCATCACAACAATTCTCACATAACAATCAAATCATCATATCATAAGCAACCTACGAACTCCGTTTAAAACGTTTTTATGCATCATACAGTTCACGTTGCACACAAAGTTTCCTATCATGCATGCTAATATGAAATGTGGGTGCGATGGTTATAGACTAGGTCAATCCACCTAATTCTCTACAACCACGGCTTTGATACCATTCTGTAACACCCCAACATGGCGGAATCATGGGGTATCACTTAGAAATAGCACATCACAACATGGGAATTATGTAGAGTCAACTATATGAAAACATAAGATCGAAACGATCCATAAACTCGTATAAACGTATACAATCATCAACATTCATCAAATACACTTTCAATTATAAATAAAAAAGGAAGTTTAAACCAATGATAGTTGATCCTAAAAGTAACCCATTAAAGGGAGAATAAGGATCACGGATCCAGAAGTCCAAAGCTAATCCAATCTTAGTAATGCAAGCACATAATCATCCATTTTGTCTCTGATTAATCTGATTACCTGAAAAGTGTACTAAAGAGCGTCAACATAAAGTTGGTGAGTTCGTAGGGACATATAACAAGGAATAAACGTATCGGGAAATACAACCGTTAACGATATACGAGGATTAGAATATCTAATCATATCAAGAAAGCCCTGAAAGGGTATACGTTAGCACAACATCAATACATATCACGATTTAACACGTTTCAGCACGACTTACATGTCTTTCAAAGGCGTGTACAACAACAACAACAACAACAACAACAACAACAACAACAACAACAACAACAACAACAACAACAACAACAACAACAACAACAACAACAACAACAACAACAACAACAACAACAACAACCACATGACTTATGTGTCTTTCAACGGCATGTATAACAGTGCGACTTACATAACGAGTAACGCGCTAACGATGCGACTTATATAATAAATAATGCGCTAACATATCCATATCAACAATTCAATCATATAATCAATCAAATCAACAATTAAGCAAATTGACATCTCTGTCCATATCATAACAAGTGAATCAACCAACAAATACGATGCACATACACTTCTTATAATTATACTTTAAAGGAATAATCGATGCTTATATATAGGGTCACCCGCAGCCTTCCCACCACATCTACTATTCATAAAAAGTATAATTATCTTCCATGTATGTACAACTATCTAAAGCATAACAAGTATTCATAACTAAGTCAAAGTTAACCGAGCAACAAGTCAATACATTAAACAAACAATCAATTAACAAGCATGTACACTTTTCAGCCCGAATCTCAATTGAGTAGGGAGGGTTTACGAAACTCACCTGAAACGCCTGTCAGACAGTAGGAGGTATATAACAGTCTGAAATGTATCCGAATATCCCAAACGTTTTAGCCTTCGGTAAAGGAAACTGTATAGAATAATCCATTTTTATAGAATTATCAGTTTAGTAAGCAACTGATGGGCGAAGGACTAAAACTGTAAATAGTTTAACGGCTCAGGACTGAAACTGTCAGAAAATCTAACGGTTTAGGACTGAAACTGTCAGAAAATCTAACGGTCTTAACGGTCAGATTACAACTTTGTATTTCTTGTTTCTAATTCAACATAGGAAACTTATAAGTGATAAATAACCTGTTTAAATGATGATTCTGGCTGCTTCGTATCAAGACCCAGTTGACGTTTTATGTTAATAAAACTCTGTAAAATGCTTCCACGGGGCATTTCGCGGTGCGAATAACTTGTAAACGAAACGAGATTCAACGAATCCGTTTTCTTGTCTAAATTCTCTGTACCCCAGTCTATCCATATAACTATAATAACAACTTGGAAGTCTTAACCATTTTCCTTAAATTTAACCCGAAAACCTTACGAGAACTTATAAACTAACAAAATCTTCCAAAAATAAACGATCACCAATTGTAACGAAACTCACCACACAACTAGAGGAATCAATAACGAACTCCCAGCAACTTTCAGAATTGAAAACTAACGTGTTTGTTCTGCTTCTTGATCATTAAACAGTAACGGTAGCAACGAAGGTGACGATGAATAGTAACAATGGTGATTTGGTTTCTTGGCAACGAATCCGGCAACAAAAGTTCAAAGTCAGTAACCATGATCGAGCAGTGAGGTTTTAGTGTTTGATCATGTCTATATCTTTATGTATTGGTATGTGTATATACGGTATGTATATATATATATATATATTGTGATATGTATGGTGGTGATGATACCGTAGTTTCTAAACAATGGTAGTAGCAAAATGATTGCAGTAGTTCGGTTGGTGATGGGCAGCGAAGTTAACAGCAAGACCGAGTAGCTGCAACAGCTTATGGTGGTCGTGGTGATGACAACTGCCAAAACAAAGCAGCAGCAAACAGCGGTCATGGTGGTTCCCTCGACAACAACAGCAGTAGTTTGTAAACCATTCGATGGTTATGGTGATGATGGCCGAACAGAAACAGTACTAGTGGTAGCGAGCAGCAGTCCTGGTTTGGTGATGGTGATGGTAACCAGCAGCGGCAGTAGCTCCAAAGGTGATGGTGCTTGTTTCCGAATAGCACTAACAATGGAGTAGTAACAGTGGTGGTTGTACTAGAACCGAACAGTAGTAGTTGTTATGGTGGTGGTGATTGAGCAACAGCAGCAACAATTTGATGGTGACTGGTTCGGTGCTGGCAACAAAACCGAGTAGTAGCAGCAACAGAGAAACAGCTGTAGTGGTGTAACTAGCAATGGCAGTTCGGTGGCAGTAGTAGCACGTAGTGGTGCTGATGGTTTAAAGATAGCAGCGGCAGCGGCAGTGAGCAGCAACCTCACGTGGTCTTGGCAACGAGTAACAGCAGTTTGATTCTCTGGTGGTGATGGTTCGAGATGGTTAGCCATGGGGTGTTTGAAACCGTGGGGTGGTGGTGATCGTGGGTTAGAATTCTGGAGGGGTGAGCCGTGTGATGTTGCAGGTACCAAAGTTAATGAAGCTCAATATCTATACATATATATGTATTTTTGTAATATAGTCACTGATGGCGTGCTCATATATATATATATAATAAGTTTACTAACTCTTTGTTTCTTTCTTGCAGGTTCATTCACATGCACAGTTAACTAATGGTGGTATTCGGCCAGGGTGTAAAGTCGAGAAAGATTAAAGAATTCAAAACAAAGAATCATAATATAATACTCATGTATAGTGTCGGCAGGATGTGTGTTTGTATAATGGGTGTAATCTTGCTTATAATAGATTAAAGTTAGTATTAGTAAATCATTTAATAAGTTCTAGTCATATTTCGGTAGTTAGGAAATTGTATTGCAAAATATGACAGAAAGTTAGAAGCATGTGAAAGGGAAGAAGTGGTCCAAGTTTGAACGAATAATATGGAGTAAAATGGGGTTGTCGAAATATTACATTTCATTCATACAAAGGGTTTGAGTAAATTACCTATTTTAATCGAATTTTCTAAACTAGCATATTAAATATTTAATTTTTATATTTTAATTAACCTGAAAATTTGCGGATGTTACATATACCACATTGTGACTGGCACTTCTGGTGTTTTTTGATAATTTTCTATGATTATTTTAGGGTCTTGTTGTTCTATGAAATTTGTGAAATTAATGCATCGTGTAGTTGCAAGCCCTTTTAGATAACTTTGACCCCAGGGTGTATGACTAATAAAGATTCTTTTTCTAGCAGGTCTGTATGTGTAATCATCGGCATATGGGAAGGATGATATTATTTTACAACCTATCGATCCTTGTTGATAGTTGTGTGTTGAAATATTTCCTGCTACTATGATGAATTTTTCACCCAATCTGTCTAATAATCTTTCTGTTTTTGGGTTGAGGCGAAACTCTAAGTAATCAATCATACCATTATGATAGAATTGAAGTACTTCTTCATCTGTCATGTCTGTCTTCATTAAGTTGATTTGTAACGGCCTTTCCATCCAAAACTGTTGAGAAACCAACTATGGAGAAACCATTGGTTAAGCCTTATCAACCGAAGATACCATTCCCTCAACGGTTGAAGAAAGGGAAGATCAAGGAAAATTTCAAGAAGTTTGTTGATTTGATTCAAAATGTTAACATAACTATTCCTTTAGTTGATCTTCTTGCAGGTATGCCCAATTATGCAAAGTTCCTCAAAGAACTTATCACTGATAAAAAGAAGTTGGAAGAGGCGAAGACGGCGGTTATGAGTACCGAGTGTTCCGCCATCATCAAGAACGAGATTCCTCCCAAGTTGGAAGATCCAGGGAGTTTTCTTATCTTTTGTT
>CM067169.1:75118143-75182380 GCA_034093135.1 Erigeron breviscapus | reverse complement strand
GTGATGGACGCGATCCAAGAGATGGTAGCGGTTGTATACGGTACGGGCGTAGCCCTTAACTCTAAGGGCAAAGCCCTTAGAGATGGATTTCTAGTGGTTCTCACGGTTCTCACCATATATGTTGTTCTCACTTGATCCCTTCACTATATATATATATATATATATATATATATATATATATAATTATATATATATTTTTGGATATGGTCACACCTGTGGTTGATGTTGTACAATTGTGTTATAACTTTTGTATCGGGGATGCTCAGAGTTGATCACGTTTGTTTCTTTATGCCTGACTATATATGGTCCACATTTGAAACCTGTGTCTATATGATTTATATGTGCTATTAATCGGCGATAAGAATATGATAGTAGAACAATTAAGTTTGGGTTTGCACATGTTTTTATAGGTTTTTGTAGATTGTTGAGTTTTGTGTTTATGATTTGTTCACCTATATGTTGATACTTGATAATATTGTTCATGTGCTAATATATAGATTGTTGAGATGAAAAGGTCAGGTTTTGTATGGTTATTTCATGGTCTGATCTTTTGATAATTATCAGAGGAACATGCGTTGAAGTATGGCACATACAAAATTAAGATTCATGTTTGAGTTGTTAAAGGAGGAGGATGTGCTCTTGTAATAGATTATTGTTCTTGTAATAGATGATTTAATTGCAACCGGCGGAACCTTGTGTGCCGAAATCCATCTACTTGGTAATTTTTTTTGTCTTACCTCTATCTCCCGCTTCCTTTACTTTGCAGGTATTACCGTTTGGTTTTACTTTTAATGTTAGAGCGGGTAAGAGTGAAGTTAAAGTTATCAAGTGTGCATGCGTTATTGAATTGCCTAATCTTAAGGTACACCTTTCTGTTTTCATATTTTGTAAATTATTACTAGCCATTAACTTGCTGTAAACTGATACGATCTTCTTGATTTAAGGTCGCGATGGATTAGGATACAAGCTACTGTGTTGTGCTCGTGAGTTGATTATGATGGTCGTTTCTTCATAATAGCACTGATTGCTATTACTGGTTCCAGATTAGGTCTCATGTAACCTATATTCAAATTTGTAATCTAATGATCTTAAGACTCATTTGGAAATCGATATGAGTGTTATTTTGTAACTTGACATCATATTCTGAGGATGGTTTTCAATCCATGGTTGTATGCATTATTATGGTTTGATCCTTAATTAATATTTACTACAACAACAACAACAACAAGGTACTCAATCCCGACATAAGTCGGGCTATGAGGGAGGTATGATGTAGACAGACCTTACCCCTACACAAAGGTAGGGAGGCTGCTTCCAGATCCACCGAGGTGGAAGGGACCTCCGGCCCGGGTGAAAAAAATAGGGTTAGATCCACCGGAGTGGAAGCCTTAACCGGATGGTGATAATCTCGATCTCAAACTCTCAATCTCTAGCTCGATCCCAATCTCCGGTGCACAAGTTCCGATCTCAGATCTGGAAAATGTGACCGTTAGAGAGGGAGAGGTAGAGAGAGAGGGCAGAGAGAGAAACACATATCATCAACGTATATTTACTCGGTGGATCAAACATGTTTAGTATGTCCTTCCTTTAGTAAAGAACAGAACCTAATCAATGGTTCATTTTGCCAATGAGGCAAATAGCAACCAACTCTACAATTAAAGTAAATTACTCAACTATCTAATCTAAAGCGAGGGACCTTTTAAAAATTTCCATTTTATGCTTTGAAACTACTAGAATGCATTTCTGGAACATAATCCATTTTATGAGCTGCATAGATGATATTGTCTTCGTGCCCCAAATATTACAAAATCGTTGTGAGTTTGGTTTAGATCCTCATCAAAATCATAAGATCACAATAATGGTGCATTAATGTACCATAGTGAGTAGCAAACGTAAAAAATAGTATATTGGAAAATATAAAATTTAATTAACTTGATCATGTGCATAACTGATAAGAGATTCATGGAAAATTTCTTTTTGATTTAATTATTTAAGTTATATTTATTAAATGACACTACTACCCTATACATGTTAGTTAAAAAAGAGTTCTCATGGTTCTCGACATTTTTTTCCCTCAATTTAACTTTTTGTTATATATATATAGAGTTTCCTTACTTTGAGAACCATTTTTTTTGTAAGAACCATGAGAACTCTTAAATTATTTATTTGTTCACATGTTTTTTTTGTTCATTCACACGTGAAATGATATAAAAATGTATGTTGTAGAAGAAACTTTTTTAAGAAACCTTCAAAGTAGCCTTTTATGAACTTGTGAACGAATTTGTTCACGTTTTTTGTTCACATGTGACAAACGGCTATATATAAGGTTTCAAATTTCTTCTGCAACATATATTTTTATAACGTTTCACATGTGAATAAACAAAAAAAATATGTGATCCAATATGAAATTTAGGAGTTCTCACGGTTCTAAAAAAATGGGTTCTCAAAATAAGGGTCTCCCATATATATATATATATATATATATCGTATATATATACATATATATTAAGTATTTAGTGCAAAAATGTTAATTTATGAACAAACTAACATGTGAATGCGTTTTTAGGTGATATGCTTTACTCTGATGCTTTTTTCAAAACAAAAATCTTCGGTGATGTGCTGTGTAAAGTCTAATGGAATGTATGAAAAACTTGAAATCATATGGATTGTTATTACTCATAACTCATAAGCATGCTAATAATGGGTTTTTTTTTAATTTTTTGTTTGCAACAGGAGATTGTGAAGTTAGAAGAAGTTCAAGTAGTGGGTTCGGTTGGCTCTTGCAGCAACAAGGTAAGGTGAAAAAGACAACATCTACACACGTAGAAGTTCAAACTGGTGTGAACATTATTGGCACGTTCAATATACAGGTAGGTTTTGTAACCTTGTTTGTTTTTTTGAAAAAAAAGATTACTTGAAAAATAGGTGTAGATTTATATCAACTTAATTGTTTCCATAAAGGTTATAACTAAATTCATCTGTCGTTTATTGTTCCTTTCGACACAAGTTGATGTTGGCAAATTGTATGCAATGATTCGACATGCTCAAACCTTCATGGATCTCTTCTTGTCTCAATTATTTCCCTTTTCTATTTTGATTTTGGCGTTCTTCTTTTTGGTCGTTAAATAAACCGCTCAAAAAGTATTGTAGATTTGTCCATAAGTTTAGTAATTATCATAGCAACCAAGTCTTTCTTGTTGAGAGACGACAAGGTTTGAATCCTCCCATTATAACCTATTTAAACATTTTTCGCGTGAACAATGAAGTTAGCTGGCAGGCAGCTGGCTCAGCTGCCTACCTGTCTGCTTAGTTGTTTTTTTTTTTTTTTTTCTTTTCAATTTTAGTGTTTAAGTTAGCGTGTTGTGTAGATGTTACTTTAACTTCTTGAGTTTTTTATTTTTCTTTATTTAGGGTGGTAATATTTTAGTCATTCACACTTTAACCACTAAATCCTTTTAAGACTTTTTATTTTTACCATTAAAGTTTTATGTTTAACAATTCATGTGATACAACTTTAGTCCATTTTAATTTTCACAATCAAAGTTTTTAGCTTCTTATATTTATCTTCCAAGAACATCGCAAGTTTATATTTCGCCACCAAAGTTTTATGTTTTAAGATTAACGGTGTATTGTTTAACAATGTGTTTTTTTTCTAATGGTAACGGTTGACATGTTAGAATTAATTACCCGCATTCAAGTCTATGTTCGGTTGTTATCCCCGGCCGTTGGTATAACACTAGTTTAGATAAATCATAAATGAGTTCTAATGAAGGTGCCCTTCATGCCACTCTTTTTTTTGTGTGGAACAATGAAGACCAAGTCTACCAAAATTTTGACATTTATGTTTGATGGGCATATCTCTACTGTTAGGCCGGTCTTAGTAAGCCATGGACGAGCTCGTCCATGGCCGCTTCCATCTCGTCGTTTTTGGAAGTTAATGCTAGCAATGGTTCTTAGCTCGTCGAAAAGGTCCTTGTTCGGAATTAGGAATGGCTTGGACGAGCTCGTGTGGGACCGAGGGAGAGAGACTGTGAGAGAGGGGAGTAGTTTTTTAATGTTTTTTATTGAGGAAGATGTGAGGAAGAGATTTAGGAAGGGGCCTTAGTGTGAGGGGTAGTTCTTGGAGAGGGAAAAGCTGACGTGGCATTTAGGAAGAGCTGAGGAAGAGATTTAGAAAGGGGCTTATTAAGATGGGCCTTAATTGCCTAAATCTGAACTTGAATGTGTCCTATTGGAATTTACCCTAAATTATTTTATTTGTTACTGATCCTTTGTAGCTTTGTCTTGTAGTTATACAATTTGTTTCAAGAATTTTTTCTAAGATTATAATTTTACAGGCATCCAATTATACTAGGTACGTATGAATGTAATCCTAACGTTTTATTTAAAGAATTCAACTGATTGGGTGGATTAATGTTTCATTTACCGAAATGACAAATGGTTTAGACTACTTAAATTCCTACCAATAATAAAGGCGATAAAATATCCAGCATGAATTGAAAGCTCCTAACTATTACTTATTACTTGTGCAATGTAATTGTAGCATGGTGATTTGAAGTTCCCACGAAGATTTTTTATTTATAAACAAACCAAGTTTGCTTGTAAGGGATTAAAGATATGAAAAATGAATCGCATGGACGCTTTTTATTAGGCTGTTGGATTGTGTTCATCCAATATCCAAAGAACAGAGAGCTTTATTATAAGTAACGTGCCTCAAACATTAGCCTATTTGATCACTTAAAATACAAAGTGTCAAATAACAATATGAAACCTACATTACCAATCAATTCATTAAAATACTTATACCATAATAGATATGGGAAGAGGTAAGATTAACAAAAGAATAGAGTTCAAACATAGTACAAAACCTGACAATTAATAGCCCGATGAAAATATACCTAAGTAAAGAAAAAAAAAACCTAGGAAAAGGTAATTGAAAGGCTTTGTAGGTGATCGAAAGTGTAATGAAGAAACATTTCCCATAAGTGAAACTTGCCTCTCAAAAAGAAAATAGTAATAGTAGTTGACACTAACCTTAGGAGCAACTTAAAACCAAAAACCAAACTATATAAATAAAATTTTTTTAAGGGAAGTAATGACAACAGATGAAAGATTTAACTAACAGATGAAAGATTTAAAGAAAGCAATGATAAGCAAACAAAAGAAGAAAAAACAAAACAAAATAGGGTTTCATGGATCAAACCCGCCCGAATCCCTTAGGCTGGACGGAGTGCATAGGCAGGAGACCGGTACCGGTTTGAACACCATTCCGACCCTCCGGTACCGGTAGGGTGGGGAGCGACTCGGGGATAGTGGTGCCGGTTTCGCTGCATATCTATTCGACCGTTACATAATAAAAAAAAAAAAAAAGAAATTAATGGGGGCCACTAGCAACGGATCCTTCTCTCTCTCTTCTCCCTTTTCTTCTTCTTCTTTTCTTCTTTCCGTTCGTTCACTGCCTTTCTTTTTTTTTCTTTCATTTGAAACAACAAATCATGCCACACGATCACCTCACCGGGCCGATGTTGGAGATGGTTTTGGCGCAGAAACGCGCCATTTGTGAGAAATACGGATGACCGCTGCCTTAGTTTATGTTGTTTATGTGTTAGTTATTTGTGTGTTTGAATAATACTTTATGTGTTTTGTTTATGTATTTTAGTGGTATTTTTAATTTATTAAATAAAAGTTTTAGTTATTATTTGATTAAAAATAAATAGAAAGTAAATTAAATAGAAAAGGGTAGGTAGGGCGGGGAGAGTTGGCGAGGCGCTCCTAGCATTAGGGAGCGGGCGGGGAGGAGGAGAAAAACCGGGGAGGGGAGGGGTGGCGAGCGCTCCCCCCACCCTTATAACAAAGAAACAAACCTAATCGATTCATCTAACACTAATTATTGTTTAAATGTTAGAACATTAGATATATAGATTAATCTTGCATCATTACTCTTCACATAGGTTTTGCTAATTAGAAAATGAATCAATATTGAGACCATAAATTTTAGTAGATCTATCCTTCCAATTCCAATTCCAATTCCAATTCCAATATATTATACATGAGAAATGATATATCATCATTTTTAATAATTTAAGGAAAAAAAAATATATTCTTTCAATAAATAGCCTAAAAATCATCTTAAAAACTTTAAAATATTATAAATATAATCCATTAATTCCATTTCATAGTTTAATCCTTGAGGATTTAATGATTTATCATTCTCCGTGAAAAAAAAAAGAAAAGAAAAAAGACATTAAACATATATTTTAGGTGTGATAATAAAAACAAAAATAGCATATGGCGCCGTTCAGAGAAAAAAAAAAGCATATGGTATGGTATGAAACGAAGGAGGTCAACAGAAAGTAATCAAAGACAGAAATCATCAGAATCAGAATGAAGCTATATTCGCACCCTCTTAGCTCATGCTCTCGTCGTGTTCGTCTCGCTCTCCTCTTAAAAGGTTCCTTTCTTTTCTTTTCTCACTATACAAAATTTATATATATTTTTTTCATATCAATATATCATGAATTGAAATTAAAGTAAACGGTATTTACGGATATGATGAAATGGAAGTGATTAATAAAAAAAACTGATTTAATTTTACAGGTCTTAAATATGAATGTATAAATATTACCTCCTCCACTGATCCAGGTAAATTATTACTTTCATTATTATTATTGTTATTATAAGTTGGAAAAACAAAGTTTCCTGTTTTGATGGAAATTATTTTTGCAAAATTTTTTTTTTTAACAATGTTTTCCTAAAAAATATTTTTTAGAATTTTCTATAACTAAACACACAAGTGTTTTTAATTGTATCTAACTTTATCCGAAAAATCTAGTGTATATGTTCTACTTCAAAAATATGTTATTCTATGCATCAAAAAATATTTATGACATCTCGTAACTTGAAAAAACCGGTGATATAGCGCTAGTTTTGGTAACATGCTATCTTATATGGTTGTGACGTTAGTGAAGAAACGGTTACCTTATAAAGAAGTTGGCATATATATACCAAGCAATAATTAAAAGTTGAAAATTTGGGGTGTAAAGAGCCAAGATATTGGCGAGCTACTCGATTTTGACTCGAGCAGAGCCTACAGAATCCTGAGCCTAATTTGGAGCCCGAGCTTTGAACATTAAACATGATTAGACTCACGAGTCACGATACTAACCAAGCTTAAATGAGCCTATATGCTAGAATCACTAGATGGATAATATTTAAAAGTGTGATACATGAAATTAATTTATACAAATTTAACAACGGTTTACCCTTTAGTATATGTTAGTAGGAAGATTGATATGATTATCATATCCATCCACAATATACTTAGCTTAGAGCCTTAGAGGCTATTTTGACATAATAGATGCTATATCACTGTGACGTGAACACCCTTTTTCTTCAATGTTCAAACAACGCAGACTTCCATATGGTTATCAAAATGCTAATTGAAATTGTTATATCATTGAACACCTTTAAAGTTTATTGGCTAAATTGACGCATTTAGTACTTAGGTGTGCGATGTTAAGGTTTAAGAGTTTATTTCTTTTTGTTGGACTTTGAAATACAGAATTTCTAAAGGTCAATCCTATGGGTTATGTACCTGCACTGGTGGATGGCTCTACGATAGTTTCAGATTCTTATGCCATCTTACTCGTGAGACTTATTTTTGTGTTTTTCAGTTAGTTTTTCTTGTCATTTATTGCTGATGATACCAAAGAATGTTAGTCAAGTTTCTAATATGATATCCCCCCCACCCCTACTTATAGTATCTGGAAGAAAAGTACCCGCAGCATACCTTGTTGCCTCAAGATCTTAGGAGAAAAACACTAAATTACCAGGTAAATGGGTTGCTTTTATTTATCATTTGACCATGGGGATTCCATATAACTATATTAATGCCTTTGTTCGTGAATGGGTCAATCATGTTATCTTTTATCTCTAACGAGTTGACTGAGAAATAAATCAAAAAGTTAGGCTGAAGCAAAGGTCCAAGGTTGTCCATGAGTTATTCTTCATGCATTCAGCACCCTAAATTACTTTATTAAAGTTACGGATGATTATTGTTAAAATATATTTCTTCTAATCATATTTAACACACTAACTATTCATAAAAGCTAAATAAAGGTCAAATAATGTTTCTGGTCTATCCAACCCATACAAGATTATGCATTTGACATGTTCCCCAACCACCAACTTTGCCACCTCTATTCCCAATTCCTTACAAGGGGACTATCCTCGGAATTTATTTTTCATTGCATAATTATTGTTAGTCATTTTTTTTTATTGAACCCAGCTGTTTTTTGACCAACAAATTATTTATTGCTAGGTTGCAAGTATAGTTTCTTCCAGCATTCAGCCTCTCCAGAATCTGGTGTTAGTTGTGAGTAAAATTTCTGGTGATTTCTATTTTTGATATCTCACCATTCCATTTGTTTCTCATATTCTGATTGAACATGGTTAACTTTAACAGAATTATATTGGGGAACTTGTTAGTCCTGACGAGAAGCTTCCTTGGGCTCAATATCATATAAGGAACGGGTTTGTAGGTACAAATCAAATTGACATCATTATAGTTGACCGTCTCTTGTTCTTATGCACTTTGAATAGTCTTTTTCCTTCTCACTTCATATCCTTTGTAGCCTACTGAGATAATCTCCATTTCTATGTCATGAGTTATAACCTAGTTGCACCATATACCTAGTAAATGAGATACTCGTATAAACAAATGTCAAAAAGAAGAAATAATTGTTTGAGAAGGGCTATTTTACTTTTTAGTTACAGTATGATCCAAGATTCCAAGTGTTAAAAAAAAGGGTAAATGCCCAGGAACCCCTTAGTCCCGTAGAGGAATTTTTCCATATTGAACGGTATAATCTGTATTGAAAATCACATGACATCCAGCTTGTGCAAGCATATGAATAACTTGAGTTAAATTATGATAAAGTGTAACATAATTATTAGTAAGCAAGATTTTGATAACTAAAACCTTTAACCTGCCAAGCTTGGCTCCATATACATGCAAATAGTCGCACTTTTCTGCTTGTAATTTTCTGCAATTAATTTTCGTCCTGAATCTTGCTTGCATAATTATAAAACTCAACTTGCTTTTTATTATTTTGGGTAGTTTCAACTTCAGGATAGGTTCTTGCTGGCTTATTTCTACTTGAGTTTAAGTCTGATACAATTATTCCTTTATCACACTCTAGATTCTCTAGTCTTCCCCAGGTACAGTATATCTATTAAAGCTTGCTAATTGAAACGGAATAAATAAAGTTTAGTGGCCAAATTACCTGTAATTAAACCTTGTTGAGGGGATTGTTTGCAACTTAGAGCTTAAAGAGAACTGTTTGACAGTAAGTATGACTACATGTACAGTGCCCGGCTGATTACATCCTCTGATGGTTAAAAAATGAATACTTGCCCAAGTATAGTTGAAGAACTTATCTTCTGGCTATGGCTAAAACACAGGATATATTTAAATTATTGTCTAGTTGAACGGATAGAACCCAAACGTTGAACGAAGGAATTATAGGGCTTAGATTTCTCTGAGGAGAACACATGATTAGGTCTATTCGAGAAGCCAAATCTCCAGAACAAACATACGAGTTTGCTAATTAAAAAAACATCAAAGACATGACCCAAAATGAAAACTAAGCCTGCTATATAAATGCTAACTGCCAAAATTTGCCCGTGCTAAGAGTCACCCATGACCTTGTGGTTTCTTGCCAATGAACTGCTTCTTCCTATTTAATATTCTGCCCAGCAACATTAATTGGGTCTGACCTTCTGGGATCTTATCATAACCAAAGCTGCGGTTTCATGGTATGAAAAACTTAGGTGGATTTGTTTTCTTTTGATTCGTTGAAACAAATTCATTTGTGCAAGAAATTAGGCTTATATCACTGGCCCAATTACTTAAGTCCAGTTCACGGTCCAGTTTGGTACTGGACTGGTTCTAAAGTGGTATGAAACGATACTAGATTGGTCCTATGCCGCTTCTTGTTTCCGGTTTTGTCAGATTTTTGGCTCTTGTCCTGTCTAGTCTGATGTTGGACCATTGCACAGCTTTAGGCTTAACTGCTCAAGTATGAACTGTGAAGTTCACTATGACTTAACTAAAGAACAAAGTAGTGCAAAAGGGGGAAGAGATGAATTACTGAAAGTTTAGGGATGTTTAGACATTTTGTCCAGTAATTTCACTGCCAAGTAACAGCCATGGGTATGTGTTCATGAGCTTCCACAGACACATGGAAACACTTTTATCAAATGTAATGTAACTTGTGATGTTCAGGGTCTTGTGTATTGTTTAGTTTTGGAAATTGATTAAGATATTCTCGAACTTTTTCTGAAAGGGTTTCATGGCCAATGATTTCCTCAGTTTATCTTTTTTCTTTATTTAAGTTTATTATGTGTGTCTAATTGTGTGAGAAACATTTTATTGACAGAAGGTTTCATATGAATTCAAGAAAACTATTGAATATCTTTTAATGCAAGAAAGTGATATTTATTGCAAGATATTTACCAAATTCCTAATTACGTGTCACTTCTGCAGCTGTTGGGAAACTATTAGTAAACTATGCCGGAAAATATGCTACTGGAGATGAAATTTGCTTGGTATGTTTATTCTTGGCTACTGTAATCTAGAGTTGATCGCATATTCGCATGTGTGAATCTCGTCTCCTAAATTCTCAGTTGATTTCCTCAACAGTTGAATTTTCTTCTATGAATAAAATTATGTTCATTGTATATATCTTACTGGTCACTTGCAGGCAGACTTGTATTTGGCATTCCAACTTGATAATGCAATCAACCGGTTCAAGGTTGACATGGTATTGCCTGCTCACAATCTACTAATATGCAACCATTATGTTTTGAGGTTTAATATACGGCATATAACTACCAAAATGTCCTAACATGACAAAAGAGGTTCACAATTAGTTTTTATTATAAAGCCAGACATGATGCATAAAGGTACAAGAAGTCAAGAACACAGCGTGTGAACTCACAGTTTCAGAAAAATATGATATAATTCTTTTATAATGGATGGGTCTCATTTCATAGCTAAATAGGCAATTAAGTAGATATTTTACACTCTTCTGTTCAAATAAAAAAAAAGTAGATATTTTAGAATATAAGTTTTTTTGTGGGTCTCTCTTCTTTTTCTATTGTTTTTCTTACTATATCATTTCTGCATAAAGCTATCCTTCAAAACATTTCTCTATTGATGGTGCAGGCTGAGTTCCCACTTCTACTTAAGTTGAACAAGACTTACACAGAAACGCCATCTTTCCAACAAATTTTGACCGAGACTATCTCAGGTCAAGTGAATTAGCTGATACATTTATGTATGCTCACTTTTTTTCTTGAAAAAAACTTTAGTTATAAAAGAAAGAATCTTATTGACTTTCGACTTTCTGTTTATAACAGAAACTATGTTGAGTTTGGCTGTAATATAGCTATAGATTCACTCTCATTTGCAACTTTATAATTAGAACTTTGAAAGATTTCTGGTTTGACATTTTGCTGATGGTTTTACTCAGATGATCCGGTTTTTGGCATTGTCAAGCGACAAGAGGCTTAAGGAACGTCATCTTAAGGCAAAAACACGTTTGGTTTGATAAGACCTGCTCGAATAAACTCAACAAGCTTAAGCTATCCTATAGCTTCTATCTTCTTGTGTAGAATGCATATTATTGTAAATATTTCTTCTTCGTGCTGATAAAAAGTGAGGTAAACTCAAATTTTACAGATACATATTAATATATTATCCTCCTGCTAAATCCTTTTAAATTTGCAACTCAATCTCATAAAGATATGATCATACTATGTGTTATCTACTTCTTCTTTTTTTCTTCTCTTTTTCTCCCTATTCATATATTCTCTTGACATTGTACAATATGTCACCATCTTGGTGTTAGAAAGATAATTATAAATTGAAGTTTATATTACCACCCCTGCTCAATCCTATTGCCGTCACACCCACCCTTGCCACCACCTCTGCCGGCTGCCACCCAGAAGACATGTTAGAATGTCTAGGAAATGTGTCAAGTGGTCAGGATAACATCACATGAAAATATGCTATTTGTAAGGAAAAACGATGAGATAATAGCATTAATGAATTGTAAATAACGTGTGTATACGAGACAAACATACACGTCTATACAAACCCGCCATGTATACTAAATCCCACCCGGAGATACAGTATGCTAACAGAGAAAACTATATACCCTGCAACTTACGCGACACAAAGTGAAAAAAACAAAAAACGCCCGCAGAGATACTTTGTATGCAATCCCCAAATGATCCTTGCATGGTCTTATGATTGAAGTTGTGATGCAGGACCAACCAAGGAATAAAAGATGTGATGAATAATCTGTGTTAGGACACATTGTCTTTTATTTTATGCCTATCTACTTAGGATTTATTTAATTTGGTATCTAAAACTATAATTAATGAAAATGTTTCTTAAGAAAGTAACCGTTGTGTTTTCTGATCAAAAATATAGCTTATTTATACTAATAGCAACACTATTACACAAGTAAGATTCATGTCACATATCCAACAGTTACAACATTAATGACATCACAGTTGATCTAAAATTTCTTAAAGAAAAGGTAAAAGGTTTGAAATGAAAGCCACTATTGCTCTTTCTGGATTTCTAACTCTGGTTTGCATGGACTTTCAAGAAAGAGTTTCCTTCATTCTCTTGCTCCTTTTGGATTTCTATTGCAGAGTTATGTGCAGAAGTGCTACATCCACGAACCTCAATCACCTCCAATGTTAAAATTCTTCCTACATCAAGTGGGATACTGTCAAGTTTGGAGCAACGATGAACCACTAATCGTTGTAGTCGTGGGAAGTTATCCCTGGAACTAACCCAATACTTGATGTCCAAATAATGCATTTTCAAGACTTTGAGCTGTGGAAATTCTGCATCCCCTGTCTCCCACATTACTCCTGTGCATGCATGAAGTTTTAATTTTAGAATCTCAAGGTTGGGTAGCAAGGAGAAAGTCCACATCTCTTCCCAATCCATTCCCGTATTTGACAACGTCAGTTTCCTAAGATTCTTGGGAAACAGAACAGGATTGCATGATCATGTTGCTTCGGGGTATGGAATTGTGTTTAATAGCTTTAATTTTTGGAGGTGTTGCAAGGTGCTTACATTTGGGAATTCCAAATTACCTAGACTTGATATTAAGGATCCACAAAACCCAAGCTTCCTAAGATTGGGAGCTCTTGACGATGCATCCTGGGATCGAGGACTCACTAGGGATAATGTTTGGAGGCTAGGCAACAAATTCGTAGAACCATCATTCTCTGCTACTTGTACAAAGTTAGGCTCCTCAATAAGGTTTTCCCCTGATCTGATATAAAGGTGCCTCAAATTTACCAGACTCCATATGGTTTTTGGTAGGACAATATTCTTCTTTGACGAAATTATCAGCGTTTGTAAGTTGACAAGGTTGGATATTGATGCAGGTGGACTTCCATCATAGGCTTGAAGGCCAAGGTATCTTAGATCACTAAGGTGTACTACATCAGAATGAAATACAGACATACGGACATGCTCCATATCAAGAACCCTAATCGATTTGTATCTTTCGTATGGAAATGGTATACCTGTTCTTAGATAATAGCCCAACTCCTTTGGATAACTCAAACCAGATTGGGTGAATAGTGGGGGAGTATCTTCTAAAACTTCATTTTGCATATGTCTACTAGGGGTAACTTACTCTAAAACCAGAGTGGGTGAGTAGTAGAGAAAAATTTTCTTGCGTAGATTTTCTCAAGCAAAAATCCTGCAACAAGTCATGGATGCGGCATGCTTTGATTCGGCCATCAGCCCTCGTTTTGGAAGTCATCAACAAACCTCTATTGATTAAGGCCATCAAGAAATCCTCTGCAACATCCTCCATCATTTTGCTTCCACTTTGATGTATGAATCCTTGAGCGATCCATAGGTAAATTAGCTTTTGCACGGGGACCTCATAATCCTCACGAAATGATCCAAGAAAGAGAAAACACGGTTTTAAGTGAGGAGGCAAATGGTTGTAGCTCAAAGCCGGCGAGTCCATGTATTGGCTTGGGTTACTCACCATAAACAAGCTTAGCTTTTTGGCAATTTGCCTCCACCACTCATTTAACATATTATTTTTTAAAAGACCAGAGGCTATGACAATTGCAAGAGGCAAACCTTCACATTTTCTTGTAATCACCCTTCCGAAAGCTTCCAGCGAAAAAGGACATATTCCAGTCCTAAAGGTCTTTTTTAGAAACAAGTCCCGACTTTCAACTTCATTACGGAAACATAAAACATGAGTAGGTCTTGCCGCCTGTATATGGGAACTGATGTCTATATTATGACTGGTAAACAGGACTCTGCTTCCGGTTTTGTCATCTGGAAAATACATGTTGAGATCATTCCAGGCCTTAGAATCCCAAATATCATCCAAGACCACCAAATATTTACGACCCTTTAGTAGTCTATATAGCTTTTCACCCAACTGCGTTTCACTAAATTTGTAAATCTCATCCGTAAGCTTTGAGAACAAATCTTTAACTTGATAGCTTTGAGAAACGCAGGTCCACGCTCGAATATCAAAGAAATACTCGACGTATGGATCGTTATACAGTTTTATAGCCAGAGTAGTCTTACCAAGCCCAGCCATTCCTGCAATACTGATAACCTGAAACTGCATTATAGAAGTTGAAGTGAGTTGATCAAGTAGTATTACTACTTCTTCATCAAATCCCACCGCAACTTCTTGTCCCCCTATAATAATGTTACATAGCTTTTCACAATTACATAGAATCTCATCTATACATTTTACTGATGGAACAAACAGGTTCCAAATGGATCCTATTCCCGTTTACCAGATTGTGCACTTCCTCATTTTCATAAACCTGCATCATGCCTAGTAGATGATCACGGAGAGCAGTAGATGAATTATCCATTAAATCACTGTATTCTTTCTCAGATGACACGGAATATTTATTCAACAAATCTTTAACTTGATAGCTTTGAGAAACGCAGGTCCACGCTCGAATATCAAAGAAATACTCGACGTATGGATCGTTATACAGTTTTATAGCCAGAGTAGTCTTACCAAGCCCAGCCATTCCTGCAATACTGATAACCTGAAACTGCATTATAGAAGTTGAAGTGAGTTGATCAAGTAGTATTACTACTTCTTCATCAAATCCCACCGCAACTTCTTGTCCCCCTATAATAATGTTACATAGCTTTTCACAATTACATAGAATCTCATCTATACATTTTACTGATGGAACAAACAGGTTCCAAATGGATCCTATTCCCGTTTACCAGATTGTGCACTTCCTCATTTTCATAAACCTGCATCATGCCTAGTAGATGATCACGGAGAGCAGTAGATGAATTATCCATTAAATCACTGTATTCTTTCTCAGATGACACGGAATATTTATTCAACAAATTCCTTTAAAAGATAAGTAAGAATGTCAGCCATAGTTATTGATAGATGATAAATAATCAAGTGAACAAAAGCAATTGATAAACTGGTTGTTCAACTGTAAATCTTTCTAGAGTATAAACAACAACAAAATACATCTTATTGGGATTGAAATTTTGCTAAATTTCTTGGATGAGTCTGAATGAATAAGTCAACCTCTAACTTAAGCAACTTATTAGTCCCTCATCTCCTTTCTGTCAGCTACATCTTTGACTTTGAGAATTGCTAAATACTCCCTGATCTTCCATAATTACCTTCTTTTTTTTTTTTTTTTTCCAAAGTGAGTTTCGATTCAGACGTGCTCGACATAAGAGTGTATTTAATGCACCTTGAAAATTAAAAAAAAGGTAATGAGATTCTTCTTTAAAAAAATGCATTTCTTAATTCCCGAGAAGAATTCAAAAAGAATGTAGTAAACTTTTCAATTTTTAATAATGCCAGAGACTCGCTCGCAATGAAAATGGAAACCCCGCGGATAAATTAGCAACGAAAAAAGCATAGGGTGTAAAATACCAATACCAATACCAAAGTGCCAAGTGCCAACCACATGGATGATGGACATACTTTTTTCTTATGTTCTGTTTTGTTATTAGTCAACGGTCTAACAAAAAAAATGAGCAGTATCATATAGGTAAATCAATCATCTACTTTACAAAATAAATCCAAAAGAAACAAGGTAAACCCAATCAATTAAAAATCTTGGGCAGGGGAGATGATGATGAAGCTATATTCGCACCCGATCAGCTCATGCTCTCGTCGTGTTCGTCTTGCTCTCTTCTTAAAAGGTTCTCTTCTTTTCTGTTACTTACTTTTTAGTTTTTACTACTATCTAGTATCTGTATACATATACATATACAATAACTGTAAATTTTAGTAAAAGCCTCCTGAAAATCAGTTGGGAAAAGCTTTCAGATGATTTTCGTAACATTTAGTACTAAATATTCACTTCCTATTTCCCTCGAAATGTCCCCTTTTCTGTGGATTTTACAATATATAATGAAAGTGATTCGTAGTAACTGATTTGAAGTATTGAACTTTACAGGTCTGAAATATGAATGCATAAATGTTACCTCCCCCAGTGATCCAGGTTAGTTAGTTAGTTAGTTTGTTACAATTTTACTAAACCTTTAAACCTTGATATTTAATCCATATATATATATATATATATATATATATATAGGAAAAGGTTCATGTGAGAACCATTTGAATTGGAAGAACCATGAGAACCTTTAAATTATAACTTGATGTTCATATGTGAATGATATATGTGAACAAATTTGCTCACATATGAACAGATGAAATTATACTTGAAATATCTATGTTCATATGTGAATAGTTCTCACATGAACCTTACCCTATATATATATATATATATATATAACTATTGCTATATTGTATTTATCACGTCTTATATGATTTGTTTACCGGTTACATGACAGAATTTTTTGATTCCTTGTCAACAAAAAACGCCTGGTTATCTTATAAAGAAGTTACCACACACATAACCACTGGGTAATAGCCCTGTGGCCACCAGCCGCCACTTTCCAGGAGAGGTTCTGGGTTCAAGTCTTGCCAAAGGCAAACTTGAGATAATCAGGGGATTATTAAGTGGTTGAGATTCACCTGGACACTAGCCTGGCTGGGGGATTAGTGGGTACCAAATGGTACATGGGATCAGGGGGTTCCCATCCAATTACCCCTTAATTGAAAGTTGAATACTAGTAACAGTCTTGAAGGATGATGCATACGATAGGTTTTGTGATAGATTTAGATACATTTAACGACACTTGACCCTTAATATATGCTAGTAAGAAAATTGGTAGAATTGTTACGCCAATTTGGCATTTGGTTTTACATAATATCAAAGGATAATCACACAAGGTATTTAAAGACAGTTCACTACTTCACTCCCATTGGTTGTACATTGTATGTAAACTCACACGGAAAGTATTGTTTTCCGGAACATTTTTTGCCAAAATAGGATGTTTCTAGCTCAAGTAGTTTCTGCCAAAATTTGAAAACTAAATGGTGTTTGATTGACATACATATATGTTTTCATACAATTTAAATGATGAAAAACGAAAGAATATAAATGGAAAAATGTTGGATGGGCTAGTTTCAGCTTTTAAATCCTCTTCGAGTATGCGCCTTTAAGGTTTCTACGTGTTTTCTTACACGTTTGGCAAACACCTAGTTTTTCATAAATTTTCTGACAAGTTATCAATCTGATCTGCATCATGTATTTCTAGGTTAGGGGTTTTTTGACATAATAGATGTTATAATTGGTTAAAAAACTCAGTAAATTCAGTGAAGTCCAATATAGCATTACCCTTTCCCTTAAAACAATACAGACTTTCATACATTCATGGTTATCAAATGGCTAATCGCAATTGTGATTTCATGGAACACCTTGAAAGTATATGGGCTAAAATGATGCATTTAGTACTTAGGTGACCGATGTAATGAGTTTGTTTCCTTATTTTGAGCTTTGAAATACAGAATATTTAAAGGTCAATCCTATGGGTTATGTACCTGCGCTGGTGGATGGCACTACTGTAATTTCAGATTCTTATGCCATCTTACTGGTGAGTATTCCATTTCTGTTCTTCCGTTAGTATTTCTCTCATGTCATTTATTGCTGATGTTATTCAATAATGTTGGTGATGTTTTTAATATGATTTTTCCTTTCCCCTTATAGTATCTGGAAGAGAAGTACCCGGAACATGCTTTGTTGCCTCAAGATCTTATGAGAAAAACAATAAATTACCAGGTAAATGGGTTACTTTTATTTACCATTTGACCATGTGAATCTCCATTCTCTATTAATAATACAAGAAACCATGTTGGTTGATGTTTCCAATTAGGGGTGGCCATTTCAACCCATATACTTATGAATCAGTTGATTTAGGTTAGCTTTTATCTCAATCGAGTTGAATGGAGTCTAGCTCAAAAGTAAATGGTCAAAAGTCGAAGGTCATCAAACATGTATTTTTAATGCATTCAGCACCCAAAATTACTATCTTAAGAATGTAGATGATGATTGCATTAATATATGTCTTCTAAGTATATATAACACACAAATTATTTGTAGGAAGTATAAAAAAACAACATAAAAGTTATTTCAGGTCTATAATCTAGCCCATATGATATTACATGCTTTGACGTGTACCCCAGCCTGCTCATTTTGCCACCATTGCTCCAATCTAATCAAAAAATCTCAAAATCTCACCAAAATTTTGACCAATAAATCATTTTTTCAAGCATCTCACATCAATAAGGAGTAACATTATAGATTAATTTAGGTTGAACTAAATAATGTGTAGATGGCTACCCACTAGAAAAATCTGAACACGTAGTCATCACGAGTCACAACTCACCTTACTCCAGTTTCAGTGCAGTCTAGAAATTGAATGTAAATATTCATGTTTATCTACCATAGTGTATAATAATTTGACAATGGGTTGACTTTGAAAGCCTAGTGTACTCCGGTTGTTCATCCATTGTCACTAGACACTAGATGGTCGCATAATGTTTTTCAATGAAGCAACAAGTTCGATGATAATATGTAGAGTTGTAGACTTTGAACAATTTGCAAAGTATGATAGTGGATGGGTACAAGATTAATCACCAACTACTTATTTGTGCCAGGTTGCGAGCATAGTTTCTTCGAGCATTCAGCCTCTTCAGAATCCAAGTGTAGTTGTGAGCAAAATTTCTAGTGATTTCAGTTTTTGGTATCTCACCATGCCATTTGTTTCTCATACTCTGATTAACCATGCTTAACATTTTACAGAATTATATTGGGGAAATTGTTAGTCCTGACGAAAAGCTTCCTTGGGGTCAATATCATATAAGGAAGGGGTTTGTAGGTAAGAATCAATCTGACCTCACTAAAATGGATCTGTATTTTGTTATGCTGTTTGAAGAGCCTTTGTTCTTCTCACTAGCTTTACTAAGGGCTCATTATAAAATCTTTTATAACCTAAACGGATAATCTCCATTCCTAGCTTTATCCGGTTGTCATGTTGTGCTATATTGCACCATAAACCTAGTAAATGAGAAACTCGTATAAACCAATGTCAAAAAGAAAGATCTTTAGAGAAGGGCCACTTTACCATTCAATTCAGTATCATAGAGGGTTGTACCATATTGGAAGCTAAAATTTGTGTTGTAAATATGAATTCAAGAAAAGTAAAAAACTATCAAATTACTTCTGAATGCAAGAGTCAATTTTATGGCAAGAAACTTACCAATTTCCTAACCACATGATCACTTCTGCAGCTATTGAGAAACTATTAGCGAACTATGCTGGAAAGTATGCTACTGGAGATGAAATTTACCTGGTATGTTTATTATCGACTACCGTAATTTAGAGTTAGTTGCTTATGTGAATCTTGTCTGTTAAATTTCCATATGATTTCTCGATCATCTGGAATATTCTGCTATGAATTTAATTCTGGTCATCTGGTTACGTGCAGGCAGATTTGTTTCTGGCACCCCAAATTTATAATGCAATCAACCGATTCATGCTTGACATGGTATTTCCTGCTCACAAGTGATATCGAACGTTATTTTGTTGGGCTTAGTGGCTACACTGAGTATACTCGTCTAGAATGTTTTTTTTTTTTTTAAACGAAAATGTCCACACACCACTTATTCACACATTTGATAATGGGACTTGAACCTACAACGTCTTCGACTCTTCGTTGACGGGCCACTTCGAATACCACTAAGCCGAAGGCTCTTTTGGTACTGTCATATATCTAATGTGAGAAAAGAGGTACACCATTAATATGCTTATGAAGCCACACAGGACGCATAAAGGAAGCAAGAACTTGGTGTATATACACGCTTTGAGAATAAAATTATAATATTACTGACTAATTCCATACTTCAGGAAAAAAAAATTCTTTATAATGGATGGGTCTAATTATATAGCTAAACAATCATGTAGATATGTTAGAATGTTCAAGGCATGAGACGATAAGTAAGGGTTATTCTTTGTTTGTTTCCCCTTTCTCTTCTTTTTTGTGTTGTTTTTGTTTCTAAATTGTCCATTGATTGGTGCAGGCTGAGTTCCCAATCCTACTTAGGTTGAACAAAGTTTACAGTGAAACGCCACCTTTCCAACAAATTTTGGCCGAGACAATGTAACAACACACAGGTCAAGTGAATTAGCTAATATATCAATGTATGCCCATATTCACTCTCTTTTGCAACTTTAAGCTTAGACATATGACAAAACCTCTAGTTTGACGTTGTGTCAATGCTTTTATTCAGATAAGCATCGCTTTCGATTTTATCAAGTGACAGGAGACTTAAGACGGGTCATTTCCAGACAAAGCCATGTTCGCATATGTAAAATGCACATTGTTGTGACTTAATAAAGATGCGCTCAAATAAAGTGTAGAAGCTTAACTATTCATTTTTCTAGCATCTGTTTGCATATGTAAAATGCAGTGTTGTAACTTAAATTTCTTCCTTCTATGGTTATGGTACGTTTATAACTATCATGAAAATACGGATTATATATGTAATACGTATATATCTGTATCATCTTCTAACCAACTCCTATCTTAATCTCCTAAATACGAATTATAATGTGTGTCCTCTACCATTTCTCTTTATTCCTATACGTACTCTTTTGATTTTCCAAGGTTACACTCACTTTGCTAGTTGCTATGCAAAATCCTCTCCTAATATAACTACTTCAACTGCAAAACTAGTAGTTCAAACTTGATATTATTAAATTATTTTAGAATAATTTTATAAACAATAAATACATTGATTGTACGTTAAATGTGACTCAAAGACTTATAATACTAAAACCTTGAATAGAACTTAGATTTTAAAAATAACTTTTGCTTATAAACTAGGCATATCTGTGTTGTGAATAAATGAGTAATTGTATGAATCAACTTTATGTAAAGATCGAGAGAGAAGTAATCAATTAGTCATGAAAGGTAAGAGAGCCAAACAAGTAACTCGAATGTTGCCAAATATGGTATTGTTGGACACCTTTAGATTTGAATTTTCGATAAGTAAAAGACAAAGTCATATGCCAATTGCCGACCATATTTTACAACAAATAAAATATCTTACTAATCATTTTAAGTAATATTTTTCTTAAATCTTTTGTCATTTTTTATTTTTCTGAAAGAACGTAAGAAAAAAATTAGTTTGGCAAATTCCTTAACACCTTTACGAGACTGTTAGATACAATTTTGAGGGTCATTATGATTTAGAAACAACATAATAGAGAAAACCCTATTTATCTACCATTTACAAGAAGGTCATTATAGAAAAGAATTGTTAGGTTCGTATCAAATTGTCTTTCTCTCCTAATTTCACATCTTGGGGAAATAATACATCAACGTTTATTTCATTGACTATTTGTTTAGCCTTGTATATAGCACACAATAGATACCCACGTTTTATATGACCATGAAAATGAAACCATTAATACTTGTTTAATAACAGTGACATGGCCACGTAAAAGCGGGAGGATAATCACGGTTTACTCGCTAACAAAACAAAAATATTTGTTCGACCAGCTAAACCTCGATTCATGACTATATTTTGATTATGAATGTCTCCAGTCTAATAGCAAAAAAAATTTGTTTTATTATAAAAGGTCTCAAGTTCAAGTCCTACCCTAGTCACATTTGAGGGTGACATATTTATTTAATTTCTAATTATGATGAGCCAGTATGAATTTTCCCATTCAGACGGATGATATGGGTTTCTTTTTCTTTGAAAGTTACTTTTATTCACATGGCCGACACCACCTGTACAAACGAACTATGTCAAAACAAAATTACACCTTCTATATTTATACCAAAGAAAGTCTTCGATCTAATATTTTTAAAGATCCTTTACGTATTAGTATTGACATTGTTGAATCTTTTCCTGTTCCGGACCTTCCACAAACACCAACACGTTACAGAAGTGATACCCTTAATCCCCTCTTTTATTTCCTTTCCAAAACTTCCTTGCTCATAAAACTCAAGATGTCTTTGGTCGAAAACAGAGAATTAGGTGTTATCTTACACCATATACTGACTTTATACCAAATCTCCATTGATACAACATATTCACAAAACAAATGTTATGTAGATTCCGCTACCTATTCGCATAAACCACAAGTTCCAGCCTCGATAAAACAATTCTTTTTTCTTAACGTCGTTGCTGTGGGAATACAATCCATAGCCATTCTCCACGTAAAGATATTACATTTCTTAGGAACCCACTTAGATTCCTCGATAGGGGTTTCTTATCGAGGGGTTTAAGTTGAGGATTTATTGGTGAAGGAGCTCTCTAGTACAAACCCAATTAAAACAATGTATGCTAGATCTCCTACAGTATCGCACCATTTTAAAAAACTACGAGTAATAGCTTAGCGAGGGTTTATAATTTTAAAGACTTGGCATACCTTCAAAAATGTATTTAAAAAATCAAAATATTTGTGTAAAATATTTGACAAAAACCATTTATTTAATAAAAAATTATAAAGCAAATAAGGTTTCAACTTTCAATTTCAACAATGTATACATGATAATGCATGATGTATCATACATCAATGCCCCCAAACTTTTAACTTTCAACTTTCATTTTCATCTCTCTACTCAAATCGCAACCACTCATTTTTTCTCTCTCCTACATAAATCATTTTATTCCTCTAATTCATTCAAAATCTTTTATCTCAAAAACCGTATATTGATAAATTATAAAAATTATATGGGTGTTCTTAAAATTTCATGCTCTTTCATTAGAGATGTCATTCGATATAATTTTGACGAATTTTTAAATCCGAGGGCGGAGCCCGTACGGCTAAGGTATTTGGCTATCACACTCTATGACCTATCACACTTTATGACATATCACCCCGCCATCTCACCGCCGCAATGCGCGAATACTTGTTTAATAAAAATGAAGTAGAAGAAAACACCTTGATACTGACTAGTACAGTTGTACTCTACTACAGTTAGTCATCTGAAGGGCGGAATTCCCAAAGGAACCTAAATATATTTCACCTATAAATACCTAATCGTCATTTCATCATCATAAAAACATACTGTATTTAATAATTCAACTACTTACATCACACACACGCATTCATCGTTCCCTCCGCCGATTCATATAAAACCACCGGATCGGATCCATGGCGGCGTTCACCGGCAATCTTATGTCTCCTTCACACCTCTCATGCCAAGCTTTGGTATCTATAATATATCACCTTATGTTTTGTTATTAATTGAATCTCATCATTTCAGTGTATATTATATAGATATGTATATATATTGTTAATCATTGTTGTATGTTTGTTCAGTGATGTTGTTTGTTTTTATTATGCTGAGCGTGTAGTTCTTATTATATGCTTTTACAGTTTTACTGTTGGAAATGTAAGCTATATTTGTGTTAGGAAAACGATACTAGTACAACTGTACAAGAGTATTGTTTTGAAAATGAGTCTGTTTTCGATTTCAAATTTCAAGAAAATGAAAAGTGTTTTTATCTCCGGAAAGTCTTTGAAAACGTGTTTTGTTGCAAGTTTGATAAACACTAAGGGCACGTTTAGTTCGAGAAAACACCCCTTGTTTTCTATTTTTGTTTTCCAAGAAAACAAGGTAAACAGAAAACGCGTTCAAATTGCATTTTCCTAAAACAATTTTCCAAGAAAACAAAAATCCTTGTTTTCACTTTTTGAACTAAAATTAGAAAACTACTTTTTTTGTTTTCCGTTTTCTATTTTCAGTTTTCCAAGCTAATAAGATGGAGAAATAGAAAAACAAAAACAAAAACAAGTGAATTTGAACATGTTTTCTAGTTTTCTAAGATGGAAAAATGAAAATTGCATCTTTTATTTTGAACGCGTTTTAAAATTTTCAAAGCTTTTCTAGAAATAAAAACCCTTTTCATTTTCTAGAAAATTGGAAATGAAAAATTAGAAAATATTTTCTTGAACTAAACGCACCTTGAGAGTTTTTCATCCCCAGAGTGGAAAATATATAGAAAACTATAAAAATTGAGTTTCCAAGGGTAGTTATAAGGGAAAATTGAGCTTTCTTCACTGAAAATTATTTTGGAAAAATCACATCTGAACATGTTTTGTGTTTTTCTTTGATATTCTAACACTTCTACTTTCCTACAACTAAATGGGTAAATGGGTGGGAACCATTCGATCCCTAAAAGTCACTTTTTTTTTATAAAAAAATGACTTTTGTAGATGTTTTTTGTTTTCTGAGAGTTCTGCTTCATTGGGAATGTTGTGTGTAGCGTTATGGCACCATGTCAGTAGGGTCATATCGACATTTGTGTCACATTAATCCAACAAAGAGTTAAACTTAGTGTTAATTACTAATATAGATATGTATACTAATGATGCCTCCTTCAATAATTTATTTAGGCACCAACCAGAGTATCTGGTTTGAAGATGGTTTCTTTTACCAATTCAGGAAGAAGCAATCTCCCATTGTCATTCCGTCGTCTTCAAGTTTCATGTGCTGTAAGTGATTTTCCATTTGTTGCACTTTGCTTTTGTTGATTTGGTTGTTATATGTGGACTAAATCAATTTCTAGCGGCTCTTATGGATGAAGAACTCATTAGATGTGTCTTTGTGCAGGCCAAGCCAGAAACAGTGGACAAAGTATGCGGCATTGTGAGAAAACAGCTTGCTCTAAAAGATGACATTGCAGTTACTGGTGAATCAAAATTTGCCTCGCTAGGAGCTGATTCGCTTGACACGGTACACCCATAATCGATCAGACTTTTTAATTCCGGTCTTCTCTTAATACATTTCAACATTATTATATTGATTCACGTGCACGTTGTTTGTGATTGATGTGAAAGTTTGATTGCCTTGCTCATGAAATCATAATTAAAAAATGTCGTGCTGTTCTTTGGGTCAAAATTTAATGGTAGACAATAGTGTACGTAATTGAATACTTTATGTTTTTGAACGATCCTGTTTGCTTTTTCAGGTTGAGATTGTGATGGGGCTTGAGGAAGAGTTTGGTATCACAGTCGAAGAAGAGAGTGCACAGAGCATTGCCACTGTTCAGGATGCAGCAGATCTTATCGAGAAGCTTTGTGAGAAAAACAGTGCCTAATCAATAAAAGGCTCATGAATGAGAAAGATTTCTGTCTTTCTCTGTTACTGTTCCGGTCGTATGTGTTTCTGTGTGCTCGGGTCGTTTTTCTTTTTGTTTTTGTTTTAGCGGGTATGCTTGTAATAGGTCTACGATGCTCCTTCTTAAAGAAAGAACTCGAATTTATGTATGTTGAGGTTTGTCCGTGCTGTATTGTAATGGTTCCCTAGTTCTCATGTGAGTTAACGAGTCTTGTCAACAGGTTTCGTTTGAAACAGATTGGATCGTGTTGTAAAAATTTTATTTAATTTTTCTATATGAATAATTATACCTTTTTCTCTCGAACACAGTCATTATCATACTCATTACAGATGAAGATCCTCTCAAGTAATTTAACTTGGTTTTTTGAGGTTTAAGGTAATTTAACTTGGTTTTTTGAGGTTTAAGGTAATTTAACTTGGTTTTTTGAGGTAATGAAAACGGTATAAATCTTACGTACATGTTTTCTAACTCATAAACCTTACAAGTGATAGGTCAAGTTGGTTATTAACTTGAGATAATCATATCCACCAATTACGAAACTCATTTACAAGCCAAACGCTTGCATAATCTCTTGAACATAACACCCTCGTGGCCTCTTGTGTATCAGTTGCTCATGTAATGTTGTTTGCCGCCCTAAGTTGGCTATGGGAAGATACATTGATGAAATGTTGGTGGAATAAATACGTGCTACTAGAAAGATTTATTTTTAAGCGAGAAATGTTACCTTTTTTCTTTGTATCCAACTAAACTTATCATTAATCTCTAATGTAGTTTTCTTATTCCTTTGTCTTTTCTTTTGGCCTACAAGTATATGTTTGTTTCAAATATTCACCAATTATTTCAAATACTTGCTGGCTAATATTTGATCTCATCATTTTCACAAGGTTTATAAAATTTTAAGCAAGGTATTATCCCATCCCGGAACAACTTTGAAGTTTTTTGAAAAGACAGACGAGAACAAGCTTTATGCCTTAAACGTGGAAATTTCTTGACGTCCGTGACAAACTCCACTCTGACTCAGACTTTGGAAACTACATGTTTAGAACTGAACTTCGAATGATTGAAGATTTAGAGTATTAATATATCTTTTTATCAAAACTCAAATTCCAATTTCGTGTTTCTAACTTATATGCATGTTCAATATTGTTTTTATTGTCAAATTAAATTACTGAGTATATTGATACATGAATAGTAAATGGTATGATTATGAAAGAATAACTATGTTATTACTAAAAGTATATATCTAAATATACAGACGCTTGTGTACGTATATATGTATGTGCGCATCAATGGTTATACATTACACTTCATAGTTGAAATGGGAGACTGACCCAGCTACCAGATGAGTAACTAATAAAACGTAGCTCAAGAATAAAATGATAGATTACTAAAGTATATTCTTACATCCTCTTGACCGATATAAATATATGTAAGAAGTATACACTATAATTCTGTGACTTACATCACCTCAAACAAGACTAAGTTCGTCAACACCAACTGTGTCAACAGATTCAATGGCGGTAATTAATTTCCTTAAGGCCACGAGTTCTTCCCCTGCATCGCATACAAATGCAGAAGCTTGTCTGCCTGATAAAGTTGCTCCTTCCATGCTGTCTATATAGTCCTGAAAGGTCAAAAATACACATTAATATCCACAGGTTTATTATTAGTCATGTACTGATGTACTCATGTATACAAAAATCTGTAAATAATGTCAAAATAGAGGACTTGTGAAGCAAAACAATTACCATCAAGTAGAGGCAGGAAAATTGGTGGATCAGGTAATGGGTATAATGGGGTAATTATTTAGTGATGGTCAGAAGAAGTCGGTGGGAGCCCGCAAACACAGTTTATCCATTATTCTTCAAATTTATAAACAATAGATATGCTAAATATGATTACAAAACTGTGTTATAAGAAAAAGTAATCTATTAATCTTGAATAAAACAAATTATAAGGTTTTCTCTAGCTCAAAAAGAAAAAGAGGAAGTTTTTGCTTTCATACATTAAAATACACTTTGGATGACTGAAGTTTAACCTAAGGGTTCCTTCCCTGAAAATTGAAAGAGCTATCATTTTAGGATGTCCAATATTAGTTGAGAGTCAAGACGCTTGAAACTAACAGGACCGAGTTGCACATTGTAGTTACAAACTCTACATGAGGTGGCAATTTGTTACATTGTAAACGAATTGGTATAGTTAGTATGGTACTGTTAATGTTACATTTTGACCCTTCTAATATTAACTACTTTGCTAGTACCATACTAACTATACCAATTCGTTTACAAAGTTAACACAATTTTGACCCATTTACCTATATATGGGTCAACTAGGGTTACTTATCTCTAACGAGTCAATGCTCTATGTAGAAAGTTGACAAGAATCATTTGGAAAGTACTGAAAATGGCTATACCTGTTTTGTATATGAACCGGCCAGGAAGAAATTCTTTACTGGTGTCTTCTGATCAGGTCTAAATGGATCTTTACCAGGTCCCTCTCGATACAAAGATTGCCCAATCTTGACCACAGATGACCAGGTAACCTCCAAACCTTGGGAAGATGGGAATAACGTCAAAACCTAAAAAATGGAGTAAAAACCATTAGAATATAGACACGAGGAAGAGGCATCAGTAATCCCACAAACATAAAAGAAATCACATATAATAGTGTCTGATCCTCTCAAAACAAGATGGCTTATAAGATAAAATGTAGAGCACATGTTATGGAATATCAACCTACTTGGCTACTTTCTTACGAAAATGATACACATCCGCAGATTTACATTCTAGAAAGTAGGTTGCTGTCCTATGACATGTACCCAAAGATATGATAGCAAAACATGTCCACTAAAAGTGCTACCAACCTGTTCTGTAACCCGTCTTATAATTTCTTCATTTGGCAAAGGCATGTATGGGTCCCCTGGAGTCAGCACACATCTGTATAGTAATGAAGTGCTCTATGAGTTAGATCTAGACTAAACTACTACACAAATGCAGCATACAGAATGAAAGTTTATAAAAATTCCTACTGGAGCAATGATCCTTGTCCCTCAATGTAGTAATCTTCAGGTGAAGCTAGTGCCAGATCAGCAAAACAAGAAAAATCTGCATCTGGAGTGTAAAGGAGATTGTCCAACCCTGCAGCTTGCCTCAATTGCCTAGAGATCAAAATTAAAAAGTTACTTTAGTCTATAGTACTTGCATAAAACTTCTTGGAAAAGAAGCGGTTTTGCCCCTCAGCCAATACATCTGTAGGAGTTCATGGGCATTTCTGAAAGTTCTTGAAGCTTAATATATTAAAATATTAAATAATAATAGTAACAGACAAGCTCACCGAGATCGTTCTAGGTCCTGCATTTCTGTTACCCAGCCATCATATCGAAGTTGCACAGTGACAACGGGAACACCAACTAGTTTGTAGATGTCATCAAAGAATTCCCAATCACGCCAAGTAGATGGCAGAAGTCTTTTAATACCAGGGACATCACATGCTGCCATTTAATGGGATTGTGTTAATTACAAGTGATTCCTCTGTTTTCTCTTTGGGTGGTGGGAATATAAATATATAGGGGCGAACCTGCTATATATGCGTCTGCCTTCACAATTTTCTTTTGCGTAGCCTGGAAAAGCGCAAAGATATTAGCAATCTTGGTCACAGCTATTGGAGATATTATATAAATGTAGGGTTTAGGGTGTATGAGTTTGACGTGATTGAATAGACGGGCCTAGGATTATGTAATCAAAAAGGGTAAAGGAGGGCACCCTGTCCCCGGAACCACATCGGATCCCCATCATCCCACCCCGTAAGGGTTATGATGCCGGTAAAATACCTTCACTTAATACCCACATGATTTGGGCATCCGCAAGGATTGAACTTGCGTCACTCAACTTCACATGTGGGCCCAAGTTGCATGGGTAACGGGGACCACTCCATCTATTGATGGATTGGTAGGATTATGTAATCTCTATACATAGTTTGATAGTAATGCATGATAATACACGTGAGTGACTATAGACGACTCATTCAGCTTCAACGAACTCATGACATATTTGTGAATGTTTCTGAGAAATTACCCCACAGATTGGTTTGCTTTTGGCAATTGCAACTACTGTAACATATTTGATGATGCTCCTTTGGGAAATCTGCGGCTACAGAATCAAAGGTATCACCCTATTCTCAACATTATCCCTTCCAGTATCAACGATATCGCCCCTCAATTTAAACAGTATCATCACATTCTCAACGGTGTTGCACCCATACCTTGGATTTTGTCACCACATAGTTCTCAAAGGAGAATCATGTCTATTGTCTTAAGATATGTTCAGTACCTGTAATTACAATGCCAAAAGCAACCTATGCTGAAAGCAACCGGGGCCAAAAATATTCACCAAAGATAGATGTCATGAGGTTGCTGATGCCGAATGAATCGTCTGTAGGCATTCGTGTGGATTATGTATTGCTATTAAACTATATATAGATTACATAACCCTAAAACTCCTAGGTCCATCTATACAATGGGTCAGACTCATACACATTAAACACTACAAAAATATAATATATCATGATATATATAGAAAATTGATCTCTCTATATAACCAAATTACGAATTGATAAATTAAACGGCATAAAGAAAATATGTAAGGTACAAAGCTAATAACCAAATATAAAAAATGTATATTATTTGCCCTCTGATTTCTATTTTTTGGTTATTGAACTTACAAGATACCAAACCCTCCTCCCACTCCATATTATGATCTTTGTGTTTGAAACATCTTTACCAAGCCAAATGAAATTTGGGAAACAAATATTTCAGCCTTAGGATGATTGATGAACTAAAAACTTGCTATAGCTAGTCATCCTTACAAAAGAGTAAATTAATCAAGACCTATGTAGTTCTCTGATTTCTCATTTGATCTTTGAAATAATTAAAACTAATCATTACAGCTTCAGTGACTTAAACAAAGTTGTTCACATTTTATTTAAATTGAAATAAAAGTCAACTACTTATGTTGTGTAAATTTTTGAAATACAATAGGCATTTAGTGAAAAAGTTGTCAGCTACAAATATTCTTTCCAAATTTTCCTTTAAATAGAACATGAGAAATCTTTTTAGATTTTTTATGCAATTAACTTCATACAAGTTTCAGCTGCGATAGCAGGTCTCTAGATCAGTCAAGGACTATAACGTTTTAGAGAACTTTATACTGATTCAAGTGTAAGAATTGAATAAGAAAATCGGCTAAATAAAAAATGGTTCTTATAATTTTATAAAACTCTCTCCTAAAGTACAATTAATGTCTCTTACTTAATTAATGCTTTATTGCTTTATTTAATGTAAATTGATAAATGTAGTGAGAATTTAATAAAAGGTAGTGGTGCTAGCACCAAATGTTGAGACACCACCATTGTCTTAAATGGAGAAATTATTATAATATTAGACCATTAACCACATAGAAATACCAAGATATCCTGGGCCATTAGTAGATTGAAAAGGGTAGCTTAGATCACATATAACTATATCATTATAGTGGGAATTGACTAGACAGCCTCATTTACCATGAGAACTTAGACATACCAATACGACAATTTCATATAAACACCTAAAGCATAATTGTAGAAGAGAAACTGTACCTTAGACATAGCAAGACCTGTAACATATGTGTCTCCATTAGCTGATTTCTCATAAAGAATCTCTCGGCACCCCCATCTCAGATGAAACCTGAAGTAGCATAAGCATATTATTAGTTTACAATAAGATGACATTTTTTTGAAACAGCATAGTAGCACTTTGAGTCTTTGACTACTTTCCATATGTATCAGGAATCAATAATAATAATCAACAATAAAAAAAAAAGAATAAAGAACTCAAAATAGAACAAGTAGATGGGGTAAAACTTGTATTGAAACATGTCGGGTCAATCTGAAACACTATTTGTTCAAAACTTCTAACCTTTTTATAAGAAAAATACTTTTTCAAATTCGATTACGTAAGTGATTTTAGCAACAATCTAGCTTCTATTTTAATAAAACAATGTGAAGAGATTTAACAAATAATTAGTAGTTAGTAAAATTATACAATTTCAGAAATAATCTATAACCTCGCATATAATGGTTTTAAAAGTTTCATAAAAGTTAATGGGTGAAATACAACCTGATTAACCCAGTTGACTTTTTTTCCTTTTTAGCTTCTTTTTTTAGGGTATTCCACCCCATGACCTATTAGAGACGAAAATAACCCAAATCGACCCATTCTCAAGTAAATGGTAGGGTCAAAATTTTTACCTCTAAGCATGCTACCTATTAAGGAATGATAGATGACACAATATGAAGACCACCTAAATAGATTTAGTGCATCTAAACGTAGGCCTTCTCAACAAGGTATGGCTATCTATGGATCGTATTAGTTCAGCAACAAACCAAAGGCCTTTGGCCTAATGGTATATGAGGTGACCCATCAACCAAGAGAATTTGGGCATTAGACCCATGGTAGACAAATTATAAATATGTCTAGATATTTGCTTTTCACAAAAAACAAAGCAAAATGAGCCACATGTATGAAAAGATTGTTATGGATGATTTGTATAGCAATTACATTAAGTAAGTGATATGATCCCACATCGGCCAAGTATGGGATTGGTTGGTGGTTTATAAGCCTAGGTGTCCCCTCCTCCTTTGAGCTAGCTTTTGGGAGTGAGTTCTACACTTAGCTTATGGCATGATGCGAGCCTATTATGGGATGGGTTCGTATCATTGGTATCAGAGCCAGCCCTACCTTTCGAGGTTCCAACGCTCAGAGTGGTGGCCTATGGAGTGGTGGCTTGGACCCAAGGAGAAGGGTGCCAACCGTGACCAACATAGCCGTGACCAACGAGGACGTTGGCTCTTCAAAGGGTGGGGTATTGATATGATCCCACATCGGCCAAGTATGGGATTGGTTGGTGGTTTATAAGCCTAGGTGTCCCCTCCTCCTTTGAGCTAGCTTTTGGGAGTGAGTTCTACACTTAGCTTATGGCATGATGCGAGCCTATTATGGGATGGGTTCGTATCAGTAAGTTCAGTTAATCATACCTTCCTCCTTTCTCTACAATATAGTCTCTAATAGGACCACTAAGATAGACATCTGGAGAACCCTTAAGCATGCGCAACAAGGAGGCTTCTGTCTTGGTGGCAAATAATGAGAAAATGGTGAGCATACAACGTGCACTGATATTATCGCAGTCAATAAATCCAAGAGCATAAGCAACAGGATCCCACATTCTCTGGATACTCGCATGTGTTCCCCCTCTAGACATAAACCATTCAGAGAAGCTAACCTGTAGAAAAGATCAGGAGATTCAAAGGAGATTACAGCATAAACTTTTAATGTATCAACCCCATAATACTAAAACTTAACAGACTGTTCTTACATTATCCAGGTTCCGTATTTGTGTCATTGCTCCATCTGGATCTACAAGAGCCCTTACGACTGGACTTAGCGCTAGAGCCACAGCATTTCTGGCTTTATCATAAGGCTGCATATTGATGATGTGAAAAATATCAACTTTTTAATCAGAGCTTGAAATTTGAGAAGAATTTAATTTAAAGGTACATTAATTTAGTGAGTAGGATATTACCTTAAGCTGATTCGTAGTCAAAAATGCATTAATTCCATGTAAAGGTGCTCCAACAGGAAAACGGAAATCAAGTTCTGCAGTGAACGCATAAAAGGTACGATTTTATTAAGCATGAAAGATAAACATCTTCTTTACATCAAACCTTAAATTTGGTCGATAAAAACTGAAACTTAAGCCTCAAATATTACCACCAAGTTCTCCTCCTCTGTTGACAAAAGTGTGAGTGTGATCCTTTACAAGGAGGTTCCTCTCAGCACCAACCTAGGTTACATTCAAAACAAAAGCATATCAAAAAATTTTACCGATCATGTTTATTATATCATACTGAATATCAGGAAGCTACAACCGGAACAATTAATAAACCAAACTGACATATATCAAGTGCAGAAATAGACCAAATTTAGTGAAACTACTAGTGTAGTAAAAGACAGATGACCTATTGTTCATGAAACTAGTGGCAAGTTCAGTAACCAGTAGCTAGTTAGCTACCATCTCAAAATAGATGTAACACATCACAAATACTGTAATAAAACTGTGGCTACTAGCATAAAGGACTTTGTGTGCCATATAAACGATACCTATATTTTTTTAATCATTCTATGCATACGCATACATAAGTTTTAATGTGCATAACTTCATTAGTTGATAAACAGGTCACTAGAGTAAAAGCCAGTACTCACCTTTTTCAGAAGACGAAAAAGATTATTGTAGCAACCAAAGAAAACATGTAGTCCCATTTCAATGTGGTTTCCACGTTTATCAACAAACGAACCCACTTTCCCACCAATGAAGGTCCTTGACTCGTATATATCTACCTGTAGAATTAGAGATTTCTAGTGTGGTTAAAACCTGAACCCAAACTTGGCCAAAAAAAAAAAAGCAAAAGAAAAAGAAAGAACAGTTACACAAACTTACCCATCAGTTGCGAGAAGTATTTAAAGTTTATTCAGTTAATTTGCAATAGAAAGCCCAATATGGTGCGCATTTAACAGATGTTATCATTTATATACAACCACTTTTCATTTTCCTTTACAGTCAAATAGTTAACAGTCGAGATAAAGAATGTTACTAAAGGTAGTTAAAGAGAAACGTGAGCAATCTCATAAACGTCAAAAAAAAATTAAAAAAATCTAAAACCTCGTGCCCTTGATCCAAAAGCTCTACGGCAGTTGACATGCCAGCAAGGCCAGCACCTATGATAGCCACCTTCAATTTGGGCCCCCGATAATGTTCAGGTTCTGGTGGAAATAATCCTTTTGGAGCTGATCATTAAGTAAAACAACAGTAGAAGCATAATCAGTGCAATGTCATTTTACTATAACAAATATAATAAAGATATGTATAATATCAACAACTACTTACATTTGCATATTAGACACTATCACAATTATGTTCTAGTTGAGTAAAATTCATATATATATATATATATAGTCACCATTAATATCAAGATTAATAAATCCTATACATTCATCAAAGTCGAAAGTAGGTCTAAAAACTTTCAGATTAATTTTGTCAAGATATAAATCCCGGTTTGTAAAGTGTAAACTAAAAAAATGTGAATGAAAACAACCAACAATCAAATTTTATAGTTTACTAATAATCTCTATGCATTCAATCGCAATTTTTATGGGTCAAAAAACTTCCGACCTAAAATTTTCAAAAAAATAACCCAATTCTCAGTACCAACCGAGATCATCAAAAATCCTAATTCAATGGATCATCAAAAATCCTAATTCAATAAATGAACATACGAAACTTCAAGAAAATAATATTCATCATCACATATTCACATGATCAAATCAATTACAAAAAAAAAAAAAAAAAAAAAAAAAAAAAAAAAAAAAAAAGTGTAAAACCTGAACCCAAACTTGGCCAAAAAAAAAAAAGCAAAAGAAAAAGAAAGAACAGTTACACAAACTTACCCATCAGTTGCGAGAAGTATTTAAAGTTTATTCAGTTAATTTGCAATAGAAAGCCCAATATGGTGCGCATTTAACAGATGTTATCATTTATATACAACCACTTTTCATTTTCCTTTACAGTCAAATAGTTAACAGTCGAGATAAAGAATGTTACTAAAGGTAGTTAAAGAGAAACGTGAGCAATCTCATAAACGTCAAAAAAAAATTAAAAAAAAAAAAAAAAAAAAAAAAAAAAAAAAAAAAAAAAAAAAAAAAAAAAAAAAAAAAAAAAAAAATCTCATAAACGTCAAAAAAAAATTAAAAAAATCTAAAACCTCGTGCCCTTGATCCAAAAGCTCTACGGCAGTTGACATGCCAGCAAGGCCAGCACCTATGATAGCCACCTTCAATTTGGGCCCCCGATAATGTTCAGGTTCTGGTGGAAATAATCCTTTTGGAGCTGATCATTAAGTAAAACAACAGTAGAAGCATAATCAGTGCAATGTCATTTTACTATAACAAATATAATAAAGATATGTATAATATCAACAACTACTTACATTTGCATATTAGACACTATCACAATTATGTTCTAGTTGAGTAAAATTCATATATATATATATATAATTATATATATATATATTATATTATATATATAGATATAGATCTATATAGATATAGATATATAGATCTGTGATATAAATATATAGATCTATATATACATATATAGATATATAGATAGATATAGAAATAGAGAGGAGAAGTGAATGGGAAATGGAAATTGTGAGTGAAATTTGAAGGTTTATAAATTGTGTAATGGATGGAAAAAGAATCTGGGAATATGGAGATGCTTAGTGGTGTATGTTTTGTCACGGTGTTGGAACTATAACAACAAGAGATACCGTTTTATCTTTCTTTTTGGATGCATATAATTCTTTTTGGACAAAATTGGGTGTATATATGTATAATATAAAAAATAACCATGTGATAGAAGTTAATTATACAAACCTGTTTTTTTAATAAATAAGTATGATAGTTGATACTCGTGCAATCCGGCGGTGTGATGGCGACAACGGATAGTGACGGTGGTGGCGACATCAAATGGTGTAAGTAATTATTGTAAAGGTGTTTGATTTAAAGGGATAGTATGAATCTTAATATATATACTAAGACAGTTGAACTAATGACTTATTAACCAATCAAATCGCTCAATTTCATCAAATTGACTCTCGCTTATAAATTAAAAATCCTAATAATCATTATCCAAATATATTATTATATTAGTATTTATATTAATTTGTAGAAAAAGTCTCATTAATTTACACTTTTTTTGTTTTCCATCAATAATTTATACTTTTTAGCCCTGAATACTTAATTTATATTTATTTTTAGCCATCAACTTGAGGATATTTTTTAATTTTTTTTAAAAAAAGTTACAAAAAGTATTTATATTTATTTTTTTAAGTTACAATTGTCACTCAAATTAAGAGTCCTAATTGTTATCAAAGAATATGAAAACAATCCTAATTGTTATCTAATTATCATAGGACAAGTGATTGAAAATAAACATATTCGTGTTATGGGCCGCATCATGATCAAACATATACTTGAATGTCAAGTACAGGATCACAAGTATGTTTATATTCTAATTCTTAATTATCTTTCATAATAATATCACATTATGATTACAACTGGTTTCAAAAAAATCTATAATAGAGAAATTATTGTAGCATGTGCCTTATGGAATGACTACGGCAAACAATTCTTAGCTAATAATGACAGTGACGAACCTGTGATTATTGTATTATAACTTGCAAAGTATAACACTTAGAACCGTATATTTTCAAAATTATAAGCTTTTATGAAATGTATGAAGATCTAATATTGATAATATCATAAACCTTGTGTTCAGTGTTAGACACGGGTCTAAAATATAGTATTTTATAATATAAGAGACTAATAGTATAATTTAATATAAATGGTTGGTGGTGATTTAATTAAAGGTAGTTTAGTCAATTCGCATGTCTCATTTTGTTAAACTTTCAACATGATATACATAATTTTATATATAATGTTTGTTTATCTATTATTGTTTGTTTATCTTATGCTATTGTTTGTTTATCTATTATTATCTTGTTTATCTTATTGCTATTGTTTATCTATTATTGTTTGTTTATCTTATTGTTTGTTTATCTTATTGCTATTGTTTGGTTATCTTATTGCTATTGTTTATCTATTATTGTTTGTTTATCTTACTCTTATTTTATCTTGCTATTGTTTGTTTATCTATTATTATCTTGTTTATCTTATTGCTATTGTTTATCTATTATTGTTTGTTTATCTTACTGTTTGTTTATCTTATTGCTATTGTTTGGTTATCTATTTTGGTTTGTTTATCTATTATTGTTTGTTTATCTTATTGCTATTGTTTTTTATCTTGCTATTGTTTGTTTATCTATTATTATCTTGTTTATCTTATTGCTATTGTTTATCTTGCTATTGTTTGTTTATCTATTATTATCTTGTTTATCTTATTGCTATTGTTTATCTATTATTGTTTGTTTATCTTATGCTATTGTTTGTTTATCTATTATTATCTTGTTTATCTTATTGCTATTGTTTATCTATTATTGTTTGTTTATCTTATTGTTTGTTTATCTTATTGCTATTGTTTGGTTATCTTATTGCTATTGTATTTTTATCTTGCTATTGTTTGTTTATCTATTATTATCTTGTTTATCTTATTGCTATTGTTTATCTATTATTGTTTGTTTATCTTACTTGTTTGTTTATCTTGCTATTGTTTGTTTATCTATTATTATCTTGTTTATCTTATTGCTATTGTTTATCTTTGCTATTGTTTGTTTATCTATTATTATCTTGTTTATCTTATTGCTATTGTTTATCTATTATTGTTTGTTTATCTTACTGTTTGTTTATCTTATTGCTATTGTTTATCTATTATTGTTTGTTTATCTTACTGTTTGTTTATCTTATTGCTATTGTTTGGTTATAAAGGGTTTGTATTTTATCTTGCTATTGTTTGTTTATCTATTATTATCTTGTTTATCTTATTGCTATTGTTTATCTATTATTGTTTGTTTATCTTGCTATTGTTTGTTTATCTATTATTATCTTGTTTATCTTATTGCTATTGTTTATCTATTATTGTTTGTTTATCTTGCTATTGTTTGTTTATCTATTATTATCTTGTTTATCTTATTGCTATTGTTTATCTATTATTGTTTGTTTATCTTACTGTTTGTTTATCTTATTGCTATTGTTTGGTTATAAAGGGTTTGGTTCTGTAGGCTGGGACTCTTATTTTATCTTGCTATTGTTTGTTTATCTATTATTATCTTGTTTATCTTATTGCTATTGTTTATCTATTATTGTTTGTTTATCTTACTGTTTGTTTATCTTATTGCTATCTTATTTTATCTTGCTATTGTTTGTTTATCTATTATTATCTTGTTTATCTTATTGCTATTATTTTTATCTTGTTATTGTTTGTTTATCTATTATTATCTTGTTTATCTTATTGCTATTGTTTATCTATTATTGTTTGTTTATCTTACTGTTTGTTTATCTTATTGCTATTGTTTGGATCTTGCTATTGTTTGTTTATCTATTATTATCTTGTTTATCTTATTGCTATTGTTTATCTTGCTATTGTTTGTTTATCTATTATTATCTTGTTTATCTTATTGCTATTGTTTATCTATTATTATTTGTTTATCTTATTGCTATTGTTTGTTTATCTATTATTGTTTGTTTATCTTATTGTTTGTTTATCTTATTGCTATTGTTTGTTTATCTATTATTATCTTGTTTATCTTATTGCTATTGTTTATCTATTATTGTTTGTTTATCTTACTGTTTGTTTATCTTATTGCTATTGTTTGGTTATAAAGGGTTTGGTTCTGTTTATTTTTCTTGGTAGAAGAGAGAGTCCCAAATAAGGCTTGTCAAGACACTTTAGTGCTCTTGAATCTGGTCCCTGTTTGGCCACTCTTTAGGTTTTTTTCCCCTCTGTTTCTGCTGTTATCTCTGTTACTGATTTATTGTGTTAAAATGGCTGATCCTCTTGAGGTTGAAAATGTTTTTGCAACACAAATAAGTAAACTGGATTTTGGTGATGAGTTGTATTTGCATGCTAGTGATACTGTTGGAACACCCTTGATAAACTTTAAACTGAAAGGGACTGAAAATTACAAGGTTTGGGCTTGTGCTATGGAATTGGCACTTGAAACTAAAAACAAAATTGGTTTTATTGATGGAACATGTGAAAAACCTCTTGGAAATGAAATCTTAAGTAAACAATGGGATAGGTGTAACTCTGTGGTTCTCTCTTGGATTTTGAGTTCTGTAGTTGAAGAATTATACTTAGGACAAATATTTTCCAAAAATGCTCAATCTGTTTGGCTTGAACTCAAAGAAACCTATGACAAGGTTGATGGGTCCATAACTTTCAATCTTCATCACAAAATTAATTCTTTAAAACAAAATGGTATGCCTCTTTCAGATTACTATCATAAGTTAAACTCATTGTGGAAACAATTTGATTCTATAACCAAACTGCCTATTTGTACTTGTGAGGCTGCAAAAGAATTGAAAGAGCATACTCAATTGTTGAATCTGATGCAATTCCTAATGGGTTTAGATGACACTTATATTTCTGTAAGAAGCAACATCTTGACCAGGGATCCTATTCCTAATGTGAAAACTGCTTTTGCCATAATTTCCAGGGAAGAATCACACAGAGGAATTAATCCCTCTGAATCTAATTCTAAAACTCAAAACAGTGCTTTTGTGGCTAAAACTTTTGAAAGTGGAAGAAGAACTTTTGATAACAAAAATACTGGTAACGGGAATTTTCATAACAAGAATTTTGAAACAAAAAGGGGTCAAAACACTTCTCTTCAATGTCAAAAGTGTCACAGGTATGGTCATACAATGGACAGATGCTTTGAAATAGTTGGCTATCCTCCTGGCTATGGCAGAGATACCCCAGCCAGGAGATCTACTTCTCAACCCTTCTACAAGTCAATGGTGAATAACAGTGCCATGAGCACTGAAGTTCTCACTTCTGGTAATCATTCTGGCCATGGGAGGGACTTACCTTCACCCTCCTCTGGTTCTACTTCTACTACAAATTCTGGTCCCACCTTTACTCTTACTTCTGATCAGTATGCTAAACTCATGAACCTGCTGAGTGACAAGACCCCTAATTCTCCTTCTAAGAATGTGCAAGCCAATATGGCAGGTACATTCTTTAACTCTAATTCTTTCTTTAACTCTAATTTTGATAGATTTTTCTGTTTTAATGTTAACATGAAAAGTACTTTGCATGAACTTGAATGGATAACTGATTCTGGTGCAAATAAGCACATGACTTGTTGTGAAAGCTTTCTAATCAATGTGCATGACATATCTGGTCTTGGGCTCACTGTTGGACATCCCAATGGAACCCAAGCCAGGATTCTTAAAATTGGTGATCTTAGATTGACTGATGAGATTATGCTATTTGGTGTGCTCTATGTGCCAGAATATTGTGTGAATTTGCTTTCTGTGCATAGCTTGACTAGAGATAGCAAGTTCTTTGTTGGGTTTGATGAGCATACTTGTGTTATACAGGACTTACTAACCAAGAAAGTGGTTGGGAGTGGTAATGAAAGTGGTGGTCTATACATGTTTTCAAACACTTTTAAAGGTAAAAATATTGTTAGCAATCAATCTAAACTTGAATGTCATTTATCTGTCCAAACTTGGCACAATAGGCTGGGTCACCCTGCTGTCACACCCCCAAAATATATTTATTTGCAGAAAACAGGGGTGAACAATAATGGACATCACAAACACAAATTACAATAAACGAACTCTAAAATGAGACGTTTTGGAAAGTTTTTATACATAATATTTGTTGAGATATTACAAAAGAATGACTTCAACTATCAACAAGCTAAGACACCTCCAAATGTTTGTGACTCCAAAATATGCATCCAATTGTCCATGAATTATAATACTTTCTTGATTACCTGAAAAGTATACTAGCAAGTGTCAACACAAAGTTGGTGAGTTCGTAGGGTTCAGATAACAAATTCGGTCATACTAATATATCAAGTAATTATATAATATCATAGAGTTATAGAAATACTTACCATCAATTCTTATTATTAGGCACACACTTACACCTAACCTGTCCTTAAATCAGTATACAAACAACAAATAATATGCAAATAACAACAATACAAACCATTATTAATACGTCACCCATGGGTCCATAGTCCAGGATGCGAGCATTAATAAACATATAGATCTTTCTATGAATAACTATTTGTAATCAGTTTCTGATTCACAGCTCTTTGATTATACCAAATGATTATCTGCTTAAAAGCTCAATAAAACCAACTAGTCAACCGTATAATGTTCAATATGAATATCAAGTAATCAAGGTTTATATCAACCACATGTCTTTATAAAATAACATAAGTAATTCTATTGGGTTTATTTCTCTGCTTATACACGCAGGCAATTACTGTATCGTATAGTAGTCTTTCACTATTTCCATAGTGAGCATCTGCTAACCTGCAGGCATCTACTGTATCGTATAGTAGGCATTCACTAATAACATAGTGCGCATCTGCTAACCCGCAGGCATCTACTGTATCGTATAGTAGGCATATCACTAATAACATAGTGCGCAACTGGAATTTAGTCTTCAGGCTTCTACCGTATCGCATGGTAGGCATTCACTAATAACATAGTGAGCATCTGCTAACCCGCAGGCTTCTACTGTATCGTATAGTAGGCATATCACTAATAACATAGTGCGCAACTGGAATTTAGTCTTCAGGCTTCTACCGTATCGCATGGTAGGCATACACTAATAACATAGTGCGCAACTGGCATTAAACTTCAGGCTTCTACCGTATCGCATGGTAGGCATCGTTATAATATACATTTTCTCCAAAATAATTGCATTTTAGTATAAAACAATTTAGACAATGTATTCTCGGCTTTTTCTATCAATTTAGTTTCATAATGATTATTTATTCATATATAATAATCCAACAAACCATAACCAGTATAACACAATACATGATTCATTTCCCAAAAGTACACACATATTTAAATAGACAGATAAACAATTAAGTACACTTAATATAAGCACATAAAATATAAGTATACTTTTCAGCCCGAATCTCAATTAGAGTAGGGAGTTACGAAACTCACATGGTTGCGCGTAGAATAGTACGAGATATGTAACGGCCTGAACTGTATCCGAATAGTCCAAATGTATTTAGTCTCCGGGAAGCGAAACTGTATAGAATAATCCATTTTTATAGAATTATGAGTTTCATTAGAAACTGACGGAAAAGGACTAAAAGTGTCAGAAAATCTAACCGTTTAGGACTAAAAGTGTCAGAAAATCTAACGGTCGTTAACGGTCAGATTATAACTTTGTATTTCTTGTTTCTAATTTAACCGAGGAAACTTATAAGTGATAAATAACCTGTTTAAACGATGATTTGGGCTGTTAAACTTGAAGACCCAGTTGATGTGTTACGTCAACTAACGGTGTAATAAAGCTTCCACTGAGCGTTTCGCGATACGAATAACTTGTAAACGAAACGAGATATCACGAATCCGTTTTCTTGTTTAGATTCTCCGTAACCCCGTCTATCCATATCACCATAATAACAACTTGTAAGTCTTACCCATTTTCCTTAAATCTAACCCGAAAACCTTACGAGAAACTTCGAAACTAACAAAATCTTCCAAAAATAAACGATCACCAATTGTAACGAACTTCACCACACATCTAGAGGAGTCAATAACGAACTCCCAGCAACTTTCAGAATTGAAAATCGTTTCTTTTCTTTCTTTCTTTGTTTTCGTTGATTCAAGGTCGTAATGATGATGAAAATGGTGTCGTGGTGGTGATAAGGTGGTATTGGTGACTTGGTGGTGGTTCGTGGTGGTGTTTTTACGTGGTGCATGGTGGTACGTGGGTGGTGGTTCGCGAGGGTTTTAATGGAGTATGGTGGTTTCGTGATGTTTAAAGTTGATGGTGAGTTGTCGATCAACAACTTTAGTAGAATCACAAGTAGCTAGCAGCGAGCAATGAGTAGTAGCAGTAGACTCGGTGGTGGTGTTTGGTCACTTCTATATCTATATGTATGCCGTATATATATGTATGTACGAGACAGAGAGTAGGGCATTCGGTTTTTAATATGAGAGCCGAGAGAGATGCATGGTGATGCATGAGAGGTTGGTTTGATGATGGTTGGTCGTGGTTTTAAGGTGGTGGTTTGTGGTGCCGTGGGGTTTTGTTGGGTTGATGGTGCTTTTGGAGAGGGAGATATGAGAGAGTCGAGAGGATTTTAAGGGGGTGATGAGGACATTGATGTTTTATCAACTTTAGCAAGTCTGTAAGGTAAGCCTTTGACTTTAAGAAATCAAAGAAAACATGTGGGGTGGCTTAAGTAATAATATTTTGGAAGAAACCAGTACATGAATGTGATCAAGAACATGGTGCATGCTGGAACACACTGTACAGAAATTAAGCGTGATGATGATTGGTGTTGTATGTGGGTTCTGGCCGAGAGAAAAATAAGAGGGAGGAGAGCTATTGAGGTGTGACCTTATGTTTGTAGAAGGTGGTCGTGAGAATGAGAGATATGTGTTATTATATCTGTTCTTATATTTCACAACTATATCTATATATATAATATGAGAAAGTGAGCTAGGGGTTATCAATATTCAAAAAAAAAACCGTCGGTGGAGAAATAAGGAGGGGGTTTGCGTTCAGGAAAAACCAAGAGAGCAGGTATGGTGGGGGATCGACTAGTTTGAAGAAACAAAGGGAGGGCCGTTGGTTTCCATAAGACAAAGAATAAATAAGAACTAAATTTCTGATTTTGGAAACATGTAGATAATTATTTGAAGCTGTCGACATTTTAGCTTTGAACATAGGGGGGTCGGCCACTAAAATAAACAACCAACCAAATTTTAGTATAATATATACATAGGTATTTACAAAAAAATAAACCATCATTCGTCAGATGTTTAGTCCGTGAGTTAGTCTAAATAGTTGTCGTTAAATTGCCAAAATTTAAATGTAATCTTTTTAAGGCTTTAAACATAATACCTCAAGATTTGGTATCTTTTATTTTAAATTATATTCATTATTCCAACTATTTTAGTTGTTTATAACGTATTATATTAAATAGACACATTTCTATTTAATATAAAACTTAATACTTAATATTTCTTAATTAATTTAGATTAAATCTTAATTAATTAAAAGATTTAAAAATTTTATTTTATCCGAAAATTTACGATTGTCACACTGCTGACCCTGTTCTCACTGTTCTCAAAAAGAAACTTGACCTAAATAATCAGATTGTCACCTCTCCTTGTGAGATTTGTCATAGAGCAAAACAAACCAGGGATTCATTCCCTTTGAGCAGACATAAGTCTAATGCTCTTGGTGATCTTGTCCACTTGGATTTGTGGGGACCCTATAGGGTTCAAAGCAGAGAGGGATACAAATTTTTTCTCACCATTGTTGATGACTACACTAGGGCTGTTTGGGTGTTTTTGTTAAGAAGCAAAGAAGAAGTTTATGATAATTTTGTGATCTTCTACAATCTGTTAAACAATCAATTTAAAAAGGGAATAAAAGTCATTAGAAGTGACAATGGTAGTGAGTTCATCAATCAGAGGATAAACAATTTTACTAATACTCATGGGATTATCCACCAAACTTCTTGTGTTTACACCCCACAACAAAATGGGATTGTGGAAAGGAAACATAGGCACTTGCTTAATGTTGCAAGAGCCCTTATGTTTCAAGGGGGGTTACCTTTAAACCTTTGGTCTGAATGCATTCTAACTGCCACTTATTTAATCAACAGGCTTCCATCCTTCATTCTGTCAGGAAAATCACCCTATGAGTTAATTTTTAAATGTCAACCTAATTTCTCCCATTTAAGAGCATTTGGCTGTCTATGTTTTGCTACTGTTTTAAATAATCATGACAAGTTTTCTAGTAGGTCTGAAAAGTGTATCTTTATTGGATATTCTAATGAAAGAAAAGGATACAAGTTGTTTAGTCTAGATCACAAAACTGTTTTCTTCTCCAGAGATGTTAAATTCTATGAATCTGTCTTTCCTTTGAAAATGGCTAGTGATTCTAGCAAAAACTCTTTACCTAATCAAAATAAGTCTCATCAATTTGATTCTGTCTTTTTTGAAAATAATAACCCTACAACCAATGCTCCAAGTCCCTATGATGAAGGGAGCATACTTAACTCTGAGAATGAAGGTAGTGACAATGGTCCCTCTGGCAGCTCTAACATTCTAAATGAGTCTACCAGGGACCAGCAGTCCACTGCAACTTTCTTAGATGAGAATAACATTTCTGAGGGCAATATGGAAAATAATCCAACTCATAGGAATGATAGTCCTGTGCAATTAAGGAAGTCTGCCAGAAACCCTAGACTTCCCAAACACTTTAAGGATTTTGTTCTTGGAACAAAAACCAAGCATTGTATTTCAAATTTTGTATGTTATTCTAAGTTAAGTCATGAGAACTACTGTTTTGTTGCCAATTTGAATAAACTCAATGAGCCTGCTACTTATTTTGAAGCCTCCAAGGATCCTCTTTGGGTTGAGGCAATGAATAGTGAGATGGAAGCTCTGTTTAAAAATGATACTTGGGTGTTGACTGATTTACCCCCTAATAGAACACCCATTGGATGCAAATGGGTGTACAAAATTAAATATAAGTCAAATGGGGAAATTGATAGATATAAGGCTAGATTGGTGGCAAAAGGGTATAGCCAAAGGGTGGGGATTGATTTTGATGAGACCTTCTCCCCTGTTGTTAAAATGGTCACTGTGAGATGCTTAGTTACTATTGCTGTTAAGAACAAATGGTCTATCTATCAAATGGACATCAATAATGCTTTTTTGTATGGTGACCTTGATGAGGATGTCTATATGACACCACCTCCTGGTTACTACTCTGATTCTGATTTTAAAGTATGCAAGTTAAATAAGTCTTTGTATGGGCTTAAACAAGCCCCAAGAAAGTGGAATGAGAAACTAAATTATGCTCTCCTTGAAATTGGCTTCATTCAGAGTAAGAGTGATTACTCATTATATACTAAATCTGTTGGTGAAATATTCATTGCTTTACTTGTCTATGTGGATGACATTGTTGTAACTGGTAATTGTGTGGAAGAAATCAACAAATGTAAAACTTTTTTGAACTCTAAATTTTCTATAAAGGATCTTGGCAAGCTGAGATATTTCTTAGGGATTGAAGTTATAGATGTTGGAAATGGTTTATGCATGTCCCAGAGAAAATACTGCCTTGATCTTATCTCTGAATTTGGGCTTTTAGGTTGTAAACCTGCTCAAACTCCCATTGAAACAAATCTTTCCTCTCATGATGATAATTCTGATAAACCTTTAACTGATGTAAGTGAGTTTCAAAGACTTGTTGGGAAACTCATCTATCTTACTATGACCAGACCTGACATATCTTATGCAGTTCATATTCTTAGTCAATATATGCATAGTCCTTGTGATTCTCATGCCAAGCTTGCTATCAGAGTATTGAAGTATCTTAAGGGTTCACCAGGTAAAGGTATCCTCTTTAGAGAGGATACTTCTCTAACCTTGACTGCCTTTGTTGATTCAGATTGGGCCAAGAGGATTACTGCCAGGAAGAGTACCACTGGGTATAGTCTCTTCCTAGGTGGTTCTCTTATTTCTTGGAAAAGCAAAAAACAAGCCACCATATCTAGATCATCAGCAGAGGCTGAATTTAGAGCCCTTGCTGCTGTTACATGTGAAATAATCTGGGTACTTAAGGTTCTTGATGAGTTTGGCATCAAGAACCAGGTTCCTGTTCAGGTTTATTGTGATAGCAAGGTTGCATTACAAATTGCAGCCAACCCTGTGTTTCATGAGAAAACAAAACACTTTAAAATTAACCTTTACTTTGTTAGAGAAAAGATTTTACATGGAGTTATTAAAACTATCAAAATAAACTCTGAGGATAATGTGGCTGATATTCATACCAAGGGATTGAATTCTGATTCTCATAAGTTTTTGTGTGACAAACTTGGAATGTTTGACATCTTCCACAATTAAGCTGTGGGAGGGTGTTATTTTGGCACCTTAATTGTGACACACTTGCTAGTAATTTGCAGGATTTGCCTTGATGAGACTGGGAGGACTCTTAGGATGCAAAAGATAAGAAGAAGGGACTGCTTCTGTAAGAAGACAAAATAAGAAGGTGTCTTCTGGAAGTATTCATGCCTATATATATCTGCCTCTATGAGCAGCAGAAACCCTAGACACAAAAATCACTCACTCATACTATGATCTGTCAAATCATGCCGTTATACATTGTCCTTTCACCATCAAAACATTCCTTGTATTCTCATGATTAGTGTGTGTCTCATCTATCTTCTATATTTAGGTTTTTAGCTATTTTATTTTAATATGTAAGAAAACTATGTTGTTCTTTCTTTTATCTTCAATGAATCGAGTTACAACAGGTTATAGTTGTGTATTGTTCATCTTGTCTTCACATGTAAGTTTGGAACTTAATAAATTGATTATCTTGCACTAATTAAAAATATGTTGTCTGTGGACATGAATTATTAGCCGATATCAATTGTTAGGCAATTTAAGTTAACTACTAACGAACATGATTGGATAATTTGAGTGTGCAATTAAGTAGGTCTCGATTCTAGATTAAGAATTAAGTCGTCGTGAATCTTGGGTGAACTATAAATTATTTGGTGGATACTAGTAGTATGATATCTATAACATAGTCATACATATTTGTAGTAGTAGATTGTTATGGAGAGTTTTCGAGAATCATGAGTTTCATCTCAGGCGTACGTGATTCGAGCTCTGCATACTGCCTAATTGGATATGTGTCTCGAATGCTAACTACTAACTATTAAATTGTTAAAAAAAATATAAATTTGTGATAAAGGTAGATATAGTAAAGTGTACCGGAGTTCCTTTGCGAAGCCGGATATGTAACTTGAATAAACACCACTATTTTAAGTCGCGATATTTAACCCGTATTTGATAAAACATGAGAGTTTATAGTAGCATCTTATATCGTTCACTTCTGACGAACTCATAATAAATCATAATAGAATTAAGTTTGACTTAAAATCTCGAACTGGTGATATAATACACCAACAAACATGGAACATTGATATCTTTAATGGGATTTTCACAAATATTCGATCCTCCATAAAATTCATTGACACCACCAAACATGTCTAATATTCCTATTGTCTGTTACTCTGTTATAATTCTATCTTCTCAATAGTGAAAAAAATTATAACTTTACCAAATCAAATCATAACCAAACTAACAAAGAACCAAATGGTCAAGGGCAGTCGGCCCGATCTAGATGATCACAAAGAGATCAATTTCAGAAATATAGAAGAAAGAAATAATATTAAAGACAGTAGGAGCAGAGGGTTAACGGCTACATTGTTGCTGTGCTATCTTAATGTTCTTCCTCTTCTTTTCTTTTAATATATTGCTGGAATATTGCAAAGGATCCAGGCTAACCGATGTCTATCTCTGCTTTTGAGACCCTTCATCATCTTTAAGAAAACAACCCTTCAACTTGATTATATAGAATAAGATACCATGTACGCTTTGAAATAAAAACTAAATCTAAGATTGAAGAGACAATGACTTCTCAACACCCCCCACAATCTTAGCGATGGATAACTCGAAGAATATTCTTACCAGAAAGGCAAACACAATCAAAACTTTGACCCACCTCAGAAATTAGGCACGATGAGACAAGAAGATTAAGGCATATATGAAGTGGGATCTTTGAAAAAACAAAACAATAGAGAATTGGTTTATAAAAGCCGGAACATTTAGTCACACCGAAGGTCTTTCACCCCAAGCGCACTAACACGAGCTAAACCAAATAACAATGATGTAACATATAAACTGCTACTCAAAGAATAGAATAAAAAACTTTCATGAACCCATCAGCTCTTAAGCCTACCAATCATCCTCACTCTACCGTGCTTTCAATCACCCAAAAGTCAAGTAGATTTCTAAAAGCACATATATATTAGGACTACTTCTCCATAATTCCACAAGATTTCTGAGATATATACTATACCCAAGACGACCAGTCAAACTTTCAGGCTCTGTCCCTTTTTAAATTTAGCTAAGTCAATTTCAAATACATCATCAAAGCTCAACAAGCTCTTTTCTTCATTGCATGTGACTCATATCCTTTTAATACTATTAAGCTCAAACCAGAAAAGATCTTTGGGCCTAAAAAGTTCATAATTTCCATGTCTCTTATAACACTAAATTCTAAAAAGATATCCACAAACTCAGGTATCAACCATCAAACTCATGGCAACTCTAATGAACCTAATTACTTTCCCTTTAATCTCGGTTCAAACAGCCCGAATCAGACATAAACCTGAACCATTTCTAACGCACTAACAGTGGCAAACGCTCGAGAATTAAGCAAACAACTCCGTGCCTTAAGGAACCCAATAGAAGACTGTATAAGCAAAGCGTTTCTAAAAGAATAAGAAGTATCGACACGAACTAGAAGAGTCATCATAATCAAGCATCATGAACAGCTACACAGCACCAGAAGAGTCATCATAATCAAGCATCATGAACAGCTATAAACCAGCTACAACCACCACCTTATGCACATGTAGAAACATAAAACACGACAGTAAGGATATGTGAATTATGAGCACAACTAACCCGGAGTGTGACACAAACAGCCAACCAATTGAAAGCGAACAGAGTAGCAAGCAAGATAAAGAAAAAGGTTTTAAGAAGATTTAAAAGTATATAAAAAAACTTGAGACTCAAGAAATAACCCAGTAAACCCTTTTATAGAAATGGCTCACTTTTTTCCACTCATATTAAACAACCACATACACTTCAATATTGAGAAGATAGAATTATAACAGAGTAACAGACAATAGGAATATTAGACATGAATGTGAACTTAAAGATGAAACAACCAACGGTTTTCTTATAAGTAAAAAACCACTTTACTGAATGTGAACTTTGTATCCACACCCAAATAAGAAAAAAACCCCAATCATTGCCTGCAGCAATCTGCACTACAGTCTCATGGTCAAAACATATATCATTCACCAACCAATACAAGGTTAATAACCCTAAACAATCATCATACAACCACAATCCAATCAACAAGAGTCACACAAATCAACAGAGAAGAAAGGCAATCATATAAATATTAAGGATGCCTAAGACAGATAAAAGGGGCGATCATAAAGACTAATAATGCCCAAAACAAATAAAAGGGGTTGCCATAATAGGCTAAGAATGCCCAATAACAACCAATTAGCAAACAAATCACAAGAAGCCAACACATATGGATCATAAGACAATTTGCAAAAGAAAGATGAAAGAAAAAAAAGAATATTTTAAAGGTTAAATGTGATAAAAAGGTTGGTGGTGAAAAATTTGTGATAATATATGGTGAAAGGAATGTTTAGAAGGTTAAAGGTTAAGATTAAAGGTTTGTAAGAAAAAAAAAAGAGGTGATAAGTTTAAAAGGTGAAGTGTTAAAGAAAAAGGGGGAAGGGATTAACAATTACGAAAGGTCTAAGATCCACATATAATAAATTGGTCATATAAAGCATCACAAATAATCAACAGGTGTGCAGCATACACACAATCAAGCAATACTACAAGGCTGCAAATCAACAATATTATAAATAACTCAAAGAAGTCATACCAAAACATAGAGATGTCAACACTACAGACACATCAAAAACATAAACTCATGTTTATATAAAAAAAACGCACACCATGCGAGGAACACAACTTTGCAAATAGCCGCATTAGATCAAACAAAAGCATATCGAGCTCAATCAAACATATCCTCATTTTACAGCAAGATAAAATGTGATCATTTCCTTCTAACTTTAACATGTGTAAAGAAACACAAAAAACACACTTTCAGATACCGAATGCAAACACTAAGAACAGAACCATCCAGCAACAAGCATAAACAAACAATGTTGACGAGCAAATAACCTTACCATTGAGCAGCTAACATCGAAGTACCAAAACTATGTTGCTATCAAAGTCAAATACATCTAGCAAAAAAACAACTTTATCAAAGAAGAGAATGGGTGGTTGACGAACAGCGGCATCAGAAGGTAATGAATAAACAGTTGGTCAAATGGTTGCATCTTCAACAAACACCAAACACGAAACTAAAAACAATCAAACAGATGGGACAATGCATCTTAGATACAAAGCTAGAAAGTAAAGCTTAAGCCAATAAACAATAGATGAGTCGCAAAGCTACTTAGCCAAGGCTAATACAGAGCATATATATAGTTCAAAGACAGTTACCACCGAGCCACATATTGATCGATACAAGTCACAAGCAAAACACATGAAATACACCATGAAGAACAGTAAAAAAATGATCAAGAACAACCAAAGAAGCCCTTGTCTATAGGCCAAGTATTCAAGCAACGGGCAGTTTACCCTTGTCCGACACAAGAGCTCGTTGATGAAGGAACTTGCTACAGAATCAAGGTGAGAAGAGAAATCCTTACAGTGGGAACTTGGAAGAATAAAGAACAAATTACTCCTGGAAATACGAGCAGTAGCGGAAGAACTTTAACACCCAATAACCAGGACCACGGTAAACAGAAGACAGCCTTTGATATATGAAGACAAAAAATCATCAAGAATATAACCGTAGCGGAGCAGAAGAATAAATATCCAGACTGGAATCAACCAACTGAATACAAATCCTAACAGGAGGTATCCAACTCGAGACGATAATACTAAACAATGTACAATTAGTCCATAGAGATTAAAAACCTTAAACTAGGTATAACCCAAATCGGCGATGATTATATGGAATTCAATAACATAAAGCTTAATTAACCGACATATAGATCAATAATCAATATACTGCTTCAAGTGTCTAAGGTCTGAGAAAGAAAAAGTTTTGAATGTTCAGTCTCAAACACGAGCAGGGAGAATCAATCAATCAATATTCAAATCTTATGAATAAGGAGTAAATATAGATTGAGAAAACAAACATAATATGAGAATCAATCAATTGAGTATGAACCTAATAAGGAAATACCCAATCGAGATAATGATAATAATAATATATAACCGATCGATGGAGACTCAAAACCTAACAAAGGCTTAAGCCAGAATCGAGATAAGAGTAAAAAAGTGATAATCAATCAACCAATACTCGATCCCTATTATGAAGGAATGAGTACAGAGTGAGAATATAAGAAAAAAAAGTAATAATCCAATCTAATTTTGAATACAAAAGATATCAAAATGATTAGAAAGGAATACTTTAAACAAGGCCTTAATGTTTTTGTTATGAAAGAAAAAAAATACGACTTTCAATTTGAAGTTTCTCTAAAAGTTGTGTAAGTTTGTACCTTGTAACACTTTAATCTAACTGGAGGCTTATCTACTCAATAGCATCCACACAAATACCCATCGATCTCACCTACAGTAATAATCTTGGTCTTCCCTAGCTTTTTATTTTCACTTTCAATTTCAATTCCAAAAAGAATTCAATTCCAACAATAATGGCGGAAGTCCTTGTTAGCGCTGTAGTGACTGTGCTGGTTGATAAGCTATACTCTCATGCCTTGATGAATTTCGCTCGATCCGAAGGAATTGATCGTCAGCTGGAAGAGTGGAAGAAAACCTTACCCTTGTTCCAAGCTGTGCTTGCTGATGCGGGCAAAAAAGAAATAACAGTTGAAGCTGTAAAGGTGTGGCTGAACGATCTCCATAATTTAGCATACAACATTGACGATGTACTTGATGATATCGCAACTCAAGTCATGAAGCAAGACTACATTAAACGATCTAGCCGTAGTAAATTGCTGATGATGTTGCCAACTTGTGCTAATGTCACTAAACTTATTTATGGTCAAAAGATTAGTTCTAAGCTAGATGTGATTACCTTGAGGATGAAAACTCTTTATGGCAAGAAACAGGTTCTGGGTTTAGTAGAGAATAGGAGTAAAGTTGATAGATCAAATAGAACAACTACTTCATTTGTTAATGTGCCGAAAGTTTTGGGTCGGGAAGAAGATAAACAGGCATTGATCGGGAAGTTGTTGTCAGGGAATGAAGAGCATGCGGTAATCATAATGTGATCAACATTGTGTCTATAGTTGGTATGGGTGGCCTTGGAAAAACAACTCTTGCCCAACTTTTGTACAACGATCAGAGAGTGAAGGATCACTTTGAACTCATGGCATGGGTTTGTGTTTCCGATGAGTTTGATGTATTCAATATTAGCAAGCAAATTTATCAAGCTGTAGGTGGGGAAAGCAAAGAATTTGCTAATCTCGATCTGCTTCATGCTGCCCTTAGACAAAGAATTTTGAATAAAAGATTTCTTGTTGTTTTAGACGATGTTTGGAATGAAGACGACAAGAAATGGGATCTTCTTAGAAGTGCTTTTGATGTAGGGGCACATGGAAGTAAATTTCTGGTGACCACGCGGAAGAAGGAGGTTGCATCAGTGATGGACTCTTTGCAACCTTATATGCTCGAGGTTCTATCAGATGAGATATCTATGTCTTTATTAGCTCAATCTGCGCGCACTAGGTGAACAAAACTTTGACGATCATCCATCACTTAGATCGATCGCTCAAGGTATCGTCAAGAAGTGTGACGGTTTGCCTTTGGCTTTGATAGCACTTGGAAGGGTTTTGAAGACCAAAGAAAATAAAGAGGTTGAATGGAACAGCGATATATGGAATTCAGACAACAAGAGTGACATTCTTCCGGCTCTGAAGTTAAGCTACTATGACCTCCCTTCACATCTTAAGCAATTGTTCACATATTCCTCCATATTTCCAAAGGACTATGAGTTTGAAAAGAAGAAATTAGTGCTATTGTGGATGGCACAAGGGTTTCTGTTCCAACCAAAGGGCAAAACCAACAATGGAGAGTTTGGGTGATGAAGTATTTTGAAGAGCTACTATCAAGGTCCTTTTTTCAGCCTTAAGATGGAATCACGATATATAATGCATGACTTGATAAATGACTTGGCCACAAGTGTTGCAGGAGAATTTTTCTTTAGGTTGGATGAGAATATGGATCTAAATGGTGGCGATGAAGCGTATGAAAAGATCCGTCACTTTTCATTCATAGGTGTAGTTGCAGAATACAAAAAGTTGAAGATTTTACATAGAGCTAAAGGCTTGCGAACGTTCTTACATGTGTCATTTGGTTGGAGGAGATTAACATTGGACAATGTTAATGCACAATTAGTTCCCCACCTACACTTCCTAAGGGTGTTGAGCTTAACTCATAGTTCAGTCACAGAGGTACCACATTCCATTCGTAATCTCAAGCATTTAAGGTACCTTAATTTTTCTGAAACCGAGATCCGACAAATACCAGAAGAAGTGAGCGAACTATATAATCTACAAAGCTTGTTGGTGCGTGGGTGTCATGAGTTATCTAGCTTGCCAGTCAGCTTTGTAAGGCTGATAAACTTGTGACATCTTGACATGACTCATACTCCGTCATTGAAGAAGTTACCTTTGGGGATTGGTGGGTTGACGAGTCTACAAACATTATCCAAGGGTTTAAAGTATCTGAGCTCAAGTGCCTAATGAATATTCAAGGTGAACTTTCCATCCAGGGGTTGGAGAAAGTGATAGATCCAACCGAAGCAAAGGATGCCCATTTACAACAAAAGAAGGGTCTTGATGATTTGGAATTGGTATGGAGTAATGCTTTGGATGATTTGGATATGGAAAGAAGGGATATCTTTCATGATTCTCGAGATCCCCATATTGAATATGAAGTTTTTGAAAGGCTAAGGGCACCTCACTGTAATCTAAAAAAACTTAAAATCAGAGGGTATAGGGGAATGAAATTTCCTTGTTGGCTTGGGAATCCTTCATTTGATTAATTAACAGAGCTTGTGTTAAGTAAATGTAATAATTGTAAAGAATTAGAATGTAACATCCCAAACTTTTTATTTAACGGTTGACTAATGTCGTTAAGTCAACATAGTGTGTCGTTAAGTCTATATTAGATTTAATGCTTATATGTAGTTATTGTGTGATATGTGTGAGGCTTGAAAGCCTAAATGTTTAAAGTAGTATAAACGTGTGTAAAATGTAGATAAATGTCTATGTAGTGGTATTTAATGAAGTAATTATGTTGTATATGGTCCATAGAGTAGTTTGTGACTAATAATGAAGGATTAGGAAGCTTAGGGACTAGTTTTGACATAGAGGCAAAGTCAAAAACGGGTTAAGGAGTTTAGGGAGTGTCTTTAGGTCATTATTTGCAGGTTTCATTCCTCCTAAACAAGCCCTAGCCGCCCCACATAGTTCTTCCATTGATTTGCTAACCGAAAAGCTTCCTTACGAGTGATTTGAGAGTGTTTTGTCAAGAGTTTTGCATCCTATTTGTGATCTACAGATAGAAAAGGTATTGTAATGTAGATTTATTATCTTTTCAATTGTGTGGATTATTAAGAAGTGGTTTAGGTCATTGGAGGATCAATCGATGTCGTAATAACGTTTGTTTTTATGAAGAAAATCATATGTTGTTTAATGGGGAAGTTTATTGCATTTGATTGGTCATAAAATGAAGGATTTTGATGTATAAAGGTCTGATATTTGATTTGGAATCGTTTGGTGTTGGTTTGGGGTTTAATCGTTCGATGTTGTGCAGAATCGCAACGGGTTGCGGCGCATGACTCACGGTTAAGAATAAATATCCTCTTCCGCGTATTGATGATCTCTTCGATCAACTTCATGGTGCTTCCTATTTTTCTAAGATAGATTTGCGGTCCGGTTATCATCAATTGAAGGTTAAGAAGGAAGATGTAGCAAAGACAGCTTTCCGGACTCGATATGGACATTATGAGTTCCTTGTCATGCCTTTTGGGTTGACTAATGCTCCAGCCGCGTTTATGGATTTAATGAATCGGGTATGTCGTCCCTTTCTAGATCACTTTGTGATTGTTTTTATTGACGATATTTTGATTTACTCTAAGTCTGAAGTTGAACACCGTGAGCATTTAAAGGCTGTCCTTGAAGTGTTGAGGGAGAAGAAGTTGTATGCTAAGTTCTCTAAGTGTGAGTTTTGGCTGCGAGAAGTTCAATTTCTTGGTCATGTCATTTCTTCAGAAGGTATAAAAGTAGATCCTACAAAGATTGAAGCTGTTTCAAAGTGGGAGCAGCCAAAGACTCCTACCGAGATCAAAAGTTTTCTTGGTTTAGCTGGTTATTACCGAAGATCTATTCAGGATTTCTCCCGAATAGCTAAGCCAATGACTGAATTAACGAAGAAAGGAGTAAAGTATGAGTGGACCGAAAAACAGGAGAAGGCTTTCCAAACATTGAAAACGAAGTTGTGTGAAGCTCCTATACTCCGTCATTGAAGAAGTTACCTTTGGGGATTGGTGGGTTGACGAGTCTACAAACATTATCCAAGGGTTTAAAGTATCTGAGCTCAAGTGCCTAATGAATATTCAAGGTGAACTTTCCATCCAGGGGTTGGAGAAAGTGATAGATCCAACCGAAGCAAAGGATGCCCATTTACAACAAAAGAAGGGTCTTGATGATTTGGAATTGGTATGGAGTAATGCTTTGGATGATTTGGATATGGAAAGAAGGGATATCTTTCATGATTCTCGAGATCCCCATATTGAATATGAAGTTTTTGAAAGGCTAAGGGCACCTCACTGTAATCTAAAAAAACTTAAAATCAGAGGGTATAGGGGAATGAAATTTCCTTGTTGGCTTGGGAATCCTTCATTTGATTAATTAACAGAGCTTGTGTTAAGTAAATGTAATAATTGTAAAGAATTAGAATGTAACATCCCAAACTTTTTATTTAACGGTTGACTAATGTCGTTAAGTCAACATAGTGTGTCGTTAAGTCTATATTAGATTTAATGCTTATATGTAGTTAAATATTTAACGGTTGACTAGTGTCGTTAAGTCAACATAGTGTGTCGTTAAGTCTATATTAGATTTAATGCTTATATGTAGTTATTGTGTGATATGTGTGAGGCTTGAAAGCCTAAATGTTTAAAGTAGTATAAACGTGTGTAAAATGTAGATAAATGTCTATGTAGTGGTATTTAATGAAGTAATTATGTTGTATATGGTCCATAGAGTAGTTTGTGACTAATAATGAAGGATTAGGAAGCTTAGGGACTAGTTTTGACATAGAGGCAAAGTCAAAAACGGGTTAAGGAAAAAAAAAAAAAAAAAAAAAAAAAAAAAAAAAAAAAAAAAAAAAAAAAAAAAAAAAAAAAAAAAAAAAAAAAAAAAAAAAAAAAAAAAAAAAAAAAAAAAAGAAAAAAAAAAAAAAAAAAAAAAAAAAAAAAAAAAAAAAAAAAAAAAAAAAAAAAAAAAAAAAAAAAATCCATATTTTTACGAAAATCAATTGATGTCGTAATAACGTTTGTTTTTATGAAGAAAATCATATGTTGTTTAATGGGGAAGTTTATTGCATTTGATTGGTCATAAAATGAAGGATTTTGATGTATAAAGGTCTGATATTTGATTTGGAATCGTTTGGTGTTGGTTTGGGGTTTAATCGTTCGATGTTGTGCAGAATCGCAACGGGTTGCGGCGCAGACTCACGGTTAAGAATAAATATCCTCTTCCGCGTATTGATGATCTCTTCGATCAACTTCATGGTGCTTCCTATTTTTCTAAGATAGATTTGCGGTCCGGTTATCATCAATTGAAGGTTAAGAAGGAAGATGTAGCAAAGACAGCTTTCCGGACTCGATATGGACATTATGAGTTCCTTGTCATGCCTTTTGGGTTGACTAATGCTCCAGCCGCGTTTATGGATTTAATGAATCGGGTATGTCGTCCCTTTCTAGATCACTTTGTGATTGTTTTTATTGACGATATTTTGATTTACTCTAAGTCTGAAGTTGAACACCGTGAGCATTTAAAGGCTGTCCTTGAAGTGTTGAGGGAGAAGAAGTTGTATGCTAAGTTCTCTAAGTGTGAGTTTTGGCTGCGAGAAGTTCAATTTCTTGGTCATGTCATTTCTTCAGAAGGTATAAAAGTAGATCCTACAAAGATTGAAGCTGTTTCAAAGTGGGAGCAGCCAAAGACTCCTACCGAGATCAAAAGTTTTCTTGGTTTAGCTGGTTATTACCGAAGATCTATTCAGGATTTCTCCCGAATAGCTAAGCCAATGACTGAATTAACGAAGAAAGGAGTAAAGTATGAGTGGACCGAAAAACAGGAGAAGGCTTTCCAAACATTGAAAACGAAGTTGTGTGAAGCTCCTATACTTGCCTTGCTGGAAGGTACTGATGATTTGGTTGTGTATAGTGATGCATCGATTACGGGTTTGGGTTGTGTCCTTATGCAGAGGGATAAGGTGATTGCTTATGCTTCACGCCAGTTGAAGCCGCATGAGAAGAATTACCCGACCCATGATCTTGAGTTAGCGGCAGTAGTATTTGCATTGAAGTTATGGAGACATTATCTTTATGGCACTAAGTGTACTTTGTATACCGACCATAAGAGCCTACAGTATGTGTTCAATCAGAAGGAGATGAATGTGAGACAAAGGAGATGGGTAGAACTACTTAAGGATTATGATTGCGAGATCAAATACCATCCGGGTAAAGCCAATGTAGTGGCGGATGCACTAAGTAGGAAGGTGCAGAATTCTTCTTGCAAATTGATGAGTATGCAAGTTCAAGCAAAGTCAGGACTATTGGACCGTATTAAAAAAGCTCAAGACAAGGCATTAATGAAGGATAATATTGATAAAGAGAGTATTGGAAAGAAGAAACGCCTTGTGATGGAGACAAATAGCCGGGGGTTTAAGACATACAAGGGTCGAATTTGGGTGCCATTGCTTGGTGGTAATCGAGAATTAATCCTTGAAGAAGCTCATAGAAGTAGGTACTCAGTTCATCCCGGTATTACCAAGATGTATGCAGATTTGAAACCGATTTATTGGTGGCCGGATATCAAAGGAGAAGTAGCTCATTTTGTAGCAAAATGTTTGACTTGTGCACGAGTGAAAACCGACCATAAAAAGCCGTATGGATTGTTACATCAATTAGAGATTCCGGAGTGGAAATGGGATCATATCACCATGGACTTTGTAACGAAGCTACCGAAAACGCCGAGAGGAAATGATATGATATGGGTGATTGTAGATAGATTGACGAAGAGTGCCCATTTTCTAGCTACCCGACAAGATGTGCCTTTAACGAAGATGGCTAAGATATACATTGATGAAGTAGTTGTGAAACATGGAGTTCCTTTATCTATTGTTTCGGATCGAGACTCGAGATTTGTGTCAAACTTTTGGAAGGGTCTTCAACGGGAGTTGGGTAGTAGAATAAATTTGAGTACCGCCTATCATCCTCAAACCGATGGACAGAGTGAGAGAACTATTCAAACATTGGAGGATATGTTGAGGACGTGTGTACTAGAGTATGGTGGAGCATGGGATGATCATTTGAAGTTGATTGAGTTTGCTTACAACAATAGTCATCATGCAAGTATTGGAATGCCACCATTTGAGATGCTATATGGAAGAAGATGTAGGACTCCAAGTTGTTGGATGGAGCCCGGTGAGAAGCAATTAACCGGTCCCGAAATCATTGAAATCACCTCTGAAAAAGTTAATGTGGCTAAAGAAGCTTTACGTGTGGCTAGAGAAAGACAGAAAACATATGCAGATAAGAAAAGGAGGCCGATTGAGTTCAATGTTGGTGATTTAGTGATGCTGAAAGTCTCACCATGGAAAGGAGTCATTCGATTTGGAAAGAAGGGAAAGTTGAGTCCACGTTTCATTGGACCTTTTAAAATCTTGAAGCGCATTAAGGATTTAGCATATCAGTTGGAATTACCTCCAGAATTGGATGGAATTCACAACACCTTTCATGTATCCTACTTGAGGAAATGCTTAGCCGAGGAGTCAAGTGTGATTCCTATTGAAGATGTGAGTATTGACCCAATGAAGAGAATGGTAGATGAACCAGTGGCGATACTTGGAAGGAAGCAAAAGAAGCTACGCCGGAAAGTGATTGATTTAGTGTTGATAAAGTGGAAGCATAATCATGGGGAAAGCTTAACGTGGGAAACTGAAGCAGTAATGAAGGAGAAGTATCCGGAGTTATTCCTTTCTGATGAGATTCCGGGGACGGAATCCTCTTAAGGGGGAGGTAATTGTAACATCCCAAACTTTTTATTTAACGGTTGACTAGTGTCGTTAAGTCAACATAGTGTGTCGTTAAGTCTATATTAGATTTAATGCTTATATGTAGTTATTGTGTGATATGTGTGAGGCTTGAAAGCCTAAATGTTTAAAGTAGTATAAACGTGTGTAAAATGTAGATAAATGCCTATGTAGTGGTATTTAATGAAGTAATTATGTTGTATATGGTCCATAGAGTAGTTTGTGACTAATAATGAAGGATTAGGAAGCTTAGGACTAGTTTTGACATAGAGGCAAAGTCAAAAACGGGTTAAGGAGTTTAGGGAGTGTCTTTAGGTCATTATTTGCAGGTTTCATTCCTCCTAAACAAGCCCTAGCCGCCCCACATAGTTCTTCCATTGATTTGCTAACCGAAAAGCTTCCTTACGAGTGATTTGAGAGTGTTTTGTCAAGAGTTTTGCATCCTATTTGTGATCTACAGATAGAAAAGGTATTGTAATGTAGATTTATTATCTTTTCAATTGTGTGGATTATTAAGAAGTGGTTTAGGTCATTGGAGGATCAATCGATGTTGTAATAACGTTTGTTTTTATGAAGAAAATCATATGTTGTTTAATGGGGAAGTTTATTGCATTTGATTGGTCATAAAATGAAGGATTTTGATGTATAAAGGTCTGATATTTGATTTGGAATCGTTTGGTGTTGGTTTGGGGTTTAATCGTTCGATGTTGTGCAAAATCGCAACTGGTTGCGGCGCAACTCCTAGTTGCGGCGTAACTCAATTCCAGAGGAATAAGTTGCGGTGCAACATAATGTGTTGCGGCGCAACTGGAGGCTTGAGCTACGGCGCAACTCTATGTTGCGGCGCAACTCACCAGTTTTCAGCAAAATTATAGTTTTGAACCGTAACATCGTTTTGACACGCAGATTAGACCTGAATCTTAAGTGAGTCTTTAAAGTGTGTGGGTCTAGTTATTGGCCTTAATGATGTGAGTATGTAGCTTGTCTAATAATCGTTTACTAATTATAGGTAGACGAGCATAGTTGCTTTACACAGTGACTAGTTGTTGATTGTTGTGGACTACGCCGAGGTAAGATACACTATTTTTGACACGCTGAGGGTTCCACAAGCAATGGTTTCTTGTTATAACTTCCCTAACGGTAACTTATGATAAATGTGGGTATTTCGGGTTACACGGGAGGTATTGTGGGATATGAAGTTGACCATGAGACCTAATATGCAGTCCCAAATGTAGTGAAATGAAGTATGGAGTAATGTAGCGATTGTTATGCAAATTATGTAGTATATTGCAATGCTTGAAATGTAGACATGATGTAGATTCTCGATGTGTGCATGCTTATGTGACTCGTTCACCTAGTTCACTAGATTTACTAGGCTGCCATGTCACTTACACGTTTAAGGGCCCAAACAAAATGAAGGAAATGTATGTATTTGTTTAGGTTGTGTGTTGCCTAAACTAATAATGTGTGAAACCGAGCTCGTAAATTTATAATGCAGGGAAGTGTTAAGCTTAACCCGTACTTGCCCTAGCCCGACGAGTGCGTGAACGTAGGTTGCTTGGGTGGCTCCTTGCAACATGGTCATTTAAAGCAGGGCGAGTAATACGAGGGGTCTGACCCGCCTCCATATACGGATTACTCCGGGATTGGCTTGCCATTCCTTAACGACGTACGATGAGTAGCCTTTTGGTTGATCATCTAGTCGGGTGTGATGCAGGGCACACTTATATGCAGATAACGAAGATACGTGTGATTATGTGTGATATAAAAGAAGGATAGGCACAATTAGGGTGATTCATCCTAAGTTGATATGCAGGTTGTATGTGTGTGTTATGTGGGTTGTGCCTTAATGTTTTGTCAACAAAGTAGAAATGTTTTAATTGGACAAAGCTTAATAACTTTAGTGATATCTTACTTAGCTAATTCGTTAGCTAACACTTGTTTCTTGAAATGTGTGGTTCCCTCAGGTATAGCTTGAAGGATAGATGAGGCATGAAGGGCGAGGAGCGGGTAGATAGCATGCTGATGGCTTTAGCTACCCTTAGATGCTACACCTCATTAGACATCATTTGCATTTTGATATTATGCAGAATTTATGTAGTACTTTGTTGACGGTTGTTTTGTGTTGGGCAACCGTTGGGTTTTCATTTAGACTTATTTTATGGTATGGCATGTAACACCAATAAATGCAGAAACCGAACAGTTTTTATCGGTTTTGAACTTTTTAGTTTTCTTCCGCATCTTTTAACACCGTTAGGTGAAAGTTTTTGAAAACCCATGTTTTTAAATGTCGGGTGTTACATAGAAACACTTCGGCATCTAACTTCACTTCAGAAGTTGGAAGTATTGGAGTGTTCAGATTTGGTATCGATTAAGGGAGAGAAAGAGGTAGTTAATATGGGGAGCAACATCATGGGATCTCTTAGACAAGTGAGACTTGGTGTTTGTCATTCACTAGAGAGTTATTGTTGTCCGAATAGCATTGAGTGGTTGGAGATAGAGGATTGTTCGTCAATGTCATCATTGAGCTTCTCTAAATTGCAGGAGGACCCCCCATTATCATCATCCTTCTCAAATTTGAAGTTTCTTAGTATCAAAAGTGCAAGAATATAAAGTTAATCGAAGAGAAAGGGGTGGTTAATGTGGGAAGTAGCATCATGGGATCTCTTAAACAAGTGACTTTTCGTTATTGTGATTCACTTGAGAGTTACGGTTGTCCAACTAGTGTTGAGATGTTGGAGATATGGAACTGTGATTCAATGACAGCATTGACCTTCTTTAAACTGCAGGAGGACCTCTCATCATCATCATCCTCATCCTCTAATTTGAAAATTCTTTGATGTTAGATTTTGCAAGAATATAAAGTTAATCGAAGAGAAAGGGGTGGTTAATGTGGGAAGTAGCATCATGGGATCTCTTAAACAAGTGACTTTTCGTTATTGTGATTCACTTGAGAGTTACGGTTGTCCAACTAGTGTTGAGATGTTGGAGATATGGAACTGTGATTCAATGACAGCATTGACCTTCTTTAAACTGCAGGAGGACCTCTCATCATCATCATCCTCATCCTCTAATTTGAAAATTCTTTGATGTTAGATTTTGCAAGAATATAAAGTCAATTGGAGAGAAAGAGGTGGTTAATGCGGGGAGTAGCATCATGGGATCTCTTAAACAAGTGACTTTTCGTAATTGTGTGTTGGAAAGATTAGCCCTCGTGTGTACTTTTAAAATTTATATATACGCAACGGAAGACTTAAAATACAAACATGTATTATATATTAAACATGCACACGATTAATATTTCCACCAAGATCCAATTACACCCTACTAGTTGTCATATTAGATAGACTAGAAATAATACCTTTTAAGTAGATGAATCTTGTGTGGCAAAAACAATATTCAATAATATGAATATCTCTACGGTTGATCCACACAAACACTTCGAACAATACCCGGAGGCTGCTAGACCTCAATCACCAAAAACTAGAATTACCAAACTCTTAGCCTGGTACCTATTATTATTATAACCGTGTACAACAAATAGGAAGTAGAAACTCTATCTTTCAAACACACGTTACTAAAAGCAAGCCATATTTCAATTGCTATACATGAGCTCCTTTTATAGTGAGTTTTTCCAGCAAGTTGCATAAGGAGAATCTACGAGAGATTTAGCAAATCTCATTTTAGATATTACAATCTCAATATGACCCACTTGAAGATTTTGATAAGATTCGATACATTGAATCAATTCCCACTTGTGTTCAATATACATTGAATCTATATTATTTTGGTGTATACATATTGTTTT
>CM067169.1:74887936-75117143 GCA_034093135.1 Erigeron breviscapus | reverse complement strand
ATCTTACTTAGCTAATTCGTTAGCTAACACTTGTTTCTTGAAATGTGTGGTTCCCTCAGGTATAGCTTGAAGGATAGATGAGGCATGAAGGGCGAGGAGTGGGTAGATAGCATGCTGATGGCTTTAGCTACCCTTAGATGCTACACCTCATTAGACATCATTTACATTTTGATATTATGCAGAATTTATGTAGTACTATGTTGACGGTTGTTTTGTGTTGGGCAACCGTTGGGTTTTCATTTAGACTTATTTTATGGTATGGCATGTAATACCAATAAATGCAGAAACCGAACAGTTTTTTATCGGTTTTGAACTTTTAAAGTTTTCTTCCGCATCTTTTAACACCGTTAGGTGAAAGTTTTTGAAAACCCATGTTTTTAAATGTCGGGTGTTACATAGAAACACTTCGGCATCTAACTTCACTTCAGAAGTTGGAAGTATTGGAGTGTTCAGATTTGGTATCGATTAAGGGAGAGAAAGAGGTAGTTAATATGGGGAGCAACATCATGGGATCTCTTAGACAAGTGAGACTTGGTGTTTGTCATTCACTAGAGAGTTATTGTTGTCCGAATAGCATTGAGTGGTTGGAGATAGAGGATTGTTCGTCAATGTCATCATTGAGCTTCTCTAAATTGCAGGAGGACCCCCCATTATCATCATCCTTCTCAAATTTGAAGTTTCTTAGTATCAAAAGTGCAAGAATATAAAGTTAATCGAAGAGAAAGGGGTGGTTAATGTGGGAAGTAGCATCATGGGATCTCTTAAACAAGTGACTTTTCGTTATTGTGATTCACTTGAGAGTTACGGTTGTCCAACTAGTGTTGAGATGTTGGAGATATGGAACTGTGATTCAATGACAGCATTGACCTTCTTTAAACTGCAGGAGGACCTCTCATCATCATCATCCTCATCCTCTAATTTGAAAATTCTTTGATGTTAGATTTTGCAAGAATATAAAGTCAATTGGAGAGAAAGAGGTGGTTAATGCGGGGAGTAGCATCATGGGATCTCTTAAACAAGTGACTTTTCGTAATTGTGTGTTGGAAAGATTAGCCCTCGTGTGTACTTTTAAAATTTATATATACGCAACGGAAGACTTAAAATACAAACATGTATTATATATTAAACATGCACACGATTAATATTTCCACCAAGATCCAATTACACCCTACTAGTTGTCATATTAGATAGACTAGAAATAATACCTTTTAAGTAGATGAATCTTGTGTGGCAAAAACAATATTCAATAATATGAATATCTCTACGGTTGATCCACACAAACACTTCGAACAATACCCGGAGGCTGCTAGACCTCAATCACCAAAAACTAGAATTACCAAACTCTTAGCCTGGTACCTATTATTATTATAACCGTGTACAACAAATAGGAAGTAGAAACTCTATCTTTCAAACACACGTTACTAAAAGCAAGCCATATTTCAATTGCTATACATGAGCTCCTTTTATAGTGAGTTTTTCCAGCAAGTTGCATAAGGAGAATCTACGAGAGATTTAGCAAATCTCATTTTAGATATTACAATCTCAATATGACCCACTTGAAGATTTTGATAAGATTCGATACATTGAATCAATTCCCACTTGTGTTCAATATGCATTGAATCTATATTATTTTGGTGTATACATATATCCGGGTATCTAAGTGTTTATTGTGTGTGACCCCGTAGGCTCATGTGTAAGCGGTAGTATAGTTTTGTGTTATGACGTACACACTAATCCAACAAACTCCCACTTGTGTATGGCATAACATCTAGAAAACTACACAGACAATGATTGGTGTCTAGCAACACATCATTGCCCCCGAAAACATACGAGTGTTTGTTTCAACTAAACGAACGATCATTATTAAAAATAATGATATAATGATTAAGTGTCTATTGTACCTTTATTTCAGATACCCTGTTGACATGAGACATGGATCTAGTCATTCTCATTAGTCAACCAAATATATTTTCGATATAGAAAAGTTGAATGCGATCACCAAGTTAGAATTGATCAACAATCAATACAACTTGGACACGGCCGTGTAATTATCCATTCATTTTCATCGAGGGGCCCAGTGGTATCATACTCTCGCATGGAGGAATAAATTCCATCTTGATTTTATGTGTGCATCATGTACTTCATATCATACCCAATGATGGCCTTTATAACTACCTTGTTCAGGATAGCGTTTAACCATATCAAAGCATAACATGTCATGCATTCAGCAACCAACATACAAATCTCAGGTCTAACGACACAAAGACATAATCATTTCGAGATTCACTATTTACGTCGATCCATGTAGTGACATCTCGTGATTGGGTCATTCCAATATTCATCAACAATGAATACACGTGAATTTTGGCCTCAACAAGTTAACTATTCACCATCAGTGAATAAAACCAAAACTTCACATTAGTCTTAATTCATGTTACTCCCATAACATGACCGACTATGGAGATTTTTGAATAATCAACAATTATTCATGGATTAAACATTCTAATATAGAACACAGTAATATAAATGAAAACGATCATATCAAGTATATCAATTCATTAAGATAAAACTGCTTAATGTTCTAAAAAATATCCAAATACTAATTTACAAATGAAACTCATCAGTAACACCACAGAGAAGTCCAATACTACTAGCATGACTATCATGATTGTTGCATGTCATTGGCTTCGTGAACGGGCCAGCCACATTATCATCTGTGTGAACCTTAAGAATACTAATCTCATTTGTTCCCTGCCATTCATGACAATGACATAACTAGATTGAGATCGAGATTCATCTCGATCGGTTTGGAAATTGACATCGTATAACATTTTATACTCAACTTCTTCCAAATCACCGTAAACCAAGAACATATCTTTAGTTCTCCGCAGATATTTAAGAATATTCTTATCAACAATCCAATGTTCTTAACCTGGATTCTGTGCATAACGCCTCGTCAAACTCATAGCTAACGATACACTAAGTCTAGTACATAACATGGCATACATGATGGATCCTATAGCTGAAGCATATGGGATACCTTTCATTCATCTTATCTCATCAAGTGTGATAGGACTTTGAGACTTGCTCAAGGTTATGCCTTTTCGCACAGGCAATGCTCCACGCTTGGAGTTTTGCATGTTAAATCTTCGCAAGATTTTGTCAATGTACTTTGACTCAAACCAATAAGCCGTTTGGATCTATTTCTATAGATCCTGATTCCAAGAATGTAAGTAGCTTCTCCAAGATCTTTCATGGCAAAACATTTTTCAAGCCAAGACTTACATCTTGCAAAGTTGGAATATCGTTTCCAATAAGTAGTACGTCATCAACATACAAGATCAAGAAACTACTTTGCTCCCACTAGCTCTAATGTAAACACAAGGCTCATCTTGGTTTTGAGAAAAACCAAACTCTTTGATTTTCTCATCAAACTTAAGATTCCAAGTCCTGGATGCTTGCTTCAATCCATAAATGGATTTATGAAGCTTGCATACTTTATTAGGATGCTTTGGATTAACAAAACCTTCTGGCTGAACCATATATACATCCTCACTTAAGTGGCCATTCAGAAAAGCGGTTTTGACATCCATTTGCCATATTTCATAATCATGATAAGCAGCTATGGCAATAAGTATCCTAATTTATTTAATGCTCGCGACTAGTGAAAAGGTTTCCTCATAATCAATTCCTTGAGTCTGAGTGTATCCTTATGCTACCAACCGAGCTTTAAATGTGTTTACATTACCATCCATGTCAGTCTTCTTCTTGAAGACCCATTTACACCCTACTGTCTTGCAATTGGGTGGAAGATCAATCAAGTCCCAAACTTGATTATCCTTCACGGACTGCATCTCTGCATTCATAACATCTTGCCATTTATCAGATTCAGGATCCGATATGGCTTGACGATAAGTAGAGGGTTCATCATAATCCCCTATATCATTTTCATCTGAATTAATTAAATAATTATACCTCGCAGGCCGATGAGAAGTTCTATTAGATCTACGAAGTGCAGGCGCAACATGTTCTGGCTCACCAACTGTGTGCTCAGCTTCAACATCTGGATAGCTAGTGCTTGCAGAAGGTATGTCACTTTGTGGTTCTTGAACTTCTTCAAGATCTACTTTACTCCCACTAACTTCTGGATAGCTAGTGCTTGCAGAAGGTATGTCACTTTGTTTTCAGCTTTGTAGTAAAAGTAGTAACCCATTGTTTCTTTTGGGTATCCCACAAAGTTACTCTTGATGCTTCTGGGTTCTAATTTATTTAAAGTGTCGCGCTTCACGTAAGCTTCACAACCCCAGACTTTCAAGTAAGACAGCTTGGGACTCTCCCATGCTACATCTCATGTAGTGTCTTTTCTACCTTCTTGGTAGGAACCATATTGAGTATGCATGCAGCAGACTCTAATGCATTTCCCCAAAAGACGGTGTTAGAGTAATCAGACTCATCATAAATCAAACCATATCAAGTAAAGTTTGATTCCTCCTACCAGACACACCATGTGTTAGGTGGAGTGAATTGTGAGACAATCCCACGATTCTTTAAGTGATCCAAAAACTCTAGACTCGTATACTTACCACCTCGATCAGAACGAAGGGTTTTAATAGTCTTTCCAAGCTGATTCTCTACTTCATTTTGTACGATTTTGAACGTTTCAAAAACTTCATGTTTATGTTTCAAAAATTAAACATAACCATATCTACTATAATCATTAGTAAATGTGACGAAGTATGATTCACCATTTCTAGACATAGTTCTAAAAGGGCCACATACATCAGCATGTATTAGTCCTAAAAGATCTTTAGCTCTTTCTTCTAAAACGGAGAAAGGTGCCTTTGTCATTGTAACCTATTGCTAAATCGTGATTGAGTGTATGTGTGTGAGAGAGAAAGCTAGAGAGAGAAAGGGAGAAAGGGAATTCTATTATCAAGGGTTTATTACAAATGAGAGGTGAGGGGGTTTATATAGGCTTGACATTTGCATTAAACCCCCTCCCTAATTACAAGATAGTCCTTGGTTAATTACACTAACAACCTTCCATATAAACAAGATTAACCACAAGGACAATTCTATTTACATGATTACAAACAAGCACTAATCTATAATTTAAAGTTAACAATCTCCCCCTTTAGTGCTGTTTGTGAACGATTACTTTCTGGATCTCTTTCTCTTCCTCTGTCTCCGATTCCTTTTCTTTGTGGATGATTCAGGCTTATCAGGTTGAGTAGATTGAGATTTGAATGCTCACTTTCTGTACTTGTGATGATTCTCCTTCCAGAACCTTTTAGGAACAAAATGGTACTTTGGATCTTCAGGGCGATTAGGTGGTTCTATGATGTTGTCAGCAAAATCAACAGAAGGCATGTTGTGAGGACCTTGTTCATTGTTAGGAGAATATCTGACCCAAGTACCTTCTGGTACATGAATTACTCCTTTTCTTTCTTTTGGAAGCCTAGCCTCAATAATCTGTCTTGTTCTATCTCTGTGATCCAATCTTGCCTTGATCCTTTTAATCACTTTCAATAACCTCTTCTTTTCCTTAACTGACTCTTCGAACTCAGCAAGACTTTCAAAAACAGTCAAACATTGCATCAGAGTGCCATCAGAGTACTTGGAGAGTTCGTCTAGTCTTATAAAAATCTTATGACCTTGATCGCTTTCAAATACAAACCCTCGAGGATTATCAAATATAGCTCCAGTGTTAAAATTCTCGAGATTTATTCCTTGAATTCTTTGGTTAGGCAAGGTGAGGTTCACTTTCTTTCTTTTCTTTTCCACCGCCAATTGGAAGTCCTTTTGAGTTTGACTCAAAACAAGACTATCCAAATATCTCTTAACAGCATAGTAGGCTTCATGATTCTCTGGATCAGGCTGAATGAGTCTGCTAGCAAAGTGATGGAGGAGGAAAATGAGATCATCAGCAGACAGCAGATTGAACCTGGCTTCTCCAAACAAATACCGACGGTTATCATCACGTCTTACTATTAACCATATCAAGCCAGGGGGTCTTGCGAACCCGGGATTACGCCATTCTTTGAAATGAATGCTGACAACCTCAACAATCTTTAATTTGAACTGATTCTTCCACACTTTGTTAGCTTTATGGCTTTTGGCACCTATAAGATCCTTTAAATATTTTGCCCTTTGGTGATCAACATCATAAGCTCTCCTAGCCCGTAATTCATCTACATCGATTTTTACCAACTCTTGTTCCTTTGAGAAGATCTCATAAGCTTTTTCTTCAAGGAATTTGGTGGATTTGAAGAGTCTGGTTGGTATTCTGAGATAGTCAATCTTTCTTTCAACATTCTTTCTGACACCTTCATTACCATTATCATTATCATTATCATTATCATTAGCATTATCATTATCATTATCATTATCATTATCATTATCATTATCATTATCATTATCATTATCATTATCATTATCATTATCATTATCATTATCATTATCATTATCATTATCATTATCATTATCATTATCATTATCATTATCATTATCATTATCATTATCATTATCATTATCATTATCATTATCATTATCATTATCATTATCATTATCATTATCATTATCATTATCATTATCATTATCATTATCATTATCATTATCATTATCATTATCATTATCATTATCATTATCATTATCATTATCATTATCATTATCATTATCATTATCATTATCATTATCATTATCATTATCATTATCATTACATTATCATTATCATTATCATTATCATTATCATTATCATTATCATTATCATTATCATTATCATTATCATTATCATTATCATTATCATTATCATTATCATTATCATTATCATTATCATTATCATTATCATTATCATTATCATTATCATTATCATTATCATTATCATTATCATTATCATTATCATTATCATTATCATTATCATTATCATTATCATTATCATTATCATTATCATTATCATTATCATTATCATTATCATTATCATTATCATTATCATTATCATTATCATTATCATTATCATTATGATTATCATTATCATTATCATTATCATTATCATTATCATCATCATCATCATTATCATTATCATTATCATTATCATTATCTCTAGGATCATACTCAGGGAACTCTGTTTCACCAAAATCTTCGCCAATAATCAAGGGATCCCTAAGTAATCCTTGAAAGTGCGCATCATCATGAAAATCTGAGCCACAAACAACATCAGTAACGGCACTGGCTCGAATCAAAGATTCATCAATACGAACTAATTCTGTGTTTTCATCATTCTCAACCACGACATTATCAACCACGTGCTCTACAATATCAACATCTTGAGGAGGATCTCTTGATTGAGCATCATCCGCAACATTTGTGTCATCTATAACCTCAGTAGCAGCACTGGCTCTAACATTATCAACATCTTCATCAATATTCTCCCCCTCGTGTTGATCTTGATCATCAGGATCATCACGTCTTTGTATAACAACAGCCTGCCTGCAAGTGGCCTCAAGTTCAACTATTCTCTTCTGAGCCGCTTCAAGTGCTGCATCGGCTAGAAACTTTTCTTGTTCTGTTTGTTGTTTTATGTTATTTACAGATGATGATGATCAAAGCGGGCTTGGATTGATGCTTGAATCGCTTTGTCAAAAGAATCTGTTTGACCGTTGAGAGAGATAAGTGTGGCAAGTAGTTCATCATAAAGAGAATCAAGACGAGATCGGTTTTCAGTAGACATGGAACCAGGAAGTTCGATAGGATGAGAAGCGGAGGAGGATGAAGAAGATGAAGAAGAAGATGAATGGGGAGGTGAAGGTGTTTTATGAGGGAGTATTGGTGAAGGTTGGGTTTGTGTTTTTCTGGTGTGGAGTAGTCCTGCAGCGTCAAGAGCCATGATATCTGCACGCTCATTTAGATCATATTGAATGTGCAAGCGTTCAGCGGCTGCAGGTGGACTATCAGAGTTATCACTGTTCGACGGTTCAGGAGCGGCAATGGCTTTGCCTTTATCTTTTTGGAGCACTTCGGTTGGCGGCGGTTCTGTTATAACACGATTTATAACACCGAATTCAAGTCATCAATGGTGGATTTGGTGAGTGTGTGTTCTTGGTGTTTGTGTGTGTTTTGAGAGAGAATTGTATGAAACTGTGTGTTAAAGTTATCAGGTATTAAAGTTATGAAAGGATTATACAAAAGTTATGATCTATAAGGTATGAGAGGGCTATTTATAGTCTAACTACACAATTATGCTAATTGTCACAATTAGCCCCTCAACCTTAGTGATCATTTATCTATGATTTAATAACAAGAAATTCCTCTAATCTAGATTACAATTTATCACTATTTTTGGATTTCTAACATTCTCCCCCTTAGTGATACATTGTAATGAATGAAGTACGTGTTATATTGTCTTGTAGGAATGAATTTGATGAGCCCGGTGGTGAAGACAATTGGAGTGTTGAAACAAGTCTTCAAAGCTTTCTCTTTTGTCTTTGAAAACTTGATTCAGTCTTGGTCTTGGACTTCTTGAAATTAAATCATGTGATGATTCTCAATGTTCTTTTTGAACAGAGAATAATGAATGCGTGTGTTTTGAATCTTCGAGGATTGTTGAATCATGAATCAGAGTTGTCTTTTGAAATGCGGAAGGTATGAATCTTGGTTTTGATTTTTCAATCTTCGAATTTTGAGTGAAATTCAACTTATCGATTCTTCATTCTTTGATTCTTGAGTGAATCTCATCTTCTTGAAATAAATTTTCATGAATATGTACTCTCCCCCTTGATGTATGCACTGTAGTTTCTTGATAAAATGTAGTTGTATGAATTGAAGATCTTGCATGAAGTGTGTTTGATGAAGACTCTTTTGAAGCTTTACTTCTTTGACTTGAATCTTCTGACAAATCTTTCAACCTTTTTGAAGCTTTGATCTTTTTCACATCAACTTGAACACTTTGGAGAGTAAGCATTTGAATGAAGTTTGGATGAAATTCTTATGAAGTAATCATGCTCCCCCTCAATCCATGAGTATAAACATTTTGGAGTGTCTTTGGATTTTTGAAGCATCTTAAGTGAAAATCTTTCATCTTCGGTTTCATTCTTATCTTTGAAGTTAATTCAGATTCCCCCTTTTTAAAGCCAAAATCTCAATCAACTAAAATCTAGTGAAAATCTGAATACAAGAGACTATTGACACATCATGAAGAATTTTCTCCCTCTATACACAAACTTTGAAAAACCTAAAACCTATTGAAACAACCAAACACAAACTTTTCTCCTTGTTTCCTTATCAATCAGTAAATCAATCATAATATTTTCTCCCCCTCATAATGACAAAATTGGGAACCAATGTCATTATGTACACATTTGATTGATTAAATGTCAAAAGGAATAACATGAGCACATGAAGAAATGTCAACCATCAAAACATCAACCCAAACCATTAGCCCAACCCAAGAAATCCTAGGGGTGACTAAAATGTAAGATCGAAGTTGTTGGTACTAACGTTATATCATGGTGTTGGTGTTTTCTGTGTTTGTGTGATGAGAAGTGAAACCGGATAAAAATGATCCGTTAGCATGTTCAAAAATCAAAAGGATTAATGAAATGACCGATTGAAATGTATAACATTTTTCGGATTTCCTATGTATCATTGAGATATGCACAAAACAATTCTCTAACATAGTTCGATCTGCGGCTTTTCAACCACGAGAGTGCTTTAAAGAATGTAATTCATGGTCAGTGTCACAAAGGCGTTCGATGACCATGTCTTACTATCCTCAAAGACTTTTGGGAAATAACATCTGAGGTCACATAGACTTCTCGTTAACTCAACAAATTCATAAAATGAAAATGTGAGACCTACGTTCAATGTTGGAAAGGATGTTAGCATTGGTAGGATTTCCATTCGATCATCGTGGAATATCAATTAAGATATCACTACAAATGTTCCGGCTATATCACAAAGATAAGCAATAATATCACAAAGACATGACTCTAATGTGTCCTAAAAAAAAGGATGATCAAATTAATGATCAATCAAAATAGCTCTAGACACAGCGTGATCAAATGAAGTCGGGGACTGGAGTAGAATGTCGCCCTTTTTCAATATCAACATCTTCCGAATGAAGAGTCAATAGAAATGTGAAAATCTCCGTGAGAAATGAAACAAGTATTTGTTAAGAAACACTTGAGTGGTTAGGTAAAGATGTGCATCGCTTCACTGGGTCCATGAAGACTTCTTCAATATCAAGAAATCAACAAATGAAATCCGATAGAAACGTGTTTACCCGGCTTTTTGAGAATTTAGGGAGGGCTTTTGTTTATTTTAGCCCTTTCTCACATCATATCACCTTAACCTCTCACTTTTCGACTTTACTCCCTCCATCCTATTTGCACAAAACAACATCACTCAAAATACCCTCACTATCTAATGAAAGAAGTGAATACTCCGGGTTAGAACTCATCGGCGATGATGAAATTCATGGAGTAAATTTTGAGAAATACTTATCACTCATGTGCAAACTAATCACCGAACTCCATTTGATTGAAAATCATTGGAAAAACATCAAATGTGTGCATGAAAAAACATTTGAAACACATTTGAAGTTTTGAAGGTTGTTGAAATCACAAACTCCTCCTTAATCTATGCAAGAATAGATCAAAAATTTTCATAGAAAGGTGGAGCAAAAATTGGTTTTGTGAGATCAAACATTTGAGAGTCTATTGTGAACAAGATTTTTATTTGAAAAACATAAAGTTTTGCTTCAACAACAATGTTGATAGTAAGACAGCTAGGGAGTACACAAAGGCGTTCAATCCGTCGCATCTTACAACAACACGTTGGAGGCAATTAAAACATTTAAGCAAAAAATTAACCCAAGCAATTGTTCAAGATGAGACAACAAGGGAGTACACAAAGGCGTTCGATCCTTTGCGTCTCATATCAACAATTGAGAGTTTTGAAAACTTTATTTGAACAACTTGATTGCTATCACACATACATATTCATATAAGAACACTTGGAAGTACACAAAGGCGTTCGATTCCTTGTTATCTTATATCAATTTGTATGTATAATAACAAAAGCTTAGAATGTAAAAACACTCTACAAATAAATATATCATTTAAGAACGGGTTGCATACATAGTATATGCAAGCCACTGAAATATATCTTTTTGTTTATTTTTGAAAATATGCAATTTTGTATTTTGGTTTTCTGGAATGTGTCAAGAATTCCTTCAAAAGAGTTAAGGTTTAAGATTTAACATACCTAGCTTGGAGATAAGAAAGTTAAACCTCTTTTCATCCAGTGGTTTTGTGAACAAATCTGCAAGTTGAAAGTCAGTACCCACAAAGTAGAGCTCGATGTCACCTTTCTCAATATGATCTTTGAGAAAATGATATCTAACATCAATATGCTTTGAGCGAGAGTGGTTTACTGAGTTGACTGCAATGGCAATGGCACTCTGAGAATCACAATAGATAGGGATATGATCATATTTCAGACCATAATCAGTTAGTTGTGTCTTCATCCATAAAACTTGAGCACAACAACTAGCCGCAGCCACATATTCTGCTTCAGCCGTTGATAGAGACACACAATTCTGTTTCTTGGAAGACCAACTCACAATTTTATCGCCTAAAAATTGTAAAGTACCGGAAGTGCTCTTGCGATCAAGTTTACAACCTGCATGATCTGCATCTGAATATGCAGTTAGATTGAATCCAGTATCCCTTGGATACCAGAGACCTAAATCGGGTGTCCCCTTCAGATAACGAAAGATTCGTTTCACAGCTTGATAATGTAAATCAGTTGGAGCAGCTTGATATCTAGCACACATACATGTTGCAAACATTATATCTGGGCGAGATGCTGTTAGGTACAACAACGAACCAATCATACTTCGATATCTCTTTTGGTCAAACGGTTTTCCATTTGTATCAGTATTTATGTTTGTTCGAGCAGCCATCGGAGTAGAAATTGAAGAACATGAAGTCATGTCAAACTTTTTCAACATATCATTTATGTATTTACCTTGTGATATAAAAATACCAGTTGGTAATTGTTTGATTTGAAGACCCAAAAAATAATTCATTTCCCCAATCATGCTCATTTCAAAATGATTAACCATAAGAGATGAAAAGTTTCGGCAAAATGTTTGACTGGTCGACCCAAAAATAATGTCATCAACATATATTTGAACAAGTAGAACGTGCTTACCTTGTTTGCGAATGAACAAGGTAGGGTCAATTGTGCCTTTGGTAAAGCCACCTCTTAGTAAGAAAGTAGTTAAAGAATCATACCATGCTCGGGGTGCTTGCTTAAGACCGTAGAGAGCCTTGTCTAACCTGTAGACATGGTTTGGCCTTTGAGGATCAACAAAACCTTCTGGTTGATCAACGTAAACTTCTTCTTTGAGGTCACCATTCAAGAAAGCAGTCTTCACATCCATTTGAAACACAGTAAAGTTTCGGAATGCTGCATAAGCTAAGAATATTCGAATGGCCTCCATTCTTGCAACTGGAGCAAAAGTTTCGTCGAAGTCAACACCAGGTTGTTGGCAATAACCCTTTGCAACAAGTCGAGCTTTATTCCTTACTACCACTCCATTCTCATCCTTTTTGTTTTTGAATATCCACTTTGTACCGATTGGATCATCTTTTCTAGGATTTGGAACTAATCTCCATACCTTCAGTCTTTCAAATTGTGCGAGTTCATCTTGCATTGCCTTAACCCACTCTGGATCACGAAGAGCTTCAGATACCGTTTTGGGTTCAATATTGCTAAGAGAAAGTGCAACAAGACACTCATTTACTGAGGTACGAGTAGTTACTCCTGCTTGTGGATCTCCAATTATTTGATCAGTAGGATGGTCTTTCTGCATTCGTGTCCACTTGTGAGCATGAGGAAGAGGATCTTGTTGTTGAAGATCAACATCACCATCATTAAAACTTGAGTTTTGTTGAGAGATGGAGTCATAACTTGGTATAACTCTTTCCTCATAAGCTGGATGATCAAAATCAAGTGGTACATACACATTTGGAGTGTTTAATGGATTTTTTGTCTGAGTTAATCGAGAAGGTTGTTCTTGAACATTCACTTGAGAAGAATTATCCTGAGAGGATGGTGGAGAAATATCAGTAGAAGAGGATTCTTGCTCTGAAGAACTTGATGAAGATTCATGAATGTTGTCAGGAACTGGATCGTTGTTATGAAGAGGTTCATTGTTTTGAATTGGTTCAAAGATGACCTGAGGTTCTTGATCATGAATCGGTTTTGAATTATAGAATTCTTCAAAAAGAATATCTAATTCATCACTTGTTGGAGTTGGAAACTTCTTGAATATAGAAGCTAAGGTAGAATTCCTTGTAGAAGTACTTGAAGTACTTGGATCATTACTTGTTGGCAGCAAACCTACTTGCTCAAAAATCATGCCTGACATCTCATCAAACCAAACATTCATTGTTTCTTGAATTGTGTTGGTTCGACGATTATAGATTCGATAGGCAATTGATGTTTTGGAATAACCAACAAAATATCCTTCATCACCTTTCTTCTCGAACTTTCCAAGATTCTCCCGATCATTCAAAGTATAACAAACACACCCAAATATATGAAAGTAGTTGATGTTGGGTTTGCGTTTGTTAATAACCTCATAAGGAGTCTTTTCGAAACGCTGATTGATAATGGACCGATTCTGAGTGTGACATGCAGTGTCAACAGCTTCAGCCCACATATTGGATGGCAATTTGGAATAAGCAAGCATTGTCCTTGCTGCTTCCACCAGCGATCGATTTCTCCTTTCAACAACACCGTTTTGTTGTGGGGTGCGAACTGCTGAGAATTGATGAGTGATACCTTTGGATTTGCAGAATTCATCAAAAACAGCATTCTTGAACTCAGTTCCGTTATCCGAACGGATGTAACGAACTGGAAGTTGAAGATTTACTTGAGTATTAGTGATGAAATCTATCAACATCTGAGTTGTTTCATCTTTGGATGCAAGGAACTTGACCCAAGTATATCTTGAATAATCATCAACAATAACCAAGATGTATTTCTTCCCATTTCGGCTTTGTACTTTCATCGGCCCACAAAGATCCATGTGAAGCAAATGAAGAGGTGCTAAAGAATTTGGAGATTTCTTCGGTTTATGAGAAGCTCTCTTAATCTTCCCAACAGCACAAGAAGGACAAACATGCTCACTTTCATACTTATAGTCAGGTAAGCCTTTAACAAGATGCTTGTTGACCAAAATATTGATGGTTTGAAAATTCAGATGCGACAGCCTTCTATGCCATAACCAAGAATTCTTTGAAGTAGCCTTTGAAATGAGACAAATATTATCGGTTGGTTGGTTATCATCGAGATTGACGGTAAAAAGATTATCATCACGGTCACCACAAAGAATATCAACTCCATCTAGAGTTTGGACTTTGCAAAGAGATTTTCGAAACAGAACTTGAAGATTGTTATCACAGAATTGTCCAACACTGAACAAGTTGTGACTTAATCCTTCAACATAGTGAACTTTCTTGATGATAATTCCATTTCTTTCAATGTCTCCATAACCTAAGATAGGAGCGAAATTGTTGTTTCCAAAGCGAACTGTTCCCATGAATCTTTCAACAAAATTCTTGAGCAAAGATTTATTTCCAGTCATGTGCTTCGAACACCCGGAATCGAGTATCCAAACACAGATGGTTATTTCCTGCAATCAAAGAAATTTAACTGTTTTTAGGTACCCACTTGAAGACGGGTCCTTTATGGTTAGTTAAAACAGGCAGGGTATATAACTTAGGATATGCATTCAAACATGTTTTCGAATCAACATAAGCATTAACAAGCACATTATCAACAAACACATTTGAATAAAAAGTACGAACATTCACATGAGAATTAAAAGTAACATGTTTACAAGCATCATCATCAGATACACAAGTATGAGAATTAAGATTGTTTACAAGCTCACAAGGTCTTGCCTTGGCATTTTCAACAATATTTGACAAAGAAAAATTGTTTTGATTAACATGAACACCCTTCCTCCTATTAACAGCCTTTCTCCTCTTTCTTTTCTTCTTTTTCTCAACATCCTTTTGATTACTAGTGATCCTAGGTACTAATGTATTAGCGACCCATTTAGCACCACTAGTTATGCTCTTTCCACCTGTTGAATTGAAACTAAGAAGATTAGAACTAGGAGTTTTAAACACTTTCATCTTTTTGGAATCTTTTGGAGGTGAGGAAACTTCTTGCTTCTTTGGTTTATCATGAGAAAACCATCCATATCTATCCCTATATCTAGTTGTACCATTTGATGTATCCTTAGTTAGCGAAACTGAGCTAGACTTAGACACTTTAGGTATAAAGCTAGATTGAGAGCTAGATTGAGAGCTAGATTGAGAAGCATTAGGATAGTCTTTCGGAAGTTTCACTTTGGTGTACTTTGTCCTGAGTGGGGTTTCAGCTTGTTCCTTTTTGACATGTTTCACTGGGGTAGCAATAAAGGTTTCTAACTTAATGGTCTTTGGTTCAGTCTTGACTAGTTTGGTCTTAACTCGTTTCTTTGAGTAATATGAAGTTGGAGCTTTGGACCATGGTTTTTGAGATTCCACTTTTGTTTCCACTTTGATTTTGGTAGATTCAATCTTTTTCTCAGTTTCTGAATTAAAAACATATTCTCCCTCCATGAATTTATCAAAATCATTCTTTGTGAAATCTTTGGAAAAAGAAAATTTCAATGGAGATTGATTAGTTTCAGATTCATTTGAAAGTTTTGAACAATCAGGAATCTTGGTGTCCAACTTCACAATATGGGTAGTCTCAGAAATTAGGTCAACTTGAACTGACACATCTTTGGTTTCACAAGAAAATTGAGTAGAAGTATCAACACCTATACTAGCACTAGGCTTAGGGTGAACAACTAACTCATCAACAGTGTTGCATGTGAAAAACCTATAGAAGTACCATATCAAAACTAAACTATGTGCAAGTTCTTCATTAGATAAATCAGATTGCACATAATCATCAGCTATAAATGTAGCAGTATTTTGACAAGTACACTGAAGAAAATCAGTCAAGGTCTGGGTAGAGGTATTGGTAGATGAATCACAAGTAGTTTGGGTAGAATTGTCTACTAAAGCACTTTGGTTAGTTTGAGTAGAAACATTCTCACAAACTTTCTTAGTATCAACAACAATACATTTATCCTCTGAATTCGGACTTTGAGACTTGAGGTGATTAATAACTTTTTGTTGAGATTCCACCTTTTGTTGTAAACCTTCTATTTGTTTTTCCAAAAATGTGGTTGGAAAGTACATTTTAGTTGGTTTAGGTGGAGTACCGACAGATTCTTGGTTTTGAAAATTTGATTCAATTTCTTCCAATTTGAAAATTGGAGATTGATTAGTTTCAGATTCATTTGAAAGTTTTGAACAATCAGGAATCTTGGTGTCCAACTTCACAATATGGGTAGTCTCAGAAATTAGGTCAACTTGAACTGACACATCTTTGGTTTCACAAGAAAATTGAGTAGAAGTATCAACACCTATACTAGCACTAGGCTTAGGGTGAACAACTAACTCATCAACAGTGTTGCATGTGAAAAACCTATAGAAGTACCATATCAAAACTAAACTATGTGCAAGTTCTTCATTAGATAAATCAGATTGCACATAATCATCAGCTATAAATGTAGCAGTATTTTGACAAGTACACTGAAGAAAATCAGTCAAGGTCTGGGTAGAGGTATTGGTAGATGAATCACAAGTAGTTTGGGTAGAATTGTCTACTAAAGCACTTTGGTTAGTTTGAGTAGAAACATTCTCACAAACTTTCTTAGTATCAACAACAATACATTTATCCTCTGAATTCGGACTTTGAGACTTGAGGTGATTAATAACTTTTTGTTGAGATTCCACCTTTTGTTGTAAACCTTCTATTTGTTTTTCCAAAAATGTGGTTGGAAAGTACATTTTAGTTGGTTTAGGTGGAGTACCGACAGATTCTTGGTTTTGAAAATTTGATTCAATTTCTTCCAATTTGAAAATTGAAGATTCCTTAGTTTTGTATGAATCATTTATTGCATCATAATTAACCAAAAATTCTTGTTTTGGTATTCTCTCAACTTCATCAGTCTCAAATTCGTCATCCAATGGACGAATAAATTGTTGTATCATACCAAGTCGTAGGAATTTTTCATCATACAAGGGTTCAATTTCCTCTTTGGCTTTTTGTAATGGTGTGATATTCTCAAATCCCAACCCGAGAAGAAGTTCTGTTTTGTCAATTTTTGACTTGTTGAAATAGGCAGTGAAATTCAAGAGAGGATTTTGTTCAACTTTATATAACTTTTCTTGATAGAAAAGTATATACTTTTTAAGTTCCTCAACTTGTTTTTCAAGATTCTCAATCTCAATGCCTTTTAGAAAACAATTATGATTTAAATCAGAAATCTTCCTTTCGAATTCAACATTGTTTGGTTTAGCTTCTTGAAGCTTTTTATTGAGAATATCAACATCCATTTGTCTTGCATTTGCCCGAAGCCATTCATTGGACTTTTGAATTTCAAGATCTTGATTGGTCTTTTCAAGATCATGAATGGTCTTTTCTAGATTTTGACATTTTTGTAATAACTTAGAATCAAGAGAGACATTCAACTCACATTCTTTAACCAACATCTTATCTTTGTAAGCTTGAAAATCTTGTTTAATAGCATCATGTTCAAAAAGTAATTTTGAATGTTCTTCAAGAAGGTTTGAAAATTCACTTTTAGAAAATGAAATGCTATTTTTCAACTTTTTGTTTTTGTTGGCTAAAGAATTGATATGAGTTGTTAAATCTGATAAAGCTAATCTACATGACTCTTTGTCCTTAATCAAAGAAAAAGTAGAGTCGAGATTTACCTCATCATCTGGGTATTCATCATCAGTGCTTTCTGCTTCAAAGACTTTGTTCTTGGCCAACCTTGCCATATAGCAAACATTAGCAGAGAGATCTTGATCTTCATCATCTGTGAGTAACAGCCATTTGTCATCTTCAGCTAGCAATGCATGTCCTGCTTCGACTTGTTTGGCTAACAGCATCTTCTGCTTGTAATACTCATAGTTCCGCTTTCGAGGTTGTTTGCAATCAACAGCAAAATGTCCAGGAATACCACAATTGTAGCACTTTTTGTCTGATGCCTTACCCTTCTCAACAACTTGTTTCTCATATACTTCCTTCTTTTCACCATACCTTGATCCATTAGCTTCACCTAGCTCATTACTCTTAGGATGATAGTGTTCCTTCTTGGGAAATGCACTTGTAGAAGAAGTGCGGAGATTGTTGTTTGTTGGCCTCGCTTTGTAAAATTTCCTCTTGATATGCTTTGTTACCGCGGCAAGAGCTTGATATAGTTCATCTGAAACATCATCTCTTGTAGCCATCAGATCATCTCCCTCCTCATCAGATGAAGAAACAACTACCATTTGCCTCTTAAGAGCTTCAGAAATCTTCTTCTCAACTATCAATGCCAAAGGATCAGAAGATACAACTTCTGGCATTTTGTTTAATGAAGCTTTGTTTAGGACTTGGTTTTCATTTAGTTTGAAAGATTCATAAAGAGTATGAATGGTGAACTTGGTCAGATTTTGATGTTGCTTGATCTGTGTTCCAAAATCTTCCCATTCTGGACCAAGAGCTTTGATGAATTTGATGTTTAACTCAATCTCTGTTTTCTTGACATTGTTCTTCCTCAGTTCATTTATGACATTGCAAAATCTGTAGTAGACAGCTTCAAGAGATTCATTAGGCAATTTGGCGAAGTTGTCAAACTCAGTCAAAATATTGGTCAATCTTATCGTCGAAGTCACATCAGCTCCTTCCATCTGTCTAGCCACCTCATCCCATATCTCCTTGGCCGTATCATAAGAATCAACAGAGCCATAGATTTCATCCGGTAGAGCTTTGTATAAGCATGACCTAGCTCTGTTATCTGCAGCTGTTCGATCTTTTTGTTCAGCATTCAAAAGATCAGGAGTTAGAATTATTGCATCAGTAGTGGGATGGCGATGAACGGCAAGTCCATTAAGGATGGAATCTTTCATCATATGACCATTTGTTTGACTTTCCACATAGTCCATAAATCTTTTCTTCCATAGTCCATAGGAACCACGGTAGAGAACTGGAGGTCTTGTGTCTGAACCCAATGCCAATGCTTCACGAGAAGCCATTTGAATTTGATTTGATTTAAAAAATTGAATTGAATTAAGATCAGAAAATGAAACGATCTTGATAAGATCGTCCTGGGTAAGATCGTTCTGGGAGAGATCGTCCTAAGCAAGATCGTTCTAGGTGAGATCGTTCTGAGCAAGATCGTCCTAGGTGAGATCGTCTTAGGTTTCGAAGAAATGAAACGATCTTGGTGAAGATCGTCTTAGGTTTCGAAGAAATGAAACGATCTTGGTGAAGATCGTCTTAGGTTTCGAAGAAATGAAACGATCTTGAAATGAAATGATCTTGAAGTGAAATTATCTTGAATTAAAGTGATTTTGGATTGAAACGATTAAAAAAAAACTGGGACGATATTTGATTGAAGATCGTCTTAGGTTTCGAAGAAATGAAACGATCTTGGTGAAGATCGTCTTAGGTTTCGAAGAAATGAAACGATCTTGATAAGATCGTCCTGGGTAAGATCGTTCTGGGAGAGATCGTCCTAAGCAAGATCGTTCTAGGTGAGATCGTCTTAGGTTTCGAAGAAATGAAACGATCTTGGTGAAGATCGTCTTAGGTTTCGAAGAAATGAAACGATCTTGGTGAAGATCGTCTTAGGTTTCGAAGAAATGAAACGATCTTGGTGAAGATCGTCTTAGGTTTCGAAGAAATGAAACGATCTTGATAAGATCGTCCTGGGTAAGATCGTTCTGGGAGAGATCGTCCTAAGCAAGATCGTTCTAGGTGAGATCGTTCTGAGCAAGATCGTCCTAGTGAGATCGTTTTGGTGTCATCTTCTTCATCTCATCAGTTTTCCAGAAAAACTCCATTAACAACTTCAGAAAGCTTCAATAACTTTTGAATTACTGGGAGTTAAATCATGAAATCACTTGCAAACTGATTGTATTCACGTCCGCAACAAGTGTATGAACAAAATTCAACAGAGCCATAGATTTCATCCGGTAGAGCTTTGTATAAGCATGACCTAGCTCTGTTATCTGCAGCTGTTCGATCTTTTGTTCAGCATTCAAAAGATCAGGAGTTAGAATTATTGCATCAGTAGTGGGATGGCGATGAACGGCAAGTCCATTAAGGATGGAATCTTTCATCATATGACCATTTGTTTGACTTTCCACATAGTCCATAAATCTTTTCTTCCATAGTCCATAGGAACCACGGTAGAGAATCTTTCATCATATCCATTTGTTTGACTTTCCACATAGTCCATAAATCTTTTCTTCCATAGTCCATAGGAACCACGGTAGAGAACTGGAGGTCTTGTGTCTGAACCCAATGCCAATGCTTCACGAGAAGCCATTTGAATTTGATTTGATTTAAAAAATTGAATTGAAACTTAAAACTTGACAGGATTATGTTTTCAACAACCACGAATCTATTGGTGAACAAATAACTGTGATTTTATGTGACTTTTAAGTGTGAATTTTGATGAACCAGTAGGTGAAAAATACGAACTAAAATTGTAAATAAATTTGATTTTGATGAAATTTGGTTAAGTCTAGAAATTGAAACGATCTTGGTGAAGATCGTCTTAGGTTTCGAAGAAATGAAACGATCTTGGTGAAGATCGTCTTAGGTTTCGAAGAAATGAAACGATCTTGGTGAAGATCGTCTTAGGTTTCGAAGAAATGAAACGATCTTGGTGAAGATCGTCTTAGGTTTCGAAGAAATGAAACGATCTTGGTGAAGATCGTCTTAGGATTTTTGATGAAATTTGGTTAAGTCTTGAAATTGAAACGATCTTGATAAGATCGTCCTGGGTAAGATCGTTCTGGGAGAGATCGTCCTAAGCAAGATCGTTCTAGGTGAGATCGTTCTGAGCAAGATCGTCCTAGTGAAGATCGTTTTGGTGTCATCTTCTTCATCTCATCAGTTTTCCAGAAAAACTCCATTAACAACTTCAGAAAGCTTCAATAACTTTTGAATTACTGGGAGTTAAATCATGAAATCACTTGCAAACTGATTGTATTCACGTCCGCAACAAGTGTATGAACAAAATTCAACAGAGCCATAGATTTCATCCGGTAGAGCTTTGTATAAGCATGACCTAGCTCTGTTATCTGCAGCTGTTCGATCTTTTGTTCAGCATTCAAAAGATCAGGAGTTAGAATTATTGCATCAGTAGTGGGATGGCGATGAACGGCAAGTCCATTAAGGATGGAATCTTTCATCATATGACCATTTGTTTGACTTTCCACATAGTCCATAAATCTTTTCTTCCATAGTCCATAGGAACCACGGTAGAGAACTGGAGGTCTTTCTCATAGTCCATAATTTTTCTTCCATAGTCCATAATCTTTTCTTCCATAGTCCATAAATCTTTTCTTCCATAGTCCATAAATCTTTTCTTCCATAGTCCATAAATCTTTTCTTCCATAGTCCATAATCTTTTCTTCCATAGTCCATAAATCTTTTCTTCCATAGTCCATAAATCTTTTCTTCCATAGTCCATAAATCTTTTCTTCCATAGTCCATAAATCTTTTCTTCCATAGTCCATAAATCTTTTCTTCCATAGTCCATAAATCTTTTCTTCCATAGTCCATAATCTTTTCTTCCATAGTCCATAAATCTTTTCTTCCATAGTCCATAAATCTTTTCTTCCATAGTCCATAAATCTTTTCTTCCATAGTCCAGAATCTTTCATCATATGACCATTTGTTTGACTTTCCACATAGTCCATAAATCTTTTCTTCCATAGTCCATAGGAACCACGGTAGAGAACTGGAGGTCTTGTGTCTGAACCCAATGCCAATGCTTCACGAGAAGCCATTTGAATTTGATTTGATTTAAAAAATTGAATTGAAACTTAAAACTTGACAGGATTATGTTTTCAACAACCACGAATCTATTGGTGAACAAATAACTGTGATTTTATGTGACTTTTAAGTGTGAATTTTGATGAACCAGTAGGTGAAAAATACGAACTAAAATTGTAAATAAATTTGATTTTGATGAATTTGTGATTGAATTCAGTTATGGATCGTCATCAGATCGATGTTTTGCTCTGATACCACTTGTTATAACACGATTTATAACACCGAATTCAAGTCATCAATGGTGGATTTGGTGAGTGTGTGTTCTTGGTGTTTGTGTGTGTTTTGAGAGAGAATTGTATGAAACTGTGTGTTAAAGTTATCAGGTATTAAAGTTATGAAAGGATTATACAAAAGTTATGATCTATAAGGTATGAGAGGGCTATTTATAGTCTAACTACACAAATATGCTAATTGTCACAATTAGCCCCTCAACCTTAGTGATCATTTATCTATGATTTAATAACAAGAAATTCCTCTAATCTAGATTACAATTTATCACTATTTTTGGATTTCTAACATGTTCAATTGAAGAAGGAGGAATGACCGACGTAGATGTCGTTGTCGCACCTGTAGGCTCCGAAAGGTTTACAGTGCGGCCTGAAGGCTGTGAACCAACAGGGCTTCCCAGTGATTTATGTAGCATATGCTCTACATTGGTTGTTGCAGAACGAATTGGCTTTGCGCGAACGCACAGCACAATGTTCCGGTAGGTGGGACTTCCGGGATCCCCTGGATTGCCCGTTGAACTGGAAGATGGGCTAAGAGGAAGCCAGGCGAGCCTAACCTCCTCAAAGCTTCTCTCCGCAGCTCCTGTATCCAGTGCTTGCTTGATGATGGCACCGACAGGTATTCCATACGGTCCTGGAAAAGGTTCACGAACCAATTCTCTGTATGTTCTGGCATCGTCCAAAGGACGTGCGTGCTCAAGATCCAGTGACCTAATTGGCGATCTAGACTCAATTGTGTCATCAAGAAAAGTCGGGAGAGAGGCAAGAGTCTCCGCAGCTTCAATATCGGTTTCCTCCGAATGAGGAATCGATAGTGGATGTGGTTGGTGCCTGTGCAATGATGCATCTGAATCCTGTGGAGAGGATCCAGAGCGGCGAGGAGGTGAAAAATGCGAGGGTGGGGAGTCCTCGTCTTCTATCCTAATGTCGTCATCCCAGCGTATAAGTGGTTCAACTATCGGAGGGCCAACTTTTTCTTTATGCCCTGTACCTAGCCCGGACCGCTCATTCTCTCCGTTTTGTTTTTCAACCACTCCCTCCAATCCACCTTGTCTCTCCGGAGATTCTAATGAAGCCTCTTCCTCAATCGGTGGAAGAGTCTTAGAATATTTGAATCTGATTTTGCGAATTTTCTTCGATTTATGCTGAGATGAAGAAGATGAATGTGATTCGGATGAAGATGAAGTGAAAGGAGAAGGAATTTCAAAGGATTGATCATGAGAAGGTGAAGGTTCATCACGAAGAAGTGTTTTTGATTTAGATTTGGATTTAGATTTAGATTTGTGATGGGTTTTTTGTTTCTTTTTCGGTGGAGCGGAAGTTGATGAGGATTGAGCAGATGTGCTTGGTGCCTCTTCTCCGACTAACCCCTCTTTTCTTTTCCTAGACCTATTACCCTCACTAGGCGACCTATGTGGGGGAGCGGTAGGCGGCTCTCGGCGTTGAGCAGCCATACCCCCTCCTAAAAACACTCTGTAATTCATGAGGTCACTATCCTCATGGGGCACCAAGCGAAGAAGCGAAGCAGGAATAGGCATAAAAGGAATATTTTCAACTCCTGAATTTCCATACACGGTTTGATAGCGAGGAAAGCGAATTCGGTGGGAAGCAGGAAAACGTGTGCTCCAACTTTCTTTTGGAATCAGTTCTTTGGTGACTGGATTTGTATGAACAGCAGGGCCTTCTTCATAAGAAGCTTTAATGTCATCTCCCAGAGGTTGTCTTTCAATCCAATCCAAAAACCGTTTTTTCCATTGTGGATATGACCCACGATATAGAACAGGAGGTCTTGAATCGGAACCGAGAATCAATGAGTCAGAAATCGACATTCTGAGAAAAATGTGAAGAAAAACCGGTTTTCAGTAATTGTGTACTAAATCCGGTTTTCAGAAAATGTATACAAAAACCGGGTTTCAGAAAATATGTTAAAATCCGGTATTCGACTCGAAACTTGGACAGAATGACTTTTCACAAAGTTGAAGAAATTAAGCACAAATACCGGTTTTGGTGTAAACCAGGTATTAAACAATAATAAAACCGGTTTTGAGGTTAAAATCTATACAAATACCGGTAATGGTAAAATGTATAGAAAATCCGGTTTTCGAGGGAAACAACGGGTAGAGTTTCGACTTGAAAAGTGAAGAAATTAAGAACAAATACCGGTTTTGGGATAAACCAGGTATTTTCACACACAATGTTACTTAAAATCTCAAAGCTTCACAAAATCCGGTTTTCAGTAGAATCTTAACTAAAACCGGGATTTATAAAATTCTTTAATAAATCCGGTTTTCGATGAAAAGATTGGAGATTATGACGAGTTGGAAAAAGATGAAATTTAGTACAAATATCGGTTTTGGTGTAAACCAGATATGTTAGAATATAACAATGAAAATTCAAAATTTTGTGAATTTGAAAACCGGAAGGAATACCGGTAGGAAAACCGGAAGGAAAACCGGAAGGAAAACCGGTTTTACAACAGAAATTCAAAGGAAATGAAAACCGGAAATGAAAACCGGATTTCAGATCAGAAAGCTAAAATTTCAATTTTAAGCCATTTGGTTTTGAATTGGGATTTGAAACTTCTTGAGGATGATTATAGGAAGGTAATGAGTAGAATAAAACTAGAAAGGAGGAAACTTTAACATGTTAAGAGGGTAAAGATTGGATTTTTCGGAAAAGTGGGAAAAACACAATTTAGCACAAAAGTGAACAAAATCAAGCCATGTATCTTTCACAAGTTATGATTTTGCTCTGATACCAAATGTAATCTAAGGCTAAATCGTGATTGAGTGTATGTGTGTGAGAGAGAAAGCTAGAGAGAGAAAGGGAGAAAGGGAATTCTATTATCAAGGGTTTATTACAAATGAGAGGTGAGGGGGTTTATATAGGCTTGACATTTGCATTAAACCCCCTCCCTAATTACAAGATAGTCCTTGGTTAATTACACTAACAACCTTCCATATAAACAAGATTAACCACAAGGACAATTCTATTTACATATTACAAACAAGCACTCATCTATAATTTAAACACTAACAACCTTCCATATAAACAAGATTAACCACAAGGACAATTCTATTTACATGATTACAAACAAGCACTAATCTATAATTTAAAGTTAACAGTCATCTTTTCACATAAACAAGACTCGCATACATCAAATGACTCGGAGCCAGTTGATTCCAAAAAGTCCATCAAGTTGGAGTTTTGAAATGCATTGTTTGTTTATATGACCAAGATGACAATGCCATAGATAGGTCTTATTCAAGTCTTGCTTGAATCGTTTGGCAGTACGGGTATTTATTTGAAATCACATCATGCATATCAATTTCAAAAACACTATCACTTGGATAGACATTAAAATAAAAACATTATTCTTAGAAATTGAAATAGCAAAGTGCGTAACCAACATATTTCAAAAGTGAAACTGAAACTATGTTGCTCATAATACTAGGAACATAATGACATTGTTCCAACAGAACAATAAGGCCACTTGAAAAGTAAGCTCATAGGTGCCAATAGTTTCAACAACTTCTTGATCCCTATTGCCCACTCGTAGGTCTAGTGTGTCTTTTGTCAGTTTCTTACTTCTTCTCATTCCCAGTATATTGATACAAATCATATATGTAACAAAATCCAGGCATCACTAGAAAAAGCATATAATATTATATAGCATATACCCGATTGGCTAGTCTAACCAACATTGCCTCTCTTCAGCTTAGATAGGCAGACATGACAATTCCTTCTCCAATCTCCAACCTTTCCATAATGGAAACATTTAGCGTCTTTTGCTGGGTTTTCCTTCTTGGGAGACGGTGGAATCTTATTCCTGGCAATTCATTTGCCTTTTCCCTTCCCATAGGTTTTCGGCTTATTCTTTTTCACCCTTCCATCCTTAATCATGAGGATGTCTGGATTGGAGGTTTTGATGGAACTTTATGCTCAACAGCTTTGAGCATCGAGTGCAACTCTGACACAGATTTCTCATGAATACTTTGGTAGTGAAGCCAAAATGGCTTTCACAACCAAGAGAGTCGCCATGGGAGTTCCAAGCTTTTCCAACCTTTTAATGTAGCTTTTCATGAAAGCTCATTGATTGACCCTCCTTAATTTTGCATGTGTGAAGTAGCTCGTGAGTTTCATACAACTCTTGATTTGGCTGTTTCTGAAACATATCTTTCAGCTCAATGATCAAATCATATGCCTTGTGATCTTCCATTTCCTTCTGGAGTTCAGAGTCATACTCGCAAGCATTATTAAAGCTATCTTTCTTTCTCATCGAACAACTTTCGATAAGTATTTTGCAAAGCAGCACTAGGTGGCTCAGCTGGAGGATAGGTAAGGGTTTTTCAATGATTTTCAACTTCCCTTTGATAATTGAGGACAATCCTCTGGTTGGTAAGTCTAGGAAGTTAGTATCATTGAGTCTCTCCTTCTCCAACAAAGAAGGGAGTGTGTTCTGGTTTACAATTTAATTGTTTAACATCTACGATAGAAGTAAGGTTTATTTAGTATTTTTGATATGAAAACTTTAATAAATTAACTACCCAAGTTTTAATATTATAAAACAATTAATTTATTAAAGTCTAAGATCCACATAGGGATTCCACAACTACATCTGTTGATCAGCTAGTAGTTATAGAGTCTATTGGTAGGTAGCGGGTACCAATTGCATTACAAGTGCAACTCTTAGATCTTTATGGGACCTAGAGATATGTGTAGTTCAACAAACCACTATTATCTACTGGCATGTTTGTCCCATCCTTGCCTCGAGTTCAGGTCTCACCGTGAATGCGATTAAGTCGTCCAATTTGTAAACTGTGGAAATTTAGTCTAGTCTCACTTGAATCTAAAAATCCACCTCGTGGTTATAATTCAATTAGGTCTCACCGTAACCAAAAAATAACGAGGAGTGTTCGCAAGCTCATTGGATGGCATGACTTAAATTTGGCGGGTATTATAAAATGATTTGTGTTAACGAATACTGCATGCACACAAGATTCGCTACACTATTTTGTTAAAACTCATTTTAACCAATTATATATGTCGAATATGTTTGTGTCTCTAGTTTGTTATTTTATTTGTAGCATATAAAATCACATATTTTATTTTTAGACAAAAAATAACAAATACACAAACGTGTATCATTTTAAAACAATTTTAAAAGATATCGACCATATAAATATTTGAGTTCAAAACAATACATTTTAAACTCGTTGGAATTTAACTATTAAAATCATCCATTTTAATCTTTAAACTCTTTCTGTGTTTTTATTTAATGTTTCCATCAAAAACAATTTTTACATATTGTATAATCAACAATTATATATAAATGCAAAAAATAAAAACATATCCATGCATCATATACTTATAGCTCAGTCCAAAAATCCAATGCTTGATTTAATGAGCCAACATAAAATCAACCGGTCAATCTATGGATTAAAAACTCCCACTTAATCCAAGAACCAAGTGAGATTTTTGGTGTAATAATCCATTGTTGTTAACTTGACTCCAAGTCTATATTTTAAGCCAAAGATTATTTTGAAAAATTTAATAACTACATATTAAAAGTTATATATGGCTTGTCCATGGTTATAATGCATGGGTATAATCATGGATAAAATTAACTAATCAAGCCATAATAAATAAATTCAAAATTTAAAGAGGTGATTTATTTTCCATCTTATTTGTGCGCCATGAGGTTAAATCTGAATCAATCAAGTTGATTCTAAAAACCAAAAGGTTTTATTAAATACCAATACGCCACAAAGCTTGATCAAATATAAAATCACATATTTTATTTTTAGACAAAAAATAACAAATACACAAACGTGTATCATTTTAAAACAATTTTAAAAGATATCGACCATATAAATATTTGAGTTCAAAACAATACATTTTAAACTCGTTGGAATTTAACTATTAAAATCATCCATTTTAATCTTTAAACTCTTTCTGTGTTTTTATTTAATGTTTCCATCAAAAACAATTTTTACATATTGTATAATCAACAATTATATATAAATGCAAAAAATAAAAACATATCCATGCATCATATACTTATAGCTCAGTCCAAAAATCCAATGCTTGATTTAATGAGCCAACATAAAATCAACCGGTCAATCTATGGATTAAAAACTCCCACTTAATCCAAGAACCAAGTGAGATTTTTGGTGTAATAATCCATTGTTGTTAACTTGACTCCAAGTCTATATTTTAAGCCAAAGATTATTTTGAAAAATTTAATAACTACATTATTAAAAGTTATATATGGCTTGTCCATGGTTATAATGCATGGGTATAATCATGGATAAAATTAACTAATCAAGCCATAATAAATAAATTCAAAATTTAAAGAGGTGATCTATTTTCCATCTTATTTGTGCGCCATGAGGTTAAATATGAATCAATCAAGTTGATTCTAAAAACCAAAAGGTTTTATTAAATACCAATACGCCACAAAGCTTGATCAAAAATAAAATCACATGACAACTAAAAGGTGTAAAAGTGGCTCTGGTACCACTGTTGGAAAGATTAGCCTCGTGTGTACTTTTAAAATTTATATATACGCAACGGAAGACTTAAAATACAAACATGTATTATATATTAAACATGCACACGATTAATATTTCCACCAAGATCCAATTACACCCTACTAGTTGTCATATTAGATAGACTAGAAATAATACCTTTTAAGTAGATGAATCTTGTGTGGCAAAAACAATATTCAATAATATGAATATCTCTACGGTTGATCCACACAAACACTTCGAACAATACCCGGAGGCTGCTAGACCTCAATCACCAAAAACTAGAATTACCAAACTCTTAGCCTGGTACCTATTATTATTATAACCGTGTACAACAAATAGGAAGTAGAAACTCTATCTTTCAAACACACGTTACTAAAAGCAAGCCATATTTCAATTGCTATACATGAGCTCCTTTTATAGTGAGTTTTTCCAGCAAGTTGCATAAGGAGAATCTACGAGAGATTTAGCAAATCTCATTTTAGATATTACAATCTCAATATGACCCACTTGAAGATTTTGATAAGATTCGATACATTGAATCAATTTTTTATAAGAAATATAATTCATTGATAGATATAGTAATTTACATAGAAATAAAAGGCAAACGGGTAACAAGCTGCGCCGCCACTCCTTTTTGTATAGCAAAACTAAGACGTTTAAAAACTACATTCATCGATCGCGGCGTCATGACATTACTATGCATGACCCGTTGGACCCTTCCAAGTAGCTCGACGGCCTCAGGTGCAAGAAATCCAAATGTATCAAATGCAAAGGGTATAAATACGTGTTGGTTGTCAAGACACGCCTTCTCGTGTTTGGCCACTTTGCATGAGGCAGCTTTTAAAGCGGCAAGACCGGCTGTGAAGCTGCACCCTAAGCCCACAAGAGGAGAGACTCCTGTTAAATCCACACATGCATGTTTTCCTCCAGTCCAACCAAAGACCAAAATGTCAGCAGGTCTGAGAGTAGATCTCCCTTCCAACGGGTCAGTCAAGAAATTCACTGGCGCTTCCTTCTTAGCAGAAATCTCAGCCCGCCTAAAAATGTCAAAGAGAACATCTCTAACCAAATGTGTCTGTATTTGAACCCCGGGAGCTCTTTACAGTGAAGCGCATGCTCCCCAAAGGAATCCAAACAAGCTTTCCGGCAAATAGGGCATATCTCATCAATAGGAAATAAGGGGATCATGAGACGGTATTTTAGTATAGCGATACTCTACCGGTGACATATGTTGTCCTAACCCATCTATAGGGACAACAAGGAGATAATCTTGAGCATGTGGTGCCTGTAGACACTTAAAAATGGCTTTTTTTCTGATTGTCAAGTCAAAGTGTACCTCCATATCTTGGACAATTTTACTAAAAAGGGCACTCGCCAATACATGTTGGGCTTTAGGGGGGACGGTGTCCTTGTTAGTGAAACCGTCAACATCAAAGCTGGGAATCGTATCACGAAGACCAGCCAAGGCACAAGCATAATCAGAATCCATACCGCATATACCACTGTCTCGTAAGATGTGATCCTGTAGTACCCAAGATTGGGCCCTTGATGCCACAAATGCATAAGATGAAACCTCAACTGCTGAATATAACCCTAAACCCCCAGACCTAATAGGTAAGGAAGCCAATCTCCATTGGAGGTCCCCAAAAAAAGGACCACCACAAACCACAATGTCTGTAATAGCGCCACGCAGTCCCATGTCAAATAAACGCGCTGCCTCCTCCACATGAACAGGTTGACAGGTCCTCAGGCCAAAATAAAGTTTGGCAATACCCATACATGATCGTAGTAATAGAAGCTCACTCTGTGGGTCGCGAAGCTGTGGGAGGAGGCGCATCAAATCAACAGCATTAGCAGCTCTCTTCTTTGCTAGCCCACTAATAAAACCCGCATCTCTACTAACAGCCCCTCCTAGAAGTTTCACCCCCAATGACGGCCTCCCAATGGCATCGGGGAATAAGCCCTTCCGAGACTTCCTACCATCACAAGAGGGCCAAAATAGCTCGGTTTTCTTAATATTCAGTTCAAGCCCCAAGGATGGGCCTATTGTTCTAATTATATCCAACACTTTAGCAACCTCCTCAGATTCCCCAATAACAGTCCCATCATCAAGATACCAAGCATGAAGAAGAAGTTTGCACTTATCTCTAATCTGATGCACTAGAGGGTGCAAAACAAGGGCGAAAAGAAGTGGTCCTAGAGGGTCTCCTTGTTGAACCCCGTGGAAGACCAAATATGCTCATCTCCAATATACAATCTTGCTGGCAACATGTATAGGAATTCAACCCACAAGGAAATGGAAGGACACCTCAACCTGACCTCATGAAGTAAAGCTGATCTATCAACCAAATTAAAGGCATTAGTAAAATCCACCGCGAGCATAGCAAGTGAACCATCAGTGTGACGCTCACCCAATACTCTGTTAACACTATGTAATATAGCCTCTGCCCCACCCGACACCCCGACCCCAAACTGAAAGTCATTGAGGTACTTGGCCACTTCTTTACTAACCCCCTTCATCGCAACCTTAGAAACCAAACGCCTCCATATGGTACCAACTGCTATAGGACATATCCCGTTGTCGGGTTTCAAAAGAGGAGTCAAAGGAGCAGACGCAACAAACTCTGCCAAGCTTGATGGACATCTTCCCCCTAACCATAAGTTAACCACACTAGTGATAGCCTGTAAAAGATCAGTGGCAACAACAGACCCTTCTCCACATAAAGCATCCAAAATGTGTTGCGCCCTTAACCCATCCTTCCCACATGAAGTGCCCTTCGGAAAGGATTTAATGCAACCAAGACACTATCAACCATTACAACCAAGGGAGGCTCAGGATATAAAATGTTTGGCAAATGTGGCGATGACATGCTTGGATGTTTAGCTTTTAATGCCTTCAAGGTGTCACCATTGTGAGGAGCAACACCAGATGAGCATAACACTTTTACCGCAGCAGTAAAGTGACCATCCGCAACCTTTCGAAGACATTGTCTAACATTGGTGCTGGTAGCAGTTCTTTCCTTATTAATATCAGCGCCTTTTGGACCCGAAGTCCCCAAATCAGAACCTCGTAAAATATTATCAACTAGCGTGGCAATACCATCTTCGTTCCCCCACATGGCTAAAGAACTCATAATAGTTTTGTGTTATGACGTACACACTAATCCAACATTGTGATTCACTGGAGAGTTACTGCTGTCCAACTAATGTCGAGTCTTTGGAGATACGAAACTGTGATTCAATGACATCATTGAGCTTCTGTAAATTACAGGAGGAGCTCCCATCATCATCATCATCATCCTCTAATTTGAAGATTCTTGAGGTTAAATTTTGCAAAAATATGAAGTCAATTGGAGAGAAAGATGTGGTTAATGTGGGGAGTTACATCTTAGGATCTTTTACAAGAGTGACACTTAGTGATTGTCATTCGCTAGAGAGTTATTGCTGTCATAATAGTGTTGAGTATTTGGTTATACATAAGTGTGATGCAATGACATCATTGAGCTTATCTAAATTGTCATCATCCTTTAATTTGAAGATTCTTGTGGTCACATTCTGCAAGAACATAAAGTCAATGTCTCAAGAGCATTTGCAAAGTCTTACATATTTGGAAGAGATGATATATATAATTGTCCAAGCATGGAGGATTCATTTCCTTCATGTGGGGGGTTGTGGCTTCCTAATTTGAAGTATTTGAGAATAGGAGAATTAAAAAAGCCAATGTCACAGTGGGGGCTTCAAAATTACCCACCCTCACTTGTTGAACTATCCTTATATTGAAAGAATTCTGGAGTGGTTTCATTTGGAATAATGAAAGAACAAGATCATGATAATACGACTAGTTCAGCATGTTTTCTTCTCCCACCATCTCTAACTAAACTATTCATCTATGATTTTGAGGAAGTGGAATCAGTTTCAGAGGTCTTACAGCACCTCCCTCACCTTCAACATCTTTATATCAAGTCATGCTCGAAGCTTAGAGATGTGCCAGTGACAACTTCATTTTTGACAGTAGATGTGATGTAATCCTAGCAAAGGAAGGCGTTGGAGGCGTATTAGGATTTGCATTATTATGAACGTCATAGGTATGTTATCTCAGCCTGGATATTAAATTTTATTAATAGCAATATATTTTAAGTAGCCCTCCATCTTTTAGATGAAAATCTTCAAGAACCACTTTATTTTAATAACTTTGTTAGCCTTCTTGCTATTCAATCTTTCATGTTATGTCATCTGAAGTTCATTGTATTAATTTAGGGGAGACAATTTGTTATACCGACTAATTAAACAATGTCATTACTGAAATTATAGTTAAAAAATCTCAAGTTTGATGATTAAACTAGTTTTTCTAAGCATATAAGTTGATTGTCGACTGCACATTTGTGGGGTTAGGGAGTTATATATGCCTCTTAGCTCTTCCACCAACACTGTCAGGATTGATTTTGTGTTTATTAACATACTTCATAGGCAGTTCATACATATGGATTTATGTAACTTAGATTCATTCCTAATTATCCACGTTTCAGTTCTACTGCATTTGTGCTCATTTTACTTTTAGTGCTAAGTGGCGCTTAGGTAATCAGGCCTGACTACGTTTGTGCTTATTTTACTTTCAGAGTTTCAGCTCTTTAGGTTGACACTTGTATCTAAGTGAGTATGACACCAATACCATTTTATAAAAAGAGTTAAAATAACACCAGTATATTTGGACACGGCATGAAAACATCATTTCGTGATTTGAACTTGTCGACTAAGTTGAGAAACATATATAACTGTACACATGTCACGTGGAGTGGCAATGGCGAAAGGATTATATATCAGAGTGGTAGAATGAGGTCGAAAGCTTTCAAGGACCTGTAGAAAGAAAAACTTGCTTTTATGATGATTGACTTTCACCAATGAAAAGTGATTGCAATTAACATTGTAGCATATCCATTTATGGTGATCTATGTTGTTTTAAATCTTTAAATACAAATCCCTTTTCAAATTGCCTAGTGTAGTTTCTGACAATCTTATGCTTACTGCAACTTAAGCAATCCACCTTGACTCCAATTGTGTTCAATAAAAATACACATGTGATGTCATGCAGAATTATATGCGTAGCGGTTTAAAACCACCAAAACAATTCAACAATGCCCCCGTCTGTTATGACTACAATGTCTTTTGAAAACCATAATAAGTATGTAAAGTTATATGTATAGTACAATAATATCATGTACAATAGTTACCTTTGCCAGTTCTGTACATACTTTTATTGTCCAATAACCATAACATATATGATAGGCAAAGAATGTCTAATAACATTTAACAAATGATCAAATACCAACCTACAATTGTCCAAAAGCATCAAATAAATTAACAAACGTTTCAAACTTCTCATATTCTGAATTGATAAGTTATATATATGTTAGAAGATTTCCTGAAATGAAAAAAGAAAAGAAAAGAAGCATACCTAAACCACAAAGGCTCAAACCGAAAATGTTATATCTATGCCTCTACAAAGAGATAGATAATCTCTCATACCACCCTTTTTGTCTTTCCCATTTGACAGCAATGAAGAAGAAAAAAGAACTAAAAACATGGTGTGATTATTCTTTCCAAATTTGGCCAGTCACTTTTAGCTCCTTCCTATCACCACCAGAAAAGAACAATGCTATATTCCTTGTTATGATCAACCTGTATCTCTAACTGTTTTGTGACTGTCACTAATATTCCTCGGGACCACTTGCCATTTTTTGTTTCTGCCATTTAAATCAACCTCGAGACTCTAGCTGAACTTGCTGGCGTCATTTTCATCGCCCATAAACTCCAAAAATGTCATGTACCAAATTAAAATGTAACTAGATTATACTGAATTAGTATAATACAGTATACTTTATATAATTTGACACACAAATTCTCTATAATAAAGAGTTCACAACTTTTGCCTATAACTATTTTGAGCCATTCCAACTCAGACTAGTTTCAGCCCGTACCAATATATACAGGTTCCACTGACCCACCAATATTGCTACCTCTTCTTACAGTTAGTCAATCAACAAAGGCTTCCTTCAAATTATCATATGATCATGAGTACCACTCGCCATTGACAATAACATTTCCTACAGATTGTAACCCTTAAAATATGAAGTCAGATTTTTAGTTCAGCAGTTGTGACTTCTGTTTCTGAATCACCAACTTTTCTCTTCTTATCATCTTGGCGTTGCTTGTTCATAGATTTATTGGATTTGGACACGATTTTTGAAACGGTAAACCCTGTGACTTCAAAATTGTGTGATCTTAGGGACCAAAGTTTTGCGAAGGGTGACCGCGACACCATCCTATGTCCAAACGCCAAGCTCGGCATCACCTTTTAGTCCAATGGCAAGTTTAGTAAATCTCCGGAGAACCATATATTTGACAATTATGTCTAGTGTTGATTTTGAAGAAGCTGGTCATAAGCTTCTAAATAAACTGGAGCCTGGTCAAGAAGTATTAAAAAAATGTTCTCGATTTGTGTTGTTCATTTTTTTCCTTATACAAAATCAGAAAATCTAAACAAGTTATTTGCCATATGCAGATGGAACTGTGTTGCTAGAGTGTTGCAATCAGGAAAGAACCTACCTTCGTTACCATGGTTTTTTGACCAAGTTTTTTGCTCATCTACTTGGGACGGGTGCTTTGCCTCGTCATGTTTCGGCTTATATACGGTTAACTGAGGAGGACACCACTTCCTCTTCCCGAACTTTCATCAAAATTCTTTTCCAGGTATTTGAGCATGTCTTCCTAACTTTTCTTTTATCGATTGGTGCATATGTTTGTTGTTTCACAAGTTATGTATCTAAAATTTATAGATTATTACTATGGTTGAGCCATTAGTTAGTAAGCCCTGCCTCACCTTCAACAAGATTAAGATGGAGTGTGATCATGTTAAATATAAACGTATGTCCGGAAATAATTTAAGCCTACGGGGTCACACGAAATGACACGGTAACTCTATACATATTAATTAGTATATTAAAGTAATATATTAATTAATTTGATCACGAAATGATTAATTTAAATAAATTAAAGGGTTAATTGTATTTAATTAATTAAAGAGGATGATTAAATGTGAAATTAGGAAATTAGTGTTGGACTCTAATTCCTAATGGGGGTGGGCCGAAATTCTTTAAGGGATTTCCTAATCCCACTCTAATTAGAAAACCCTCCTAATTAAGCCTATAAATAGAGGCATAGGCTTAAGGGTTTTAGACATTCATTCACATAAGCAAAATCCTCCTCTCCTCTCCTTATTTTGTTTCGGCCGAAGTCTACACAAAAGGGGTTTTTGGGCTTTATGATTTTCGGTTTTAGCTATGCTATTCGAACATAAATATGAATCTTATATTTATATTAGTGGCTTGCATTAATGGTTATGATTTGTTAGACTATTAACAAATCGGTTTTGATTCATAAGGGTTTTCTATATAAGGGAGATAAACAAAGGGTTGTTGGATCGTGATTCGGGTACTAGCATACGGTATAGGGGTGTCTAGTGTGCGATCGTAGAGGGGTTTTACTTTAAACCCTAAATAATAATAAAATCTTATTAATAATATTATTGGAAGCTTTGCGCAAAGGTACACGTTTCGATTATCTCTTTGTTAATTAATTTGATTACATATACGTTTCTTTCCACTGCGTACTCGTGAATTGTTATAAGTTTATGTGCTCATATTCTAACAAGATCCTCATACACCCTCTGGGTAGACAGTTTAACAAACCACGTTGATTACTAATGCTACTGGCCAATCCCTGCTAATTGGATTTTTTTTCTTTTCGGTTCTAGCTGTGATTCTGTGTTACCAGTAGTAGTGGGTAGTGACAATATAGGCTCATTCATCCGTTCTGGCCTACTTTTGGGTAATGGGTAGCGTTTTAGCTAAATCTTTTAGCTTAAACCAAATTTTTAACGGACACTTCACCGATTGTCTTTGAATGGGTCGAAGTTGCCACCATCACTCATTAAAGTTGCTAATATCAAGGGTATTACCATATCCATTTTATATGGACAAATTCGTTAATTTGATTATAAAGACGGGTATAAAGACCCCACTAGATTTGCTGTTTTCACTTTTCACTTGTATGCGTGCTTTTTGTTTGTAGGTGACAGCCATCCTCATGTTCAGCTGCAAGAATTTATGGATTCCTCATTCCTGTTTAATTGCTGAACTTTACCCCTTTTGTTACAAGCTACTAAAGTTGATTCTGATGTTATGTGTGACAGGAGTTATTTGAACATCTTGGCATCCATCGGTTAAACGAGTATCTCAATGATCCAACAATGCAAGCATATTTTCCCACGAGACAGCCCTAATAACACCAGTTTTCAATCAACTTTTTTACATCCATTGGGCTTGGTGGAATCGCAGAGATTTTGAGAGAGTGAGCAAAAACCTGCTTACGAGTCAGGTAATTCTAATTCTTCTAGGTAAAAATCTGAATCATCAAGCTCTAGTGAAAGTGAGAGCGAGAGTGAAAGATGTGATAGTGAAAGCGATCACAAGAAGAGCAGTAAGTAAGCGTTGATGAGGGCGTTAATTCTGAAAATCTTCACATGAAGATGTTCCTCGTTAGGAGTTGATTTTGTAGATAGTGCTTGTTCTATTCGATCATATCATTATGGTTTCAATGAAGTGTAACCTGTATAGCGTTTTTGTGATATAGTTTATACTTATTAGCTTATAGTAACTGACACTCCATTAAGGACATCTTTAATGTTCATCGCCTTGATATGCCGGTACCATATGCTTCTCTGACTATTTTTGCCGCTAACCCCTTCAAATGTTATCTACTCTATCTCATCTATTAGAGTAGATAACATTTGAAGAGGTTAGCGGCAAAAATAGTCAGAGAAGCATATGGTACCGGCAAGTAAATCGACCAGGCTTTTGTGCCTCATGAAGGATATGGTTTTGACTTCCACTCTGATGTTATAAGTTTCTTTGGCCTGCTGTCTAGAAGCCCTATTCCGGATTTTGTACTCTGCTTGCATAGACTAGTGGAATAGTTGGGTCAAAGATGCTTGATAGGTCGTAGAAATATCTGGTTACAAAGAATGGGTCTGATGGGTTGGGTAATGGGTCAAAACAGGATTTTTCTTGTACGAGTTTGGTTGGGATTACCCAAAAACACGTTTCTCCATTTCGTATGATAAATTAGCTAGTCTTGTGTAGTACGAGTAAATATCAAGTATTAGCTCTACACAGATCTAGTCGTCAATCAAACGATTTAGGCCGGTGCCAACGCCCATCTTGGAGCTCGGCGTGGCACCTCCTCCTCTCTTCCTGCGTTAGCTCCTTGCTCGGCGTGGCTCTTCCTTGATTGCCTCTTCCCCCCATCGCCGATAAAAGTGAGGAAGAGATGAGGAAGAGGTGAGGTAGGGTTGGTAGTGAGTAGGAAGAGGTGATTTAAGGAGAGAGAAAAGCTTATGTGGCAGTGAGAAAGAGCTGCAGGGTTGGCAGAGGCCTTAGGAGGCTTCGTGCATCTTAGAATGCTCCTTGGGCAACATTAGTATCATTGTAAGATAAGTGGGATTGACCTGTTCATTATTGAAGGGGTAAAAGCCACCACCTCTCTCAAATTCTATCTATGATCATTAATAAATTAAAGGAGATGATCCTCCTAAGCAAATAGCCTAAAAATCCTCCTAAGCATAAGATAATGGCACATGGAAAAATCAAGGGGGAGGTGAAGAAAAGTGGATTACACATGTCAAATGTTTATGGCATCAGGAGGATTTTTAAGCTATTTTTTAAGAGGATTCATCATTTTTCTAAATTAAATGATATGGGCCAAGAATCGTGTGAATATTCCATGATGAACGGCCAGAAAATGAAAATAATCAATGATTATGGTTAATGAAAATTGTTTTGGTGCTGATGATAGGTGATTGCAGCATCATTTGGAATTTCGGATCATCAAAAATTAAACCTCAACATAGACAGCGACACATCAAACTTTAGATAATAATCACGAATTAGAAAAGTAAAAGGGTTTATCAAAATGAGTGATTATGATGAATTAATAAATGAATATTATATTAGTTTTAAAGACGTTTGAAATGTAGTGGGTTAATGATAAATATTATAAATGAATGCTTAGGTGTGAGTTCAAATGAGAAGAAGCATCCATAATATGTTATAGACCACCCCGTAAGCTTCCTCGAAAAATTCCAAACTATTCGCCCGAAATTGGGGGGTCAATCATAGTGCACCACATGCTAATTAACACTTTATTTTATGATTTTTATGTGAAATATTGATTGAGGTGCATCACAGTACAACTTAAGTTGTAAAAATTTGCATTTTTCTCATTTTAAAAAGAGAAAATTTCATTACATACCCCTGGGGTATGTCATATTATCAAGTTTTGTCCCTCTCGTTTTTTCGTATCATTACATACCCCTGGGGTATGTCATATTATTCAAGTTTTGTCCCTCTTGTTTTTTCGTTTCATTACATACCCCTGGGGTATGTCATATTATCAAGTTTTGTCCCTCTCGTTTTTTCGTATCATTACATACCCTTATGGTGACTTTTTGTATCATTGAATACCCCTCACCCTAACGGACGTTTGTGACTCTCCGTTAACCCCCTCACGTGCGTACAACGTGAGGGTATTTTTGTCCATTATCATCTAGCATATCCTTATAACATTCTTTTTATCCACCCATTTGACACAAATGGATCAAAAACCTATCCTTTCAAAATTCTTTTCTTTCCAAAACCGACATCATAATCTATAAAAAGTTTCTTCCCAAAACATTTCTCAAATTCACAAATTCCATAAACAAATCCAGAAAACCAAAACAAAGTCATGAACAAAAATGGAGGAAAGTTGTAGTGTATTTAAAACATACACACATCAACACCAATATTCTCTCTTTCTCTTTCAAGAACTCCGGCCGGCCACCACCTCTGCCGCCGGAGCACCGTCCAAATCCGCCACCACCAGACCACCTCCACCGCTGCTACATGACCATCGAACCGCCTCCCATTTCTTCTTCCTTCTATAACCCTCATTCCAACTCTATATCATATATAATAATGATATAGAATAATAATGATACGAAAACTGTACCATTATTGATAATAATAATATGTATGTATGTATATTTGATTCAACATTCAAGAGAAAAGAGGCGGTTGGGTGGTCCACCGCCATCACCATCATCTTCAATGGTTGAATTTTCGGCGGGCGGGCATGACTTGAATCCTATGCCATCATCGTGTGTATCTTAGAAAAAAGAAAGATGGGAAGAAAAAGATTGGCTGCAACCATAATTAATACTTTTAATGATTTTGAAGGAGATTTGGTGGCTATGATGTTTAGAGAGAAAGAATGGGTAAAGAAAGAGGGGGAGAGGAGACAGGTTTGGGATTTAAATGGTTTATTTGGGATCTAGAAATTGAGGTAAGGTGTTTTTATTGTTATTGTTGTGTTGTTGTTGATCTTTGGAAAGAAAAGCAGAAGTAAGAAGAAGAATAAGATTACATTCAAAAAAAAAAAAAAAAAAAAAAAAAAAAAAAAAAAAAAAAAAAAAAAAAAAAAAAAAAAAAAAAAAAAAAAAAAAGCAGAAGTAAGAAGAAGAATAAGATTACAGTTCAAAAAAAAAAAGTGAATAACATGTTATAGATTGGATGTGAGAAAGAGATTGAAATGATAAAGAAGGTGTCGATGTTGATGATGGTTACAAGATTTAGATCTAAACAAGAAGTTGTTTTTTATGATAAAAAAGACTAAAATACCCTCATGTGCTTTGCACATGAGAGGGTTAACGAAGGGCAAGAAACGTCCGTTAATGGGAGGGGTATGTAATAAAGCAAAAAGTCACCATAGGGGTATGTAATGATACAAAAACACATAGGGGTATGTAATAAAGCAAAAAGTCACCATAGGGGTATGTAATACGAAGCAAAAAGTCACATAGGGGTATGTAATAAAGCAAAAAGTCACCATAGGGGTATGTAATGATAAGCAAAAATCACATAGGGGTATGTAATAAAGCAAAAAGTCACCATAGGGGTATGTAATAAAGCAAAAAGTCACCATAGGGGTATGTAATAAAGCAAAAATCACATGGGAGGGGTATGTAATAAAGCAAAAAGTCACCATAGGGGTATGTAATGATACGAAAAAACGAGAGGGGCATAATGATTTGATAATAATAATAAATTTAAAAAAATCACAAATCGTCCCCTGTACATTGCGACCCATCACATATCCATATTCTTGAGATATACCATTTAGTATTCATTTTTTTCAAATTAACTATCTCTTTTTAACAACCGTATACATACCATTTACTTGAAACTTGATATGTAACTTCTAACTCCTTCAGATCTGAGACTTTTTTATACTTGAGAAACATATTATAATAATTATTATAATAATATTATAATAATAATATGTATGTATGTATATTTGATTCAACATTCAAGAGAAAAGAGGCGGTTGGGTGGTCCACCGCCATCACCATCATCTTCAATGGTTGAATTTTCGGCGGGCGGGCATGGCTTGAATCCTATGCCATCATCGTGTGTATCTTAGAAAAAAGAAAGATGGGAAGAAAAAGATTGGCTGCAACCATAATTAATACTTTTAATGATTTTGAAGGAGATTTGGTGGCTATGATGTTTAGAGAGAAAGAATGGGTAAAGAAAGAGGGGGAGAGGAGACACGTTTGGGATTTAAATGGTTTATTTGGGATCTAGAAATTGAGGTAATGTGTTTTTATTGTTATTGTTGTGTTGTTGTTGATCTTTGGAAAGAAAAGCAGAAGTAAGAAGAAGAATAAGATTACAATTCAAAAAAAAAAAGTGAATAACATGTTATAGATTGGATGTGAGAAAGAGATTGAAATGATAAAGAAGGTGTCGATGTTGATGATGGTTACAAGATTTAGATCTAAACAAGAAGTTGTTTTTTATGATAAAAAAGACTAAAATACCCTCATGTGCTTTGCACATGAGAGGGTTAACGAAGGGCAAGAAACGTCCGTTAATGGGAGGGGTATGTAATAAAGCAAAAAGTCACCATAGGGGTATGTAATAAAGCAAAAAGTCACCATAGGGGTATGTAATGATACGAAAAAACGAGAGGGGCAAAACTTGATAATATGACATACCCCAGGGGTATGTAATGAAATTTTCTCTTTTAAAAAACTTCTCACACAACGTTGAATATATTTAGGGCTAATTACTTGAAAAGTCACTCAACTTGTCACTGAAACCTTTTCTGGGGCTCGAACAAAAAAAAGTTCTATTCGGGGGAAGAAAACCGGCTAAAACTACTATAGTAGGACCGTGACCACTTTTTTGCTGACGTGTACAGTAGCTAGCCGGTTTTATCCTTATTTTTAAGGGCTAATTACTTGAAAAGTCACTCAACTTGTCACTGAAACCTTTTCTGGGGCTCCAACAAAAAAAAGTTCAATTTAGCCACTTCTTTATATTCCCTTGTATCATATCAGCATCTAGCCACTTCCATTTCAAAACCACCGCTACCGACGTCGGAAACTTCATTGGATACGAAGTTACTAAAATCTGAACAATGGTTTCACTGGATCGGCAAAACCCATCTACCAATTTCACAAACACACACAATTATCAAAAAATACCACTACACACCTTCGATTTCCCTGCCATCCCAATTGTCCCTTGTTCCGCCTCTCCGACAGCGACCACTGGTAGCTTCGCTACCCTTTGATTCCAGATCTAATTTTGGCTTCCTCACAAGTCACAACTGATTAGGTTTCTCGTGAAAAACTTTTTTGGGTGAAAAACAAATAAGATTGATTAACTTAAAAGTTTCAGATTTGGGTATTAAGGTTCGTTGTCGGAATAGTAGCGGTGTTTATGGTGGCGGCTATGGAGACTTCACGGTGGTGTTAAGTAAAAATTTCACATCTTTAACTTGGGTTGTTTAATAAAAGTTGAACATGAGAATGGTCAGATAGGGACAAAGATACAATCAGGACTATTCAAATTGTTTCATGAGTTTCGTGGGTGGATCTTTGTGGTGGTGGTATTGGGGTAGTCGGAAAAATTGTATGTTGTTTTTGATTTTCCGGTGGGTGGCCAGAAATATATATATTATATTTGGTGTTTTGTATAGAGATATGACTTGGAATTTCCATGTAATCCATAAATGAAATAAAATAAAAGAGAAATTACATTCAAAAATTTTTTTGACCGGCTACTTACACGAGACCCAACAAAAATAGTTTTAGCCGTTTTCATACCCTCAAATAGAACTTTTTTTTGTTGGAGCCCCAGAAAAGATTTCAGTGACAAGTTGTGTGACTTTCCAAGTAATTAGCCCTATATTCTAAACTCAAATGAAGATGGGGGACTAATTTGTAACTTTTGGAAAATAAACCCTAAATCTTAAAATATAGGTGATGATCTTAGTGCTACGTAACTTAATAAATCTACCACAAATATGCATTATTTGGTTGTACTGTCTGTTATATTATTTGTTCAGTGTGGTAAATTTATTAAAAACAGTGGTACTAATATCAATTCTCTTAAAATATACCATCAAACGCCTTTTGTTTAAAAAATAATGGCTTATTCTTACGGTTGACTGACATCAGGTAAGATGTTCCTTACTATGTTTGATACCAATTCAGTGTTTTCTAAATGCTTATTTAATTAGAAATTCAGTCTTTTTGAGCTGCTCATTCAGTGGTTTGTTTACGATCCTGCTCATTCATCGCTTAAAATATCTACTTATACAAAATCGTTTAAAGTAGTACTCCAGTTTGGTAAGAATGAAACAGCTAAAACTTTAGGTGAGTTTTTGTAACAAAAACAAAGTTGAAGTCAATTTGGCGTATTTTTGTAACTTTAGTAGGCTTAAATAGTTAAACCCCAAAAAAGGGTGAAATAGAAAACCCAAAACCCCTAACCACACCAGCCACTCTTTCCTTGCCGGCCATCCATCAGGTATGTTTTCTTTTTCCTCCATTTAATAGAAATTAAAATTATACTATAAAAATTATCTTTAGTAGACTTATGAACTTGTTTGTGAAAAGTGGTTGTATATATATGCATATATATATATAATAACTTCACAAACGAATATGTGTATATATATATATTACTTTACACACGAATAATTATAATGATACCATGTGCTATCAAATTAGGTTATTTTACAAGCTTAATTTAGGTTATGGTACTAATATTGTGTTTATTGCAGTTTGTTTTGTAAAAAAGAATATTTCTAGGGCACCAAGTGGTTTATCAGATGGCTCGTTTTCGTAATGTAAGTTATTTAGCTCCTATCTTGTTAATTAAGACCCTTGTTTATTGTTTAGTTTAAAAATACGTCGGATCGTCATCGCCGATGCTATGATTTTTTATGAGACTTAAATTTGGTGTATTTTTGTGTTTGTTTGTATGTGTGTGTGTTAATCAGAAAAGGAAAGTGGCATTTGTGAAACCAGTGAAGAAGCAACCGCAGCAGAATGTGGATCATGTTACTGGTGACAAGATACCGAGGAGCTTTGTTTTTTCAAGGTTGAAGTTACCCGGTTCTCTTAAACAGTTACAAGCAGATTTGAGAAAAATGATGCTTCCGTATACTGCTTTAAACTTAAAGGTACCCGTTTTCTTGTGATATGATTTCCATGACATTGTTTCGTAATCACAAAGTACGCACTTGAACATGGAAAGTTTTAATCCTTGTAGCTAATATATTTGGATAAATGTAATAAAGTTTGTAAATTTTGCAAATATTGTCATATGTGTTCAGAAAAAGGTTCATTAAAGTTACAAACGTTTGTCATAAGTAGTGCCGAGGGACCTTATGAAGTGAGGAACTTAAGAACTGGTGGTCGAACATACTGCACTATCGCAAATCCTCCCTTGGTGACCATTACTTAATGATATCCGGATTCTTATAAAATTGATTGAATGACTTTGTAGACGGTCTTGATTGGTCAATTACTTAATTATGATCTGTTCTTTGACCTAAAGTCACAAGAATCTTTTAGCATGATGATTCTTAAGTTAACACATTAATAACTCAACACACACCATCTTTATAGGGATATATTAAGCATTTTTTTCTTCTCTCAAAACATACATTGGAATTTTGTTTAAATCTATAGATAGATAACCAGATAGTGTCGGCTGTTCATTCGTAAAGTTATGTCTTGCTTCTTAAAGAGAATTAACAAATCTTTTAAATTTTTGCATCTATCAGTTTGGTATTTTATTCTGTATTGTAAAGTAAATGTTGGTATAGCCGCTTACTACTCGCTTTAAACTGCAGGAGAAGAAGCGTAATAACCTTAAAGACTTTTTGAATGTTGCTGGGCCTATGGGAGTTACACATTTTCTAATGTTATCAAAAGCAGGAAGTTCCCCATATCTGAGGGTTGCAAGAACACCACAGGGTCCAACCCTTACATTCAAAATCCAGGAGTACTCGTTAGCTGTTGATATCGCTAACTCTCAGTTGCGCCCAAGAGTACCAAAAGATCTATTCAAAAATTCTCCCCTGGTAATCTCGTAATTCACATGGTTTGTAGTTTGCTATAAAGAAGAAAGTGGGATCCGTTTTCTTGGATTTTTACAGTTAAAGGCATAGTTATGTGTTTCCATTTTGGCCAAGCTAATCTTTTGATTTTGACTTGTTAACCACTAATCAATTCAGATTGTGCTGTCTGGTTTTAAGAATGCGGGGGAACATTTAAAGCTGACAACCATTATGTTTAGGAACATTTTCCCTTCCATTGACATTAACACGGTGAGTATATCTTCGGCCTCTTCGCGTTCACTTACATTTGCTTAGGATTTTTATTCGACACTAGGTTCAGCTTAGTCATCTGTTGATCCTCATGATTTATGCTATATGTATTTCAGGTCAAACTTTCATCATGCCAGAGAATCGTGTTACTTAATTACAACAAAAAGACGAAGCTCATCGATTTTCGGCATTATTCTATTAGATTGCAGCCAGTTGGTGTTTCACGTAGAATCAGAAAGTTTGTGCAAAACCATGAAGTGCCTAATCTGGGAAGTCTTCAAGATGTGAGCGACTTTGTTACAAAGTATGTATCCCTCTCTCGTTCTGTATTGCACAAAGACATTCTGATGATATAATGGAGTGTTATGAACATTTTCAGTTTTTTTATTTTAAGATATGCTGTATGCCACTAAGAAAAGAAGAATATTCAAAGCGTAAAGCGTTGATTTCTACATGTTTATCGATTAATAGCTTTGCGTATAGCGAACATTTGAAATTGGAAAAGAAAAGTCACATTAAAATTTTTGGAAGTACAACCTTTATTCTGTTTTTATTTATCAGTTTCTGTTCATTCTTACATTACTGAAAAATAGATGCTTCTGTCATAAGTCTGTATAGATGTGTATCTCATAAGCAAATATTTTCATTTACCTATCATTGCATTTTCTAACTATTTAATTAATTATTTTTTTGTGGATTTCTTTCTTATAGCATTGACGTAACAAATGAAAAGTAATTGATGGGTTTGACTGTTTTTGTGGATATATACAATTTGTTTTGTAACTATTATATTTTTACTTTTTTCATTATTTCTTCTCCTTGTCATTGGAAGGGCTGGTTATGGATCAGAAAGTGAAGGAGACGACGAAGCAGCAACCGTAAGCTTAGCAACTGATCTTGGGAGAGTTAACAAGGCTTCCAGCAAAAGTGCAGTGAAGCTTCAAGAGATTGGGCCCAGAATGACTCTTCAGCTTATCAAGATTGAAGATGGATTATGTGCAGGCACCGTAATTTATAGTGAATACGGTAATTGATTTATGTCAAATCACATTTTTTTTTTCCCGATTTTTGCTAGCTATTATAATATCGTTTATATATCAAAATATTTATAAATGCCACCCTCTCATCTCATCTCATCTCATCTCATCTCATCTCATCTCATCTCATCTCATCTCATCTCATCTCATCTCATCTCATCTCATCTCATCTCATCTCATCTCATCTCATCTCATCTCATCTCATCTCATCTCATCTCATCTCATCTCATCTCATCAAAGTTGACCATGTTTACCCTACTTGTAGTTGAATACAAGTGTTCACCAATTAACAAGTTCTAATTATTGTTAAGATTAATAGAGATCCTTGTGGAGACATAGTCCGAATTGGACTGTCCAATAGCCCCAAAGAAAGGAATGTTACTGATGCAATATGTCTTGCACTTAGGTTGGCTCAAAGAAGGGAAGCCCAAACACAGATGAAGCAAACAAATATTTTCTATTATTAATCAACTGACTCGTGAAATAAAAAAGATCCAGAATATAAGGATTCTAGCTCCCAGGAAAATAGGAAAAACTAACAAACTCAACTAACTCAAAAATAAGGATAAACATAAATTCAAAATACTAGATAAAACCCAATATCTTTCTGGACCCGGGTCAGAATACCCGGTTTGACCCGACTCTGCTGCATCATTCTCCTCTTCATCGAAACGACTCGTCCTCGAGTCAAACGGGTCATCATCCTCTGGCACAAAGGGAGATAAATCAGCAACATTGAATGTCGCAGAAACTTTGTAGTGGCCTGGTATCAATTTTGTATGCATTATGGTTGATACGTTGAAGCACTTTAAAAGGACCATCAGCACGAGGTTGGAGTTTACCAAAACGACCTCCAGGGAATCGATCTTTAGTGGATCCACACCAAGTCTCCTTCTTGATACACAACTCGTTTCCGATGCACATTAGCACGTCGTTGATAGACAATGTTGTTATTGACAATCTGCTCTCTCGAACTTGCTGATGCATCTTCCTGATTTGAGCCGATCGTTCCTCTCCTTCAGCACTAAAATGCTCTAAAATGCTCTGTTACTGGCAGGGGAGTGAGGTCCAACGGTGTAAACGGGTTCCTGCCATAGACAATCAAAAATGGACTCATGCCAGTAGACCTGTGATTAGAGCGATTATAAGCAAATTCCGCTTGAGGCAGCACCATATCCCATTGCTTTGGATTCTTTCCACTGAGACTACGAAGCAGATTACCAAGGCTGCGATTTGTAACCTCTGTTTGTCCATCACTCTGCGGGTGATGAGCACTACTGAAATGGAGATGAGAGCCAGCCGCCTCCACAGAGTTCGCCAAAAGTGTCCAATAAATTTCACATCCCGATCTGAAGTTAAAGACTTGGGGACACCATGTAACCTCACAATTTCAGCAAAATAAAGGCGAGCAATTTGGCTGGCATCATATGTCTTAGAACAAGGAATGAAGTGAGCCATTTTAGAGAAGCGATCCACCACAACCATTATAGAATCTTTCCGCCGCTGTGTACGTGGCAGACCCACCACAAAGTCAAGACTAACGTCTTCCCATGGACCTTCTGGTACTGGAAGTGGAGTATAGATACCTGCATTTGAGTGGTGTGTTTTGGCTATGTGGCACACACGACATCTATCCACAATCCGGGCAACATCATGACTCATCTTAGGCCATAGAAACTTTTCTTGAACCAGCTTTAGTGTTTTGTCCCTCCCAAAATGACCTGCCAAACCGCCTTGGTGACACTCTAGTATGATCGCATCGCGTAATGAACCTCTTGGAACACATAACCGACTTCCCCTAAATAAAAACCCATCGTGAAGTGCATAACCTTGAGTAGGCGCTGAGTGACATGCTGCCCATAATTCAGAATAATCAGGATCAGGTGGGTACAAACCCCGAAAAACCTCAAAGCCCTCTATCTGAATTTGTAGTGAGGTCATAAGGCTGCGTCGGCGGCTTAGTGCATCTGCCACAGTGTTGGTTGCTCCAGCTTTGTGCTTGATCACAAAAGAAAAATCTTGTAATAACTCGACCCACTTGGCATGACGGGGATTTAGTTTGTGTTGGCCATTAATGAAGCGTAAAGCCTGGTGGTCAGAGTACAAGATGAACTCCCCGGGTAGTAAATAATGACGCCAATACTCTAGACTTCGAACTATGGCATAAAATTTCTTATCATAAGTACCAAATCTCTGTTTGGCTAAAATTCCTTATCATAAGTACTAAATCTCTGTTTGGCGTCACTGAGTTTTTCACTAAAAAAGCAATAGGACGATCCTCCTGGCTTAAAACTCCGCCAATGCCGAATCCCGAAGCATCACACTCCACCTGAAAAGTTGCTTGAAAATTGGGCAGAGCTAAAACAGGAGCCTGAGTAACTCTTTTTTTAAGCTCTTCAAAGGCTGCATTTGCAGCTGTAGTCCACACGAACGTGTGACCTTTCAAGCAATCTGTCATAGGAGCTGATGAATCTACGGTAGAACGAGGCTAACCCATGAAAACTGCGGACTTCGTGAACGGATGTGGGTGTTGGCCAAGTGGTAATTGCTTCAATCTTTGATGAATCCATGCGTATTCCTTGCTTTGAAATGAGGTATCCCAGGAAAAGAACTTTTGGTGACAGAAAATGGCATTTTTTTGGGTTGGCATAAAGCTTCTGGTCACGCAAAACAGTAAAAACCTGGTGTAAATGCTGTAGATGTTGCTGCACAGTTGGACTAAACACAAGAATATCATCGAAATAAACGACGACAACACTGCCCAATAAGATGCTTAAAGACATGGTTCATTAGCCTCATGAAGGTGCTTGGGGCATTTGAAAGGCCAAAAGGCATTACCATCCATTCATAAAGTCCATCTCGTGTTTTAAATGTGGTCTTCCACTCGTCGCCGGGTCGTAACCTGATTTGATGATACCCGCTCCTTAGATCAATTTTTGAGAAAACAGAGGATCCGTGCAACTGATCTAACAAATCTTCAAACCTGGGTATAGGGAAACGATATTTAATGGTGATTTTATTAACAGCCCTACTGTCAATGCACATTCGGTAAGCACCCCCGGGTTTTGGGACAAGTAACGCCGGAACAGCACAGGGGCTCATGCTCTCCCTAATGAGGCCTTTTTCTAGCAATTCAGTGACTTGACGATGCAACTCTTCAAACTCCTTCGGGTTCATTCGATAAGCTGGTTTATTAGGAATAACAGCTCCCGGGACAAAATCAATACAATCTGAATTTCTCGTATAAGAGGTAACCCAACGGGTATATCTTCGGGAAAGATCTCCTTGAATTCATCAAGGAGCGGTTGTACTTTAGGTGGTGGTAGTTCAGCCCGAGTTGCATTTTGTTCAGCTATTATAAGGGAATAGATGAACGGGGGTTTTGTGTGTTGGGTGAAGTCGATGAAAGCTGACTTTGTTAAAACTACTGCTTCTGTCCTTGTTTCTCTGGTGTCAAGGGGAGCTAATATGATATTGACGCCATCTTTCTTGAACGAATATGTGTTTTTGAACCCGTCATGTTGCGCGCGTCTATATACTGCCATGGCCGACCCAATAATACATGACACGCGTCCATTGGAATAACCTCGCACCACACTTCATCCTTGTACCGATTTCCAATTGAAAACTGTACTAAACACCTATGATTAACCTTCACGACATTCCCTTTTTTCAACCAGGTTAGTTGATACGGGTCAGGATGTGGTTCCATTTTAAGACCAAGTTTTTCTACCATACTCGTTGCAACCATGTTTTCACAACTCCCTCCATCAATAATAATTGTACAAATCTTCCCTCTAGCTGTGCACTTTGTTCGAAAAATATTATTACGAAGCCATAGGGTGTCATCCACATGTGAGCCTGTGGTTGTGCTAAGGACTCGTTGGGTGACTAAAGCTACTCCTTTATCCGGGAAAATTATTTCATCATAACTGTTTTCTTCTGGTTCTTCTTCTCCATCAGTATCATAACAAGGTGTTATGTCTTCGGTAAGAGTGATAAGCTGCTTATTTGGGCATTCTCGGCGAAATGACCCAAACCATGACATTTAAAACATTTAGTAATACGGGCTGGGGTATGAGAGGTTGGACCAGATGACCCACCTGTTGTCGCGGTTTTCAATGGGTCTGGTCGATTGGTTGTCACAGTGTTGGTTGCTCCAGCTTTGTGCTTGATCACAAAAGAAAAATCTTGTAATAACTCGACCCACTTGGCATGACGGGGATTTAGTTTGTGTTGGCCATTAATGAAGCGTAAAGCCTGGTGGTCAGAGTACAAGATGAACTCCCCGGGTAGTAAATAATGACGCCAATACTCTAGACTTCGAACTATGGCATAAAATTCCTTATCATAAGTACTAAATCTCTGTTTGGCGTCACTGAGTTTTTCACTAAAAAAAGCAATAGGACGATCCTCCTGGCTTAAAACTCCGCCAATGCCGAATCCCGAAGCATCACACTCCACCTGAAAAGTTGCTTGAAAATTGGGCAGAGCTAAAACAGGAGCCTGAGTAACTCTTTTTTTAAGCTCTTCAAAGGCTGCATTTGCAGCTGTAGTCCACACGAACGTGTGACCTTTCAAGCAATCTGTCATACGAGCAACAATAGCACTGAAGTTCCTGATGAATCTACGGTAGAACGAGGCTAACCCATGAAAACTGCGGACTTCGTGAACGGATGTGGGTGTTGGCCAAGTGGTAATTGCTTCAATCTTTGATGAATCCATGCGTATTCCTTGCTTTGAAATGAGGTATCCCAGGAAAATTATTTCATCATAACTGTTTTCTTCTGGTTCTTCTTCTCCATCAGTATCATAACAAGGTGTTATGTCTTCGGTAAGAGTGATAAGCTGCTTATTTGGGCATTCTCGGCGAAATGACCCAAACCATGACATTTAAAACATTTAGTAATACGGGCTGGGGTATGAGAGGTTGGACCAGATGACCCACCTGTTGTCGCGGTTTTCAATGGGTCTGGTCGATTGGTTGTCACAGGTGTTGGGCTACGGTTGACATCAGCTTTGATTGGGCTAGATTTGGTCAGTGGGTTTTTGGATTTTGCATTTAATTGTTTCTCTACTTTCAACGCTAGTTGACACACATCATTAAAGCTCCAATATGACTGGAGTTGGACCATATCAGATATGTCGGAAACGAGTTGTTCTTCCTCTTCCTCAGCCCCACACCTCATTCTTAGCCTATCAAAATCTGCAATCAAATCTTCAACGGACGAAGTTCCGTGAGCTAAGTTATGGTATTCTAAAAAGGCATCTTGTCTATAGTTTACTGGTAAAAAATTTTCTCGTAACAACTTTCTCATCTTATCCCATGTTTCAACCTTTGACCGCCCTTCCTGAACCCTTTTCTTCTTTACATGATCCCACCACAATGAAGCATATTTACGTAATTTAATAGCAACAAGTTTAATCTTATACCTGTCAGGAATCTCTTTCAGGTCAAAGATCCGCTCCACGGTGCTAAGCCAATCAATGAATTCATCTGGTTGTGCCCTCCCATCGAATTCTGGAATTTCAAGTTTGACCCCCATATTACGCAGTGGGTCTGATGTGAATTGTTGTCGGCGATGACCACGACGACCAAATGGATTTTCATCCCCATTCTCGTCAACCCAGATGTCTGGGTCGGTTTCTGTAACCTCATACCGTTCCTCTTGTTGCAGTTCCAAGTCCCGGACCCTTTGCTGCAATCTTTCAATTTCAGCGATATCACGGGGATCCCTCCAATACTCCTCGTTGCCTCTGTCGGCGTTTCTACGTGGCGGTTGTCTAGGGATTTGACCCGGTCTCACCATTGATTCGACTGTGCTCTGATACTACCAAACTGATGCAATATGTCTTGCACTTAGGTTGGCTCAAAGAAGGGAAACCCAAACACAGATGAAGCAAACAAATATTTTCTATTATTAATCAACTGACTCGTGAAATAAAAAAGATCCAGAATATAAGGATTCTAGCTCCCGGGAAAATAGGAAAAACTAACAAACTCAACTAACTCAAAAATAAGGATAAACATAAATTCAAAATACTAGATAAAACCCAATATCCCCACAGCTGGTTATGTTTCTGGACCCGGGTCAGAATACCCGGTTTGACCCGACTCTGCTGCATCAGTTACTATTGGTGATTTGGTTCTTGATTTAGTCACCTTACCCGGGTGACAGCTCCCAAATAACCATTTTGCCACATGTAGTTAGTATCAAAAAAGGATGGTCTTTAGTTGGCCCACCACTGTGTTTTGAGTCTCATTAGTTGTTTATACTGGACATCAATTTGGTAATTGTTGCCGTTTTCAAGAGAGAAGGAATACATAAAATAGTACAAGCTGTGGATATTCAATCTACAAATTATTCTTTTTAATTGTCCTTTGTTTTTTGCAGGGAATAGTGGTGGGAAGAAAGATGAAACTGAAAATGAAGAGCCAGATATGGAGGGTGACTCAGAAGGTGATGGTGAAGGCAAAAAAAGTGAGGAAGAAACCATGGAAGACTAGCTTAGAACCATTATCTTGCATTTTATATTCAGATGTTAAATTTATCTAGGTATGTTCATCTACTGCTGAAGGCGTGGCTTATGTTCCATTTTTGTGCAGACCCCGATCTAAATTCTAAACGAGTGTAACATGAGACACCCGGTGAGACCAGTTATTTGAGTGTTGTGTCTACTTTTCGTACAACTCTGGTAAACTAAAATTTATTTCGTCATACAGAGCATCTCTTTATCTACGGCTATATAGAATACTAAAATGTATTTTTCTACTGCTTTTTTTTTTCTTTTCAAATATCTTGTGTAGATATTTTGTTCATATTCATATGTGGTTCCATGTTTCTTTGTAAGACTACATCTTTGATCTAAAATAACTCTCTTTCTGTTTTAAATTTAAATAAAACATATTGTATGTCTTAAGAGGGAATTAACAAATAAAATGGATCCCAACTCAGTTTCAACTTCAGCTTCAGATTGATGGTGCATATGAAACATGGACCATTGGACTGTATGGAAGAGAACCAAGCTTGCAGGTCACAATAACCAGGGGATTGCGTGAGGTGAATTTGGTTGAGCAATCCAGTGATTCATTCTGTTTATAAAACATACGCTTGATTGATGTACCAGCAATCCAACACATCAGTTAAAAGTGTCAATTAGAATGTCGTTTAAAAAAAAAAGTTTTACATAATTTTATTGGATTGCATTAAATAATTGAAATTGAATTTTTTCTATTTAGGGTTATGGTAGACCATACGGAATGGGGCGCCACTTGCCCCCTACAGCCGACGCTGCCCCAAGTCGCCCTTACAGTTCCCCACATAGAACACTTCCTCTATCCTCTCCGCCTTTTCACTTTTTTATTTCTACAACTTATTATATGGTGTCACTTAGGCCATAGGGAGTGAGGCTTCCCCATAACGCGCCGAGGGGTGGTGTAGCAGGGGTTATGGGGGAAAGAGCCGTTGTGTATTGATTGTTGTGGGCATTAGGGGGCATTATATGCCCTCTAGCCCATAACGCCCCTAGAGGCGGTGTAGGGGGCGTTAGGGGGGGCATTATAGGAGCGTTCCAAAGAGATTTAACGTCTCACTCCTAGCGGCCTTAGTTGGCCTTCTTATATGAGTTGTCTCACTACATCAAAAAAGAGGGGCAACTCCTTGGATGAAACATCGTCACATGGTAGAACACACACAATACTGTTTAAGTTGGAAGGATATTTAATCTGCATTTACTTTTATCATTTAGTTTTATTGTGTTTTATAATAATATATGTAAATTGAAGTAAAGAATGTTTGTAATATATAATTGTTATATTTGTAATGTTACCCAGTTTTGTAATCCGGTCTGACAATAGACTCGTAAAAAGATCACTTTGACGTCTGTTTCGATGGTGAAACATACCGGATACAAGCTTGCCTCGGGACTTTTTTCTCTGAGCCGAGCCCATTTTTTCCTTTTTAACATTTTCGACGATAATTTTTGGTGTAAATAAAAGGATAAAATCTATATCTATACCCCTAAGGGTGGACGGAGTGCATTGGCACCCGACCGGTACCGGTTTGAACACCATTCCGACCCTCCGGTACCGGTAGGGTGGGGAGCGAGTTGGGGATAGTGTTGCCGGTTTCGCTGCCTATGTTTTTGACCGTTTCTTATGTTTTTCCTTTTTTATCTTTTTTTTTTTTAACTAAGCTGCCTATATATACATATACATATTTATATATGTTGCAGGTGTGTAAAGGAGAAGACGCAGCCATCCAAGATTCCAAAAGGATAAAGTTTTATAACTATTTACATTTTACACCCTGAAGTTTTAAACTATATATTAAATTAGCTAAAAGTTTTTCTTTTTGTTTTGTATAAATTATTAATTTTTTTAATAAATTATTATTACATTATTATTTTTATTATTATTATTTAATAAAAATAAATAAAAATAAATAAAATAGAAAAGGGTGGAGAGGGGTGGCGAGGTATTCCTTGCAATTAGGGAGTGGACAGGTACGTATTGAAAAATCAGGGAGGGTGGGGAGGAGTGGCGAGGTACTCCCCCACCCTTATAATACAAACTGGAGTTCTTAATTCAGCATTTTTTTCTACCCAAAATACCCCTATACACAAACAAAACCCTACACGCTCCTCATTTCCCTCTTTCTTCTCCTCTGCCCACATTGAACACACACAAATACACATATCTCACCATAACCACCCACCGTCGTCAATCACTGCAGTCCATTACTACCGCAGCCATAAATCCCTAAAACCATCACTGTTTATCCGCCGCAACGCACGAGCATCCATCTAGCATGTAGTATATCCAAATACAAAATTATTTAATAAGAAAATATTCAAATTTTAAAAAAAGTTTAAAGATAACAAAAGAATAGTTTTTAGATAAAAGAGTGAGCCGCCCAAGAAACAACAAACAACAACAAGAAGTACAAATGTCAAACATCCCCTTATATATCATTGACCATTATTTTACTTTTCATTAAACACTCCATCTATTTTCTTCGCATTTTAGATCCCCACACAAGATCTCCATATCTATCTATCTATACATACATATATAGATACATATATACATAGAGAGAGATAGAGATCTAAGGGGGAATGGCAAGTGGTGGCGGATACAATGATCCGAGTCAAAAAATAGACTATGTATTCAAAGTAGTGCTGATCGGTGACTCAGCAGTTGGCAAGTCGCAAATACTAGCTCGATTTGCAAGAAATGAGTTCAGTTTGGATTCAAAAGCCACCATTGGTGTTGAGTTCCAGACACGCACTCTTGTTATTCAACATAAGTCTGTTAAAGCTCAGATCTGGGACACTGCTGGTCAAGAACGGTACCACCCCTTACCCATTCCATCCATCAATATCTCTATAATATATATACATATGTGTGATCTGAGTTTGTTTGTGCTTGATTTAAGATTGTTGGTTGTAGTACATGTATGGATGATATATGTGGTTATGTTGACTTAGATCTAAGGTCTTTGATTTGCTAGTATTTTGAGCCGAGCCGAGCCCGATCTTGACAGTGCTCGAGCTCGACTCGTTTAAGTTTTAGGAATTCGAGCTCGGCCCGTGATGTATTAAAGAAGCTCGGGCTCGACTCGAGATCGGCTTGTGTGTCAAAATAAACTAAATGAGTTAATGTTATTATCATTTTTAATGTGAAGTCCAAATTGATTAACTTGGGGCACTTAGGGCTTATTAAACGTAAATGTCAAAGATATATAGGTTTTTTAGGCTTACCGAATGACACTGGAGATGGTCTGGTCAGGGGATGAAGTAGTCTTAGACCAAGGGGGAAGTCACTCTAGCGTTTTTGACCCAAATGAGCTTTTCTATGAGAGGATACTTGGAGAAATAGGATTAGTGTAGAGGAATAGGGTAAGTAAGTTCTCTTTTTATGGGTTTTAGGATTAGTTTTCTGGGCGAACTAGGCTAAGTTGACTATGTCTTCTTCGCTAACCTATATGTTTGTATGCCTTGCATAATACCTTTCTTTTGCTCCTATGACTTTCTTTATGGTACTTCTCCTCTGTTACCGTTAATAGTTGCTATTGTCTCGCATTCTTGGGTTTATGCGTGTAGTTATGTTATCATGCATTTTATGTTTTTTAATATGTCCAAATGGGCTCTTATATGGATGTTCTATTGGATATGCGCTAAGGTGTGCTATGCTATATGTTTCTGTCATTTTAATCTATTACTAATGTAGCCACTCGATTCATGGCCGATATGTATGGTTACTTACTCTTTCACTCACATGCCTTTTCACCGTTTTGGCCGGAGGTTCTTATGGAAGTAGTCTCTCTACCTTTGGGTAGAAGAAAAAATGTCTACATCTCACCTTCCCTTATACCTCGCGTATGTAGGGATTGGGTACTCTTGCTGCTGTTGTTGACTTCTTGTTGTTGGTTGCTAGGTTTTTTCATGATTGGCTCGTAACTACGTCAGTCTTTAGATACGTGACTCAATCATTTGATATAGAGTTTGAGAAGTCTAACCTCATTTTCCATGTTCTTGGAGACAGCACTCGATATTCTGGTATTGGATATTGAGTGTGAAGTATTCAGATGTTGTTCATCAAACAATCTTTAATTTGGTCCTGAATTTAAACTTTCAGATGTGTGTGGATAAAATATTGATCCATGCCTTTATGGATGACTTCTTATTATGTGATTTTTTTGTTAAAATTAGGACCATACGTGTTTAAGTCCGAAACTTCCTCTGATACCTAGTGTATTTATTCAATGCCAAAACATTTTGCCGTGACTAATGTCCAATCTTCTTTTTCGCCCCTCTACTTTTGATATTTTATTGGCAGTTAATTGCCAACTTCAACAAGTTTCTTGCTACCTCCATGAAAGTTAGTCCTGATTTTTGAAACAGTCATGTGCACTTCATTATCTTTTCAGACAAAGCATACTAGTCCAACATTCTACCTCTTGGATCCCTTTGATCTCTATCCTTGTGTGACATTTTTAATATTTGTTTATTTAATCACAGTTAGTATGTTAAGGATTATAAAACCATATTATAAAATAATTTACTTCTATATTTTTTTTTTCATATTGAGCTATTTATGATTTTACACATCAAAAATGCCCCATGGGAAACTTTTGACCCGCATGCCCCCTTTATCTATTATTTTAGCCCATTTTACTCATAGACGTAAAACTATAAAAGATAGCCTAAAAAGAGCCATTCCATAACAGCTGGTCAAAAATTGCCCCCTCTACTTTATATGCATACATCTTCTATTACAGGTGTTGCTTTGATCCTTAGATCTTAGTTTACCGACTATATGGAAGTAGTTAGATCTGTCATCTGTGTCTCAAATCAAAATGATTGAGTTTACTTTTTGATCTTTATATGGTTTGTTTACGTACACTCTGTGCATGAATGTCAAGCTATCAGAGCTTTTTTAGACCATTTGCATTTCGTTGATCAGGCTGTATCTACCACGTGGCCTTAAAATATTTCTGATATATTTGATTTTTTAACATATGACATTGTTATTTAGTCTTAAACCATATGCATGCCATTTCCCCATGTGATTGAGAGTACTTATTCTTCTATCCAGAGTTTACACACACAAATGGATAGGCATTTGACTTTTACAAAGGGTTTTGTAATCTCTTTTACGTTTTACCCTAACTTGTCATTTTTGAGAATAATTTTGATTCATATCTGGTTACCTACTGTTTTTTATATGATATTTTTAAATACGCCCCTTCATCATTGAGCATAACTGATCTTGCTGCAGTATATGAAGCAGTTTCATGTGAAGCAAGTAACCACATAGCCATTGAGGTCATGATTTTCGTGTGAACAAAGGCATAACCAGTAACCGCTGCATAAATCACCCCCATACTTATGATTGTGATACCCGTTGATGGCTATGGGAGGTTGTTCATACTAGCCAGTACTAGCTGCCTTTGATTCTTTGTAATCTTTGACGTCATTTGTACTATATAAATAAGAAAGATTTACCTCTTTGTCCCTGTTGCTAAGTTTCAACATATATAGAGTAATTAGCTAGTACATAAATTTGAGGTGGCAATATCGATCAGTTTACTTATGAATGGGGTTGCTCGGGTTATGTTGTATTTCGAACTAGTGAAATGGATAAACTCAGGAAGAATTAGCTGAAAAGGGAAATGGTTGAAAGTTGCCCAAAGTGTAGTTTAAATGCATAGAAAGATTTACCTCTTTGTCCCTGTTGCTAAGTTTCAACATATATAGGGTAATTAGCTAGTACATAAATTTGAGGTGGCAATATCGATCAATTTACTTATGAATGGGGTTGCTCGGGTTATGTTGTATTTCGAACTAGTGAAATGGATAAACTCAGGAAGAATTAGCTGAAAAGGGAAATGGTTGAAAGTTGCCCAAAGTGTAGTTTAAATGCATAGAAAGATTTACCTCTTTGTCCCTGTTGCTAAGTTTCAACATATATAGAGTAATTAGCTAGTACATAAATTTGAGGTGGCAATATCGATCAGTTTACTTATGAATGGGGTTGCTCGGGTTATGTTGTATTTCGAACTAGTGAAATGGATAAACTCAGGAAGAATTAGCTGAAAAGGGAAATGGTTGAAAGTTGCCCAAAGTGTAGTTTAAATGCATACAATCCCAAAGTATATTAATATATTTAACTAGAATAGTTTGGACAAAAGGCGTTTTGGGTCAAACCAATCCCACCCCATCTATACAAAAGTTAACCATTGCAACTAGGACCTGTTTTGACCCATTACCAGACCCGTCATTTAGCACCTCAAACCTTGCTTTACATGTGATTTTCTAACAATGCTTGATTTGTTGCCGTGCAGGTACAGAGCCGTGACAAGTGCATACTATAGGGGAGCAGTAGGGGCCATGTTGGTATATGACATAACCAAGCGCCAAACGTTTGATCACATACCGCGGTGGCTAGAAGAGCTTCGTAACCATGCCGACAAAAACATTGTCATCATTCTAATTGGAAACAAAAGTGATTTGGAAGACCAACGGGCAGTCCCTACAGAAGACGCTAAAGAGTTTGCTCAGAAGGAAGGACTATTCTTTCTAGAAACATCAGCACTCGAGTCAACAAACGTAGAGGATGCATTCTTGACTGTTTTGACCGAAATCTTCAGAATAGTCAACAAGAAAAGTCTCGCTGCAGGTGAGGAACAAAATGGAAACCCGGCTTCTCTGGCAGGCAAGAAGATTATCGTCCCTGGTCCAGCACAAGTGATTCCAGAAAAGAAGATGTGTTGTACATCATAAATTCATATTCGTAATAGCAGTTATATTATTATTATCATCATCTACGGATATATCTTGTTATGAACGGGTTACTTTTTTACATTTCTATTTTTGTTTGTGGGTGGTGCTGCTATTTTTTGTGCAAATTTTTTCATTGCTGTATGAAAGGTTGTAGAGAGCACAACTTGAATGATATATTTACTATGTTGTTATTAATTCCTATATGTTTGGAGAACTAGAATCAAGATAGATCACTGATATATGTATGGACGTGTGTATATTAAGGGGCATCAAATCTACAAGTGCATCAAACTGGTTACTCAATCTTATTTCTGAACATTTATACAGGGATATGAGGAAAGTAGCAACGGTGCCTAATTCTGTTTCAGTTGGTTGATGAAAGAACATCTGTTAAATTACATGTTTACCAACAATCTTAGACTATATTAAATTAAAGTGTCATTATATTGTAAATGAACCACATGCGATGCGGCCGACTTCTCTATATATTACACATTCACAATTTCACATAGTTTATCTTCACTACTCACAATTTTGTTGTAACTTCATTTAATTCGTAGTTTTTATTTTCTAAAGTTAAGTTTATAAAGTTTTATATATTTAATAATAAAAATCGACCTGAAAATATGGTATCTATCTTTTCAAAGTTCCAAACCGTTAAACATAATGTTTGTTAATTAAAAAATTTAGCAGAGGCATATATTAGATCTTTCGTCAAGTGTTACACCCGTTTTTTTTTTTTGTTTCATACGTCTTAGATATCATATATGTGCATGTATTAAATGAATACATACATACATGATACATACATACATGATACCCATCTTAGAAAAAATTTAATAGCTTCATGACAATTCTTAGAAAAAATTTAATAGCTTCATGACAATTCTTAGAAAAAATTCTTACACATTTTATAAGTCAAAAGTCAAAGTCAAAATTTTTTATAAAAAGCCATTATCCTTGGATAAAATCTCTACACCTCATATACTTCTCCTACCACACAACTAGATTTGATAGTTGTTGTTACTGTTATTAATGTTCACCCTAATTGGATGTTTGGTGTTATTATGTTATGAGTGGACATTTTAGATTAATAATGTTTTGAATAATATATAGAGAAGCTTCTTAGTGGAATTATGTGTTACCATCAATCACTATATTAAATTGGAGACGATAAGGTTTGATGCCTGCTTTTAAGACATGGTCTTACCATAGATAATAGATTTTTTAGAGTTGATGTGATGTGATGTAACTTAGAAAGAAACATGTTGGGATCTTATGAATCAAGATAGACTCGAACCATGTCCAATGTATATATTTACTAAAACATTTCCTAATTCCAAAGATGCAAATATTTGATTTTAAGATAGATCTAATTAACAAAGCATTAAATGATATATACAATCAACATAAGATTATGAAGAAATTCTAAAAGTATAATTAATTAAGAATATAATATTCCTTGAAATGTAGATGGTTAAATTATAACAAGAGTAGAGTTATAATCTTTAAAGTTGAAAATTATGAACGGGGATATTGAGTCCTTTCTATTTGTTGATGGATTCTTAATTATATTTAAAATAGAGTTAATTACATTTTTCGTCCCTGTGGTTTGTTTCAATTTTCACATATCATCCCTGAGTATACGAAATTACGTGTTTCATCCCTGAGTATGGAATTCCGTTAACAAGTTTAGTCCACCACCCAAACGGACGTTAAAAATAACCGTTAAGTCAGTCATGTGCCCAGCACATGAGGGCATATTTGTCTTTTCATCATCATCTTCATCAATAACAACATTATATCTTCATCCATTTCCAGACTTCTTTAACTTTCTTCTATTTTTTTCATCATTCATCTCAATCAAAAAAGAAATTTTTTATATCAACCATTATCTTCAAATAATAAAGCAAGTTCATCGATCTTTAACATGAAACCACTTTACGAAAAGTGAAACCGCGTGAGTGGTCTGCTAGTTTTAACATTCGGGAAAGTTGAGTATCTCGTCTTTGGTACAGACTCCCACATCGATATATACAACTTGAAGAAACCGACCCGGTTGGGTTTTTGTTTGAAACCACCACCACTCTTTTCCGGCGAGCATACACACAATGAGGCCTGATGGGTTTTTGTTTGGAACGATTCGATGGCCGAATAGCCGGATATTGGCCGGAAAAGCGACCAACGAACTAAGGGAGAAAATAGATTTTGAAATGAGATTGAAGGATGGGTTTCCCACGATCTATATGTTGTGAAGTTGATTTTTGGTTTTTCTTACTTGCTTGTTTTAGGTGGAAATCTAATTCAAGAAAAAAGATTGATATATGTTTTTCAATGTATACGATATGGTATGATATAGATATGAATATATGATATAGATAGATATGGTAGATAATATGTAGATTGAGATGATGATGATCGATGATGATGGTAGATAATTTTTTTAATTATTTTATTTTTAATCCGATTTGGAAATTGGTTTCGGGTAGATGTTTAGGATTTGATGGATAATATATAGATATAGATATAGAATGAGATGGTGGATGGTTTTGTGGTAGATGTTTGAAGATCTGAAAAAAATTTGATGTTGGGAGATGATGATAGATACATATACATATGTGTAGTATTAATTGAAAAACATAGAGCTTAGATGACAAATATACCCTTGGACCAAAAGTGTAATTAAGGATTTTTTAACGTCCGTTTGGGTAGTGGACTAAAAGCGTTGACGGAGTTCCATACTTAGGGACGAAACGTGTAATTTTGGATACTCAGGGACGGTCTGTGAAAGTTGGTACAAACCACAGGGACGAAAAATGTAATTAACTCTTAAAAATATTTTAATTGGTTTAACTTTACAAACTTTAACAATTTCAATTTTAGATTGAAAATTGTAAGAACTATGTCAAACGTAGTGTTAGATGCACATTATGTGTATGTTACTTTAACTTTTCACTTTTGAGTTTTTTTTCATATTATTATCCATTTAAAATGACATGTTACCTTAAATAGTTTTATCATTAAATATTTTTTATTCAAAATAATGAATTTATGATAATAAGATGTAATACCATATAGTTGCAATATATGATTCTTAGACATAGTAAATAATACTTCACCTAATAAAAATACTACTCCGTATTAATGTAACAAACAAATAAAAATAGAGAATGAATACCAACTATCAATTGATGGATTAGTTATTAGGGACTTGACTCTTGAGATCTTAAGGTCTAGTTGTCAAATCCGGCCGTGAGTAAAATGCTTTCCGAGTTGATGATAATGGTTTTCTCGAAAAATTATCAAACAATTAATTTAAGAGTGTTTAGGATTGTGTTTGTATAATAGATTTACGCTTAAAAACTACGTTTTGAAAAAACATGTCTCAACCTGTTTTTTTAAAACTACGTTTTACATCTTTGAAAATGCTGATAATTCATTAGTTTATCAAACACTTTTTTTCATTATTTGCATTATGTAAACTTAAAACGCAATCACAAATAACCTCTTAGTCATAAGAAATTTGATTACACTTGTGTTGAGCTATTTCATAAATCAAAACATTGTAATAATGTTATGATTTTAAAACATAGTATTTTACTATTTTAGTAATCTTTACTTCTATTCTAAAGCAAAATTACATATCGGGTGTTGTACAAACCTTATCCCCTACTTTCACCTATACATTGAACCACAAGTCATATATAAAACATATACTTCTCATTTCATTTCATTCATTCATTCATTCTAAAGGTAAAACCACACTTAAATAAAACCACACCCCCATAAACCTTTTCATTATTCTTTCTAAACAATGTATCTCCCTTCTTTTTGTCTCCCCGTAATCTTCTTCTATCAACTTACGGCAATCATCGCCGCATCGTCACCACTTCGGCCCGGATATTATGCCGAAACTTGCCCGAATGCAGAGTATATTGTTAGCGATGTTATGAGAAAAGCTATGATCAGAGAACCAAGAAGTGGTGCTTCTGTCATGAGGTTTCAGTTTCATGATTGTTTTGTTAACGTAAGGATATCTTCATTTTTTCATTTTGTTCAAAACCGTTTTGAAAAACATGTCTCAACCTGTTTTTTTAAAACTACGTTTTGAAAAAGCATGTCTCAACCTGTTTTTTTAAAACTACGTTTTGAAAAAGCATGTCTCAACCTGTTTTTTTAAAACTACGTTTTGAAAAAGCATGTCTCAACCTGTTTTTTTAAAACTACGTTTTGAAAAAGCATGTCTCAACCTGTTTTTTTAAAACTACGTTTTGAAAAACATGTCTAACCTGTTTTTTTAAAACTACGTTTTGAAAAAACATGTCTAACCTGTTTTTTTAAAACTACGTTTTGAAAAAACATGTCTAACCTGTTTTTTTAAAACTACGTTTTGAAAAACATGTCTAATGTTTTTTTAAAACTACGTTTTGAAAAACATGTCTAATGTTTTTTTAAAACTACGTTTTGAAAAACATGTCTAATGTTTTTTTAAAACTACGTTTTGAAAAACATGTCTAATGTTTTTTTAAAACTACGTTTTGAAAAACATGTCTAATGTTTTTTTAAAACTACGTTTTGAAAAACATGTCTAATGTTTTTTTAAAACTACGTTTTGAAAAACATGTCTAATGTTTTTTTAAAACTACGTTTTGAAAAACATGTCTCAACCTGTTTTTTAAAACTACGTTTTGAAAAACATGTCTAATGTTTTTTTAAAACTACGTTTTGAAAAAGCATGTCTCAACCTGTTTTTTTAAAACTACGTTTTGAAAAAGCATGTCTCAACCTGTTTTTTTAAAACTACGTTTTGAAAAAGCATGTCTCAACCTGTTTTTTTAAAACTACGTTTTGAAAAAGCATGTCTCAACCTGTTTTTTAAAAACTACGTTTTAAAAAAACATGTCTCAACCTGTTTTTTTAAAACTACGTTTTACATCTTTGAAAATGCTGATAATTCATTAGTTTATCAAACACTTTTTTTCATTATTTGCATTATGTAAACTTAAAACGCAATCACAAATAACCTCTTAGTCATAAGAAATTTGATTACACTTGTGTTGAGCTATTTCATAAATCAAAACATTGTAATAATGTTATGATTTTAAAACATAGTATTTTACTATTTTAGTAATCTTTACTTCTATTCTAAAGCAAAATTACATATCGGGTGTTGTACAAACCTTATCCCCTACTTTCACCTATACATTGAACCACAAGTCATATATAAAACATATACTTCTCATTTCATTTCATTCATTCATTCATTCTAAAGGTAAAACCACACTTAAATAAAACCACACCCCCATAAACCTTTTCATTATTCTTTCTAAACAATGTATCTCCCTTCTTTTTGTCTCCCCGTAATCTTCTTCTATCAACTTACGGCAATCATCGCCGCATCGTCACCACTTCGGCCCGGATATTATGCCGAAACTTGCCCGAATGCAGAGTATATTGTTAGCGATGTTATGAGAAAAGCTATGATCAGAGAACCAAGAAGTGGTGCTTCTGTCATGAGGTTTCAGTTTCATGATTGTTTTGTTAACGTAAGGATATCTTCATTTTTTCATTTTGTTCAAAAGTAGTTTTCAATATGTATACAATAATGGGGAAATCATCTAAAGTAGCACTTATGCTACGTGATGTTGTCCTCAACCCATATTTAATGAAGTTAAAGGGTTTTAAAATAATTTTCTTTTTTAAATAAAAAACAGTTATAGCACCCATCATTTTTAGGTATATTTTATACTCTTATTTATTTTCAAATATAAAAATATACTCATTAAATATTTTGTAGTAAAGGTGTATAGACTTTGATGTCCTTTTTACATAAACCAATGTTTTGTTATTATTTTTAAACGATCATATTAAACTAAGAATATTATTATGAAACACTTACGCCTGCAACTTCATTGGTACAAAAGACAACTTATACCATTGGGCTACAACGTATTGGTCCAATATTTGTTTTTTGTTACTACTTTATACTTTAGTACACGTCCATACAAATTTTTTGTTGATGGATCAACTTGAATAATTATGTACTATTTTTGTCATATAATTTGGAAAACGTTTCTGAATTTATTTTTCTCTGTGTTTTATGTTCGAAATATATATAATTTAGTTATTATTGGAATATAGTAAATTAATTAGTTAGTTAGTTATAACAGGGATGTGATGGTTCAATGTTGTTGGATGATACTCCAACCATGTTGGGAGAGAAGCTATCTTTGTCCAACATAAATTCGTTGCGATCGTACGAGGTTGTCGATGAAATCAAGGAAGCACTCGAGACGGCCTGCCCTCTCACTGTTTCTTGCGCGGATATCATTATCATGGCATCTCGAGACGCTGTCGCACTGGTAACTATATCTAAATTTGTTCTTTTTGTTACTCATAATCTATCTATATTTGATTTGTAGAATTGGCTCAGATATAGTAAGTGTATTAGGGTGCATCAAAGTATAAAAACTCACATAGAAACGAAGGTTGATTATGGCCCACCACAACCTATAATTAAAACTCTGTATTTCTTATATCTTGTAATTTATTTTGTAAATTGTATGACCCTTTTAGTAATATCTTGTAAACTGTTTTGTCACTAATCATTCTTACACCTTTTACATCCGACAAATATAAAATATGAGGTTCGTATTCATTTGTTTTCTGGATTTTAACCATTGTAATAATAATTTTCAAAATATAAAACCAACAACGTCCTAAAATGTCACATGACAAATTGACAATAACATGAGACAAACGCTTGTGCTAATAGACAAAACATTAAACTTGCTAGCGTACGTACAATCAATAATGTGACCAAGATACAATGCATCAAGTACAATCAAACTGACAAAAGGATTACATGTTTAAAAAATCTTATTAGATAATCCTTTTTATTATATAGTTAAATTATTCATGCTAACTATATTTCTGTTTTTTTGGGGGTTGTATGTTTTAAACAGAGTGGAGGTCCGGACTGGGAAGTAAAATTAGGAAGAAAAGACAGCCTTTTCGCGAGCCAACAGGACGCAGATGACATAATGCCGAGTCCAAGGGCTAATGCAACCATGCTCATCGATCTTTTTGCTAAATACGACCTCACGGTCAAAGATTTAGTAGCTCTTTCAGGTTCTCATTCAATTGGCAAGGGACGTTGTTTCTCCATTGTGTTTAGACTATACAACCAATCAGGAACCGGCCGTCCTGACCCCACCATCGAGCCTAAGTATAGAAAAATGTTGGACAAACTTTGCCCTCTTGGTGGTGATGGTAATGTGACCGGCGATTTGGACTTCACGCCTCGTGTCTTTGACAACCAATACTATAAGAATTTGGTGGATGGAAGAGGCTTTTTGAATTCTGATGAAACTTTGTTTACTTATCCGAAAACTAGAAAATATGTCCAAAGGTATAGTGAAGATGAAGCTGAATTTTTTAGGGATTTTGTGGATGGGATGATAAAAATGGGGGACTTACAATCAGGTCGGCCCGGGGAGATTAGGAAGAATTGTAGGGTGGTTAATGGCCAGCCACCAGAGAGCGTGGTGGTCGGCGAGGGATGGGAAGATAGGAAAAGATCGACCGGGTCTGTAAGTGTAAACTTTACCATAGAATGATTATTACTATGAGAATGGATAATTTGTAGCATCTGTTTTCATTTTATAATATAAGTGAGTTTTTAAACTTCTTAACATGAAGATTCATCAGCATTCTTAAGATCTAATAGATATAGTTCGAATGGCTCAAAGTTAGTTTTATAGTCTTTTGCTTAGATATATCTAATGATGTAGCAATCAAGACTTCACAACATATATATATTTGTAATATGAAACACAATAGAAGGATGTTTAAACCATTTGATCGACTTTCATTGTAAGACATGTATTGGTCTCAGTAACTTTTGAGATGGGAGAGTCGAATACTGATAAAGATCGGTCCAAACGTGTTTTACTCATAGATTATGGGATTTATGACACCAGAGAAAATTAAAAAAATATATTGATTTGAAAGAAACCAATGTAAACATATATCATATATTCATAAGCATAAAGTGAAGGAGGACCTAAATTGGTCCAATATTAGTTGGTCGATGAAGGGTACAATATAGAAACCATCATCACAAAACCATTAATTGGTCTACGACTCGATGAGTTAGGTCTTCTTTTGATTTAGTACCATTTCGGATATGGATGTGAAGTCTCCAATTCTTTTGATTTATCAATGTCAAAAGTTCTTGATAACGTCCGTCTATAAGACAATAATGGTACTACTTTTTGTGTTTTTTTTTAAAAAGAAAAAATAAATAAATAATGGTACTACTTTTTGTGTTTTTTTTTAAAAAGAAAAAATAAATAAATAATGGTACTACTTTTACCATTTCCATAATTCCATTATCAAAGCATATAATAAGGGGTTAATTGCTTATTGGTAAGGTCTGTATACAATGATTTTATATTAAGGTTTGAGTTTCACTTCTCACATCTGTAAATAAATAATTAATTTAAGGTATTTTGAAAGATCTAGATTTCATTTTAGGCATTCGAGTAGTTTCGAAATAACGTATGATACTTTGACGTCGAAAAAAATTGCATATCAAATAATGAATACTACTACTTAACTGCTATATGGTAGAGGTGAACAAAAACCGGTTTCTACCCAACCCGACCCGAACCGTTTTTTTGGTCAACGGAACCAAAACGGGGTTTGACCCTACCCGACCCGGTTTGAAACCGGTTTGGGGTCAAACTTTGACCGGTTATTGACCAGGTTTGACTCGGTTTTTTTGACCAAAAACCGAACCCGACCCGATCTCAACCCGGTCTCTAACCGACAATAGAAACTGAAAACCGGTTAGTAACCGCCGGGTTGGGTCAAACCCGGTTGTTGACCAGTTTCGGGTACGGGTTCGTTTTCGGGTTCGGGTTCCAACCCGGTTTTTTTGTACACCTCTACTATATGGTATTGACAACCATACAAGTGAACAACCCTAATGTAGTATTATGTCATTCCCTCGTACAAAAGGCACGTAGACCAAACACCTACATAACCATAATAACCATTTTAAGATGATGACAAATGTATGAACGATACATAAGAAAGAGATGTCGTGTCTCATTTTTTCACACACATTTCGCTTTTAAAGTGCGTAGTTGGTTTGCTTGACTTTTGTGCACCCTGAAAATTGACAAGGAAACATCTCTCAAACGTTCTTTTTTAGTGCAATTTCGTTATTTTGACACTTGGGAATTTGGGAATGTGTCAAGTCTTCGGTTTGATTTTTAGGAGTAAAACAATCTATAACCTTCATCCTCTTTGAATGGTGAGACATGAAACCACCAAAAGGCTTCATTCGTGAAACTTTCACTTTACAAATAAACATAGCATTAATCGTAATTCAAAACCGATGGGAATGTATGGTGATCTTAAATAAATTTAATAATAATGTAGATAAATCACATATGAGTGCAATCAGCAGAACTAATAGTAGCTGGTATTTTGGAGTTGCGATTTTGCTTAGAATTTAGAGTTTTTATTGGTATAAACATATTTGACGAACTACTGAGTACTTCATATAAATAAAATAAAAAAAACAGCAATATTTGATACTTCATATGCTCAGTAATTAAGAAATTGTATGTAAATTACTTTTTTATAAGCCACACTTCTAATAAGAGACACGCCAATACTATACCCCAAGAGATTAGGGTGAAGTAAAATAGTCTTTGATGAGAGATTCAGATTTATATCTGGACACAAATCACACAATGCAATGAGTAATATTTGAGGTAGTGGAACATATTTGTTATTTAAACAATTTGTTTATTTGATTCACTTTTCCGCTTAACTCAATCATAATTGAGTTTTCTTTGAAATTAAGTATTAGACTCGTACCATATTTGCACTGAAAACACGGGAATGGAAAACAAAATGCAAAGACTTGGTAGAAGCTTAACTCAATTAAGTGATTAACACACGTCTTGAACTTCGTAGGGTGTAACATAGCAAACAAAACACCGTATGTCATCTGGAAGTCATTCGTTTAAAAATAAGACCCAAATCAACCAGGAACCATATCCATACTTGTATGAAAGGTTCAAATCAGATCTATCACAGTTCACAACTATGAAACTATGATGATAGTCCATAGCTATGATAATTTCGATCAATATATTGGCATAATGCATAACACAGATAAAAACAGATAAACGAAGCATAAAAAAACACGACACTTAAATTAAGTAAATAACATAGCTTCATTTGATTCAACAATCAGTCATACGAACTCATAATAAAGAAGGTAAACAAAACTAACGTCTCCTTGTTCAATATAAGCAAAACCATCAAAGATTTAACACCTCAAAACCGAGTCCATACCTAGAAACTTAAGCAGTAACAGATGGCTTAGAGACACCTGAAAGCCTGGACCTCTTCTTGGCTAAGCTCTCGCTACGCTTTTCTCTTTGCTCCTTCAATCGACTTGCAAGAAGCTTCTGGTATTCTGCAGCCTCAGATTTGGCCTTTGCAATCCTCTTTTTCTTGTCAGCAATTCTAGTCCTCTTCCTTTGCAGAGTCAGTGGTGTCACCAACCTTTGGATCTTGGGAGCCTTGCTCACTTCCTTCCCTGTAAACCAAGTACCATATAGTTCCAATCAGTTAGGCGCAATCAAATAAATTTGCTAACTCAACATGTTATTAGATTGGCATCTCAGCTTGTCATAACCTCAAACAGGTTTGGAAGTAACTGTATGAAAACTCCAATATTGTTTCCATCAAAAAACTAGGATAATACTCTAACAAAGAAAACTTAATGTGTGGGTCAACCAAACAATCGTGCCAGGCCTGTACCCTTGGACCATATGTATCCGAAAAGATGAAAGCATCAGCTCAAACCGATTGAAGCCAAACGCCATAGAGGTTAACATTCTAATTCTATAAATAAATTTAAAAAATAAACATTCTAATTCTATAAAGTGTATCTCAAATCACATGATCATACAAGACTGCAATATGATAGATAGTTAGGTACTAACCAGCCTTGTTGGTGAATGTGCGTCTGTAGGTGTTGACGTACTTCCTAACGTCATCATCTTTGCCAAGGTTGAACAGCTTGCGGATCTTTGAAGCTCTTTTGGGACCTCTCATCCTTGGCTTCTCAATATCAGTTAGTCCAGGAAGATCATTGTCACCCTTCTTCACAATGACCAAGTTCAAGACAGAAAGATCTTGGCTGACAATGCATCCACGGACTGACTTCCTTCTACGTTCACCATTACGCCTACCAAATCCCCTGAAGCAAGGAGTACCTAAGAATTAAAGTCACAAAAAATCAATCAGTTAGGCGAATAAAAAACAGCTATTTATGTAAAGTCATACTCGATAATGTTAAAAACCAACCTCGAACAAGTAGAAGACGAACACGTCCAGGAGTCAACACTCCCTGCTTCATTGGGAAGCCTTGTTTGTCACATCCTCCCATAATCTTGAACACATACCCCTTGAATTCCTGTTATCCACATCAAGATATATACGTTTATTGTCACCGTTTTATATAAGAACTGAATAGAGGTAAACGAAAATACAAAAATCAACTGAAGAATGAGTCACCTCTCCAAGTGCATCTCCACTGACTTCCTGAGAAATCCTCTTGTCGTAGAAAGCTCGGCTGTACAAATTAAGTTAATAATCAAAGCAGTCAGCTTTCTAGCAGTGTCAAACACCAACTAAAGTGTGTAACTAAAGAATTCAAATGAAACCTAGAAATAACCATAAGAATCTTGCAACTAACAAGATATTCACATCCAAATAAAAAATATGAACTTAAAGGCTTTTCAGGTTATCGAAATATCGAAATTTCTAAAGCAAATAAGTCATTATTCACACTTATTATCTTCTTAACCAATTATTAACTGTATAAAGAAGACTTCTAATTCAGTAAATCTAAATCCATTTCATCATAATATGTGTTATCTATTAAGCTTTTTTGGATACCAATCTATGTAAAGTTTAGCAAAACTAACAGCAATTCAGAAATCACATTTTTTGAGCTATCAATATAATATATTTACATAAATCAATATGCATATAAATACACATACATACATATACATACACACACATACAAACACACACAGTTACATATGTATAGATACATATATATATATACAAGTATAGAAATACAAAAGAAAACAAAAAGAAAAGAAAAAGAGAACTAACAGTTTCTGGTCGTCATCAATTTCGAGCTTTTTCTGGCATCCAGTTGTTGGATTTGCAATGTTGAACTACAATAAAACAACATTTTAAGCATATGATTATTATGCATTTTATGTCTTTAATGAAAATTAGGGTTTGTAAAGATAGAGGAAATTAATTACCTTCATCTTGCTCTTCTTCTTCTTCTTGTTGTTGTTTCTTCAGGCGGCCGCGAAGAAGGTTTGATAAGATATATAGATACAGGAAGGATGATATGATAGATATTATTAGGGTTTTTATGGTAGGCTCATTTTATATCTAGGTATTAGTACATAGTTTGTATATTTGGGCTTGTTGGGCTTTCTTCGTAATTCTTAGTGGGCTTTTACTTCTTTTCCTTCCATAGGGTTTGACTTTTGAGGGTTTCTATCTCAACTTTTATTTTTATTTTCGAATTGAAATTACTGATAGTATTTTCGATTTTTTGATATGTAATTTGGTGATTAGGTCATTTATAAAATGGTATAGCTATGAATTTAAGTGATTGTTTCTGATTAAATATTAAATTTTAAATGTCAAGTGTTAGTATTTTAATGTGAAAATTTGCTCAATTCTTGCGACGTTATTATAAATATATTTATCATTCTAATCATCAAACAAGTAAACATATAATAATTTAACCAATTTAGGTTATCTGAAAAATACAAATATATTACTCAAACGTATATGATTTAATTGGAGTTGTAACTCTCTTTTTGTGAAAATGTTTTTTCTATGTATAGAAATGTTGTAGTGTTGTACCCATTATTTTTGTTCTGTAACACTTCTATATCTTTTATCTTTTACTACTCTATAAAACAAACTACCCCCTCCCCGTTTAAGTAATTAAGATTTTGAAATGACCATATTACTCATCTTCTTTATTCACTAATTTAAACATATCCATTTATTTACCTATAATACCCTTAATGAAATAAATTACAACATAGATCCTCCAACTACAAAAGAACCATATTAACCCCTCTTACATCAATTAATTTACATTTCACCACCACCGTCACCGCCGCACATCGCCGCCACCACTGCCGTTGTTGCCACACCTTCGTCACTACCACCATCACCGCCGCATCGCGCGAACATCCGTCTAGTGTGTAACACTTGATAAAGTTATATTATCCACCAGATTAACTAGGTTTAACCTTAGAATCAAGATGAATACTATCTATATGATAAATAATTACACCATGTTGAAAAATAATCATCGTCACAACAAATTTCTGTATATTAAAATTGCTACCGACCCATACCATTTTAGCAACCAACATTGTTTTCTAAACCCCCATCATCCAAATTTCTCACCATTTCATCCTCAGGCTCTGAATTTCTCACCATCTCATCCTCAAGCTCTGAATTTCTCATTATTTCATCCTCAGGCTCTGAATTTCTCACCATTTCATCCTCAAGCTCTGAATTTCTCACCATTTCATCCTCAAGGCTCTGAATTTCTCACCATTTCATCCTCAAGCTCTGAATTTCTCACCATTTCATCCTCAAGGCTCTGAATTTCTCACCATTTCATCCTCAAGCTCTGAATTTCTCACCATTTCATCCTCAAGGCTCTGAATTTCTCACCATTTCATCCTCAAGCTCTGAATTTCTCACCATTTCATCCTCAAGGCTCTGAATTTCTCACCATTTCATCCTCAAGCTCTGAATTTCTCACCATTTCATCCTCAAGGCTCTGAATTTCTCACCATTTCATCCTCAAGCTCTGAATTTCTCACCATTTCATCCTCAAGGCTCTGAATTTCTCACCATTTCATCCTCAAGCTCTGAATTTCTCACCATTTCATCCTCAAGGCTCTGAATTTCTCACCATTTCATCCTCAAGCTCTGAATTTCTCACCATTTCATCCTCAAGGCTCTGAATTTCTCACCATTTCATCCTCAAGCTCTGAATTTCTCACCATTTCATCCTCAAGGCTCTGAATTTCTCACCATTTCATCCTCAAGCTCCAAATTTCTCACCATTTCATCCTCAGGCTCTGAATTTCTCACCATCTCATCCTCAAGCTCTGAATTTCTCATTATTTCATCCTCAGTAGCTGAATTATCTTACCACCTCGTCCTACACACCGCATGTTCTCAATGACGCTGGACGACAGCAGATCTTTGGTGTGAAATAAGCTGGCATGGTTGGCCACCACGTCCGACGTCATCAATCCACTACACCTGCTCTAACTACACCAAATCCTCTAAAGGAATGCAATATTACCATTTACCATTGCGTTGGAGCATAATAAGCAAAGCATGGTTTTTATTTGGTGAGAGGAAAGATAGGCAAGTATATTCTGGGACAAAATAAGAATAGATGGCCATTTGTTGGGAGAATGTGCAACATACTTCGACAGCATATATCATAAAAGATTTATATTGTACATATGTAGCTGTTACAAAGCAAAAATTGTTATAGTTATTTAAGGAAAGAAAAAATTATCAAGATCAAAATGCAATATTCTCTTATGAAACTATACATATGAAGTATTATAATTATATAATCCTAAAATAAATATCAACCAGAATTATGTACAAGGTTATAGACTCGAGGCCTCCTGGATCATCGAAAGGTTGTTTCATATCCATGAGACCTTCAGTTTCATCAGAAAATACTTGCGTTTTGACAATTCATTGTTTCATTCTGCTTCTCCGTCATCATCCAAATTTCTCACCATTTCATCCTCAGGCTCTGAATTTCTCACCATCTCATCCTCAAGCTCTGAATTTCTCATTATTTCATCCTCAGTAGTGCCAACAAAGTCTTCGGAATTATCTTCATTTTGATCATCTATATATGCCTGAGAGCTCACTACTTGTCCTATCAAGTTTTTGTGCTTCAAGTTTCCTGTCAAAACATATATTACCGAATAAGATGAATGGCGTAAAAGAGTACAGGATTTATGGCCTAGTTGACTTGATAACACTTCTTCATAAATGAAATTCGGGAGCTTGTATACATTAAATAGAAGTTACTATACGTCTAAACAGTTTGACTAACTACAGCTCAAAGGAGGAGGGGACACATACAAGCCACTAACCCCATACTTGGCCGATGTGGGGTCGTAACAACACCCCACACTTTGAAAAGCCAACGTCGTCATTGGTCACGGATTCACGGTTGGCACCTTTCTTTTCTTGGGACCGACTGTCCGAGCCACCACTCCATAGGCAATCACTCCAAGTGTTGGAAACTGGAAAGGTAGTAGGGCTGGCTCTAATATGAATTGATATAAATTCATCCCATACTAGGCCCGCATCAAGCCATAAGCTAGGTATAGAACTCGCTTCAAAAAGCCAGTTCAAAGGCAAAAGGGTCACCTAGACTTATCACTTATAACCGCCAACCCATAGATGTGGTATCCTAACAGGTAACCAAAGATACTAAATATTCCAGCGTCAATGAGAACTAATTTTCTCAAAGGATTAAGAGTAGGGGAAACCACATCACTATCCATGTCCTTCATTCATTGGCAAAAGCATAAAAATTCAGTGATCACTTTTTTCTGTTTTGCGTTTATAATATCAATCCCGACAAACCTTCATATACAATATAAATAGCTTAATATAATCAACAAAGCAAGCGTTAAATGTAAAAATCTACATGAAGAAGGAAAATATCCCAAATTAAAGTCAAACAGTTAAACATGTGATCAAAGCTTGCATTGGAGAATTAAATCGGGAGTTGCATTATACATACCAAGTCGGAAGGTGCATCCACTTGATGAAGAATGGAGAAGAGCCTTAACACGAAATAGAAAGCGTTCTAAAGATCTCTTGGTGGCAGGAATTTTACTAGTGATACTGGTTTGTTTCAGGCCCTGTCAGCATACAAAGTGAATAAGACGTTGGAAAGACCTCTACAAATAATCAAGGAGTGAATATAATTGATAATCAATGACAACTATACGAAACACTGAAACTGCAAACATACCTTTGCTTCTGAACATAATGTTTGTATTGTTCTTGTTCCCATCTGGAAGTCCTTAAACTGAAAAGGCAAAACAAGCATTAAAATCTCTAGTTAACTTGACTCGTATGGTTTTTTACATGTTACAACAATAAGACTACATTAAGAGAGTGTTTGGATGTGTGTTTCATTTTGCTTAATATATCCTCATCATCCAAATTTCTCACCATTTCATCCTCAGGCTCTGAATTTCTCACCATTTCATCCTCAAGTCTGAATTTCTCACCATCTTCATCCTCAAGCTCTGAATTTCTCACCATTTCATCCTCAAGTCTGAATTTCTCACCATTTCATCCTCAAGGCTCTGAATTTCTCTCCGTCATCATCCAAATTTCTCACCATTTCATCCTCAGGCTCTGAATTTCTCACCATCTCATCCTCAAGCTCTGAATTTCTCATTATTTCATCCGTCATCATCCAAATTTCTCACCATTTCATCCTCAGGCTCTGAATTTCTCACCATCTCATCCTCAAGCTCTGAATTTCTCATTATTTCATCCTCAGTAGTGCCAACAAAGTCTTCGGAATTATCTTCATTTTGATCATCTATATATGCCTGAGAGCTCACTACTTGTCCTATCAAGTTTTTGTGCTTCAAGTTTCCTGTCAAAACATATATTACCGAATAAGATGAATGGCGTAAAAGAGTACAGGATTTATGGCCTAGTTGACTTGATAACACTTCTTCATAAATGAAATTCGGGAGCTTGTATACATTAAATAGAAGTTACTATACGTCTAAACAGTTTGACTAACTACAGCTCAAAGGAGGAGGGGACACATACAAGCCACTAACCCCATACTTGGCCGATGTGGGGTCGTAACAACACCCCACACTTTGAAAAGCCAACGTCGTCATTGGTCACGGATTCACGGTTGGCACCTTTCTTTTCTTGGGACCGACTGTCCGAGCCACCACTCCATAGGCAATCACTCCAAGTGTTGGAAACTGGAAAGGTAGTAGGGCTGGCTCTAATATGAATTGATATAAATTCATCCCATACTAGGCCCGCATCAAGCCATAAGCTAGGTATAGAACTCGCTTCAAAAAGCCAGTTCAAAGGCAAAAGGGTCACCTAGACTTATCACTTATAACCGCCAACCCATAGATGTGGTATCCTAACAGGTAACCAAAGATACTAAATATTCCAGCGTCAATGAGAACTAATTTTCTCAAAGGATTAAGAGTAGGGGAAACCACATCACTATCCATGTCCTTCATTCATTGGCAAAAGCATAAAAATTCAGTGATCACTTTTTTCTGTTTTGCGTTTATAATATCAATCCCGACAAACCTTCATATACAATATAAATAGCTTAATATAATCAACAAAGCAAGCGTTAAATGTAAAAATCTACATGAAGAAGGAAAATATCCCAAATTAAAGTCAAACAGTTAAACATGTGATCAAAGCTTGCATTGGAGAATTAAATCGGGAGTTGCATTATACATACCAAGTCGGAAGGTGCATCCACTTGATGAAGAATGGAGAAGAGCCTTAACACGAAATAGAAAGCGTTCTAAAGATCTCTTGGTGGCAGGAATTTTACTAGTGATACTGGTTTGTTTCAGGCCCTGTCAGCATACAAAGTGAATAAGACGTTGGAAAGACCTCTACAAATAATCAAGGAGTGAATATAATTGATAATCAATGACAACTATACGAAACACTGAAACTGCAAACATACCTTTGCTTCTGAACATAATGTTTGTATTGTTCTTGTTCCCATCTGGAAGTCCTTAAACTGAAAAGGCAAAACAAGCATTAAAATCTTAGTTAACTTGACTCGTATGGTTTTTTACATGTTACAACAATAAGACTACATTAAGAGAGTGTTTGGATGTGTGTTTCATTTTGCTTAATATAGTTGTGATAGCAAGTAAAGTTGGTAGTCCTCGCATAATCAGCCAAGATGTATAAAAACTGATATTTAACAAAGTGAATAATATCATAATAACTTTCTCCAAATACTAATAACTGATTTTTACAACTTCAAGTCAGAATAATCAATAACCACATGTCCAAATTCCAAAACCCCTTATATAATACTAACCAGTTGAAATTACAAACCATAAAGTACAAGAATAAAGAATGCCTTACCAGTTGAATGATAAGCTGATTGTGGCCCTGAAAATGTGCTTCTAAAAACTCAAACACTGCAAAAGACTCAAATTTCAGTAACATAAGACATAAGTCACAAAAACATTTAAACTACATACCTTTAAGAAAACAGTCAACAAACTTCCCACCATACTTGACGGCCATTGTGTGAATGGTAACCTACAATAAATTTTCACATAAAAGTTGCATAACCTGATGTAGTGGAATGAAATGAGCCCTGCTTTATAGATACCTTGTCATGAGTCCTGCAAATATTTATCAGGGATACAACTACATTTACGGATTGGTGGAGCTTCTCCATAAGCATTTTCACCTCACTTGGTTGAGGGATAGCCCTTGATTTGTATAACTGAACAGCTTCTTTAACCTAATGAAACATGTTACGCTGTTTAATGTTACAACTTCTTGGATATGAATTTTGATATGATAAAAGGTAAAAACAAAGGATGTATTACCAGCTTGCCAAGTATAATGAGGTTTTGCTCATGCTGTGAATTAAAAGTGATCTTATATTAGCAATCCGCCAATCCCGATGAGAAGCATTTAAAACGTAAGTGGATAAGGACATAAAAAGATGCCTACCAGCTCTCTGTACCACACAGAAAAAGTTGAGGAACAAAGAGTCGGAAAACCATGGTTATATTCCTCATTTGATCTGCCTGAAGAGGGTACCTGACACCCAAAAGAATAACAGACAGACATGATTTTAACAATTGGCAAAATGGAGTGCCATATTGCTAATGTGCACAACTTATTAAGGCGCAATCCTTATATTATTTAATTTAGAACTTGTGTCAACAATGCCATTCTATAAGCGGTGGAAAATATGTGTAACTAAGTAATTATCAGGTTAGGAACTTTGAAACTGTTGTCTATGGCTTATTTCAATATCATCTATTAACCATTCTGGCCCATAATAAATATTAACTTGGACTACAAAGAGATTAAAAAGTGGCTTGATGATATGTAATATGTACTAAAATAATGTTCAGTCTAGCTTTTGACCATTTAGCAGTTTTTTTAACAAAAATTCAATTCTTGTAGTAGTTTGTAGAACACGTGTAAATACTCACCATAGGCAAAATCGAGCATGCAAGTTCATCCAGTGATTCAGAAGTGGTCGCAGAATTTTCCAAGTAAATGTGAACAATCTTCTGCACCATATCCCCCTGAAAGATACAGCGGAAGTAGGTCCATTGAAAGTTAAACAAACAAGTAAAGTTAAAACCAGATGGGGCTATAATTTAACTTTATGGAGAACATAGAGATTTACTTTCCCCTTCCAGCCACTTTCTGTGTCTTTATCCCAATCATGACTCAATACTTTATGAGCAGAAGAGCTGAGTTTGTGACGCAAAGTGACAAGGAGTTCTTGAATTACAGTCACTTTATGTTTACCAATTCCCTCCAGAGGCTTGTCAAGAGCTTTTTGGAGAGATGTAACCACCGACTCCAATGTCAGTACCACTTCAGAAGCAAGCATAAATGAGGAACAGAGTGCTGCAAAAGAGATTACCCAGCAATGAAAACCCTAGTATTAGCTACTGAAAGGAGAACAAACAACGAGAAACTGAAGGTGATATATGGTTTGATGCGGAACACTTTTTATCCAAAGCTTTTATATTTTTGCATAGGATATAGTGACTCAAATATGATTAGAAAATTTATATCATTTGAGTCAAGATCTAATTATTTAATTACAATGACGTTATGTATTATGCAGTAAATATATACTTCCGGGGACTTCCGCACATTTGGAACATTTCCACTTTAGCTTTTCTCTTTACCCACTTGGCCAGCTAGGAGAAAGATAACCCAAATTAACTTGTATATGGGTAAGTCAAAATTGCCATCTCTAAGAGAAACCATACCTACATCCAAAACTCCTTCTAGGAATGCATAAACACCTCCATATAAGGAATCTATGTCTCCTGTTGATGATAGAGACTGCATACCCCCACTATCAGAGACTTTTTTGGGCTGAAAAGACTTGAGCAGATCCAAGAGAACAGATTGTCTTGACAGTATAAGATCTGGGCAAGTTAACATCTGTACCAGATCCAAAAGATAGTTGATAGTGAAAATTTTCTAAGAAAAATTAAGGAAGGGTGGAGGGAAGCAAATACCTTGCTGAAGCAATAAAGCGTCTCTTTCACATATAATCTCGAAACAGAATGTACAGAAACTACCATGTTAGTAATTTGTGGATTACCAGCCATGGAAGATTGATCCCTCCAATGTTCTTGGCATTCTTCAGAACCTGAAAGTACTTCTTTATAAGATAAAACACGAACTTTAAGCCTTACTAAACGATATTAAATTTATTGCAGTAGTATTGAAGTAGTACCATGTTCAAGTAATGATGTAGCAGAATCCAGGTGTCTCCTGAGAGTCGGAAACAATGTTTGAATCTTGTTTACAAATTCAACTGTTGTTATTCCACTTAAACCAGAAGTGCTCAAGGATCTAGGTGATGTTGGTTTAGGACTAAAAATTTCTAGCTTGCTATGAAGATCCCGCAGAAGATAAAGATACACAGGTAACTAGAATATGAAATCCACATACAAAACACTAATTAAGCCGCATGCCCGCATTACATTTGTCGGCAGAAAAGTGATGGGGTAGCACATAGCAGGCAGTAGAAGTGGAAAGATAGTCGAGTCACATGAATTAAGTGACATGTCAACATATGAATATTACACAGTATGGGTCGAAACAGGTTAGATAACTTTTGTCCTAAAATCATAAATTGTTAGTCTATCATATATGATTTGAAAACTAAGTTACTCCCATAATAACTTAGGTTTTTTAATAAACTAATTAGGAAGTTGATGTATTAGAAACTCACTTTTGGATGACACTTGACCCGTTTGGCCCATTTCCATCTAGCTACTTTTAACCAGGTTTACCCATTATAAATGATATAACACATAACTCGAACTATTCAGGAGTAAATAGAACGAAAATGCTACCTAATACCATGCAGTGATGTCGTGTATCAACACCTACCTCACAAGTAGAATCTGCACAGCAAGAATCAAGATCCTGCAATTATAGAAAAATGAACATGATGCAAATTAATATTATGCTCGAGATTGATTCACAAGAACCTCTAGGGATTTAATGATTTATTTAGTTATGTGATTGACTAGCCACAGACACCAAAAGCATAATGTCACAAACTCCCAGATGTCACGAGCAATGACAATAAATGAGCACACATTAAGATCACTAAATGGGAGTAGATACAGACCTTTGAATACGACAAAATGGAGAAGCAATCGACCGAAAGAGGTCTAAATTTGTATCTTTGAGCTTCTAGAAGCTTTGGAGGTTCAGAAATCTCAATACAAGTATCTACCGATTCACTGGAGTTGCTGGTAATACACGTTGCTGACTCGGATGGAACACTTTTAGAGGCCATGGCAGTAGAATGTTCATTTGAAACCTCTTGGCTTATGGCACCCGCTTTCTTCCATGTTTCAACAATAGTAAGCTGAGTGGTGTTATTTCCTTGGGTTCCCGAATTTTTTTGAGATTTTGAGGACTTTTTATCCTTTCTCTTGCTGTTTTCTGTTTTTCAACACTGAGTAGGATTGCCTGGTGAGGATGTTGAGGAAAGCTCGGGTAACGACATAGGACATTCTTTAAGAGCATGATTCAACAAGCTCTCGAGAAATCTGCATCAAAAAAGAGCTTTTAATCAGCTAAAATGAATATAGGTACATGATCAATTGAGGCAACCTATAAGCAAGGCACTATTGATTTCCACAAGACAAATCCAATTATATTAGCAGAGTCTTCGACAAAAGACTCACATGATTAGTCAAAACCTCAAGTATAATAAAAGAAATATAAGCGTATATGATATGAAAAGCTACCAGAGCAATTGACAGGTGTTGAAAAATCTCATCTGTAGAAAGTAAACACCACACATTTTCAGATAAGTTGGTAATCACTTTCATATGAAAGAAGTTTCACAGATTAAATGTGACTTACGAGAAAAATAATGCTAACAGCAAAGTTTTAACTTCTGAACTTCTGCCTCATTTTTAAACTGAAATCCATTACAAATCATTTGATTGTACATGGATATTAGTTTAAGAAACATTATACAGACGAAATTATAGACAAATGGCTGTCTTTGTCTTGTTATATATATATTAGCTGCAAAGATGTTATAGTGCCACAAGTCATACTGGTTGTGATTAGTGAACCACCCAGGATTGACTTTGGAGGTACTGATTTAGGTCCAGAAATTCTATGACATAACTCACAAAGTGAAACCTTAGATATTTGCATATCAGTCAAAACCTCTAATAAAAAAGTGTCAAGTAAAAAGCTTCATTTATTATCTAATGAAGACCAAAAGACCTTTGGCCTAGTGGTATCCAAGATTATTATGTTGCCCCATCAACCAAGTGGCTGTAGTTTCAAGTTCCAATTGAGACAAGGTTCAGAGTTGTGAGTTTTCCATTCAAAGCATAACATATTGGACAGAAAAGTGAAAAGTGTAAATGGCAATGCTGCAAAAGAAAAAACTTAGCATAAATTATGAACACTTTCTGTTGACATGTGGGGTTTCATATAGGCTTACACAAGGTTCTTCAAGCGTTTCAAGATCTTGGTGACCATCTCCTCTGTTGTAACTTGGCTTATGCAGTCGAATCTTCCAGCAACTTGTGCACCAAAGGCATTGAGCTATTTATAATGAAAAATAAGTATGTCGTCTGATAATAACCCATCGCTTGCTTTGATAAAATTTATAATGTCTTGTCATATTTAGTTTGCATTATGACCAAAGTACATTCTTGTTATCTTTTTTTTTCTGTGCGTAACACCGTTTAACATTAATAAATACCGTAATAAGACACAACAAATACCAACATATGCAACATTTAACCAGGACATCAAATGCCCGTTTTCTTGTGAGAACAGACACACACATTGATGCTTTCTGAGTTCTGTAATGCATTGGTTTTTGTGGGTTTTATAACCCATCTACAGAAAAAAGAATCATAACAACTTCGCCATCATGGCATCATGTCAGAAGCATAGCCAAGTATGATAAATTAATGATCAGTTTTAAAATAAATTACTTTGGTCAATGACATAAAGCATAATGCTAATTACTTACTAGCTCTCTGATCCAATTAATTGCATAATAGAGAGAAAGGCAGGCAACATGTTTCTGCTTTCTATTTAATGACTGCCAAGATTCCAGAAAAAGCTGCAAAACCAATGACGAGTGGCTATGAGTAGATCATTTGCGTTGCATGTCTAATTATATAAGAGCATAAGACAGATGTATTAGCTTTTTTAGTTATAGAACAAAGTAACAGCAGAATAGAAATATATGGAGAGTGGAATATATTCAATTCACAAAATGGATCAATAGAATAATGTGCTACCAAGTATTATGTCACGATTCCAGCTTGCAGAACCTTACAACTGTAAAACTTATAGTATTGAGAAGAAACTAAAAGTACACAGCCAGTAAAAGTCTAGATATTAACCTTGGAAGAAGGAAGATGAATAGGACAGCCGAGAAGTGCATCAATTCCTCCAAGAGATCCCTGATTACCCAACCTTTCCGTCTGGATAGAGAATTAGATTTTAAACACGTCAAGAGAAATCCTACAATAATAAAGTTAATAAAGACCTGGGCGTTTACAAATGCACCTACCACAGAAAGCAAACGGAAGTTAGCAGGAAGAGTTTGTAGTGATGCTGAGCTGCAATGAACAAATCTTGTTATCTTCAGAGTACAGATGCATCGGGATAGATAAATCTTATTTTACAAAACATAATAGATTTGAAGCAAATGGAGTAATGGACAATGTTAGTCAAAGTATGTTCTTCTGTGGTTTTACTTGGTAATTAGAAAAAATTCTTGTGTGCTAATTCAGGCACATGACATATATCTAGGTTATTCTATGATATAACAGTCATATGATATATATATATATATATATTACCCTAAGCAACAGATGTTGAAGATTAAGGTACCAAAATTAACTAATGAAAAACGATAGTCATCTTAAGTTATTAAAGTAGAATGTTCTTAGTCCTTAACTCCTTATTGATTCCTACAGTTACATGCTAAGTAAGACTCTAAAGGCGAGAAAAAAGTATTACTTTGATGAAGAGGAGGCCAGCGACAATATGTTCATGCAAATTGGAGATATATCTCCATCCAGGTTTATCCATAGCTCCCCTGCATGGCATGAAAACTAATACATATAAGTAATTGTTTATTGAAACTTATTCTTTACGGAGCAAAAAAGGAATATCCTGGTGACTCACCCTCAAGGCCACAATACAAATCAGAAACAGGCAATTTCCCATTTTCTATATCTGATAAAAACACGGACTCAAACTCTCCAACAAGTTGGCCAACCCTGCACATAAGAATATTAGCTTATATATAGCTAATATAATGATAAGCATGCACATGGGAGAAAGATATCTCTTATCAGTAACACCTCAAGTTAGAGCACAAAATTAATTTAGCTCCACATAACTCACCGTTCCATGATTGCTGTATGAAGAGTTTTTGAACTGAGAATTGCAGATAGTTCATCATAAAAAAGAATTAACGATATTGGTAACTGTTGGCATGAGTCCAGGGATGTTCTCATAAGTTCTAGAGACTCCTCATAGTTCAACTTCTACACATAAATTTCAAACAATGAACACAAAAAATCAAAAAAAGTTAAAAACTAATGATAAATAAAGGTTATGAGTTAAAATATATAAATCTTTGCCACTGCCTTTCTAATTATGTAAGCTACTCAAATATTCTGACACAGGGCTTAAGAATAAGCACAAAGCATAGTTGTTAACATTACTCTTACCTGTGATGAAGATGAGTCAGACATGTCATCTGTCTTTCCAAGATGAGACAATATTTTCAAGGTTCCAATCAAACCCATTTTCTTGTACTTAAATTCTGGATTACTGACCTGCCAGTCAAACAGATATTCCATTTTAATGTTAAATTTACTTGGTTAAATAGAAGGCGTAATAAAAAAAATTTTGAAGATATCTCAAAAAGCTAACAGCAAACCTGCTTCCTGACTATCATGAAAAGCTCATTAGCTATAGATGACCGAAACGACTCAGTGTTAGACCGTGCAGACCGTGATAAAAAACAGAAAACATCGTATGCCTGCATTATAAGATTTCAGGTTAATATGCAAATGAAATTGCAAGACTTATATAGTCAAAATCATATTTGTAACCTTATGCAGGTTTTCAGTGCTAAACCCTTCCATATAATCTAATATACCTACATGTTACGAAAAAGTCACATGTTAGGTACACTTCATATATTGAGCAAAAGTTGAGAGTCAGTTATATACGATAAGTGATGGTATACCAGTTATGTGAGAAGAAATCGGAATTAGTTCTTGGGAATACATGGAGGCTAGCAATACCATAGCCTCTAAAGCTGAACTGACTTCAAATGGAATGCCAGAACCGACATGAGTGACCAATGCCCCTAAAACCTGTGAATCCCCACAAGCAAATTACTTCCTTTCAATTTAGAAACAATAGCATAGATATGAAGATAGTACTGTTAAATAAGCTTACTTCCTGTCTTGAGTAAGTATCGGGAAATCCCTCAAACAGGTACTTATACATCTGAATCCCAAATTTGCTTGCCTTCGGTTCTTTACAGGCCAATAAGTATTCCGACAATAGCAAAAAGGAGCAAAAGTGATCCTAACAATTGGAGAAGAGCTACAAAATGAGCTAGTGCCTTAATATATTTCCTAATTTTAAGATCTCTAATTTTGCACGTACAAATGCAGTAGACACCATACCTTTACCAATTCCTTGTTACCAAAAATGCATTGCTCAAACAGTACATCCTGGATTGAGCCTTCAATGATTTTCTTCTTTAGCAGCTTTTCAACACTCTTTTGCATAGATTCACAGTTTTTGAAAATAAGAATCAGCAACCAAATGTCAATCACCTTATGATCCTGGGGTTTATCAACGTATTGAAGTTCTCTTAGTATTTCCTGGCATAGTATCTGCAAACATCAGCATACACAGGATACTATTATCTGTTCAAGTCATAACATTTTCAGTTTGAAAAATATACATTAAACTCTTTTAGCACTATACATTTTTAAAACGGAGACTGGACCCCAAAGCATCAAGAACGGAAGCCTCAACATTATTTATGACTGATTTTCCCTTAAATTTATTGTGTTGGGTCGAACAAGTATCAAAGACTCCAACCAGCTTGTATTGATCACGGAACTGTGAGATTATTCTTCTGGCGTTTGTTTGTGTGGCAGAAAGAAGCAGAAATCTGAGTAAATAAGGCAACTTCTCTGCTTCAATCGTTCGTATACATGATAGTGCTATTGTTATAACCTTCAAGATAAGCAAATACAAACATTTATTAGCTACCAGCCTACAAGATACACACACACACACATACATACACACATATAATCATAGATAAACCAAACCACCTTATCTTGTAACAGTTCATCCAGGTTAAGACTCGAGAAACAATCAATAACAGCAACCGTGGCAGTAGAATCATCTTGCAACACCTTTTCAAGCGAATCAACCACAGTCTTATTATTACTATCCCCCATAACCTCAGGCAACGATCCAATAATCTCTCTCTTCAAATGAGGAGGACAGATCGACAACACTTGAAACAAATTCTCCGTAAAAGCCTCACAATCCACCAAAAAGTCAAGCCAACGAAACTGATTCAATATCAACCTAGCCACATCCTCATCCAAACGCAAAGTCGACGAAGACAAGCTTCCACAATTATCGTTATCAAAATACTCTGGAAGCTTCTCAAGCAACATGTTCTGAACACTCAACTGAATCACCGGAACCAACAATAACACCCTAACTAAGCTCTCACCTCTTCTGTTATTCGAATTATCATGATTCGAAGGTAATAAAACCCTACAAGAATAAATTCATATTTTCACTAAACTTATACCGCATAGCTATTTGTAAGCTAAATCCTACAATTTCCTATTCATTTAAATTTTATTATATATAATTGAGTACTATTATTATGATAAAAACACATAGCAATATAGAAATAAAATTAATATGATCAAAATTAACCAGCAATATGCTCACTGTATATATATATATATATTAACATATCTACACACTATAGATCACCTATTTAATTAAGTTTCATTATATATAACTAAATGCTAATTACAGTAAGCAGGATAAGTGTGTGTGTGTGTCAGTGTGTGTATAATATATATATATATGAACCTGCGGATATGAGTTTCGGTATCGATGTAAGCGGAGAACACATAGCAATATAGAAATAAAATTAATATGATCAAAATTAACCAGCAATATGCTCACTGTATATATATATATATATATATATATATATATATATATATATATATATACATATATATATATATATATATATATATATATATATATATATATATATATATATATATATATATATATATATATATATATATATATATATATATATATATATATATATATATATATATATATATATATATATATATATATATATATATATATATATATATATATATATATATATATATATATATATATATATATATATATATATATATATATATATATATATATATATATATATATATATATATATATATATATATATATATATATATATATATATATATATATATATATATATATATATATATATATATATATATATATATATATATATATATATATATATATATATATATATATATATATATATTTGTTTTATTTTAATACTTGTTTTATTTTACCTAAAATCTATATATATATATATATATATATATATATATATATATATATATATATGTGTGTATAATATATATATATATGAACCTGCGGATATGAGTTTCGGTATCGATGTAAGCGGAGAAGCCAGCGAGGAACTGCGACCGGAGATCGGAATCAGACGACAGGCGAGTTTGCAGATAGTTTCGTAACTTATGTAAGTCAGAAGGAAGGCATGGGGGGCCAAGAGTATTGATTAATGTACATCCGGCATCTGCAAGTATTGAAATCATTTTATCTATTGAAGTAGTTAGGGTTTTTAATGATTGCGGTTGTTGATGTTGAAGTGATGATGATGAAACGGTGTCGTTTTGGTGGTGTTTGGGGATTTTGGATTGCTGGTTACATAGTGGTGAAACGAATGGTTTTGATGGTCGTTTGTGACGAGAAGTCATTTTCACCGGCGGAGCAACGGTGGCTGAACGACGGTGTTGAATAGGATGGGAAATGAAAGTGGCGCGAAAAGTTGTGGTTTTGTTGTTGGGATCTTTTGGGGTTATTTTTACTTTTTTCAATTTTTTGAATGATAAAGTGAATGGGCCGGGCCGTTTTGGTCCTGTATTTGATTAATTTGTTTTGAAATTCGGAGGGTTTTTTATCGAAAATGATAATGTAATTTAATCATTAATGTTAAAGGGGTAGTATAGTGTAACATCCTAAAATTTTTAGGCCAATGAAAATTAACATTTATTATAGTTTTGATAATAAAATAGTTTCCTAGTATTTTGTTTTTAAATATGGGATTATTTTAGTTGGAACTTTAGTGGATAGCGGGTATAATACCCTTTTAAATTTGGATAAAACGTGGCTTGTTGAGGATTCTCCAGCCATTTCATTTTTTTGAATCATCTTTTCACTTCTAACTACAAACCCATTTCAATTTCATCTTTTTCTTTCTCAAATCTTCCATAGTGTGTGTATGTGTGAGATTCTTATTCTTCTCCCTAAAACAACTCTATCATCCAAGTGTTATAGCTTTATCAATTGGGATTTTTGGTGTATGTGTGTTGTGTGGGTTGAATTTTAAGAGCAAAAAGGGAGGAGAATAATTTGTGATTTTAATCCTTGACCTTATTCTTGAATCATTGAGGTAATTATTTTCTTTTAACCTAATTTTGATTTCTTTTAAAAATTAGGGTTCTTACTATTAATTGAATTGGGGGAATTTGGGGATTTCTTTAAAAATAAGTTAATTGCTTCAATACAAGTTAGGGTTATTGAAATTTAACCAAATAAGGGATTTCTAGTTGGGTGCATGAAAGTTTTGATGAGTGTTAGTGAGAACAAAATTGGACATATTTTGTCTCTGATTTTGCAACGTGTAAAACACCCCTGTATCAGATTATTCAATTGTTGATCACTAAAAAGAAAATGTAGGTTTGAGTGTCATCTTAAAGTGGCCACTGGAATGGGGTAAAAATATGGAGTACAACTCTAGTTATGAATTTTTGAATTCAGTAGCGTCATGCTGATCTTTCAGCATGAATGATTATGTGTCTGTTTTTGAAACGAGTAAAACACACTTATACGGGTCAAATATTGTGTTGGTCACTGAAGATAAAATGTAGCTATATGTGTTAACTTGAAGTGGCAATTGGAATGAGGTAAAAATATGGTGTACAACTCTAGTTATGAATTTTTGAATTCAGTAGCGTCATGCTGATCTTTCAGCATGAATGATTATGTGTCTGTTTTTGAAACGAGTAAAACACACTTATACGGGTCAAATATTGTGTTGGTCACTAAAGATAAAATGTAGATATATGTGTCTTATAAATTTTGCCACTGCAATCACCTAAAAATATTGAGTAGAACTCAAGTTATGCTTGTTTGAAGTCAGTTTGGTCGAATATGATAATGATATAAGAGATTCATGTTTTGTAAATCAAACTAAGAACAATGTGACACTATAAAAGATGGGTTTGGTGCTAAGATGCTATTGATTTTGGCTAGGTGGCCTAGTATGTGATTGATGATATTCTATGTACTTGTGAATCATTGCTAGGTTGAAGCATACGTATTGTGTACTTGCGGTCTTGTTGATTGTTGATTTTGGTTGTCGCGGAGGAGGTGAGTATTCTTGCATACCTTTATATATGCGTCGGGTCGATTACCATATGATGGTGGATTCCGTGTGTGGTAATCGATTTGGCGTTAAGCCTAAGTAGAGGTTATATGATATGTATGAGATATTGATTGAGTTGATATGGGGCCTAAGAATCTCGAGTTATTGATATGATATATATATATATATATATATATATATATATATATATATATATATATATATATATATATATATATATATATATATATATATATATATATATATATATATATATATATATATATATATATATATATATATATATATATATATATATATATATATATATATATATATATATATATATATATATATATATATATATATATATATATATATATATATATATATATATATATATATATATATATATATATATATATATATATATATATATATATATATATATATATATATATATATATATATATATATATATATATATATATATATATATATATATATATATATATATATATATATATATATATATATATATATATATATATATATATATATATATATATATATATATATATATATATATATATATATATATATATATATATATATATATATATATATATATATATATATATATATATATATATATATATATATATATATATATATATATATATATATATATATATATATATATATATATATATATATATATATATATATATATATATATATATATATATATATATATATATATATATATATATATATATATATATATATATATATATATATATATATATATATATATATATATATATATATATATATATATATATATATATATATATATATATATATATATATATATATATATATATATATATATATATATATATATATATATATATATATATATATATATATATATATATATATATATATATATATATATATATATATATATATATATATATATATATATATATATATATATATATATATATATATATATATATATATATATATATATATATATATATATATATATATATATATATATATATATATATATATATATATATATATATATATATATATATATATATATATATATATATATATATATATATATATATATATATATATATATATATATATATATATATATATATATATATATATATATATATATATATATATATATATATATATATATATATATATATATATATATATATATATATATATATATATATATATATATATATATATATATATATATATATATATATATATATATATATATATATATATATATATATATATATATATATATATATATATATATATATATATATATATATATATATATATATATATATATATATATATATATATATATATATATATATATATATATATATATATATATATATATATATATATATATATATATATATATATATATATATATATATATATATATATATATATATATATATATATATATATATATATATATATATATATATATATATATATATATATATATATATATATATATATATATATATATATATATATATATATATATATATATATATATATATATATATATATATATATATATATATATATATATATATATATATATATATATATATATATATATATATATATATATATATATATATATATATATATATATATATATATATATATATATATATATATATATATATATATATATATATATATATATATATATATATATATATATATATATATATATATATATATATATATATATATATATATATATATATATATATATATATATATATATATATATATATATATATATATATATATATATATATATATATATATATATATATATATATATATATATATATATATATATATATATATATATATATATATATATATATATATATATATATATATATATATATATATATATATATATATATATATATATATATATATATATATATATATATATATATATATATATATATATATATATATATATATATATATATATATATATATATATATATATATATATATATATATATATATATATATATATATATATATATATATATATATATATATATATATATATATATATATATATATATATATATATATATATATATATATATATATATATATATATATATATGTTGAAAAATATGTAATATATATCTATAAAATAAATAGCTCCCTTTACTTAGCTTAGCACCCCTTAAAATACTTTTTCATACACTACTCCTTAACATTAATAATTAAATTACACTATCAATCTTTTATGTTTTACATCAATTATTATTACATCAATTATCAACACAGCTCGACGTCGCTCCACCACCAACAGTCGCTTCACTATCACACCGTCACCGCCACGACCACCGCCGCATTACGCGGGGACCGTGCTAGTATTTCAATAATTCAAATCAATATTCTGATATCTAAAATTAAAAATAGTAAAAGTTTTATTAAAATAGATGTCCTTTTTATTTTATTTTATTTTTAACTTAATCTTAAAATAAAATTATCACCCAAAGTAAAGATCTATGAACGGCGGAGATAACATATAATATGCCTAACACCAATAAAGTGTCCAAGGCCATTCATGAATCATGCCTCTATCGAGACCATTTAAGAATCTTGACTTTTTGAAACTATAAGCATAAAAAATATTAATGGAAGTAATTAAATACTTTGTAAAATGATGTAATTTTGTTTTAAGTTTTAATAATAAAAAAAGTTCGATGAATGATACAGGAATTTCACTCAAATCTTTTTTTCCTAATCTTTACATTTACGACATTATAAGAGGCAAGGGTGTAGTGCCAATTTTTGGCAAATTGGCTAGTTTTCGGCGAATGAAAAGTGGACACGTGTTTTTGCCAAAAACTAGCCAAAACTAGCAAAAACTTGTCAAATTACATGGTGTAGTGTACAAAACTAGCCAAAACTTGTCAATTTACCAATGCCGGAAAACATATAAAAGGTAACCGGAAAATAAACAAAGTTGCCGGAAAACATAAAAAGTGACCGTTTTTTTTATAAAATATAAACTTGGGCTCAGAATTTGGGGGTCGGGAATTTCGGAAGTCGGAGACGCCATGGCTGCTAACCCGAAGGTTTACCCCGCCAAGATACGCCCGGATCATCCGAGTCCCATTTTTACGAACATTTTGTATCATCATCGCCCATTTAACGTAACACCGACAACCTAATTGTTCAACGATATCATCATCGACATAATACTATATATATATATATATATATATATATATATATATATATATATATATATATTTCTATATATATATATATATATATATATATATATATATATATATATATATATATATATATATATATATATATATATATATATATATATATATATATATATATATATATATATATATATATATATATATATATATATATATATATATATATATATATATATATATATATATATATATATATATATATATATATATATATATATATATATATATATATATATATATATATATATATATATATATATATATATATATATATATATATATATATATATATATATATATATATATATATATATATATATATATATATATATATATATATATATATATATATATATATATATATATATATATATATATATATATATATATATATATATATATATATATATATATATATATATATATATATATATATATATATATATATATATATATATATATATATATATATATATATATATATATATATATATATATATATATATATATATATATATATATATATATATATATATATATATATATATATATATATATATATATATATATATATATATATATATATATATATATATATATATATATATATATATATATATATATATATATATATATATATATATATATATATATATATATATATATATATATATATATATATATATATATATATATATATATATATATATATATATATATATATATATATATATATATATATATATATATATATATATATATATATATATATATATATATATATATATATATATATATATATATATATATATATATATATATATATATATATATATATATATATATATATATATATATATATATATATATATATATATATATATATATATATATATATATATATATATATATATATATATATATATATATATATATATATATATATATATATATATATATATATATATATATATATATATATATATATATATATATATATATATATATATATATATATATATATATATATATATATATATATATATATATATATATATATATATATATATATATATATATATATATATATATATATATATATATATATATATATATATATATATATTAACACTACCAAGCTAATCACAAACATGCAATTAACGGCAATGTTTAAAGATATAATATATATATATATACATAAGCAGCAACAGTTAACCGTAAAAACCCAAGAAAGGGCTGGCCGAAAACCACAGCCACCATAAGCAGCAGCAGCATCAGTTAACCGAAACAAACTCAAGAAAGGGCTCGCCGGAAAACCGAAGCAACAAGCAGCAGCAGTTCACCGAAAACCCAAAAAAGGGCTCGTCGGAAAACCGAAGCAACAGGAAACCCTAAATAGGAGTGACCGGAAAACCGAAGCAACACCACCAGAAACCCCAAAAAGGGGTCACCGGATTACATGCAGCCACGATCTAACCAGAAACACCATAAAAGAGATCACCGGAAAAATCGATTAAACCGGAAACCCCAAAAAAGGGGTCGCCGGAAAACCGATTAAAGTAGCCAAATAGCCAACTACACCCTTGCCAAAGCCAAACAAAGATTTGGCCGTAAAAAAAGTGAACGTTTCTGGCCGGCAACCACCGGAAACCCCAAAAAGGGGTTTCCGATCTCACCGGAATAAGGGTGCTATACGTTAGAAGCATCGACAAGTTTTTTCGGCATAGATTCCGGCAATAGAAGCCAAGAAAAACATAGAAATAGCCTCAAATCGAAAAACCCCCAAATTTTTTGTTAGGTTTCCGGTGAAGTGTCGAAAGTTTTGGCACAAGAACAAAAAAAAACGGTCACAAGGCACGCTCCCAACGTTCACAACGATCGGCCAAAACTGGCCGATATATATAGCCGATTAAACTTGCCAAAACTAGCCGATGCATGTGCTATAGGCTTGCCAAAGAGCCGATGCTAGCCGATGCTTTTTGCCGATAAAATTAGCCGACTACACCCTTGCCCCTAAGGAACATACACCGTAAAGGTCATCTATATTAATTGCTTCAATCCGTTTCGCAGCCATGGAAATTAAGAAGTTAAGCTACCTGTGGGTTTCCAACAGGTGTCCCAATCTTGCAATTGACTGGCCTAAATGGTCCAGTTTTAGTTTTTAATTGTTGTACGCTTTTGTTCGTTTTGTATGTTTCTCTTATTACTCTTAGTTTCTCGCTAGTTTTTTGTGAATAAAATGATGTTTAAATGTTAAAAAAATAAAAAATATCTATACTATTCTATAAAACAAATGATACAATGTCTTAAATTTTTAATCAATTTAAGTATACCCAAAATATGACAACTAATGCAATAAAATCAAATTAATTAATTTTCTAACATGAAAAAGTATAATTTTTTTTAATAGTCATATTTTAAAATTAACGACTTCTTCTGCATCACCTTTGGTCATCGGCGGTCGGAAAAGTCGGACACCATCACCCTTAGTTTTGTCTTTACGTAAAAGTTATATAATTTTTCACGCATTGCGTGAATACATTTCTAATGATTAATCAATGAGCTCCTATTTGTGTATACTTTTTGCTAAATTCATTCTCATGGTACAGTTTTTTATGTACAACGTACAATTATTTATTGCACAATTGAAAAAGTGTATGTGGAAAATTAAAAAAAAAAAAAGAAGAGCTAGAAATCAAGACTTTATATGATAAAATGTCAGTCTTTCCATTATAACTCAGTGGTTGAGGATCAGCTTTACATGATGAAGGTCTCGAGTTCGAGATATGAGAAATACATGTTAAGAAATTTCACAAATAAAGTCCTCCAGTGAAGCAGGTTTGAGTCCTGTAGAGGGGGCAGAGTTTTATCCCAATTAAATGTCGTGCGTGGATACGTTTAAAACAACGTAAGCTAGATCACCTGTTACGAGCAAATGACACACCTTTCAATAAAAAAAACATAATTCCTTTGAAAAATAAAAATAGAAGACTAAAGATTATAATACATTTTTTATTTAAAAAACAATATTTTCAAACAAAACAAAACAAAAATGACAATATTAACACTAAATTTAAACATCATTTGATATTCAGTGTAAATATTAATAAAAAAATTAGATAACAATAAAAGAAATATATGGTTAGTAGATCCGTTAGATATTTTTAAATTGTTGAGGAAAAGATCAAAACTCAAATCATGACATTTGGGGGGCGCTTGGTTACAAGTAATGAATGGTAATGGGAAAGGTTAAGGAATATGAAACGACACGACTCGATTAAGGAAAGATAATAAATTAAATTTTTTTTTTGTTCTGGCCGTAAATTTACGGCTGGTCCATGCGGCGCATATATGAAAGTTATTGTTTTGTGCGACGCATAACTGAGCGCATGGAATTCCCGGTTGTTAGGTCCAGATTTACTGGACTCGCTCCAGACGCGACTACTGGAGCCTCACTGAAGATCTGACCAGAATCGTGTTCTACTGTACCCACTCCAGACTTGGAATCTGGAGTCCCTCTGAAGATTTGTCCATAAATAATTGAAGACCAGTGAGCAAATACTTGTATAGGAAATCTGGAGTATTCTCCAGATTAGCTCACTGGACTTCACCCCAGTCCAGATCAACTCTACTGAAGACATTCTGACTGAAGTCAAAGACTGAAGTCTGAAGAAAGAAGACTTAACAAATGGCGGAGTCCACTGGAAAGTCTTACCAGATCTGTTTACTGGAGGATTGTTAGTGTTCTAGATCCTGCAAGTCTGAACACTGATATCAAGGATTGACTTTTCCCTTTACACACTTTCCAAAGAACAATCCACTTGTTCTTTACCAAAGTATACGTGTGTTAAGGTGGTTGGATAAAAGGATACACTTGCACTTGATGTGACTTTATCCTTATTCCTTATCCAATACATTTAATGTTCTTGTCGGATCATTAAATGTATGCAACCATATTTGTACGGCACAAAATTCACTGGTGAATTTTGTTGCCTATAAATACAAAGTCATTTCCTTGACAAAAATACTTTTAAGCATTCATTTTGCATTGAAGTGAATTTGTCCAAATACTCTCGATCTTAAACAGGGATACTTCACAACTTTAAGTATCTCGATCCTAAAGAGATATTTGACAAATATAGATCATTTGTAACTCATAGGTTGTTAGGATACATACTTAATTGTATTATCTTGATTCCGCAACAACCTTGTGTTTTATTTAACATCATAAATAAAATACCCATGAAACAATACATAATGTTCCACTTTATTTGTTTATTGCTTTAAGTCTTGTATTACTTATTTATATACTTGCATTTATATTAAAGTAATACTAGTCCTTTCTAGTGCTTATTAGACTTGTTGTATTTTGCACTTTCCTGGTTAACCATCGAACTTAAGGGACTCACACCGGTGCTATTTTATACTGATTTATGCAGCGCATATAAAGCTTATGCGGCGCATATTTTATATTAAACAAAAAAATTACTACTTTTTGATTAAATTGGGTTGAGTCATTTCAGAATACTAGTACGGTACCCGCGCAATGCGGCGGTTTTCGTGGCGGTGACGGTGTGGTGGTGGGGACGACTGTTGGTGGTAGAGGTGGTGTCGAGTGATGTAGATAATTGATGTAAAAGTAACTGATGCAAAGTGTTAATGGAGATATTTTAAAAGATAAAGGACTGATAGTGTAATACAATAATTAAGGGTATTTTAGACATGTTCCCTCATGTAACTTTCAACATGGGGGCTATTCTTTTTATAAGATAGTATAGATAATACAATGCAATGAATAATTCACTATCTTTGATGCTGCTTGGTTCAAAGTTCAGGAATACTCTATATTTGTTAGTGAAGTTATTAGTAAATTTATGAAAATAATAATTGTTATTCACAAATTGTATATGTATATATATACACACAATCAAATAAGAACAGTCTTAAAATAAGAACACTTAAAAACTACATTTTGATGCATTAAAAGTCCATAAAACTAACATAGTTTATAACTAATTATCATTATAAGTGTTTAACAACATATTGGTCTGTCAAAATCGAGAAAATCATGTTTTTTTGTTTTGTGCATCCATCTTGAATGCATATTCATCAAAATGATGCATCCAACAAAAAACGTGATTTTTTCGATTTTGACGGATTAATGTGTTGTTAAACACTTAAATAATGATAATTAGTTATGCACTATGTTAGTTTTATGAACTTTTAATGCATCAAAATGATGTTTTTAAGTGTTCCCACCGTTCTTATTTTAACAGTGTTCTTACCGGAGCGTCTCCCCACATATATAATTACCATGAAAAAGAAAAACTAATGTCTGTTGAATTTGTAAAAGATATACATTTACATCTACAGTATATATTTGATTTGATAAATATGTAATTTTACTGAAGTTTGGTATCGTTTTTTATGTGTTAACTGTAAGTATGGGAAACTGAAAGTGACTATACTAAAATTTAGGAATTGAAAACGTGGGTTGAGTATCAAAAGTGGGTAATCAAATTTCATTACCCTCGAATTGTTGAGTAATGGGGTATTGACCACTTTTAGGTAATGAAGGATTATATTGTAGTATACCAAACATGAGTAATCATTATCTTTACCATTCCTTACCTCTTTATAACCCTTAACCAAGCACCCCCTTGGTGTTTTTATTTATTTATTTGGGTTTATCAAAGTAATTTTAAGTCTGAAAGATGAGGTTTTTTATTTGGGTTAGGAGGTTTTTCCTCATATACGATGGTTTTACTCTTATAGTATTAAGATATGATCGGGTGGTATTGTTGGTATCCTGTAAGTATGCTAGACCTCTAACTCTCCATCAATGATCCAAATTAGCTACTAGAATAAATAAATTATACGAGTAGGTGCAAGAAAAAATCGATTAACCGAACCGAACCGATTTGTAACCGGTTAGTAACCGGAATAGTAAAAACCGATTATAGGTTATCAGAAACCGTCGGTTACTAACCGATTACTCTTTTCAAAACCAAAACCGATTATTAACCGGTTAACCTATAACCGGTTAATTATTCCAAATAATAACCGGTTAACCGGTTAATCACATATTATATACATATTATATATATCAATATCAATCATATTATATACATACACTGATATATAACCGGAAAGATCGCACCATCAGATGATTTCGTAAGCTTTCAATATATCTATACTATATATAGATTAATGCTTCTTTCATCCGATCCAACATCAATTTTTTGTTGTTTTTGAGATTTGGGATGATGAATTTTGTTTTGTGTTTAGAAAATGATGTTTATTTGGAATATGGGTTCGTCGCTCAGGCTTGTCGGAAATGATTGTTTTTCCCCATTGTTCACCACTTTCTCAATATTATAATGGGCGGTTAAAAAAAACCGAATAGGTTAACCGGTATCGGTTAACCGGTTATTATTAATCGAAATCGGTTAGATATGTTCCAGTTTTAAAACCTAGAAACCGGTTATTAATTGGTACAAGTTAACCGTAACCGGTCATTACTGTTTCAAAAAATAACCGAAACCGGTTATTAAAATTGTACAAGTTAACCGTAACCGGTATTACTGTTTCAAAAAATAACCGAAACCGGTTATTAATGGTACAAGTTAACCGTAACCGGTATTACTGTTTCAAAAAATAACCGAAACCGGTTATTAACGGTACAAGTTAACCGTAACCGGTATTACTGTTTCAAAAAATAACCGAAACCGGTTATTAAGGTACAAGTTAACCGTAACCGGTATTACTGTTTCAAAAAATAACCGAAACCGGTTATTAAAATTAGGTACAAGTTAACCGTAACCGGTTATTACTGTTTCAAAAAATAACCGAAACCGGTTATTAAAATTAATAACCGAAATCAGTTAACCGCTTCTTGCACCTCTACGAGTAGTTAAAAATAGAAAATAGAAATAGAGAAAAGAAATTTGAAAAAAGCCCAAATGGATGACCGAGCCCAATTATGATGGTTGACTAAACTCACATTTTCCCAAGACAATGTTGGCCTGCCGTTGGACATGGTCACACGCGCATTGCATCCGGCAATAAATAACTCTTTTACGTTTTTATTAATCAAGCTTATATTAATATATCCAATAATAAGATTACCAAATATTAATCAAGCTTGTCACAATCACCCTTTCATCAAATACATTAATAAATATACCCATACAAATGAAAATGTCTTTTGGCAGAAGTTATATTTTGACATAATTTAGAATCGTTTTACAACCATGAAGAGCCAATTTGTGTATTATGTTAAAATTTTTCTCATAGTAGACTTACAGCAAAAAGAGAGAAAAAAAGTCTTATATAAACAAAAACGCAATGTCTTTCTAACCATAACATTAACACTGTCATGCTTACAATACACAGAATTGTAGTCATGAAAAACATATAACATAAAACCGGAGTTTACTGAGTTTAAATTTTATTCAAACTTCTTTAACCATAGTGTTATATGATTTACTTTCCATAAATCACTAACAATAACTAAAATTTACCATTTTAATCTCATCCTCATTTACAAACCATAAACATCAGATCAAAAAACACAAACGTTACATACAAATACAAGGAAACATAAGATTTAGTCAATTTACTTCCATATTATATCCATTTGTCTCTATTTTGGTACTAGTAAGTTTTATTCATAAAAATAATAACAATAACTACTCTATTTTATGTGACAACTTGCTTTTATACATAGTACCCGCCAACTCCGGACTACTTCAAACCCCCTTATTGGATTCAGTTTTCAACATTTTACAACCCCAAAATTTTCTCCAATTTTTTCTCACTTTCCAGAAATAGTTGAATTTTCACAATGTTACGTTCCAAATCCAGGTACTAATTTTCTCTTTTTCAAATTTCTGTATCTATAGTTTTTGTTTCATTGTATATATTCACAAGACCAAGACAAAGTCCAAAACCAATATCATACGTTACATTTATTCTGTTACATTGTTTTTAATATAACCATTTACGGTTTTGTTACAAATTGTGTTGTTATTGTTGTTATTTAGATCTGGGTATTTGGAATTTGGACACAAGAAACATTCTTCGTTTTTTATTCGAAGTATTTCTGGATCAAAGATTTGTAGAGGTGATGGTCTCACGTCACAAGTTGATAAAGAAGCCGTTGTTTCTGTTGATCGTAAATCTATTAGTTTATCAGAGGTATGTAATTTTGATTAATTTGTGTGTGTGTGTATATATATATATATATATAGATATCATATAAGAAAAGTTTGTCATTTTTGATTGTTTTTGTTTGATTATATGTTGCTTAGACAGGAAGCGAGATATACATTAGAAGCGACAATAAAATTGTTACGATACTTTTGTAACGCTGATTTACAACTTTTGTGAACATGGTCAAAATGTAAAGTTGTGAAATCAGCGTTACAAAATTAGCGTACCAACCTTTGTTGATACGCTTCTAATATGTGTTTGGCTTGTTTTTGGTGTTAGTGTATGTATATATGTTGTTTGATTTAGTTAAGTTGATTGCATATATGATATGATAATGATGATGCTGATGATTTGTGTTTTTGTCACATAGAATCGAATAGTTAAGGAGGCAATGATGCAAAAGCAAATGAGTAATTTAGAAGAGGAGTTGAAGAGTACAAAGGATAGATTAGATGAAGTTGAAAATGAAAGAAACCGAATGATTGCTGAGCTTAAAGAGGCTAAAGAGTTGGCTAATGCCGGATTATCACCTAAAAAGGCGGAAGAAGTGTTTTCCGAGCTCAAGGGTCTAAAAGATTCATTACTGAATTCAAAAAAGGAGATAGAGTCTAGAGACAAGGAGATTAGTTCATTGAGTAGTCGGCTTGAATCTGCAAAAGTGTTCGAGGCTAGAGTAGCCGAAAGGGATGTGGATTTAGAGAAGTTGAAGAAGAAGATTCGAGAATTGGAAAATGAGGTTGAGAAAACGAAGCAATCGGAAGAACATATGTTGGAATCATTGATGCTTCAAACTAGGCAACTTGAGCAAACTAAAATGGACTTGGAAGAATCAAAGCTTGAGGTTATGACACTCCAGGAGACGGTCGAGAACCTTCAAAGAGGTGGCAGAAACGGGCCAAGACAAGCAATGGTAGCTCAAAAGGGTAATATTGATACATCTCAGGAGACTAAAGCTCTAAGGGATGAAATCAAAATGTTAAAAACCGAGCTGAAGTTGGCTACCGATGCAGAGGAGAAAGCCAAGAAAGCCATGGATGATTTAGCGTCTGCTTTAAGAGAAGTAGCAACAGAATCCAGTACAGCTAATGAAAAGCTAAGGCAAGCAGAAGAGCAAGTGACACATTTGAATCAGGAAGTTGAAAAGTTAAAGGAAGATCTCGAGTTGCAGACAGAAACATCTGAACGGTTAAGGGTGGAAGCCGAGGAATCAGTTCTAGCGTGGACTTCAAAAGAAATGGGGTTCATTAGTTGCATAAAGAAAGCTGATGAAGAAAACGCGTCATATAAACATGAAAACAATAAGTTAAGAGAAGCATTACTATCAGCCGAAACCACTGTTAGGATTAAAAGAGAAGAATCAGACAAGTTGCGGGATATTCTTAAACAAGCTCTAAACGAATCAAACGTTGCTAAAGAAGCTTCAAACATAGCACGGGCTGAGAATTCAGAACTCAAAGATTTACTAGCGGAAAAGGAAGAATCTTTACATTTTCTTACAAAAGAAAACGAACGGTTAAGGATCAATGAAGTTGCAGCTCGTGAAAACGTCAAGGAGTTCAAGAGATTACTAGCTGCAAAAGAGCAAGCTAATAAACTATACGATGATAAAGACCAAACCGATGTTTTCAACTCCCCGGTTGCATCACTCTATGAAGAGCATCTAGACGGAAGACTTACACCGCAACAAGCATTTAGTTTTGATTTTGATGATCTAAAAGGCTTTAACAAAGAAGAAGAGTACTATCATGTGCTTGATGGAGAAGATGATAACGTGTCAGAAATCGTTGTTAATGATGACCCTGAAAAGGCGGAAGCACTCAAAGGGTCGATATTTGATACTACAGCGTCTCCAAAATCAGAACCGCATACACCAAAAGCAAGTGCCCAGCACAGGAGAGCAGCAACGGGTTTTACTGAATCAAGTGGGTCGGGCCAGTCTGAAGAAGTGGAGAATTTCGTGCATAGTAGTAGTTATAGTCATGAAGATAGTGATAATAAGGGCTATATGTATAGTCTGTACAGTAAAAAGAAATTGTTTCGTAAGATCGGAGAGCTTATCATTGGAAAAAATAACAGCAAAAAAGACGGGTCACCGGAGCATGGTGAAGAGCAGGTGAAAGATCAAGGTAAAGAACAAATTAAAGAGCAAGGTAAAGATCCAAGTAAAGAGCAGGCAAATTGACTGTTACTGTAGTAAGTTTATATACATTGAGATTATAGATATATGATTATAAATTTTTGTCAATTGATTCCTGCAATTGGTTTGTATTTAGTCTTTGTAACACATCACTGTGGTTGCCGGTCCTTTTTCGTTTCTGATTGTACTAATCTAGTCTGTTTGATTACTGATCCTTATTCGGCAGAATCAACCAATACCAAACCGTCGGCTTAATTTGAAAAGTAAGAACTTAAACCATATTCTAAGTTTGTCATGTAAAGATGCCTATGATTTGAACAAAGTATTCACAGATAGAACTAGAATAATACCGGAATGTCCAATCTTTGGGAACATACCCAAACAGCAGCCGAAGCAAAAGGTGCTGCGATGACGTGGTAACCCTGCTTCAGGGATCCTTCTTGACTTATATATATATTACAAGTTACAACCAAACTTTGTTACATATAACCGACTCTTGGCTAGATGTTTAGATCTCAAATCCTGGAAACCTGGAGTTTTCTGGTCTGACCAAATCAGACCATAGACAGGCCACTCCAGCAAGACCATGAAAAAGGGAAGAACCGTGGTCAAGTCCATCCGAACTGGTGCTAGTTATAAGCTTTCTTGCATTGTTATACAAGAAACCACCAAATGCCTTGGCTCTGTCTGCATATATAGTGTCTCCTGTTAGTCGATATAGAGCAAGGAAAACATAAGCATTCCCGGAAGCACCATCTGCAAGCCCTGCTTTCTCTACCAACCCGCTCTTCCATACCACTTCCCCTGCTTCAATTGCTGCATCTCGGAACTCCCGTTCATGTGGGAACACCTGGAAAAAACAATGTCAAGTACCCCTTGATTAGAAGGGCCATCCAAGCCGAGTTAAAAAAGGAAAAAAGGTCAAAAGAAAAACATAAGTATTTGTTTAAATGGATACAACTATCTAATTTATTCTATCAAAAAATTCATATTAATATGGCCATTAACACATTTTTGTGATCATATTTAGCACAACTAAAGCCGACCTAATAAAAATATACTCGTTTTGAATCCAACCCGTTTGACTTTGACCTGTTACCTCATCCATCAAACCACCCATTTTGCCACCTCTCCAGTCTTGTATGTCATGCATGCCGAATTATTTACAATGCAGTTAGATTTACAAACCTGAGACGCCTTGCAGAGGGTTATAGCCATGCCACCTGCACCATGAGACCATTGCACCAAATTGTCTCTTGGATTACCTTCACTTGATGGGTAATTACCAGTACGAGGGAACCTCATGCTCATCATGTATCTCAAAGTCTTCTTTACATCCTCTGCATCTTCTTCAGATAACGGAAAATGAAGCAATACATGTAATATACCTGCGAGTCCATGGGCTGCACCCCAGTACCTAGTCCCGTGCCATCTGTACATCAGAGGGCATACAGCATGGTTAGATGCACCTGCCCTTCCACCAGCTATTACTGCTGTGACTATAGGATTGAGGAGATCAGATGGAACTGTTTCTTGGCCCATATGTTTGTTTATGAATAAAGCAGCCCACAAGAACCCAGCCCGTCCGTGGAGAAGATCGTATGACATTCCAAAGCCACCTTCCTCCGGTCCTGCAGGGAGGGCTTTCTCTTCTGCCAACTGAAAACCCAAAATACATACCAAAGGTATCAAATACCTGAACTAAATGCAACAATTCTGACTCATTTACTTATAAAGGAGTCCATTTGTTTTGTATATATCAACGGGTCAAATGGGTCGAATATTTCTTCAAAGTGGAGTTTAATGCCTAAAAAACAGTTTTAAATAAAAGCTAAACTTATTGATGAAACAGAATCAGATAAAGAAACTAAACCATATGACATGTTACCTATCCCATTTTTATATTTCACCCAACTTAAATAAACACTTGAAATGAAACGTATTGATGTACCACTTTCGCTATGAAAGGAAAAAAAACCCTCAGTAAACATACTTAACATTCACTATCCATGATTTTATTTTACTTTCTGCTGTACAAAAAGATCTTAATATTACACATTTCCATTATTCCAAATTTTTAGGACTCATTAAAATTGTAAGAGTATGACCAATTGACTATAAAGTGAAAGTTATTTGCCTTAATAACATGTTCAAATTTATCTAGGTATTATGATTCAGCAGCCGTAAATTTTAGAGCAGAGTGTACATCAATACTATCACAAAAACACGTTAAAATGAAATATTACTTGGTTTACATATCATACATTAATAAGAGGGCTGCACCTAAATACGATACTTGTTATGTATTATCCTTTTTATTCAAATAGATTAATAGACGTGGTGCAACGTAAATCTGGAAAATGTCGGTTTGCTGATATGTAAATGAGTTGTAGACCACATAAATAACAGTGATTCATCCTTGAGTTTTGATTCTTGTGGTACATAGGTTGTGGGTTCAAGTCTAATAATGAAAATGTTGTAAAAATGTCTGAATTATGTAGCTCCTTTTATTAAAAAAAGATAGAAAACTAACGTTGAATAGTTGCCTTTGTGACCATAATAATCTTAAATATCTAGACATGACTCTGTGCCATATCATTTCATTATTACTCAATAAAGGGACCATAATGATCATGGATGAAAAAAATCTCGTAGCGTTTTTTGTAACATTGTTCAACACACATATTTAGTAAAGCTGGTAGTAAGACAAGTTATGGACCACAATATATAAAAGATCATGAAACATAATATCTCCTCTTTCCTATTGAACTAGTATACTATATGTGTTGTAATGTCCTCGTCCATTAGTTGAGCACCTATAAGCACCATACAATATAGACATGTGTGTATTCTAACATGGACCCATGCAATGCGGTGGGATTTACCATTTCATGATCGACATCAAATAATGGTCGGCGTGGATTTTTTTTTACTTTGTGACTTGTTTTATTCATAGTTTTAAATTGATCCACAAGTGTGTGAAATAATTATAGGATCGAAAATATTAATAGTTTGGCGAAATGAATGGTTCTGACTAAAAAAATTGAGTGCTTTGAAGATAAGTGGTTGTGATTACAAGTTATAAAGTGTTTGAGATGAGCGGTTGTGATGGATTGAAGATTGGATATTATATCAATTTAAGAACTTTTGAAATTTAGTGAACTAAATGCATTACCCGTACTACAAAAGAAGTGTATATATAGGTGTATGTATGCATATGCATATATAGACACGCATAAATATATAACTTTGACTTTCCATAAGTTGTGGAATATGAAGACAAATAATGGCTGATAAATAAGTTTTCAAATAGTGACAATTTGGCATGGAAATAAGTTTTTGTTGTTGGGACTTGGGATATGCAAGTCACTCTAGCAATGTAATTCTATATGAATCTAAATCAAGTATATTCTTCACAATACAAGTTAATGTTTTACTTGGGGAAAAAGAGCAGATATATAGTCATTTTAGGACCAAAGCCACAAAGTATTTCCAACTTAGCACAACAAGAAGGGGCAGCTAAAACATGAAACACGAAAAATGCAACACCTAAAACATAATTTGGATGACATCAAGGAAGAAAAAAAAGTGTACCTCCAAAAATTCGGAAAGATAGAGATTACGCTTCTGATGATCTCTACAACGCTCTGCTATAACCGCACCTAAGGCATATATCCCTCCTCTCCCAGACAAAAATGTCAAATACCTGTTTTTATCAATATTTGCAAACACTTCAAAAGGGTAATAAACTTCTCGGATTAATACTGTGTTCAACCCTCCCATATTGACCATTTTGTGACAATAAAAAGTGAAGTATCTTGCTAATAATCTTCTTAGTACCACAAAATCGTGACAAGTATTATATTTCTTTATCTTAAATCTTAATGTTATGATAGTTAGAAACGATTTTTTAAGATAATATATCATTACTTTAATTGCATTGCCCCAGATTGCTAGCAACTCTTTATTTTGTCCAATATAAAGAGTTGCTAGCAATTCGGAGCCCAACTTGATACAACCAATATCTGCGGTTATACTCCTCTCGCCCAAAAAAAACACAGATTACCATACTCGAGTGGCTATTCTGTCGTTTTTTTTTAACAACGACATTTCTGCTATTTTATCTAATCTTCTTCATAGTTTACTTGGATTTTTTTAGGATAATATTAATTCAAAGTTAGGGAAACACGAAAACTTAATCAATGACGAATTTAAATAACATGTACCAAAGTGGAACACTATTTTTTCCAACACGAAAACTACTTCTATACGTATATGTCAAAGTGATCATCACATTAAGACGGTCAATACCTTGTAGACGTCTTAGCCACGGCAGCGGCACAAGTATCAACAATATCCGCGCACAACTTCAAATCGCGGTCACTACCAGTAACCTCATAGAACCGCAGGCAGGTGAATGCCGTCCCCAACAAACCGGTAAAACCGTTGGGTCCAAGATTTCACCACCTCCGGCACAAACTTCTGTCCATGTAGCCTCAACTACCTAGTACATCATCAAATACACAATCACTACTACTTATTGCTAACAAGGCCAACATATAAACAAAATGGATTTTTAAGGCATGTGGAATGTCACAAAATAGGCCCAAGAACATGAACCACTTTGAAATATATAGAGAACTTCATTCATAATGTATAATAAAAATTGTTATAACCTTGTAGCATAATATATACAATTCTAGCTAATTAAAGGTTCATTTGATGACATTTTTTCTACCTAGAGTCATAAAAAACATTTTATTAAAATACATATGGTTAACGGGGACACGGGGTGACCAAGCCTAAATAAAAATGTCTGTTAAGTCACGTACATCTGAGTTAAAGGTTACATTCAAGTCCGAAAGACTAAATAGAAAAAACATCATTCGCGTATAACTTTATATGATTAGAAATATATATATATATATATACCTGGTCTTTGAGAGCAATGGCAGCTTCAAGAAAAATCTCAGGTGAAAGAGAGAAAGTATCAATACTCAAATGGTTATCATCATCATGACTACTAGTATTGTTATCACTAGAAGGAAATTTCATCATGGATGATGACATTTTCACCGTGAAATAATACTTTTTTAAATAGAAAAAAAAATAGTACAGTCTTACTTAACTAGTAAGTATTTATAGAACTTTGAATTGGTTATCAAAATAAAGTTTTGAGTATATATAGAAAGAGAGTGAACCGGTGGAAGAAGATTATTGATTGGTAGGCCAGCAGAGGAACAAGATTAACGTGCTTTGTTAGCTAAGTCACACGGTTTACTGTTTGGAACTTACGCTATATGAACTAAAGAGTTGGGTTATTTAAGAACTCACAAATAAAAAAGGATGCAAGAACCACATATTTTTTTTCTCTCTCTTCAATAAATTTCATCCAAAGCATATAAAAAACTTTATCTCACAAACCGTAAATCGTTTGATGGAAAAAAAAATATGGGTAGTCTTAAAATTTCGTCCTCTTTCATTAGAGATGCGACTCGATATACTTTTAACGATTTTTTAAATTTCGTTTTCTTTTTGGTTCTTACACAAAACATACACATGTGTAGGTTAAACGAAAATTGTGATTCGGAACGGGCTTCGCCCTTAAGGAAATTCATAAAGGGTAGCTGGTGGGGGTGATAGGTCATTGAGGGTGATAAGTCATAGTGTGATAGGTCATAGAGGGTGATAAGTCATAGAGGGTGATAGGTCATAGGGGTGATCGGTGATCGGTGATCTACCTAACGGGCTCCGCCCTTAGCCGCTATGGCTTGCCATGGCCTGACAGGCTCCGTCCTTGGCCACCATGGGTCCGCCATGGATTGATGGGCTACACCCTTGATCTTCATTGTTGTGTACAGATGGTCATTTACTAATTTACATGTGAAAACAAAGATCCTACACATGTGTAAGTACACAAGTACAAGGGGAAAAAAACAAAAATTAAAAAGTTATCAAAAGTATATCGAGTTGCATTTCCAATGAAAGATGACGAAATTTCAAGACTACCCATACTCTTTTTTCCATCTAACGATTTACGGTTTGTGAGATAAAACGTTTTGAATGATATGGATGAATTTTCATTTTTTATTGAAGAGAGAGAAAAGGGAGGAGAATGTGTGGTCCATAAGGTTCTCACATTTTTTTTTATTTTAAGGGTTCTTAAATAACCTTTCCTCGTATGAATTATATATGGAGAAAGTGAAGATGGGGCTGTCTCACACCTAAGTTGGGTGAAAAATCCTTCACATCTTGTTTTTTTATTCCATAAAAATCACGGGGCCCATCATTTATTAGTTATACAAAAAATATTTAAAAATAGTATGTGAGAGATTTTTCACCTAAGTTAGGTTTGTGACGACCCCACACTCCCTTTTCCCATTATATATATATCTATACAAAGTTACAAATATATATCATGCTTTACTTGTGTGCTATTATATTTATTATATATACTATTTTTATTCTTTATGTTTTTGGAAGTTAGTTAGCAACTTAGCATGAAAAATACGCGGTGTGTATTAAACTATGTTTTCTGATTCTAGATAGACATAGATTATCGATTGCCTACCTTATGATAGACTTTTAAAAGGTGAAATGTGTTCTAAAAACTAGAAAAGAGAAGAGAGAATATGCAGAGAGAATTTCTTATATTCATTTCTATTGTTTCTATTAAATTTCAATCAATCGATCGATCCATATTTATATACAAAATATTTAGAGTAAAACAAATCATATGGGACCTTATGAAATAATTCATAAGTAAATACAAATGATAGTGGGACCATGTGGACCCATATGTCTGCTTAATAATTCATAACACTCCCCTCAGACATATGACTATCATTTGCTTTATCAATAATTCATATGTTTCATGTTGAATGATACTTTTCAACTTTGAAGTTTTACTTTGAACTACTGCCTCGTTAAAAACCTTGCTAGTAAAACCCAGTGGGACAAAACCATAGCTAAGGGAAAAAGAGTGCAGTACGTGTTATCTCTTCTGATACTTCTGGATCGATTATGTTGCCTCATTAAAAACCTTACTAAGAAAACCCAGTGGGACAAAAACTTAGTTAAGGGAAAAAGAGTGCAATTTGTAATGCTCCCCCTGAATTCAGTCAAACATCTTCTAATCTTCAAAGCTTGATCTTATTTGATAATTGCTCGAAGCTGCTTGTTGATTTGTTCTTCTTTTTGTAGATTATGTGTTGAGAAGGACTTTGATGAGATATGCTCTATTCAATCACCTTTGATGCAGCTCTTTTTTATCTGAGCTATGCAAGAAGCATTGTCTTTATACATAATTGTTGGAGCATTGTTCCTTGAAGAAATACTACAAGATCCATGAACATGTTGTATAACATTCATCTTTGGGTATTCATGTGAAAGATTATGCCTCGTTAAAACCTTATTAGAAGAAAAAAAAAACCCGATGGGACAAAAATCTAATGAAGGAAAAAGAGTACATAAGTCTTTGGATACGCTTAGAGATATTGCCTCATTAAAAACCTTACCAGGAAAAACCCAATGGGATAAAAACCATGGTTAAGGGAAAAAGAGTGCAACGCGTATCTTCTCCCCTCATGATCACATCACTTAAATTCTTTGGTTGGCGTAACCCAATATCGCAAACCAATATCTTTGATTTTTATCATAGTAAGTGTCTAGATCAATACGATTATAGCGTAAACAAACTTGCTATATATTCTCCACATGTGATCCACATATCATACATCATATATTCCATTCGAGTACATACACATACTACATAAGTTAAGCTTTACCAATAGCTTCAAGTGAAATGATGTATTATTTCATGATCAACATGGACTATCAATGCTTTAATGACACTTTTAAATCAATATTGTGATCATTATCTTTAGAAGTTGAGGAAGTCCCTTCAACATCATATTGTTTACTTCCTGAGAGAAGGTTTAATCATTCACGCCTTCCTGTGGGAAGGTTTCACTCCTTCATGTGGGAAGGTTTTATCATTCACTCCTTCCTATGGGAAGGTTTTATCATTCACTCCTTCCTGTGGGAAGGTTTTATCATTCACTCCTACCTATGGGAAGGTTTCACTCTTTTAAATCACGAGACATGCTTCATGCATTTTATATTCCTCATGGAATCTCAATATTAAACGAGCTCCATTCATATATTCTTTAGACGCAAATCAAATATCTTATCTTGCCAGACTTTCAATAGATCAATAGTTGCTTTCACCATATCAATATAATGTATGTTCAACAATCTATGTGCCATACTTCAATTCAATATTTGAACATAAACCGATTTACATCATATAATTTATGCACTTTCAAGTGTTTGGACTTCATGTCCCAAAATATTAGCGTCTTTTCATCTATGGACAATCATTCATATCATATCATATCATATTTTTCTATGACTGCATATGTGCATGCGGCACATTTTTCATCATAATATATCCTTAATGGCTTAATCTGTCATGCCATAAGTTTATAATCATCATATTTTTCTATGACTGTCATATGTGCATGAGGCACATTTTTCATCATAATATATCCTTAATGGCTTAATCTGTCATGCCATAAGTTTATAATCATCATATTTTTCTATGACTGTCATATGTGCATGAGGCACATTTTTCATCATAATATATCCTTAATGGCTTAATCTGTCATGCCATAAGTTTATAATCATCATATTTTTCTATGACTGTCATATGTGCATGCGGCACATTTTTCATCATAATATATCCTTAATGGCTTAATCTGTCATGCCATAAGTTTATAATCATCATATTTTTCTATGACTGTCATATGTGCATGCGGCACATTTTTCATCATAATATATCCTTAATGGCTTAATCTGTCATGCCATAAGTTTATAATCATCATATTTTTCTATGACTGTCATATGTGCATGAGGCACATTTTTCATCATAATATATCCTTAATGGCTTAATCTGTCATGCCATAAGTTTATAATCATCATATTTTTCTATGACTGTCATATGTGCATGAGGCACATTTTTCATCATAATATATCCTTAATGGCTTAATCTGTCATGCCATAAGTTTATAATCATCATATTTTTCTATGACTGTCATATGTGCATGAGGCACATTTTTCATCATAATATATCCTTAATGGCTTAATCTGTCATGCCATAAGTTTATAATCATCATATTTTTCTATGACTGTCATATGTGCATGAGGCACATTTTTCATCATAATATATCCTTAATGGCTTAATCTGTCATGCCATAAGTTTATAATCATCATATTTTTCTATGACTGTCATATGTGCATGAGGCACATTTTTCATCATAATATATCCTTAATGGCTTAATCTGTCATGCCATAAGTTTATAATCATCATATTTTTCTATGACTGTCATATGTGCATGAGGCACATTTTTCATCATAATATATCCTTAATGGCTTAATCTGTCATGCCATAAGTTTATAATCATCATATTTTTCTATGACTGTCATATGTGCATGAGGCACATTTTTCATCATAATATATCCTTAATGGCTTAATCTGTCATGCCATAAGTTTATAATCATCATATTTTTCTATGACTGTCATATGTGCATGCGGCACATTTTTCATCATAATATATCCTTAATGGCTTAATCTGTCATGCCATAAGTTTATAATCATCATATTTTTCTATGACTGTCATATGTGCATGAGGCACATTTTTCATCATAATATATCCTTAATGGCTTAATCTGTCATGCCATAAGTTTATAATCATCATATTTTTCTATGACTGTCATATGTGCATGAGGCACATTTTTCATCATAATATATCCTTAATGGCTTAATCTGTCATGCCATAAGTTTATAATCATCATATTTTTCTATGACTGTCATATGTGCATGCGGCACATTTTTCATCATAATATATCCTTAATGGCTTAATCTGTCATGCCATAAGTTTATAATCATCATATTTTTCTATGACTGTCATATGTGCATGCGGCACATTTTTCATCATAATATATCCTTAATGGCTTAATCTGTCATGCCATAAGTTTATAATCATCATATTTTTCTATGACTGTCATATGTGCATGAGGCACATTTTTCATCATAATATATCCTTAATGGCTTAATCTGTCATGCCATAAGTTTATAATCATCATATTTTTCTATGACTGTCATATGTGCATGAGGCACATTTTTCATCATAATATATCCTTAATGGCTTAATCTGTCATGCCATAAGTTTATAATCATCATATTTTTCTATGACTGTCATATGTGCATGCGGCACATTTTTCATCATAATATATCCTTAATGGCTTAATTTGTTATGCCATAAGTTTATAATCATCATATTTTTCTATGACTGTCATATGTGCATGCGGCACATTTTTCATCATAATATATCCTTAATGGCTTAATCTGTCATGCCATAAGTTTATAATCATCATATTTTTCTATGACTGTCATATGTGCATGAGGCACATTTTTCATCATAATATATCCTTAATGGCTTAATCTGTCATGCCATAAGTTTATAATCATCATATTTTTCTATGACTGTCATATGTGCATGAGGCACATTTTTCATCATAATATATCCTTAATGGCTTAATCTGTCATGCCATAAGTTTATAATCATCATATTTTTCTATGACTGTCATATGTGCATGAGGCACATTTTTCATCATAATATATCCTTAATGGCTTAATATGTCATGCCATAAGTTTATAATCATCATATTTTTTCAAAAAAATGGATTAGGACTACACAAATTTTATTGTGATTGTTTCAAACCTTATATTATTTAACAATACTGCTACTTCAGGATCATCTTTGAGGTTTGACAAATGGAAACTATTTCAATATTTTCTTATGAATAATCTTCTCATCTAATCTAATTATATATAAGCCGAGAAGTAGTTATATAAACAAGTCCATAAGTATATATTATCATTATGATGATAATATATTTGATGATGCATTCAAAATTATTTCTTATATTATCAGTCTTTCTTTAGCCTTTTCTCCCCCTAAGACTGGGAATAAGTCTTATTTGGATACGAATAAAATGTACTAGACTAATGTATGTGTACAGTATATTAGTGGGGTTTATAGGATATTGAGTTTCAAATAAACTTTATGACTTTGATTCTTTAAAATGGCCCATATTGAACTTATTGCAAGACAGTATGCAATATTCCAATAATACTAGTATATATGGGTCTTTTAAAATAGTAGTAATATTATTGACAAAAAAAATAAATAAATATATGTTTCGACTTATAGAAAATTTATATTATATCAACGCAAATACATTTAAAGTTCCAGCAATTCATATATTTTACATTAAATATTATAATAACATAATAAAACGATCAAATTTATAATATCAATAACAAATGCTTAATTAGGAGTTAGGACCAATTATTGGAACCACCTTCGGCTATTTCTGACAAAGTATTGTAACTAACATTTGTAAGTGTGATAGTAAATACTCTGTAAGTTTTCTAAATACAGAAATATAACAATTTTCTCAAGAACATTAATAGTTATCTTGGTAAGAAGAATTTTCAACATTTCTTGACTTTTAAGAGAACAAATCATTTGAAATCCGCATACTAAAAAAAAATTATTTTATTTTATTTTATTTTATTTTATTTTATATTTATTTTTAATCAACTACCACTACTAATTATAGCATGCCGTTTTATTATAAAGTATGACAGGGATGGGTAATATTGTCCTTCACGTAAACTCACAAAATTAAAAAAAATCACGTACAGTGCTAAAATAGAATATTATAGTTATAGTTTTGTTTCTTTCTTCTCCTTTTCGTGATACAACAGATAGGCAACATGCATATATATATATATATATAATATGTATATGAGTACACCACACACATACACTTCCATCAATTTTATCTCTCCCTCTCGATCTCTTTCTCCTAATTCTCAATAGTTTGCATGTTCAATACTTTGATTTAGAAAAACATGAATAAAAGATGATGGATTAAGGCCATGGGGAGATACAAATGTGTTACGATCATTAGATAATTCTTTTTCAACACTAATTAAGCACACCAATTTAACTAAACAATACGCAGTATTTTAACCGTTTTATAGTACCAAATCATATCATATGTCAAAAACATAATGACAAATACCCTACATATATATATATATATATTAACTAAAGTAACCATATATATTTGAAGAACTTACCGATATCTACGATCATAAAGTGCAATAACATATTCTATATCTATCTTTCTATCTATCTCTCTATCTTTCTATCTATCTATCTATCTATCTATCTATCTATCTATCTATCTATCTATCTATCTATCTATCTATCTATCTATCTATCTATCTATCTATCTATCTATCTATCTATCTATCTATCTATCTATCTATCTATCTATCTATCTATCTATCTATCTATCTATCTATCTATCTATCTATCTATCTATCTATCTATCTATCTATCTATCTATCTATCTATCTATCTATCTATCTATCTATCTATCTATCTATCTATCTATCTATCTATCTATCTATCTATCTATCTATCTATCTATCTATCTATCTATCTATCTATCTATCTATCTATCTATCTATCTATCTATCTATCTATCTATCTATCTATCTATCTATCTATCTATCTATCTATCTATCTATCTATCTATCTATCTATCTATCTATCTATCTATCTATCTATCTATCTATCTATCTATCTATCTATCTATCTATCTATCTATCTATCTATCTATCTATCTATCTATCTATCTATCTATCTATCTATCTATCTATCTATCTATCTATCTATCTATCTATCTATCTATCTATCTATCTATCTATCTATCTATCTATCTATCTATCTATCTATCTATCTATCTATCTATCTATCTATCTATCTATCTATCTATCTATCTATCTATCTATCTATCTATCTATCTATCTATCTATCTATCTATCTATCTATCTATCTATCTATCTATCTATCTATCTATCTATCTATCTATCTATCTATCTATCTATCTATCTATCTATCTATCTATCTATCTATCTATCTATCTATCTATCTATCTATCTATCTATCTATCTATCTATCTATCTATCTATCTATCTATCTATCTATCTATCTATCTATCTATCTATCTATCTATCTATCTATCTATCTATCTATCTATCTATCTATCTATCTATCTATCTATCTATCTATCTATCTATCTATCTATCTATCTATCTATCTATCTATCTATCTATCTATCTATCTATCTATCTATCTATCTATCTATCTATCTATCTATCTATCTATCTATCTATCTATCTATCTATCTATCTATCTATCTATCTATCTATCTATCTATCTATCTATCTATCTATCTATCTATCTATCTATCTATCTATCTATCTATCTATCTATCTATCTATCTATCTATCTATCTATCTATCTATCTATCTATCTATCTATCTATCTATCTATCTATCTATCTATCTATCTATCTATCTATCTATCTATCTATCTATCTATCTATCTATCTATCTATCTATCTATCTATCTATCTATCTATCTATCTATCTATCTATCTATCTATCTATCTATCTATCTATCTATCTATCTATCTATCTATCTATGCATCTATCTATCTCTTTAACTATCTATATTCTATATCTATCTATCTATCTCAACAAATCCACTAAACTCAATAATGCACCTAAATAATAAACTCAATGATGCACCTAAAAGTGCACTCACCATTTGTCTGCTTCTTCCTTGGCATTTCGTTTATTCAAGGATGCAAAGGACAGTAGGACACACCAAAATCATATAGATATAGTACTTCCATATTCTAGTAGAGTGCAACTCTATTATTATCAGGAGTATTAAAAGATCCAATAAACACACAAGCTCGTGGTGTTTTAATGAGCAGATTTTGGTTACCTTTGGACTAGTGAAAGAGGCTGACTTTTGGCTCAAAGAAAGATGGTGAATATGGTGGGTTTTGTGTAAGTCGATTTCTTGGCATGTTAAGCTCGTTTTTAAACTACAAGTTTGCAGATTTTACGGGTCCATTATTTTACGGAACGTTTTGAAGTAAAGGGAACTTTAACATGGTTAGGTCTTGTGTGATCTTTGGTGTCTATTTCGTACACAAAATATAAGTATGATTGAAGATCATGAAAGAAGCTTACAAGGGCTGTGGAAAAAACGAGTTGCGTGGTTACAACAACCGAACAGCAGCTGTAGCAGCAACAGCACACGGTGGTGGTTGTTTTCCGAGCAGTAGCATTAATGAACAGCAGCAAGTTTCGATAAGCTCGAACAGTAACAGTAGTTCTAATGGTAGCAGCAGTCGAGCTGTATGGTGGTGGTCGTGTGGTGTGGGAAGATGGTGATCGTGAAGTTCAACAAATGATATAGCAAGCATCTATATCTATACGGTATATACATATATATGCTTGTGTGTTTGTCGAGTGGGAGAAGAGAAAGGTGGTAGTCGATGATGCTCAAAGAAACATATAGAACTATTGAATACACATGGTAACCGCTCATAAAGGAGGCATATTGGAGGTCACCGGAATGGCGGCGGCTATAGAACAGTCCGCTGGTGGTTGTGTATTTACAACAGGTATTTGGTTAGAACATGTATTATTGGAGATGGTAAATATGCAAGATCGAAAGGATTGCAAGAGCGATTTCGTGCTGATAACGTGTTCTAAAAACTAGAAAAGAGAAGAGAGAATATGCAGAGAGAATTTCTTATATTCATTTCTATTGTTTCTATTGAATTTCAATCAATCGATCGATCCATATTTATATACAAAATATCTAGAGTAAAACAAATCATATGGGACCTTATGAAATAATTCATAAGTAAATACAAATGATGGTGGGACCATGTGGACCCATATGTCTGCTTAATAATTCATAACAAAATAAAGATAATATAATATATACTGTATCAATCTATTAGGGAATTATTATTGTTTCTATATTTGATTTTAATCAGCATATTATAAAGCTAAATTATTTGATTAATGGAGTAAAGCTGAATCCTAGATACAATCGAGCATTAAGTCAAGCTCAATGGTTGAAAGACCATCCCCCTTGCATGAGGTCTTGTGTTCAAGCCTTGGGGAGGACATAGGAATTAAGTCCCTTTATGAGGACTTGGCTTGGGTATACCTAGGTTCAAGTCTGAGGGGGCAGGGTTTACCCCTATTAATCATCGTGTCTTCGGGCGGATTAGTAGGGGGTTTTCCCCCGATCGGGTATTTGAAATAGGCATTTCTACTTCGAGGGAGCTCTCTAGCGCAGACCCGGTTAAGACAACGTATGCTAGACCTTTCGTTGTCGAATCGCGATACGAAGTTTCCAGCGAAATTCACCTTTCAAAAAAAAGTCAGTAACACACAAGTCAAAACTTGTAAGACCATGAACCACAAATCACCACAGACAGACAACGTGTCTAGATATAGTTTCACATGAACCGCAAACCAATGGGAATTGTAACGAACAATGAACCAGGAAATCAATGAAATGATTAAGATTCTGCCGTTAAAAACAAAAAAAATGATTATGATTAAGAAACCTTCCAAAACCAAGTGAAGCCACACAAGTCGGTATCGAAGATTTAAGTGTCTGGAATGAGCCTGAGAAAAAAAATAGGTTTATGACTCCTAACGGATTCAAATATAATATTTTTTTATGTAAATAACGATAAATGTAAAACTTAACAAATTGATAGTATTAAAAATACATAGGAGTGGTGCACAAGGGGTTTTCCAGTGAATACCTGGTTTCCTCCGGAACGGTAGTGTGATCTCTCATTGCCGGTCATGTCGTTTTTATGATTTGGTGACAAGTCGATCAATTATGCACAATGAAGAAACATGTCGTTGACTCCAATCTATTGACCTTAAAAAAATATTGCTAGCTAAAATGGAAACACGTTCGTTGTGAACTTCAAAAGGTCATAACCTCAAGAACAAAATAGGTTCCAGGGATCTTAGGAAATAATGCTACAAGACAAAATGAACTGACTAAGCAAGAGAGCATGATCTTTATGAAATAACAAATTTTGAATGGCTTATGTAACTTTGGCAAGTATTGACGATGATGCAAGCCCAACAACAACGAGATGTAGGGATGATTTACAACAAGACCTATGTCGAACAATGTTTAAGGCATGTGACATGTTGGAAAACAAGGATTGTGTGCTAATTAAAAGCTTAAACTTTAATAGCCTTATAAGTATATAAATTTTCTATCTAAAATAAAGTTTTAGTTTTTATTAGGTTGAGATAAGTAATAAGTTGATTAAGCATAGGCTTATTATTATTATTTTTTTTGTCAGACGTTAAGCATAGACTTATGATTGATTAACTTTTGAGAAATAATAAAAGGGAAATGATAAATACTCCTAATTAAACCTCTTAAAAATCCTCCTAACTATAGGATCATGACATGTGTCAAAATCAAGAGTTGAGATTAGAAAAGACAATTAGTAGAATCCACCTGTCATGATTTGGAGGTTTTAGAAGAATTTTTAGGACATCTTTAAGAGGATTAATCATTTTCCATAATAAAATTAATAGCGATTCTCTTAACCGAGAATATAATTTTGTTGTGTAATGTAGATATAAAATTTAACTTACAAGATTTTAATACAATATGATATTAAGCTATACTTTATCACCTCAAATTAAGTCCGTACACCAATTGAGGTTTATATGCACAACTAAATGACTTGTTAACATTTAACAATTACGAAAAATCGAAAATACCTAAATAAATTAAATCTTGATATGTTATGATGGAGAAATTAAATGTATGTAAAAAGAAAAAAGAGAGTAAATCGGAAGGAGTCTGTACCACATTGGTACCTACACAACCACTCTACAATGTTTTAGTATATCGAGGTAAGTGCACTTGCGTAGATACCATCACATGAAGTCGATTAAATCCAGTATGAGATGAGAATTGAATCCGTGACAAGTTTTTGTTATGCCCCCCACAATGGCTCCCCACATAAGCGGTGATAGATATGTGTAAGTTGTTATTAGTATTCTCGAAAAATCAAAATTATCTAAATGAATAAACTCTTAATATGTTTTGATGGAGAATTTGAATTACGTAAATCTAGTAATCCATCACCATTATGAGAGCTCTTTTGTCTCAGAAAGAAAAAGTGGATTGGTCGATTATTGACTTGATGTTTCGAGGATGAGGATCTTGTATTTGGAATACCCAAAGAGATAGATACGTATGGTACATAAATAACATACTTCTTGATCCATATAATAATAATGATCAAGGATTAGAAGAACACAACATGCACATTCTGAGAAATGAAGAGATGTTTATTTTGCGATTCAAAAGTTTTGTGCTATCCACAACCAAATAAAAGACGAGAAGCGATCAGACGTGAGCGACATCGACATCATGTATTAGAGCTACATGAAACTTGAACAGGACAAGTTTATAAGGGGCTTGACATCTTTAGGTTAGTGAAAGACAAATTAAAATCGAAGAATCTTAATATTTATAACTTGGGATGAAGGAACTGTTAAAAAGATGCGAATGAAGGTTTTTCGGCTGCATACACTGGATTTTACATTCTTACCTCCTAACTGACCAAGATACACTTAGGCTGAACGGAGTGGTAGCAAACCCGGTAGCAACCCACTAGATTTCGCCCCCGAGTCGCCGGGCACACCACCCCTTGGTAGCAATCCACCTTTGTAGCAACCCCCACGGTTTGCTTGAAAACTTGTTGACCGGCGCTAGTTTTTAGAATTTTCAACCGTTGAAAATTCAAACGGCTAGTTTGAATGTTTATTTATTTTTATTTTTTTTACCTTTTACTTTTACATATATATAAAACACCCTTTTCACTCCATTTTAACACTTTCAAATTCGGCCCTTTTTTTTTTTTGGTTTTTTGTAGCCAATTTTCAAAAGGAAAGGACATATTGGAGTCGGATTACGGATGTGTTCCTCAAGCTCGAAAAGAAACCCGCGGGTTATCGTGATGCCGATGTGGTGGGTGCTAAATGGAGAAAAATGCGCCCACAAATACAAAATTTCAACCAAATCTACACTCGTCTCACCAATGCAAATAACCATCAAAGCGGTGCAAATGATGCCGATGTTGTGAAAGCCGCACTAAACGAGTACCGTGGAACCTATCTCAAGACGTTTGGATTTTTGGATATTTGGGAGAAACTTCGGTATAGTTCCAAGTTTTACTATGTTGTTGACTTTAACGCGAAAGAGACTCGTGGTCAACCAAGTGCCAAAAGATCGAAAACATCGTCGGATGTCGACCCGTCTAGTCAGGTCAACGAAATATAATAAACGAGTTTGAATAAATGAGGCAGTCTAGGTAAAAGCCTTCAGCTGTATCTTCTACCCATCCTCACTCTAAACTGCATCTCAACTAAGCATCAACCTGAGGTGGCACAACATTTTCAACAAAAGAACAAGTGTCAGCTTTAAAGCCGAGTAAGATATACCACAGGTTAATATAAATGATTGCCAATTTAAAACAACTTAATAAAGAATCATACGCAGTCGAGCATGTAACAACAACAACAATATATAGCAATCGAATACCCATAAGAATGATTAACAATCCTACGTGTGCCTATCGACTTAATCAACAATATTCAACTTTATCTACGTATTCCATCTAGCAACTTAATCAACTTCAACAACTTTATTCAACAATAGGTTATGCCCTTTTTTTATTACAACTAAAGGTGGATGACTCGCGTCACCACAATGAATACAACTACAAATGTGTGCAAAGGCGGCTTTAAGGCCTTTAAGGGACCTTGCACCCGACTTGATGGGTAGTCCTATCGGGGTCCATCAGTGTCGTTAAGGATAAGCATAACCAAATCCAGGAGAAAGCTGTTACGCAACTTGTAGTGACTGGACCTAGTCACCCAGCTAATCTCAAACTTCGAGGCCGTGCCATTGGAAGCAACCAGTCTACTCCCGCTGACCAACTAAATCACACTGGTTCCTACGCGGTTCCAGTATGGGATAAGCTTACCACTTTCAACTTAGATTTATACTCGAGTTTTAACAACGATATCAACTTTAGCAACTTTTATTTCAACTTTAAGTTTAGGGACCCTAATCGTGCACAGTGTTAACATGGCAACCTACACAAGTCTAGTGAACTAGTGTAAAAGCCAAACCAACTCAACAACTTTATTCAACAATAGGTTATGCCCTTTTTTATTACAACTAAAGGTGGATGACTCGCGTCACCACAATGAATACAACTACAAATGTGTGCAAAGGCGGCTTTAAGGCCTTTAAGGGACCTTGCACCCGACTTGATGGGTAGTCCTATCGGGGTCCATCAGTGTCGTTAAGGATAAGCATAACCAAATCCAGGAGAAAGCTGTTACGCAACTTGTAGTGACTGGACCTAGTCACCCAGCTAATCTCAAACTTCGAGGCCGTGCCATTGGAAGCAACCAGTCTACTCCCGCTGACCAACTAAATCACACTGGTTCCTACGCGGTTCCAGTATGGGATAAGCTTACCACTTTCAACTTAGATTTATACTCGAGTTTTAACAACGATATCAACTTTAGCAACTTTTATTTCAACTTTAAGTTTAGGGACCCTAATCGTGCACAGTGTTAACATGGCAACCTACACAAGTCTAGTGAACTAGTGTAAAAGCCAAACCAACTCAACAACTTAGCATTCCAACGAAAACAACTTTACAACTAAAAACGACATTAATATCAACTATAATTCAGCATGTACAAGCATAATAACAACAATATAAATCAACCTAATCATGCAAATCTACCCATTTCGCGAAACCCTCCAAAAGTCCCATTACCCAAACTAGCGTATGAGAAAGAAAGGTTTTAAACCACTTTTACGAAATAACTATTTTCGTTGTGCACCTCAGCGTGTCAAAAATGTTATATCTTACCTTGATACAGCTTACCAACAAGCTAAGAGTATCTTAAAGTGCTTGCTAAATGCTCCCGACAACCTATAATGAGTATAAGATCGAAGTATAAGCTAAACGAAGTGTTTTATGAAATCTGGGCATGAGGTGCGCCGCACCTGCCAAGTGGTGCGTCGCACCAATCCTTCAGAAAATCCCAAAATTCCAAACTAACCAGAGGTGCGCCGCACCTCCCAAGTGGTGCGTCGCATATCGGGCTCCATTCAAAAATCAAGTTTCCCAAACTGGGCAGTGGTGCGCCGCACCAACCATTTGGTGCGTCGCACCTTAGGTGCCGACCAGCAAAATCAATTTCAAACTTGCTCTAAACGATTCCCATTCGATCTCCAACCCTTAGCCCGACCTGGAGACATAAAATTGACCTCTTTGACAACACTTTTGATGACTTTAATCTATCAATCAATCCTTTAATCCTTTACGACATAAATAAATCATTGAATCACCCGAAAGCATGAAATCAATGATCAACCAATTAATTAACCCAACCCAAACCCTTATGGCCTGGATTAAGACTAATATAAGACTCCCACATTCAGATCTCAAATGGTAAATACTCATATTACCTGTAGATCGCTATAGGGAAGCAAAATACTAGACCAAACTCTCTCGAATCACACGTTGGAAGACTTTTCGGTTTGCAATTGATGAAGGGATGATATGGGGCTGCTAGGTTTGTTTAGGGAATGAATAATCTGTAATCGACAACCTCAAGACACCCCTAACTCCTTAAACCCGTTTTTAAGTTTGAGCACTTGGCAATTTTGACCCCTAAAGTAACTAATGCCTTCATTATACCTCTAAATGACCCGTTATCATATACCTAACATATAAGGACCTTTTTCTACTACAAATAAGGCACAATAATCATTTTATAACACAATTTTCAGTCAACGATAAATTTACAACTTTCAACTTAGCATATATATCGATTTATCGAAATAAATCAATAAATGACCGACAACCACGAAGTGAGCAACGATTTAACTATTTCAACTTTTTGGGCAATTAATGTTTATAAAACATTTAATTTATAATAAATTCAACTAAATCAACTAATGGGTCGTCTAAATACTAACGGAGTTAAGAGTCAACTAATAGGTCAACTAACGGAGTTAACGGTCAACTAATAGTCAAAGATCGAAAAATGATTAGGATGTTACACATTTATATATATATATATATAAATTTATAAATATTTGTTGTAATAATATAAATGTCATATATATATATATATATATATACTCAGCAAGTAATTTTTAACAATTATATATATATATATATAGTTTTTGTAACAATTTATACTTTATATATAGGTTCGGATGCTCGTGTTAATTTCGACCTAAATTTGTTGGATGATGATGAGCCGGTGTTTGAAGAAAGGGTTGGTGGTAGAGACGCGGCTAGGAAAGCCGCGCAATCGGGCTCATCGGGTTCGGGAGGAAAAGGGAAGGGGAAGGCTAGGTATCAAGAGACTTTTGACAATTTAACGGTCAAATTGGAGGGTTTGATGGACATAAGCAAGGAGCGTGTTGGTATGGGTAAGGAGAAGATCGAGTTGAGTAAGATGAGGATGAAGACGAAGGAAAGTGAGATTAAGCTCGCCGAGTTAAACGTGTTGACTAACGACTATAGTCATCTTCCAGAACCCAATCGCTCGATCATGATGAAGGCGCAACAAGATATCCGTGAAAAATATGGATATATGTAGTTTTTTTTAATAAGTGTAACTTGTTTTTTTAATTAGTGTAACTTGTTTTTAATTTTTTAAAACTTTGTAATGTTTTAATATTAATGTAATTTTATTTAGTTTGGTTTAAATATAACTTATATTAAAATTTAGGTACTAAAAGTGTAAAATTATTTTTAATTTACAAGTCAAACACAAAAAAAATAAAAATCAATCATTAACCTACCCCACCTTCCAGGCAATACCACTCCCCCTCTTTTTCCCAGGCAACCCCTAGCAACCCAGGATGCCACATGGCGCGCTGTGGTGAAAGTAGCCAAACCCTCGGCAATATCACTCATTTTAGCCTTAGACTATGAGGAGTGAGGGGAATTTGGGGCTCCCCACATGGGGGCGACTTCCGCCATGTGGCGGGGGCTCCCCAAAGAGATGCCCCTCCTTTTTCTTGGAGTGAGACTTCTCTTTGGGGCTCCCCCTAATTTTTATTTTTATTTTTTACTTTTACATTACTAATTTATATAAAAAACATAATTTTATTAATTTTTCCAAACATCACACAACACAACTAAACAATTATTCCAAACATTACACATTACAACTAAACAATTAAATTTGTTTAAACTTCGGATTGCTTCGTACCAATTCCCAATCCTCCACGTGATGAAAAGTGTTTCCACATGCCTTCGTGTACTCGGCCATAGTTCTTTTGACCATTGCATCGTATTCAACCGCCTCACCGTCGTGAACTTGGTTCAAACGGTTGAACATCATATCGAATACGTGAATATTTGCGCGCATGCGGTGCCATTTAGAGGTCACCGCGTCTTCATTTCGATAGTTCGATGGTTGATTTTCATAACTGAGGAATAGACGAGTTACTCTCGACCAAAACGTAAGCTCCCTTTCGTAGTTACCGCAGAACGGGTCGTAGGACACCTCGACCCAAGCTTTTGTTAAGCTCATTTCTTCGGACAGAGTCCAAGCCATTTGAATATAGAGAGGAAAAATGAAAGATTTTGTAAAATATAGAGAGAAAAGATGGAAGATATGAGTATAAAATGAGTAATAAGTGTGTTATATTTATAAGGGTTAAAAAAAAAGAAACAAAAAAAAGGTGGAAACGGCTATAAACGGCTAGTTTTTTTGGGCAGAAACATTGTTTTTGGGCGGCATATATTCACCGCTCACTCTTTTTTTTCCCCGTTTCCCGCCCTCCGGCGCGGTGTGCTGGGCGGAAGTGGGGCGGAAAGGGGCGGCGTCGGAGCAAGAGTCCCCCACTCCGATTAGTCTTACATGCCCACCCAATAAGTCAAAGACCAATTAAAAACTAACGCACTATAAGTATAGAAGTTTGAGGTCCGCTTTCATTATGCAAACCAATTGAGGGAGTAAATAACAACTTATATATTGACTGTGCAAGAAGATATAGAAATTTCAAAATTCGACATAACTCTCGCATTCATGAAATTTACGGCGCGGTGACTTCGCATTCATGAAATTCGATGAAATCACGGTGTGGTACTGTGGTGAACATTACAAATAAAAAAACGATCCGTACACACAACTAAATATGCTTTAGAAAGTTGTATGGTAAAACACAACAACAATCACATCACTCCCTTCACATAAATAAAAACTCAAAAATCCTTTTCAATAACAACCCCCACACCTCTCTCTCTCACACAATTCTCTTTCACACACACTCTCTCTCAGTCTGAGTCATCAATGGCGGCAGCATCATCAGCTCGCGAAGACAATGTCTACATGGCAAAGCTAGCCGAACAAGCCGAACGTTACGAAGAAATGGTCGAATTCATGGAAAAAGTCGTCTCCTCCGCCACACCATCAGAAGAGCTCACCATCGAAGAACGCAACCTCCTTTCCGTCGCCTACAAAAACGTCATCGGCGCTCGTCGTGCGTCGTGGCGAATCATCTCGTCAATTGAACAGAAAGAAGAGAGTAGAGGTAACGATGGACACGTGTCAACCATCCGTGAGTATAGATCTAAGATTGAGACTGAACTTTCTTCTATTTGTGATGGAATCCTGAAGCTTCTAGATTCTAAACTGATTGGATCTGCTGGTAGTGGTGATTCAAAAGTGTTTTATTTGAAAATGAAAGGTGATTATTTTAGGTATTTGGCTGAGTTTAAAACTGGATCTGAAAGAAAAGAAGCTGCTGAAAATACTCTTTCTGCTTACAAAGCTGCTCAGGTTCTTCCATCTATATCTATATCTATCTATATAAATATTCATATATATAATTGTGTATAATTAATAGAAGTTAATTTATGTGTAATGATTATTATTATGATTATGTGGTTGATTTGTTGATATTTTGGTTAGTGAGGGATTTAATAACTAGGGAGAAATATATAATGAATATGTATATGTATGTATATAGCTTTCACAAATTGCTATTGTATAACTGTATGTATCTGACTATGAAAATTACGTTTTGATGCGAAATAAAAGTTGTAACTATCGTACCGAATTCTGTGTTAACCCGACCTTTAGCTAGAGAGGTTTCTTCCAGAAGGATGACCATTCTGCAGGGATGATGATCAAATCCTTGACCTATGTGGCTATGTCCCTAACTGTTTTACCTTTTGATGCGGCAAACTTTCAAAGCAAAATTTTGATGTAGCATTCTTTCAATGTTAGTTATTTGATGGAACAAGTTACATCAAATAGTGAGATTGTGATGTCAAAATGGTATGGTTTAATATTTTCTTATGTCGGAAGGTAAGTTTCATGGTTTGATACAAATGATAGCAGCTCGTGTATAATTGGCAACATTTCTATATTTTTGTCTGCAACTATGTTCACTAGTTTGTGAAGTTTGGTATAATTTATGTGTGCTGCTAACGCACCAGCTGAGTGATGTTAAGTGTCTGCGGCATTTTTTTTTTATGACAATCTGTAACCTTCTACGTGTTTTGCTTGTTGAATGTGTTTGCATAATCTGGAGATAGTTAATATGAGGAATGACATTGCCTCCAAAATCTTGAAGTTTTTGTATGGGTTTAATTTGTTTCACAAAGGAGTTAGAAAGTGATTTTTGTGTAAGAGTGAGTGTCTTATGGAGTTATGGATGCAGGATATTGCAAATGGAGAATTGGCTCCCACTCATCCTATCCGTCTTGGACTGGCACTTAACTTCTCAGTGTTTTACTACGAGATCTTGAACTCCCCTGATCGTGCTTGTAATCTTGCAAAGCAGGTGCGAAATGAGTCATATGGCTGATTTCTTTTCTTCTCCAGATTCCCATTCCCTTGAGATCAACAGATTATCAATTCTGTTCACTTTTATTGAGGATGTGATATTAACTGATGGTTTTTTGTGTTTGTAATTTGTTAGGCTTTTGATGAAGCAATTGCAGAATTGGATACTTTAGGAGAGGATTCCTACAAGGACAGCACCCTGATAATGCAGCTTCTTCGTGACAACCTCACCTTGTGGACTTCAGACATGCAGGTCAGTTTTTTTACTTCCATCTTTATGGGCTCTTTGCTATTTTCATTGTACTAACTTTCAAATGTGATGTTGGTTTCATGCAGGATGATAGCGCAGAGGAAATCAAAGAAGCACCCAAGGCCGACGAGTGACAAATTTCCCCTGGTCAAGACCTTATGCTTTGTAATTGTTTGCTTCTCGATTGAAAATGCTACTTGTGTCAAGTATCTACTCTTTAGTTGTAGGAATTTCATGATTTTCTCTCTTTTAAATATTATGCCGTAATTTGACTTCCATCGTGGCAACACTTTCTAGGCTGTGGTTTTATAAGTTTAATTATCTGTGGTTAATACTTAATAGGTATCTCTGATTTCACTCTTATTTGTTAATTTCACATTATCAATCCCTTATATTTAGTTAATACTTATTTGTACTATTTTTAGATCTGAAGTTTGAGGCTGATACTTTTTTCCCATACGTTGTCAGAATTTTGGTCTTGCTTGCTATAGTAACTATGGTGCAAGATGATGTTTTCAAAATTTTATTTCCTCATTCTTGTTTCTATCTGTAGTTGAATCCATCTCCCTTTTTCTGCACTATACTATATTATTAGTACAGCCTGTAAAGGATTAAAGGGCGGTGCACTATGTTTTGACTGCTTTTCAGTAAGCTATGAACTTATTCTTTTTGATCCTTTTTTCTTACTTTACAGTTGGATATGTTTTAGGTAGTGATTAAAGAGATAATTTTGATAAGAGCTCCACTATGGTTATTCCTTTCCATGCTCTTTCAAGATGTTTTGTGATATTTTGCTGTATTCATGATATAGCTTTTTGACCAATTCTTTTTTATAGCAAATGTGTTTGGTTGTCATTTTCTGCTAGTTATGAATTATGATTAGTATGAACTTTGAGTAGTGTTATGGCAAATAAAGATGAGAACTTGTTACTTGTGGGTGGTATCGATAGTATTTTGGGGCAAGAAATACCAGTGGTTGCCGTGTTAAGGATTTGGTATCAAGTTTTATTACAGCAATATTTGGTTCAAATTTGTGATACAGTTATGACTTACCAGAACTTGGTAATGGGTATACATGGTAGAATGCTTGGTAACTAATAGCCAAAATGGCTTACTATAATATTCATTGTTTTTTAATAGGATTAGTTATATGATGTTTTGATGATAATTAGGCTAGAATCAGCAGCCTAACTTTACTCGCCTTAGGAGGGAAATGATGCTAGAATAATTGGCATCAAGTCCAAGCCTGGTTCATGGTATCTGCATCGTACCAGGTCCAAAACTGGTGCTCTAGGAGTCTAGGACTGATATAATTCTGGTGTTGGTACTAGCAACGGGTCTTAGCGCCACTACTAAACTGTACATTAGAGCCGATAACATCTGAATTTGAGGTTCTCTTCAGTCTTCCCAATTAAACATTGCATTCAGACACCTCACACCTTACCCACAAAGATATTAGCTTATCTAGTATCTACAAAGCCAATAAATATCACATGGTTATTTATTTGTATTTTTTTAAGACTTAACAAAGTTACCCGAAAATTGAATAATACGGTGACAAAAGGAAAAAAAAATTATATAATAAAGAATATGAATATGATACAACAAAAAGGTCGATTGAAGTTTTCTATATATTAGTTTATGAAGTACTACAAATTTACTGTAACATATCAACGAAGTTTACACATCGTTAACACACTTAGATTGTGTACTTGTAGAGAAAAGATGGGACAACTTGTGAATAACATAATAGTATATCAATAAACTAGATTATTTTCCCGCTAATAGTTATTAATAACACATTTATTTATTAAAATATTTTGTATTGTAGGTTGTTAGTACGATAAGTATGGTATATCTTTGTATAATGATAGTATGGGGTAGGTTAATTTAGGGACATCTTAAATTAGGGACCATTAGAGACAATGTAACTTACACATGTGTAAGTTGTAAATTACACATGTGTAAGTCGTGGTGGCGGTGGTCGCCGTCGCCGGAGGATCATGGTGCTGGTCAGAGATGATGATGGTGGTGGTGGTGATAGTGGTTGTATAACGTACACATGTGTAAGTTGTAACTTACACATGTGTAAGTCGTGGTGGCGGTGGTCGCCGTCGCCGGAGGATCATGGTGGTGGTCGGAGATGATGGTGGTGGTGGTGGTGGTGGTGGTGGTCGGAGATGGTGAAAAATAAATAATTGAAATTTGTCCCTAATGGTCCCTAATTTAAGTTGTCTCTAATTTAACTTTTCCCATGATGGGTAAACATAAATTTAGATATTGAGATATTAAATTTATGGTGTAAAATTAAAATATTCAAAAAACTTGCGGTTTTTGAACAAAAAGGTTCTCGTATAAACCTTTGTTTATATATATAAATATGTGGATAGAGATTTGTTTGTATGGATAGGGATTTTCGGTTGAAATTATAAGACATAAAATGAAATAAATAAGGTTAGAGAATATTTCTAAATATAATACAAGGGTTGGAGGTCCATCAGTAAGGTCCTTAACATTGATAAGACCCACTGGCTTTGAGTCTCTGTTCTCACATTTGTGAGGTGGATTATTGGAGGATTTTCTGAAATTAGTTGTGGATTTCATCCCAAACATATATGTAATTTAGATTTAAGAGTAGAGTATAACAATAATATTATATGGGAAATGATTAATCCTCCAAACCAAATAGCCTAATAATCCTCCTAACTATGAGATGATGACATGTGGAAAAATCAGGGGGCAAGATTAGGAAAGAGAATTAGTGGATACCACATGTTACCTTCTTAATGTATTAGGAGGATTATCAGTCTATTTGGTTAGGAGGATTTATCATTTTCCATATTATATTATATCTCTATCTCTACTATATTATAAAGCATTTGTTCTCTCCAAATTTTTTCAACTTTTCAACAATGTACACCTATTAATGCATAATGTACAATACATCTATATACATCTCAACCACTCATTTTTCTCTTTCCTCAAATCTCAACCACTCATTTTTCTTTCTCCTCCATAAATCATTTTATACCTCTAATTTCTTCAAAATTTTTATCTTAGAAATCATACATCGATAAATTATAAAAATTATATGGGTGTTCTTAAAATTCATGCTCTTTCATTAGAGATGTCATTCGATATACTTTCGACGAATTTTTAAATCCGAGGGCAGAGCCCGTACTGTTAAAGCATTTGGCTATCACACTCTATGAAATATCACCTCCTATGACCTATCACCGTCACCATCTTACCGCTGTAACGTGCGGTACTTTGTCTCGTGTATAATAAAAGCTTCCAAAATTAAACAATGTGAACTTTGAAAAAAATAAATAAATAATTTAATTATTTATCATAAAAAAACATTAATATGATGATATATAATTTTTTGTATAAAAAATTATACATGAGGACAAAACTAACAAATTAACATGTTTTATTGTAAAAAAATAGATAGTATCGATCACATATAACATAATTTATTACTATTATTGTTAGGATATATATTAAAAGTCAAGTACGAAGTATCAACGTATTATAAAATTTTCGTTCTTAATCTAATATTATTAATTAAAAGTATATATGTAAAAGGGATATATTTTGACTAACCATATAAAATATAAGTATTAATATTGTCATTTAAGAAAGATGAAATAATTAAATTTGATCTAATGGTTGTAAATCAAAGTTGAAACTCATCCAAAGGTTCCTATTTGTTTAGGAGGATTTATCATTTTCCATATTATATTATATCTCTATCTCTACTATATTATAAAACATTTGTTCTCTCCAAATTTTTTCAACTTTTCAACAATGTACACCTATTAATGCATAATGTACAATACATCTATATACATCTCAACCACTCATTTTTCTCTTTCCTCAAATCTCAACCACTCATTTTTCTCTCTCCTCAAATCTCAACCACTCATTTTTCTCTTTCCTCAAATCTCAACCACTCATTTTTCTCTTTCCTCAAATCTCAACCACTCATTTTTCTCTCTCTCCTCAAATATCAACCACTCATTTTTCTCTCTTCTCAAATCTCAACCACTCATTTTTCTCTTTTCTCAAATCTCAACCACTCATTTTTCTCTTTCCTCAAATCTCAACCACTCATTTTTCTCTTTCCTCAAATCTCAACCACTCATTTTTCTCTTTCCTCAAATCTCAACCACTCATTTTTCTCTTTCCTCAAATCTCAACCACTCATTTTTCTCTTTCCTCAAATCTCAACCACTCATTTTTCTCTTTCCTCAAATCTCAACCACTCATTTTTCTCTCTCTCCTCAAATATCAACCACTCATTTTTCTCTCTTCTCAAATCTCAACCACTCATTTTTCTCTTTTCTCAAATCTCAACCACTCATTTTTCTCTTTCCTCAAATCTCAACCACTCATTTTTCTCTTTCCTCAAATCTCAACCACTCATTTTTCTCTTTTCTCAAATCTCAACCACTCATTTTTCTCTTTCCTCAAATCTCAACCACTCATTTTTCTCTCTCTCCTCAAATATCAACCACTCATTTTTCTCTCTTCTCCATAAATCATTTTATCCTCTAATTCATTCAAAATCTTTTATCTAAAATCATACATCGATAAATTATAAAAATTATACTTGGCTTAAACAAACAAATTAATCTTTATGACCATCCTGTGTAATGATTCGTTACGAGCATGTGATATATATATTTTTGCTTAAGTGTTAATTTCTTTATTATTAATGCTCAATACTTCCATTAAAGCACCGAGAGATAAAAGAACGTAACAACAACCACAGTTATTACTTCATCACGATTAGTTAGAAAAGTAAATAGATGTATTATTAATATTGTCTAAAAAAACCGAAAACCGACCCAAACCGAACCGAAAAACCAAGAAACCGAACCGAACAAAAACCGAATCCAACGGTTTCTGATTTTCAAAAACCGAAACTTTCGGTTTGGGTTTCGGTTTTAAGTCAAAACCGACCCAAACCGACCCAAGCTCACCCCTATCTAAAAGTAACCGTTGAGTCTCTCTCTCTAGATCTAGAGATTTAGATCTGAGATATAGATTCTGGTTTTCTTTCTCCGGCTTTGGCTTCGCCTTCCGTTGAAAATATTTTTCTATGGATAAATTCTTAAGCCGGAGGTCCTTTTGGAAATAGCCTCTCTATCTTTGGGTAGAGGTAAGATTGTCCACATCATACCTCCCTCATACCTGCTTTTACCGTTGACCGTTGCCGTTGCCATGCTTGTCTTCTTCACTAATTTTTAATTTAGGTAAGTTTGTATATCTATTATTATTTCCAACACTCGGTGGTGTAAAATGTCGATTATTATTAATAACTTTCAAACAATACTATCTTAGCTAATAGTGTAGTTGTATACAACTATACATTATTGTTTTTTTCTGTAATTATGTTTATCTAGTCTAGTGATGAATTTCATTCTATTATTATGTTGATATCTTATTTGTCGACATTTAATCGTACTAAATGTTTTCCTCTTTCTTGAAAATTATGGCAAAGTAGCCCCGTAAACTTTATGTAATTACTAGAGTGAATGCCCGTGCGTTACACGGCTAGGTAAAGTGGACTTCGAATGTACGTTTGGGTAAGTTTATTTGTTTGATGTCGTATAAAGTTGAGGATCTAAAGTTTTTGCGACGCTTAATTTGTGATCACGTTGCCCGTGCGATGCACGGGTATGCATATAAGGTTATGTGGCTGTTTTGGCGATGAAGGTTAATAACGAAGTTAATCAAAGGTATGTGAGTCATAATGATTTCATATTGATGTTTTGCTCTTGTTGTGTTTAACAGATTAACAGGTAATTGTTTGGGCTAATTGTTTGGGCTAATGAAGTTAACATTGTTAAACATGTGGGCTTGTGAAAGTCATACATGATGGGCTATGTCCAAAACGGTGTGTAGTTGTGGGTTTTGTATAATTCACCCTCATTAAGTAAATTCATGAAATAATTCGCATACATTATTTATATTGATTTATCATCATTTGCAATCAATCGACAGGAGTACACTTGAATTAAACTTGAATTATAATTTATCTATATCAGTATTAACCTAATAAATAAAACTCTATCAATAACAAAACTCATTAATCTATACTTCTATACTCCTTTATAATAATTATCAACCCCCTATTTTTGGAAAGTGTTAGAAAACGGTTAGATGCAAAAGTACTAAATTACCCTTAATAAATATCCACTATGGAAAGATTTTTTATAAATTACCAAATTTGCCCTTAATGAATTAATTTACACTCTAAACCTTTATTTTAATAATTAACACTTTAAGCCCTTATCTTCTAAAATATTCACTATCACCTTTACATCAACCTACACCACTTGACACCGCCACCACCAATAATACCGTCACCGACACCACTAGACCGTCGTCCCCACCACCGCCGCCGCATTGCGCGGGTACCATGCCAGTAATAGCTTATTAATACCACCATGCATATATTACGATATACACATTAGACTCATTAAGGAAAATCATAAATAACATCATAAATAAATTGCCAAAAAACCTTTAGGCCATCAATTTTATATGTTTATAGATAAATACATAGATAGATTTCCAGCTTCTTGTCATTGTCTAATGAAATACCCTTCCCAAATAAAAATAGATACTTTAAAGTTTATATTCCACATGTTACAATCAAACTTGCCGTTAAAAATGGGTCATGAATCATGTTTATAATAGAAAAATGGTACCCGTGACTACGTTAACGCGTAAACGACTGTCATTAGTATGAACTATGCATTGACTGTCAATTTTATTGTTTTTTTTTCTTCGATGATTTTTGATCTATAATATTTGTTTAAATCTAAGCCATGTAACTTATATATGAAACTTTCAAAGTCTTCAGTCCACTCTACACCAAACCCAACCCCACACAACTTATACTTAGAAGACTTAATCACATTTTCCCCTATACTTTATACATTTCATATGTCTTGTTCTTATTTCCCATGGCTTTTTTTCATAGAAAAATTCTTCAAAAAGCCATAATCAAGGTCATAGATCAAGATGGACATTGTCCTCCTAAGGACGACGAGTGTGCTACGCTGCCACGAGTGTTGTTCATTCCACCACCACCAACGTCGTCAAAACACTCAATTTCGCCATATCTTATTGTCTTGTTTTGTGGCTTGGCTGCTTCATTTTGTCTCATTTGTTACTTTACACTTCTTACAATATACCGAAGGCGTCAAAGAAACCAAGAGAATATCGAACGAATTCATGAAGATTTTATTAACGGGGATCTTGGTCCAACCATGCATCATCATCCAATTTGGTTGATTAATACAATTGGTCTTGATGAATCCCAAATTGAATCTATTCAAGTTGTCAAGTATAAAAAAGACGAAAGGTTGATTGAAGGGACGGATTGTTCGGTTTGTTTAAGTGAGTTTGAAGAAGATGAAAGTCTTAGGCTTTTACCCAAATGTAGCCATGCTTTTCATGTCCCTTGTATTGATACTTGGCTAAGGTCACATACAAAATTGTCCCTTATGTCGAGCTCCAATAATCAAAAACACGAATGATCAAACGGATCATGGTTTATCCGAGACGAATTTGGTTGAACCAATTAGTACTAATGAGGGCCAAAACCCGAGTCATCAAGATCCTGAAAATACTGATCATCATGTGGTGGAAATTGAAAACAATGGAGAAGTAGAGAAAACTAGGAGTAGTAGTGGGGTGAGGGTGCAAAGTGATTTGGTTGATCGATATCGTGTACAAAATGAAGAGTTTGTGGCAATAAGGAGATCTGCTTCAGTTGGCGCATCCTTAGTGTCCGTAAAACCTCCTCTTCGTGATCAAGAAAGGCGTTCGATTAATCCATTGGTAGTGTCAAAGAAACTTGATAGCAAGCCAAAAAGAGGTCATCATAAGCTAAAAGGTTCGAGCTCTAGTATTAGCATAAGGAATAAAGTCATGAAGAGTTCATCGTTTGGGCATTCTTTGCGAAAGACAAGTAGTTTTACAACTAAAAGTTACGCTAATCGATCTTATTGATATCGAATTAGAAAGCTTGAGATTGATTTTGAAGAACACTTGTGCAATATGAAACATATTCCTAGCTAGCATATACATATATGTAATTATATACGTTGGGAGCTAAAGCCGAATTGAAGCTTATATATAGTTCAAAGTTTAAATATGTAATGCTTTAATTCAAGTTCCATGCCATGGAAGATATGTAGCTATATATGATCAATATCTTGATATTGCAATGAATTTTAAGTTTCTGATATAAAAAATTTGAGGGATAAATTACGTACTTAAGTGAAATACTATATCCATGATTTGGTTTATGCATTTTGGAATATTGTGGTACAGAAAAGTCCACATTACAATACTTTGAAATCTATCTTTTTTTGCAACTGAAATGCCCCCACACGCATAAGAATGACAGTGACTAAACACCAATGATACATATCGACACTCCACATACAAACATGTTTGTTTCTTTTTTATGAGTGAAAATAGCGTGTTTTTAGGAGGGCAAAACATGAGTAATAGCACAACGTACACTCCTATAAATAGGGGTACGATAACTTTATATCAATAAGGCCGGTGACATTAAGACTAAAGGGAGTGGGAGTGGGAGTGGGAGTTGAGTGAGAGAGGGGCGACTTGTGTCATGTGACATGTGGGGTAAAAAGAGTTGCCCCTTAAAAAAGGTGAAAATTGATGAGTTTTTAAGGGGGGCGACTTGCGCCATGTGTTACTTTCAATGATTGATTTTTATTTTTTTAATCCTTCATATTATTTAAAAAAAGGCTTACATTTCTATAAATCTAAAAAATAAAATACCAAACATAAAAATAAAATACTAAACTTTTTCTTTTACTCATAAAAAATGAATGTACAACTCAATTATCAAAAAAAACACACAGCCACACTCATAAAAGAAACACAAAATTTGTCAATCCTTGTACAGCACTTTTAACCACTAACAACCACCCACGTACACTTTTTCTTATACTCACAAAACAACTCTCCAGTCTCCACTTTCTTTAAATCTCTCTCTCTCTCACAAAACAACCCTCATCTTTTTAAGGAAAAAAAAAACCGCCGGCCACTCATCGGAAGTTTCTTTTTCTTTCAAATATCATCACAAATACCCCATAAAAGTATAATAAAATGCTATAAAATACTGCTGGCTCGCAAACCCACTCTCCAATACCCTATTAAATTGCCTCGGTCAACGTGAAAGTCAAAGGGGAGGAGGGCGAGCTGTGGATATGAAAATATAAGTTAGTCAAGTTTTGTATCAAGTTGGAACTCTAGGGACTATAGTTGTAAATATTCAAATTAATTTGTTAGAGGCGGTTAATCTTTTTCTGTACATATATATTATTGTAAATATTCATTTTGCAATACAATACAACAAAATAATTCCCAAATTCTCTCTGTAAATTTCTTCATATCAAATTTTCTATTTCCGCATAATCAATTTCATATGGTATCAGAGCACAAGGATTCGTCATGAATCTTCTTCTCCGGTGAAGATTCCGGCGATTAGGTTATCGGAAAATCACCATTTCTGTGTAAATCGAGCTTGCTAGGGTTTCGATTTCCGTTTTCCGGCCACTATCTGGTGATATTCTTCTTACGATACCTTCATTTGTTGCTTCAATTACTTTAATTGATTCTTATTACTGTTCTTAGAAAATTAGGTCATTTTCTGATTATAAAAATGGCTATTCGTGAAAATACGGTTAATTCGATTGCTCAGTCCAATGATCCGTTATTCTTGGCTAGTTCTGATCATCCTAGCATGATGTTGACTAATACGCCTTTTAATGGAGGCAATTTTTTTGGTTGGAGTAGAACTATTCAAATGGCTCTTGGTGCCAAATTGAAATTAGGGTTTGTAGATGGCTCAACTGCTAAACCTGATGCTGCTCATGTAGATTTAGGAAGGTGGATTAGATGTGATTATATGGTCACCTGTTGGATTCTGAATTCTATGACAGCTGAATTGGCAGAAGCTTTTTTGTATGCTAAGTCTGCTAAAGAACTTTGGACAGAGTTGAATGAAAGGTATGGTCAAAGTAATGGACCTCTCATTTATCATATTGAGAGGGAATTAAGCAAGGTTAGTCAGGGTGATTTGTCAGTTGCTGCATACTATAATAAAATGAAAAGGTTTTGGGATGAACTAACCAGTCTTCATGGGATTCCTGTTTGTACTTGTGGAAAAATGCAAGAATGTACTTGTGGCATAACTAAGAAGTATCAAGAAATAGAGAGTAGAACCAGATTGATGCAATTTCTGATGAAGCTTAATGATGGTTTTGAGCCTGTGAGAAATCAAATACTCTCTATGGATCCCTTGCCTAATATTAACAAGGCCTATTATATTGTGCAACAAGTTGAGAAACAAAAGCAAGTGACCACTATTAATCCTGAGCCTTCTGCCTATTTTACTAACCAGCATTCTGCTAAGTATCAAGGACAAAGAAGAGAATTTAAAGTTGATAAAGGAAAGAATTGCACTTATTGCAAACAGGATGGACATGTGTATGAGCAATGTTTTGAGAGGCTTGGTTATCCTGATTGGTACAAGGGAAAGAAATCAAAAAAGGGCAATAGAATTGCTGCTCAAGTTGGTGCAGACTTAGGAATTAAGGATTCTCCTTTTGACTTTAACTATGAGAATGAGATTCATAATGAGCAAAAGAGTGAGTTTGACAAAAGTCTTGTGGCTGCTGTTTGTTCTGAAATGATGAAGATGATGCAAGAGAAGAATATGGTGATGACTTCTAACATGGATATGGCTGGTCCTTCTTCTAGGCCACATGCAGGTATATCTGCTGACTTTTATGACAGAGTTTATGCTTTGTCTTGTGTTGTGGATTTTGATATTGATAAGGACTGGATCACTGATTCTGGAGCCACAGAAAGTATGACACCTCACTTACATTTACTTAAGTCCATTAAAATTCTCAAAAATCCTATTAGAATCAAATTACCTGATGGGACTGTTAAATTGGTCACCAAAATTGGTCAGGTCACTATTAATCCTTCCCTTGCCATAAAAGATGTCTTTTATGTGCCTGAATTTAAGGTCAATCTATTATCAGTGGGTCAATTATTGAATTCTCAGCCATTGATTGCTATTTTTGGTCGAACTTGGTTTGCTTTTCACGACCTTTCAACTAAACAACTTGTCACAGTTGGGAAAGGTCACAAGAAACTTTACATCTGCAAGCCTTCCACTACTCAATCTCATGCAAATTTTTCAGCTTCTTTGTTGCCTATTATTACTAGTTTTGTCAATCAAGTGACTAGTGGTTTTGATGTACCTGTTGAATTGTTTCATGCTAGACTAGGTCATACATCCATGTCTAAGCTGATTCATGTAGATGGTTACAAAAATATTGATGTTTCTCATTTCATGTGTGACGCTTGTTTGCTGTCTAAGCAGCATAGACTGCCTTTTCAAAGAAGTGATTCTAAATCTTTAATTCCTTTTGAATTGCTTCATGTGGACCTCTGGGGTCCTTATCATACTCCTGCTCTTAATGGTGCTCAATACTTCTACACAATTGTTGATGATTTTAGTAGAAGTACTTGGACCTATTTGTTACACACTAAAGATCAAGTGTGTTCTGTTCTTTCCAGTTTCTTTTCTTATATTCATACTCATTTTGATACAAAACCAAAATTTATTCGTTCTGATAATGAGACTGAAATAGTAAATAGTGAGGTGTCATCACTTTTAAGGTCCTTAGGAATTGTACATCAAAAGTCTATGGTGTACACCCCATAACAAAATGGGATAGTAGAAAGGAAACATAGACATTTATTGGACACTGCCAGGGCATTAAAGATTAATGCAGGGTTACCAAAAAGATTTTGGGGGCATTGCATATTGGCTGCTACATATTTGATAAACAAAATGCCCATAAAGATACTAAATTGGAGGAGTCCTTTTGAAATGTTGTATGGAAAGTTACCTTCTTATACAAATTTGAGAATTATTGGTTGTTTGTGTTATGCAATCAATCCCAAGCCCCATAGGGATAAATTTGAGGCCAGAGGAGATAGATGTGTCTTATTGGGATACCCACCTGGTCAAAAGGGTTATTTTCTATACAATTTAAACACAAAAGAAGTGTTTACAAGCAGAGATGTGGTGTTTGATGAGACAGTATTTCCCTTTAAGGATCAAGAAAATGTTTCTCATCAATATAACCATAAAGGTCCTTTGGTTAATATACCACTGACAGAAGAGAACTCTGCAGAGATTGTTAATAATGAGCATTTTGATCAGGATATTGATATTTCTGAGCAGATAAATAATGATAATCAAGGAAATGAGTTGGATAATGAGATTAGGACACAAACAAATCCTAATGCTCCCCCTGTAAGAAGGTCTACCAGAAATGCAAATGCTCCAATTTGGTTGAAAGATTTTGTGGTTCCTACTAAGAAAGGGTCTGCTTCCTGTGCTATCACTAAGCCAAATTATCCTATTTTTAGGAATTCAGATTTTGAGTCTTATCCTTTAGACTATGTGGCTTCTTTAGCTCATGTTCTTTCTAATGATGAGCCTTCAAATTACACTCAAGCATCTCAAATCCCTCAATGGATTGAAGCTATGGATAAGCAATTGTTAGCCTTAGAACAAAATGAAACTTAGGTACTAACTGAACTACCACAAGGTCATAAGGCAATTTCATCTAAATGGGTGTATAAAACCAAGTACAAGTCTGATGGAACTGTGGAAAGATATAAGGCTAGATTGGTCATTAGAGGGTTTGATCAACAGGCAGGTGTGGATTACAAGCATACCTTTTCTCATGTTGCAAAAGCTGCCACAGTCAGAGTTATAATTGCAATTGCAACTGCAAAGGGATGGCCTTTACATCAATTGGATGTAAATAATGCCTTTCTCCATGGTTTTGTTGATGAAGAGATTTATATGACTCCTCCCCAAGGGTATCAAAAGGCCCTTCCTAATCAAGTGTGTAAGCTTAATAAGTCATTATATGGACTGAAACAGGCTTCTAGACAATGGAATCAAGAATTGTCTAAATTTCTTGTTTCCCTGGGTTTTCTTCAATCTAAAATGACTATTCTCTTTTTATCAAAAGTGAGGGGGAAGCTTTTACCATTGCTTTGGTATATGTTGATGACATTTTAGTCACAGGAAATTCTGAAGCAGAAATTGTCAATACTAAAGCAGAGTTGGATAAGAAGTTTACAATTAAGGATTTGGGTCTTGCAAGATATTTCTTAGGCATTGAATTGTGTAGGACTGATGATGGGACATATTTAAACCAAAGAAAATATGTTCTAGATTTGTTAAAGGATGCAGGGATGACTGCTGCTAAACCTGTACAGTTTCCTTTACCAACACATCTCAAATTATCTTTGGATGAAGGGGAGAAACTTTCTGAACCAGAATCATATAGAAGATTGGTGGGCAGGCTCCTTTATCTTTCTATGACAAGACCAGATATTTCATATGTTGTGCAGCATCTTAGCCAGTTTGTTTCAGATCCTAAATTGCCTCACATGAAAGCTGCAATGCATTTATTAAGGTACTTAAAAGGGTCTATTTCAAAGGGGTTGTTCTATCCAGTGCAAACTAATCTCAAAGTAATAGGTTTCAGTGATGCTGATTGGGCTTCTTGTATTATGACAAGAAAATCACTAACTGGATATTGCATATTTCTGGGTCATTCTTTAATTTCTTGGAAGACTAAGAAACAGGCCACAGTTTCAAGATCTTCTACAGAAGCTGAGTATAGAAGTATGGCAGCAACAACTTGTGAACTGATGTGGCTTTCATATCTTCTTAAGGATTTACACATTAATGTGTAGATTCCCATTACCCTGTTTTGTGATAACAAAGTTGCTCAACAAATTGCAGCTAATCCATGCTACCATGATCGTACTAAGCATTTGGATATAGATTGTCATTTCACTAGAGATAAAGTACAAGAAGGTTTCTTACAGACTGCTTATATACCTACAAACTTGCAATTGGCAGATGTAATGACCAAAGCTCTGGGTCATATGCAGCATTCTGTTTTGAGTAAGAAGATTGGCTTGAAGGAGGTTCCAACTTGAGGGGGGTATATGAAAATATAAGTTAGTCAAGTTTTGTATCAAGTTGGAACTCTAGGGACTATAGTTGTAAATATTCAAATTAATTTGTTAGAGGCGGTTAATCTTTTTCTGTACATATATATTATTGTAAATATTCATTTTGCAATACAATACAACAAAATAATTCCCAAATTCTCTCTGTAAATTTCTTCATATCAAATTTTCTATTTCCGCATAATCAATTTCATAGTGGAGGTCGGGCAAGAGAAAAGTCAGCCAAGGGGGGTGGTGTGGGGGGCGACTTTGGGAGACAAAGGGCGAGGGTCGGCGGAAGTCACCCCCACTCCGTTCAGTCTAAGAGTCGTTTTAGCTTAAATTCTCACATTCTGGTGTCTTTAATGTCACCAAGTTCTGAGGCCGTTAGTTTTTACGGCTGCATTCTGGCAGTCCCGTCTCCATGGAAACGTCGAGAATTTAAAAAAGTGGGGCCCACATGCATTTCAACTGCTATAATTTTTTTTTCTCTTTTCCAACCATATTCCATTAATTGTTCCACTATAAATACATTAAACATTTCACAAAGGGAAATGATTAATACTCCTAAAAGAATGGCCTAAAATCCTCTTAACTATTAAATGAAAACATGTGGCAAAATCAGGGGCAAGATTAGGAAAGAAAATTAGTTGATACCACATGTCACCTTCTTATAGTTTAGGAGGATTTTTAAGCTAATCTTTAGAAGGATTTATCATTTTTTTTCTACAAATTAAACACTCTTTCAAACCCCAACAAAAATTCAATCACTCTTTCAAATCCCAACCAAACTTTATTCACTCTTTCTTCAATCCTCACGTCTTAATATTTTAATCAATTTATATGTTATAAAAAATTCTAAAAAATAAATAAATGAGAGGTCACACATAAGCTTAGGTATGTAATAGTTTTAGAGCATCTCCAATGGTATTTTCATCCTTAGAAATTCATAGTTGCCTCCACGTCATCTGTCACATTAGATTCTTACAAATCCTTAAAATTCTTACAATCCTTAATTTTACCCCAACCAAATATATATCCTTACATATCCTTATACTTTTATATCACCACACATTTTTCATATACAAATAAAAATAAAGTGTAAGGATTTCCTGAAAGCATATCCTTGACAAAACTTTCTTGTTAAGAATTTATAAGAAGGGATATGCTAAAATGATTAGGAGATAAATCATTAACTATGAATTTTCAAGGATTTTGAAAACCTAGATTATTTGAGATGGCTTTATGAGTGTCATATTAAAGAGATTACGAGTACAATACATGATTAACACTTTAACAGGTGAAAGGATGTAGAGTCCAATCAACCCATTTAAACTTACTATTCATAGACCGATTAGTAACACCTAATTAAACGAATGCAGTAAAATCTCATCAAAAAGCTAACTCTAAGTTATGAGGCATTATATATATAACAATTTAAGTTTAGATAACTACAGTAGCTTTTTTAACCTTTTTTATTTCAACCCATAACTTTTTAATTTTTTACTTTTGCCACAAGTTTTCATCTTATTTGATTTTACCTTACTTTGACTTTTTAAAATATTAGTTTTCTATCACACATCTTTTAATTTTTTAGATCTTCCACAAACTTTAATTTTCTTTAATTTTGATCACTTAACTATATCATAAAGGTTTTCGGGCTAAAAATTAAACCGACCGTCGCCGTCAACAGCAAACATCCACCGGTTTCGAAATCCAAAACATATCATACAACGGCGGTCAACGAAAAAGAGTTGGTTGTGGCGGATGATATTTCTGATTTGTTTATTTGCTATCTAAACACCAAGTTTACTTATACGATGTTCATTATTTGCTAACATGTGAAGACCCGCGGCAAAGCGCGGGCAAGATAACTAGTTATCAACATTTTTAAACTTTTTCATATTGAATATATATATTTTTTTAAAATAAATAAAAGAAATGACCTATATGCTTCTAGTAGCTCCAATTTCGAGTCGTATGGGTAAAATTTTGAGCTAGGTCATGAATAATTTTTTATATTCGAGCTCGACTCATTTATTAAATTAATGATATCTACTAATTGATTTATATTAAATTATTTTATATGTTTTAAATTAGATCTCGATTTCGTATAGGCTAGCTATCTAAACACCAAGTTTACTTATACGATGTTCATTATTTGCTAACATGTGAAGACCCGCGGCAAAGCGCGGACAAGATAACTAGTTGTTGAAACATATATGGTTCCGAATTCCGATTCTTCCCCAACACCCATAAAGCTATTTTCACTACGATAGCGAATTGGCCAGTTTTAACCAAAGAGAGCCCAGAATAGTCTAGCTACTGGCCAAGAAATTAATCAGACCAGGTGCCGTAGGATTCGAACTTGCGATATTGAAGACAGGTTCCACCAAACTCCAATGTGATCCCATTCAAAATTAAAAAAAACAAACATTGAATCCTTTATTTCTTAGGCTGATATCTTGGATTTGGAAGCTTTGGAGAAAATTCGTTTAGACACGGTTATTCAAACGAGCTTGTGGGTTGTATGGAAGAATAGGAACAATTAAACCTTTCTTAATTTCAACACAAATTCACCAGGCCGGAAAACCATTTCAATGAAATCACGGTGCTCTACTTAGGAGCAAACATTGTACCATTGTACGTTATGTTAAATGGCTTGATTAGAGAATTAAACCAATGACATTAATTGGAGTTATAACTCGTATCTTAGCAAATGAAGCTAGCTCAACTGGCAGATGCATCCCTGGTTTTTCACACAGGTTTTGGGTTCGACTCTTAGGAGTGACAAGTCTGTGGGTTTTTTCCCTGATCACCTGTAACGGCTTATGGTCTACATCTCGTAGTCTAGAGTACGTGCAGGGCTTCACCATTATACGGTGAGATGTTCCCTGATGTCGAATACCGACTAACTGTTAAAAAAAAAAACTCTTATCTTATTTCTCTACTATCATGCTAGATTATGAATACAATAACATTTATACACGGTTGTGTACATATTACTGTAGTATGGGCCAACAATACTCAACCCGACCCAAAATCATCCCAAAAACTCAGGTTAGGTTGCGTAATCTTAATCTGCCCGCTAATTCATAGCACCGATTCTATTCTGGTAAGGTTCATGTTGGGCTTTCTGACTTGCATGTGAACCCAAAAATATTTTAAAATTAAATTATATAATTTTTCCTAATTGGTCAGTCCATCAACCTGATTGAACCAAAACTAACCCTCATCCTGCCAACCCATTTGGCTTGAATTAACCCAAATACCTATCAAACCACAACCCACTTGATTTGTTTGACTTGAAATCAAACTACAAGATGACACAACACGGTTTTGATCAGGTTGGCAGGCTATGGATTTGGGTTGAATATCATCATGACTCAATTGCCACCCTTACATAATAGTATAAGGATATAAAGTCTAAAGCAAAAGACTATTTTAAGATATTAAAAGAAAGAAAAGAAAAGAAACATAGTGTAAAGCAAAAGGGAAACAATAATCAAATTAGTAACCAAACAAAGATCCGTGGGGTGAGTACATTTTTGGTGTTTTACTACACAACACAAACACAAAGTTATTTGGTCTTGTAGAGACAAGACATTGCGAATCAGTAACAACTCATGCACCCACTACTTCTATTTTAAATCACATTTTTTCTTCATACTTTGCAAAATCTGTCTCATGCTAGATCCTCATGAATTTGAACATATATCATTTTTATGCATGATGAATAAAAAACGTTACAAATTTGGGATGATCATTAATAATATGGAAAGTTGATTGATAGACGATTCATTTCGACCCAATCAAAACATGGTTTTACAAAGAAAGTCATGCTAACATCATGTACTTAGCATGACTCAAAAAGAGAAGAACCCTAGCCCCGAATTCAAAAGGGAAAAACAAGTAACAAGAATTGAAAAACCATCTTATTTTGGTCGGAAAAAGAATATACTAAGTTCTTGACCGATATTACCATCAGGGTCGATCATATGAAACGTTTCCGATCGATTCATAGATTTACTAGTAACCCTATTGAAGTTTCCTCTTAGGTACATTATATTATCTTCGCGTTCGATGTCTTTTGCCTTTATAATCCCTGCACCAACGCATACCTTCTCCATATGTTTCAAAACTTTGATATCTTTTGATGATGGCTTCCTTTTGAATGCAAATCCAACTTTTTTTCCATTACAATACATGGTCCATAATGGCATAGATAAAAGTGGTTTATTAATATTGTGTGACGATTCGGGCTCATTTGTGCACTCTAGAGCGATTCTTAGATGACCATTTTTCATTTCACGTGCAAGAAAGGTGGTGGATATTGTGAGTTCAAGTAGTAAGATTGGGGTTTGTGATTTAGCGTTTGTTTGGATACAAACATTGACTTTTCCGGTTCGTGAACCAAATATGGTTCCGGTGATAGTGTTTGTGGTCGTTGGAAAGACTAGAGATGAAGGTTTTGGATGGTGGAAAGGTTGATAAAGGTGGTGGTCGTCTTCGAATTCTTGTCTTTCAACAAGAGTGCAAGTGCAAGCTTGGATTAGTAGTTCCAAGATGGAACGAAGAAGCCGCCACGAACGGACTTGTTTATGGCATTCGACTGTCGTGAAGTTGGCCGAAGTAACCGTGTGATAGGCCATATATATACTAAGGTGAGAAAGGGAAATGCTTTGACTACTCCTTTGAGTTTGAAGTTATTGGTTGGGTGAGCTTATATAAGAAATGTTTGGGAGGTCACAAAGCCAAAAGAAGGGTATGATTTTTAAATGGAAAAAAAATTATATAGAAATAATACTTCCAAAACAAATGGTTCTTTCTAGTGTCCACTAAGATTGGTTCCCAACGGTTAAACAAGGTTATGAGTTGGTCAGTCCAATAATAAAAGCGTAAAATGTTTGTGGTTAGGATCACGAAAAGGACAAAGAAGTCGAAAGCCTGGTCATCAATTGAAATTTTAAACGGTCAAACCGGCCTACAGCATAAAGATTATTTTAGATATTATATAGCATCTAATTGACTAATAGTACTTTTTTTTTCTAAGCGTGCATCATCCGCATATAAAAAGGGGATTTAACATAAATTGTTTTAACCATATCCGTTAAAGAGTTTTCTCATAGAATAAATCTTTAATTTAAATCTCTCGAAGAGAAACTACTATCACCCAGTTAAAAAAGTTCATCAAAACTCACATTAAATAAGTATTAAATAATGTGATTCAAACAGATAATGATACTTGTGTGGAGGAAAGAGTTGTGTATGGGAAGCTCTTGGATGTTAGGATTGTGCCGAATTTAGGTATACTTTGTTGGAAAGAAGGATTTGAAAATGTCGATATACGCTATGTAGGGGGAAGATGGGTAAAAGTTCAGTTCAAAACAGAAGAGAGTTGCAAAGCATTTCAAGCAAGCGAATTTAGTAAAACCGTATTTAGTGTGGTTAAGGAGGTTTCATTTTCTTTCGGTCCTACTGAGAGGATGGTATGGATTGAGACACTAGGACTACAAAAAGGAGGATGGAAATGTGAGATAATCAAGAAAGTAGCAAAAGTTTGGGGCGAGTGTATGTTCTTTGATGAAGATAGCGACGAGCCGCTTGCAATCAATAAAGTATGTATATTAACGTCGGAGAAGCAACATATTATGGAAAGTATTGAAGTGGAAATAAACAAAGAAGCATTCCAGGTGTGGGTGAGGGAGTATACTACATGGGCGCCTACTATCCTTAAACCGAGTGAAGTAGTAAACAATGGGGAGAAGACGGGTAGTATGCCTAAGTCAGACACATGTATTAAAATCGCAGTTTAACCAGTAAGTAACCCATCTGCTAAAGAAGAAGCTAGTACAATTGAATCAAGTGATGATATTCCCAATGATCAAGATAAAGAAATGTTGAAGGACACTGGGAGAGACAAAAAAGTGACTCAACCTTCTGCTCCTACACACACTTCACCACATGCTATGGTTCTTTCTTCGGGTTCTGTCGTGACAGAGATTCAGACAGGTCCCGCTACTTCTACCGATCATAACCCTATTCCTACACCTGTTGTGGAAAGTAGGATCCCGACAGAGCATTGTTTCTCGTAGCTTGACTATGTTGGACCTTCATCAAATATCGAGTTAGATTCTGAAAACATTTGGCATTATAGATACCCTGGTGGAGAAATTCAAGGTCCGTTCTCTATTGCACAGTTACATAAATGGATTGATTATTTTCCTATGGTATTTAAGATTTGGAGAACATCTAGTAACGAAAAGGAAAGTATTTCACTACACTATGTTTTAAAGAAGCGAGCAATAGACAAAACCGTCACAAGTGGATTGGATATTCACACACCATCCGAGAGTCTGAAAAGCACAGATGACTATTAGGTCCCTTTGTATTTGTGGTCTCGTGCAACGGGTGTTCGGATTAGTACATGGAAGGTCATTGTTCTCACGTTTAATTAGGATATCCTTTTTTATTCTAGTAGTTAACGTTATTTTACGTGTTTGTCTTTCTTCTAGACAAGGTAGAGTTAGAGTCCCTAGTTTAAAAGTGGAGCGTGTGTTTTTGCATTGTATTGACTAGTTTCTTACTAGTATTTTTTACGTTAATGAAATCTTAATGCCGTTCAAAAAAAAAAAAGTATTAAATAGTTATCTATCCTAAAAATATTGTGCATTTAATAAAATCTGGCTTTTTCAAAATATAAAAATATGTATTTATAATTTGTATAAATTTGATAAATATTAGATTGAACTAATGAGTATTAAATGTATTTTTTTTATTACTATTTAAGAATCATGACTTAATCAAATACAAAACAGTTTCTTAAGGCACTAGTTATATATCAAACACTATAATAAGGTTTTTTAAAAAAATTTCTTTTCTAACATATATTTTTATAACGTTTCACATGTGAATAAACAAAAAAACATGTGTTCCAATATAAAATTTAAAAGTTCTCACGGTTCTTACAAAAAAATGGGTTCTCAAAATGAGGTCCCCTATATAATATAATATATATATATTTGTAAATTATATATATAATTATAATTATAATATATTATATATATACACATTATAAATTACATACTATCTTTACCTTTAATAATTACACGCGAGCATATCGTGTTTATGATGTTAGGTACATTCATATTTTGATTTTTTGTTAGGACCAATTTTGCTGAAACTGGCCAGTCTCCAGTTGCATCTGGAGACTACGAAGATTTGTCCAGAAATATATTGAAGTCTAGTTGCAACGTACAGTTAACGCAACTGAAGACTTCCTCCAGTTGAGATCTGACCAGATGAAGAATCATTCCAGTTGAAGTCGAAGACAACAAGTGGAAGATAAAGAATGACAATGGCAGCGAAGCCCAGTTGACATTCTACTCAGATACAAACTGGAGAACATCAGTGCAAAGTACGTACAAAGCTTTACACTGATTACGAGGAAAAGACCTTTATGCTTTATGTGCTATTACACGGATAAAAGGATTTATCTATGTATAAAGTACAAAAGGTACATAAAACAGGTTGAGAAAAGTTACTTTATTCTGTAACTTTACACAGCATTTTAAGGAATTAATTGCTATTCCTTAAATGTTCTCAACCATATTTGTACGGCCAAAGTTGACATCCCAATGTCAACTTTGCCTATAAATAGAGGTCTTTGCACAACAAGAAAACAACTTTGCAAACCTGCAATATTCTTGGTGAACTTGTGCAATATTCTCTCAATCGCAAAAAGGAACATTTCACAACTTTAAGCGTTTCGATTGTTTAGAGAATTTCCAACTATAGATCAATTGTATTTCATAGGTTGTTAAGATATTTACATACTTTGTATTATCTTGGTTCCGCAACAACCTTGTAATTTATTTAAAGTTAATAAATAAATTACACTTGAAAAATACATATTGTCTCACCAATTTACTTTACAAGTACTTTCTATTATTGCTTTGTCTTTTACTTATTGTCACTTTAATAAGTAATCTATCCAAGAACTTGGTATACACTCACTGCAACTGGTCGTCTCCAGTTTAGTGTTTATATTGCAAACCCCACCATCGACATAGAGGTGTCTTCAGGTAGTACCATCTATTGAGTTAGGACTTACAAGTGGTATCAGAGCAGAAGGCTAATATACTTGCCTAGATCTGCTTAGATGACTACTACTGAAGGTGGGGATGGTTCTGGTCAAGGTGAAAACCCTCTTAATGTTAATACACCACCTGTTCAAAATGTTAATACAAACCCTCCTCCTTCTAATGCCCCTAACCATGTCCATGTACATTATTCTAACACTCCTGTTCCCAAATTTGATGGAAATAGTGAGACCTTTGGTACATGGAAGGCCAGAATGCTCTTACACTTCGGTGGGATAGAGAGGTATATGCTGAAAATCCTTAAGGATGGACCTTATATACCAATGTCTCTTGGGGTAAGTCCTCTTATAGATCCTACTGGAAGAAGAGGTTCCAGAGAAAATCTCGAAGACCATTGGTCTGATGAGGATCGTAGACTTGTAGATCTGGACACCAGACTCAAGAACATGATCCTTGGAGCTGTCCCTAAAGACTTAATTCCAACACTTGTGTTATTCCCCAGTGCCAAGGCAATGTGGGATGAATTAGTCATTCAGTTTGAAGGAGGTGATGACACTATTGTCACCAGAAAGGTTGCCTGAACAAGAAGTATGAATCCTTCTTTGCTCTTCCCAATGAAAGTCTAACTGGTACTTACACCAGGTTTTCTAGCCTCATTAATCAGTTGAGAGGCTTGGGTGTTGAGAAGGATAAGGATATTCTTCTTGAGAAGTTTTGTGATATTCTTCCTTCCAAATGGGAAAATATGGTTCTTGTCTTAAGACAAGGTAAAACCCTGCACAGTCACACTCTTGCATCGCTCTATGGAGCCTTCAGATTCACTGAAGATAATAATACAGCAAGACTGGTGGCAGACCAGGATGCCATGAACCATGCCCAGAGTCCCAAGGTTGTTAGCATAACTGAGAGACCTTGTGCTGCTTTAATGTCTGCAGAGAGTGTCCAGTCACACTCAATGAAGGAGATGTTAAACAGTTTCTTGAACTCTGGCCTGACCACTGAAATCAGTGATGGTTGTGATGAAACTGACGATGATAATCTGGTAGCCATGATTGCTAAAACCTTTAATAGGTTTAAGCATAAATCTAAAAGATTTAATGGCCCAAACAATGCTTCCAGCTCCAACTCTCTGGATAAAGCCAATCTTACCTGCTATAAGTGCGGTAAGAAAGGTCACTTTATGAAGGAATGCAGATCTAGTCAGATGAACAACCAAAATGGTCCCCCTGTCCCTAATTTTAGTAGGCCTGATGATAGCTACAAAGCAAAATACAAAAAGCTTAAGGCCCAGATTGCCCTCTTGTCATTTGAAAGAGAAAATGAAAAGAACAAATGATTATCAAGTCGTGGGTAAAAGCATCTGGAAAGAATTATGATGCATTTTCTAGAACAATCGATGCCCAGAAAAATGCATGGAAATCTGGAGATCTTGAAATGGCAGCTCTCATACCAGATCTTCATGCATTGCCTCCAGCTCTCAGGGTTGAAACTCCATATGATCAACCTGAGATTGTCAAAACTGAACCCATTGAGACCACCCCCATTGAGGTTAAACCTGGAGCCAATCAGGCTAGAGCTCCAGTTAAAAAGGCTTCTGGCAACAAGCCTTTACCTCAGAAGTCTAAGGAGCCCAAGACTCAAAAGACCAAAACACCAGCTGAACCTAGGTCCAAGGTTCAGCAGCCTGATGAAAATAATATTTTGTCCAAACTGGAAAGTCAACTCCAACTTTTGTCTAGACAGGTTCAGAGTTGTACTGCCAGGATTAAAAATCTGGAAGGAGGTTCATCACCTCCAGTTGAAAAACAAAATATTAAACCCCCCTCAAAACCAAAACAAAAGAATGTTCCATCTGGAACAAAATCTGATAAGAAAAAGGGGAACAAGTATAAAATACCAATCGTTTTTACTCCTGCACCTGGAGCTGGTGAAAAAGATCCAGATGCAGTCTTCAGTTTAACACCTACAGAAGTCCAGTGAACCCATCAAGAAAAGATGGGTTCACAAAAATAACTAATGATTTTTGTGGGTGTGCAGGGCGATCGAAAGAAGAACACCTGGTATCTGGACAGCGCAGCTGGCCGGACTATGACCGGATGTAAGCCCCTGCTTGAAGAGTTCACTGTCCAAGATGGATCGGCAGTGACGTTTGGTAATGATCAAAATGGAAAGACTGAAGGATATGGTGTGCTCAATAACGGACAAGTCGAATTCAAAAGAGTTGCATTTGTGAACGGTTTGAAATATAACCTGATCAGTGTAAGCCAACTTTGTGATGATGGCTACAGAGTTTTGTTCAATATTGCTCAAGGCACCATATTTAACAAGGATTGGAAAGTGGTGATGGTTGCACCAAGAAAAGGAAATGTGTACATCATGGATATGGAACCAGCTCCAAAAGAGCAGTGCTTCTATACCAAGGCTGATGAGGACACCAACTGGCTGTGGCATAAAAGATTATCCCATCTTAATTTCAAAAATATTAACAAGTTATCTCGCAAACAACTGGTAGATGGGATACCTCAGATTTCTTTCAATAAAGAAAAGCCATGTCCAGGGTCTGAGATGGGCAAGCAGAAAAGGGCCAGTTTCAAAACAAGGCAAAACTTTAGCATCACTGAACCTCTTCACATGCTTCATATGGATCTCTTTGGTCCAGTGAATGTTCAAACTAGAGCTGGAAAGAAGTACACTCTAGTTGTGGTCGATGAATTCACCAGATATTGTTGGGTGGTATTCCCCAGATCCAAAAGTGATGCACCTGCTGAAATCATTTCACTCATCAAAAGAATTGAACTCAAGTACACTCGAAAAGTCTGTCAGTTGCGAAGTGATAATAGTACTGAATTTCAAAATAAGGTACTTGAAACATTTTGCAATGACACTGGCATCTCTCAAAACTTCTCATCAGCACACTCTCCAGAGCAGAATGAAGTTGTGGAAAGAAAGAATCGCACACTGATAGAAGCGGCCAGAAGCATGCTATATGAATCAGGTCTTCCCACCAGTTTCTGGGCTAAAGCAGTTGCAACTGCTTGTCACACCCAAAACCAGTCAGTCTACATCAAGAGACATAAGAAAACTGCCTATGAAGTACTCAGGAATCAAAAACCAAATATTGGATATTTTCATGTATTTGGTTGTCCAGATTATATTTTAAATGATTCCAGTCAGCTTGGAAAGTTTGATGCAAAAGCTGATGAAGGTGTATTTTTAGGCTATTCAGATATTCAAAAGGCCTTTAGAGTTTATAATTATAGACTCCAAAAGGTTCACGAGACAATTCATGTCACATTTGACGAGTCAAGTGATGCAATTAACAAGAGACCAAGCTTTGATATTTCTCCAGTCGTTCCAATTAATTTTGGTGAAACTGACCAAGTTCATCAGTCAGTTGTTTCACCAGAAGATGTTTCCAGTTACACTCAATTAGAACCAGTTAAGAAAAAGAGCACCACCAGTGACACTTCATTTTATCCCTCCATCAGTTTCAACTTACCACAGAAGCTGGTGATTGGATCTAATGTACGTGCCACTCCAATATCAGCACCAGTTTCAACTTACCACAGAATTGGTGATTGGATCTAATGTACGTGCCACTCCAATATCAGCACCAGTTTAAACTCCAACTTCTCCAGTTCTTCAAGAAATGCCTTTTAATGAAGAATTTCATGATGCAAATCGTGACCTCATTGACTCTGATGAGGATATAGAAGTAGCTTGGGCTGATCCTCCTCCAGAAGCTGCTGCAACTGAAGAAGATCGCCAGGTGACTTGCACTGATATTGTTTTGCACCAGCCTAGTCAATACACTAAATGGACTCGAGCACATCCAATTGAGCAGATTGTTGGAGATCCAAGTAGTGGGGTTCAGACTATAAGAGCCACCAGTGAGCAATGCTTAAACGTCACCTTCTTATCACTGATTGAACCGAAGAAGATTGACGAGGCTATGGCAGACCCAAGCTGGGTGGAAGCTATGCAAGAAGAGCTCATCTAGTTTGAAAGGAATAATGGGTGGAAGCTATGCAAGAAGAGCTCATCCTTGCACCAATTGCAACTGGAAGTGCTCCATCTGGAAGTCAAACTGGTAGAGAAATGGTAGTGGCTGCCAGTACTGAAACTGGTGAGCAAAGGGTTGAAGAGTATGAAGATGTGATTGATAGGGGGAATGTTGATAAGGGCAAAGGGAAAGCATCTGATGAATCTGCCCAGTCGGCCACTGATGTACCAATGTTAGAAACTGGCAATGTTGATAGGCTTCCTCCAGTTTCAGAAAGTGATAGCAAACGATTGGCAAGACTTGGAGATCAAATCAAAGAAAGAAAGAAAATGAAACAAGCAAACCAAGCTGAATCCAGAGAACATCTTGCTAAGATAAAATTGCTTGATGTAAGTGATGCTCACCTGTTGGGAATCACAAAGGAGGAATATGCCAAAGTGAAAAATGATGCAATGATAGTGGGCATGTTAAAAGAAATGCTTGATATTGAACTGGACAGACACTATCCTGATGATGAAGCTGAACATGATGCTAGAAATCTGAACATATCAGTGGAGAAGGCTAAAGAGAATCAGGCCAGTGGGATTCTTAAAAGAATTGAAAATGTCAAGAAGGTTGTGAAAAGGGTCTTGAATCCACCAAGAAGGAACCCTCAACCAAGAAAACCACTGCACAGAGATGCTGATCTAAGAACCTTCATTGAACCAACTGGCGAAATCTCAAATTATGACATCAAAGCTGTTGTGCAGGCTGCTGGAGCTGGGACTATTAAAATTTCAAATGAATCTGAAGCCAGAAACTATTATTCCCAGATCATGGCAACCAGAAAGCACAGTGGGGCAATAAATGGTGTCTTTGTAACAATCAAGCCAGGCACCAAGTTCTTTCATGTTGAAGTCAGTTATACTAGAGAGCCACTAGTTAAAACTGATAATCCTGGTGTGATGCAATATGGGTTCTCTGAATGGGTGGAGATGGTGAACTTTTTGGAAGCAAAGGCACAAAAGAACAGGTTTGAGAAAGCATGGGTCAACTTCTTAAAGGGCAAGATTCAACATAAAGAGAATCTGAAGCTGAAGTTGAACATTGATCCTGAAGACTCTCGTCTTATCTCTTCAGTGTCAAAGAGAAGGAGAACTGGCGAAGGGCCATCTGATTAAGTTTTCCTTCCAGTTTATCTGCTTGTATTTTTATTTACATTCTGTAACTTATGTAAATTTCATTTCTTGTATAAATAAAGTTACCAGCTTGTAACCACAGGTAGATAATAGATTAAATCTAACAAACTCAAAAGAAAAACCCAAGAAATTTATTGATCTATAAAAATGCCTTGGAAAACTTAGATAGATTTAATCGAATAAGTCTTTCCAGTTCATACTTGTATAGATACAAGAACTGAAAAAGACTTGGCAATATTTCAGGACAAATAGGGGGAATTTGTTAGGACCAGTTTTGCTGAAACTGGCCAGTCTCCAGTTGCATCTGGAGACTACGAAGATTTGTCCAGAAATATATTGAAGTCAGTTATACTAGAGAGCCACTAGTTAAAACTGATAATCCTGGTGTGATGCAATATGGGTTCTCTGAATGGGTGGAGATGGTGAACTTTTTGGAAGCAAAGGCACAAAAGAACAGGTTTGAGAAAGCATGGGTCAACTTCTTAAAGGGCAAGATTCAACATAAAGAGAATCTGAAGCTGAAGTTGAACATTGATCCTGAAGACTCTCGTCTTATCTCTTCAGTGTCAAAGAGAAGGAGAACTGGCGAAGGGCCATCTGATTAAGTTTTCCTTCCAGTTTATCTGCTTGTATTTTTATTTACATTCTGTAACTTATGTAAATTTCATTTCTTGTATAAATAAAGTTACCAGCTTGTAACCACAGGTAGATAATAGATTAAATCTAACAAACTCAAAAGAAAAACCCAAGAAATTTATTGATCTATAAAAATGCCTTGGAAAACTTAGATAGATTTAATCGAATAAGTCTTTCCAGTTCATACTTGTATAGATACAAGAACTGAAAAAGACTTGGCAATATTTCAGGACAAATAGGGGGAATTTGTTAGGACCAGTTTTGCTGAAACTGGCCAGTCTCCAGTTGCATCTGGAGACTACGAAGATTTGTCCAGAAATATATTGAAGTCCAGTTGCAACGTACAGTTAACGCAACTGAAGACTTCCTCCAGTTGAGATCTGACCAGATGAAGAATCATTACAGTTGAAGTCGAAGACAACAAGTGGAAGATAAAGAATGACAATGGCAGCGAAGCCCAGTTGACATTCTACTCAGATACAAACTGGAGAACATCAGTGCAAAGTACGTACAAAGCTTTACACTGATTACGAGGAAAAGACCTTTATGCTTTATGTGCTATTACACGGATAAAAGGATTTATCTATGTATAAAGTACAAAAGGTACATAAAGCAGGTTAAGAAAAGTTACTTTATTCTGTAACTTTACACAGTATTTTAAGGAATTAAATGTTATTCCTTAAATGTTCTCAACCATATTTGTACGGCCAAAGTTGACATCTCAATGTCAACTTTGCCTATAAATAGAGGTCTTTGCACAACAAGAAAACAACTTTGCAAACCTGCAATATTCTTGGTGAACTTGTGCAATATTCTCTCAATCGCAAAAAGGAACATTTCACAACTTTAAGTGTTTCGATTGTTTAGAGAATTTCCAAGTATAGATCAATTGTATTTCATAGGTTGTTAGGATATTTACATACTTTGTATTATCTTGGTTCCGCAACAACCTTGTAATTTATTTAAAGTTAATAAATAAATTACACTTGAAAAATACATATTGTCTCACCAATTTACTTTACAAGTACTTTCTATTATTGCTTTGTCTTTTACTTATTGTCACTTTAATAAGTAATCTATCCAAGAACTTGGTATACACTCACTGCAACTGGTCGTCTCCAGTTTAGTGTTTATATTGCAAACCCCACCATCGACATAGAGGTGTCTTCAGGTAGTACCATCTATTGAGTTGGGACTTACATTTTTAGATAACTAGGTCGAATTTGTTGTTCCTCGTCTAGTGAATTTTCTCCTGGCTTGTCCTAGGCCTAAAGTTTTTTAGGACAAGCCCTAATAGATTCTAACCATCTTCAAACGGTTTTATATCTTTCCACTACAAATAAAGTGACATTTAGCGCCATTAGCTGCATACACAAAATGTCATAAAAAGTAACAAAAGTGTCACTAAAAGCAACTTTGGGCTTGAAGTTGGATCATCCACCTTTTAAACGAATTAATCATACCTAGTTAAGCACTTAAGCATCATAACAGCATATGACACCATCATTTGCTATCACCGTCTTCTATATACCACACTTCAACTATATTGCAGATAATATTATTTTTGATTTGATATTAATTATTAGAGAAATTATCACAAATCGTCCCTGTGGTTTTCTCGATTAGCATTTTCGTCCCTGGACTTTTTTTTATCACTAAGTGTCCCTGTGCTTTTCCATTTCATTGCCAGACGTCCCTGCGACAAACGTCCGTCCATTTTGAGCCGTTAAGCCCCTCACGTGCTTGCCACGTGAGGGTAAAATCGTCCACTTTTACTAAAACAAACCACAGGGACTATTTCTCGATATATATATATATATTCAATAATCAATAATAAACCCTAAAATCCATTTCCCCCAAATCATTTTCCCCCAAAATATACCCGATCCAACCCTAAAAACAATCAGCCATTAAAAACCCAGTAACAACGATTTGAAATCCCTAATTTCAATCAATATGGATGATGATGAAACCCCTCACGTTGATGCAAATGGATTAGAATTGTTTAGACCCAAAGATTTCCAAGATGATCAATGGAAGTTATTACTTGACAACTATGGTAAGGTTTCATCATCTCTCTGCTTTTTATTATGATTAATAACAAAAATTTGTTTACTTTATACTTTATACTTATATATGTATACTTATATATGTTTTTTTCCATTCACAGAGAAATATACGAATTTAATTTCAATAATCATTCATCATGGTGGGGTTTTCACAAGTTCTCCTGGCAGAGAGTATATTTTTGGTGATGAGGTAATAGTGGATTATATTGATAGTGATCACTTTTCAGTTCATGAATTTAATTACATTGTTAAGAAATTAGGTTATGATGAAAAGGAAATCATGTACTATCATTTTCTAAAACCAGACACAAAGGATTTAGATAATGGTCTGCTACCATTTGGAAGTGATGCTGATGTGATAAAAATGATTGGTTATGTTAAAAAATGTAGAATGTTTCATATTTACATTGAGCATAAAATATCCACTGTGGGAACAAATATGCAATCTAATGTTGTTATTGAAGAGTTAGAAGATGATGATGTACTTGTTGTAGAGAAACCTATGAGTTTTAGGAGGCTTTTGTTAGAAGGTGTTCAAGAAAGTTGTGAGAATCCTAGTTTGAATGTTGAAACTGCTCAAAATGATGTAGGAGGTCCTAGTTTGAATGTTGAAACTGCTCAAAATGATGTAGGAGGTCCTAGTTTGAATGTTGAAACTGAACATGAGCATGTAGGAGGTCCTAGTGTTGAAACTGTCAATAAGGTTAATGATGAATTTTTTAAAGACAATTTGGATACTAGTGATAAGGTTAATGAGGTTGATGTGGACATGAGTGATTTCAAAGATCATTGTGAAAGGGATGACCACTGCCTTAAGAAAGGTGTGGATGTAGAATTGGGGAATTTAGAAATAAATGAGGAGGTTAGGGGCATAAACTTTGATGAATATGACAGTGGGGAAGGATCAGATGGAGATGAGAGAAACAAGAAATTGAGAAAATTGAACAAACAAGTAAAGTGTCCCTTACAGCCAGGTAAGCCTTTCATGGACAAGAAACAGATTACTTTGTTGGTTAAAAAACATGAAGTGGAAAGTAGAAGGGAGCTGAAGTTTGTAAAGAATGATAATGAAAGAATTAGAGTTTGTTGTGTTGGTAGGGTTCCAAATTATAAAAAGGCTGAAACAGAAAAAGGTGTTCAAGAATCTTGCACAGTTGAAGAGGTCAATAAAGATGTAAAGGGTAAAAAGGTAATTGACCAGACCCCCACATGCCCATGGACCCTACATGTATCAAAAACCAAACAAGACAAGCATTGGTATGTGAAGACATCTCAAGTGGGCAAGTAGTACTTTTCTTTCACAATACATAGGTGATGCTTGTGCTAACACTCCAAATATCAGTGGGAATGCATTACAAAATCAATTGCAGAAACAGTTTGAGTTGGGAATAGATAGACAGGTGGTTTATAGGGCAAAGGATAAGGCAATGAATCAATTAAGAGGTAACTATGTTGAGCAGTATGCAAACTTGAGGAACTATGCACTTGAATTGCAGTTCAGAAATCCAGAGACAACTGTGAAGATAGAGGTTGAACATCAACCCAATATGGAAACATCAGAAACAAGGGTGTTCAAAAGAATATACATTTGTTTAGGAGCATTAAAGAAGGGTTTTAAGGCAGCTGGAAGGGAGTTGTTGGGATTAGATGGAGCATTTATGAGAGGCCCTTATCCTGGACAGGTGCTAACTGCAGTGGGTGTAGATGCTAACAATGGTATCTACCCTTTAGCATATGCCATAGTTGAAGCAGAGACTAAGAGTTCATGGACATGGTTTCTCCAATGTTTTGGAGAAGATTTGGATTTGACAAAGAGAAGCAACTTCACATTCATAAGTGATAGACAGAAGGTACTATCTTTCTTAACTTCTTTATTTGTGTAAATTATATATGTATACTTATTTAATTTGTCCAGTGTATATTGTGTTTATTAATTTCTTTATTTCTGTAAACTAGGGCATTATTCCAGCACTTGAAAGTGTCTTTCCAAGTGCAGAACACAGGTTCTGTTTAAGACACATTCATGAAAACTTGAAAGCTCATTTCAAGTGTGGAGAAGTTTACAAGGACATTTTGTGGAAATGTGCAACCTCAACAACTGTACCAGAATTTGAACATGCAATGGCTGAAGTCAACAGATTAAGCAACAGAGTACATGACTGGTTGAGAGCAATTCCACCAAAGCATTGGGTCAGGGCATATTTTTCAGGTAAAGTCACTCTTATTTAACTAGTAAATTGTAAAGTTAACATGAATTTAGAACAGTTTATTTAGTAAATTGATTTATTTGTACAGGGAGAGCACACTGTGATATATTATTGAATAATATATGTGAATCCTTTAATAGTAAGTTAGTAGATGGCATAGAAAGGCCAATAATCACTTGTTTGGAGTATATCAGAGAGTACATGATGAGAAGAATTGTGTTAGTTCAGAAAGTTATTGATAAGTCTAAGGGACCTCTAACCCCTACTGCAACTGAGATTTTTGAGGTAACAAAAGCAGAAGCCCATAAGTATAATGTAGTGTTTAATGGGTCAGATAAATACCAAGTTAGTGGTCCATGGCAAGACCAAGCAGTTGTAAACATGACTGAGAAGAGTTGTAGTTGTAGGAAATGGGAGTTAACTGGACTACCTTGCAAGCATGTTGTAGCTGCTCTTATGAACATGGATGACCATGGTAACCAAATTGGGAGTCCAGAAGATTGGGTTCACATGGCTTACAGATTGGAGACATGGAGGGAGGTATATCATGAAAAGATTAACCCATGCACTGGTGTGTCTACATGGCCTATAAGTAACTGTCCAACAAAACTGTTACCACCATATCATAAAACACAAGCAGGAAGACCTTGTAAGAAAAGAAAGAAGAGTGCTGGGGAAAGTTCAAAGCCAATAGTGAAAGAAGGTAAACTTTCTAGGCAAGGAAAAACTGTGACATGTCAAAAGTGTAAGCAAATGGGGCACAATTCTAAGACATGCAAGGGTCAAAGGCAAGCATCATCATCACAACCAACTAAATGCAAGAAAAGAAAGCAACCTGGTCAATCTCAAAGGTGAAATTTGTTGACTGCTTTTTACTTTTAGTTGTGTAATTGTAAAGTTCTCATTTTTAGTTGTTTAATTGTAGAGATCAAATGAATGCTGGTGGTAGTCAAGCAACACAGCCAAGTCAATCAACACAGCCACCTCAAGCAACACAACCAAGTCAAGCTAGTAACACTGTGAATGCTGCTCCTGCTCCTAGTTTTCAAAGGTCCATGGGAGAAAGTCCAAGAAAAATTAGGAAGTTTTCAGGCAGCAAATGGGTGAATCCAAGTCCCACCAAGAAATGATGTATTATGCCACTTTAGCTTTTGATAAAACTTGACTTGTTTAATGTATTCTGGTATGACTTATGTAGTTTTTAGGATGATTTGCTATTGCTTTTGTGTTTCTGATGCAACTTTTGGTATGACTTATGTTGGGACATCAGTATTTTGTGGCATTATATGTATGTGGATTCTATTATATGTATGCCTTATGGATTTTAGGACTTATGGATATATGTTCTGTGTGATTTTATGCCAATGGTATACAACACACTAGTGTCAACACACTGATTTCAATTCATTACAAAACCATAGTCATTTCAATACATTACAAAACCAAAGTGATTTCAATACATTACAAAACCAAAGTGATTTCAATACATTAAAGTGATGTCAATTTTTACAAAACCCATTTCATATTTTCTTCAAAATAAGAACACATAAAGAAAAAACAACCAACTACATGCTAAATTTATCTTCAACCTCCACACTTGTTATTCTCTTTTACGCAATGCTGCTTCAAGGTTATTTTTTGCTCCTAATAAACCAGGGATTATATCGGTTGCTCTTTGACACATAGGAGGATCGACCCATCGGAAATACCCACAACCATTTACCTTGCGATAACAACCATAGAACCTTCGACCTGGGTTACGAGGTGTCCAAGATGTTCGAAGTGTTGCTGGGTTACCACAAGAACAAAGAACCATTGATGGTTGTTGGGTTAGAAAGAAGAGAAGAAAGAAGAGAGAATATGGAGATTTAATTTTGTTAGGTTTATGGAAAGTTGTTATGGGGTAAAACAATTTTTGGGGGGGATAAATAAGATGAAATTCGTCCCTGTGGTTTGTTTTTTTGTAAAAGTGAACGATTTTACCTTCACGTGGCAAGCACGTGAGGGGCTTAACGGCTCAAAATGGACGGAAGTTTGTCGCATGGACGTCTGACAATGAAATGGAAAAGCACAGGGACACTTAGTGATAAAAAAAAGTACAGGGACGAAAATGCTAATCGAGAAAACCACAAGGACGATTTGTTATAATTTCTTTAATTATTAAGGCAAATACTCCGCAGTAAAGAGAAGCAAAATTAAACCGTACAATCATCGACCAGCAGACTTTGTATCCTTTGTCTTTTTGGGCCAATCATTAGAAGCTTTAGACACCAATATATATAACTCCACTAACACAATACTATAATCGATAAAATAGCTGTTCATATATATGATATATATATATATATATATATAGTATATATATATATCTTTAGACACCAATATATATAACTCCACTAACACAATACTATAATCGATAAAATAGCTGTTCATATATATGTATCTCTCACCCCGCACTTTTCACCAATTCCATTCCATAATCACAATCGGGGAATAGCTATATATGTTCACTTCAGTTTATAATTAAATACTGTAAGTTTATGGATTTGATCTTACTAGTTAGTAGTACGGATCATTCGATTGTTAGAGGTCATTATCTATATCTATACTATATTATAAAGCAAATCCACTTTTGAACTTTCAACTTTTCAACATTCAACAATGTACACATGCTAATGCATGATGTACAATACCCTTTCTCTCTCATCAAATCTCAACCACACATTTTTTTCTCTCTCCTCCATAAATCATTTTATTCCTCTAATTCATTCAAAATCTTTTATCTCAAAAACCGTACATCGATAAATTATAAAAATTATATGGGTGTTCTTAAAATTTCATTCTCTTTCATTAGAGATGTCATTCGATATACTTTCGACGAATTTTTAAATCCAAGGGCGGAGCCCGTCAGGTAGATCACCCCATCACCGCCATTACATTACCACCCCATATTACCTTCATCACCGCCGCAACGCGCGGGTACCTTTTTCTCGTTCTTTATAAATTATAATACATTTTAAACATTGCATATGGACACCAATTGTAACTGCATACAAAATTAATGATGCAATTTCTTTCATATTTAAAAAGAAAATGTAACACATCAAACATATTTCTTAGTGTATGTTATTGTTTGCCCACATATTTACAAAGACAGTCTAAAAAAGGGCGACTCAGAGCAATTGAGTTGGCAAATCGTTCTTTTTGAGAAGTGTCTTTGAGAAAATATAAGGTGAAAATGAAAGGGCATTTGTTTAAAACCTTGGAAAATGACTATAAACTAAAAAAGGACCAAAACTATTGAATAGTGTATAGTGAATTTGTGATCATGGCACGGGAAAATGTCATTACAAACAAACAAGGCTCTTTTTAAACTCAAGGTGAAAAAGAGTTATTTATAGCTATAAAATCAATCACAAAAGTAGATAATGAACACCTCTAAATAGCGTAAAACAATGACAAGCAAGGTTTTATTTGTTTCTTTTGATTTTTGTTGCCGTTCAAAAAAAAAAAAAAAGAAAAAAAAGAAAAAAAAGTATGTATGCATGATTTTGTATTTTTGTTACAGGTTAGATTATAAACCTTTTGATAAGTTTTTCGATTTAATTTATAAAAATGCCAACGAGTGTATTTGTATTATACATTTGTGAGTCTAGCGAAGCATGTGTTTAGTGTTTTATAGTGCTTTTGTAACCTGTTTTTGCACTTGTGTTTTGTTCTACTTTTTTTTGTTTTGTCGTTTTTATGTTGTCTAATTTCACAAAAATCGAACACGTCTCCGGATGCCTGTGAATGTGGATGGAGATCTTCTAAAGTTGTTTTCAACTTTATAGGTAAAGTTGAGTACATCTTGACCTTTGGATTAAAATCAAAGGCCAAGATTCAAAAATGATTTTTGAATCTTGACCTTTGATTTTAATCCAAAGGTCAAGATACCAACTTTACCAATAAAGTTGGGTTTTAACTTTAGAGGATCTCATCCGTGAATTTTTATCTTTCATAAAGTATTCATCTTTATACTTTGAAGAAGATTATATACAAGAACACAATAATGGAAGGTGAAATGCACATGTGACAATATTAATATTATTTTATTGTGGGAACGATTAGATATTGGATGATATTTTTCTTTTTGAATGTAAAATTCTATTAGTAGATTATCGGTCCAAAAAGAACTCAACCGATAGGATAAAAGTTACATTTATTGTTCTTTGATAGTATGTCGTTTTTCTCTATAGAGAGGATAGTTAAATGCTTATGTGGATATCTTTTTGTGTTGACAACTTTCATCTTTTTTCCAATGTGTAAAATTGTAGTTAAATCCAATTTTTTAATAGCTTTTTTTTTATATTATATATAATAAAAATATGTTCAACGATATTTTTTCTATAAAATATCTATTAGATTTGATTTAATTATAAATGTATCTTTATCTTCTCATCTACAATCAAATCTTTTTTAAATGTTCAAGTATTTAATTTAGATCTTCAAATTTATTAATCATATAACATACTATTACTAATAAATAAAATTAAAAATATATAATAGTCAAATTCTTTCTTTACGTGATATATTCTGATGTATTATATGACTTATATAAAAAAAAAGTTAAGATATATCTTATTATCTACAATCAAGAATATGATGAAAAATGTTTCTTTTAAACCACCCGTATGTTCACAATTTAAGGGATTTGGTTTAGTTTTATTCGATATATGGGAACTAATATATTCTTTGTACATTTCTAAAATTTAAATTATCACATAGTTCATAATTTATGTCCATATTGAATATTGAATATGACTTCGTATTAACTAATTATTAATTTTTATTAATTAATAATAATTAATATCTCTATATAACTAAGAAATGATATATATTTGCTTAGTTGACATTTGTAAGAGCATGTCACATTGAATTTTGAATGATTTGTCATTTTTTCATTAAGTTTTTAATTTTAGTTGTCATGTGTTATATCCATGTCATTCATATTACTCTTAATCATTAAACCTAATCATTAATTAATTAAATTCGCAAACACGTAAATAGAACTTTGTGCGAAAATTTAGTCAAACATATACACATGATGCATGATATATAATCTATACCTTATAATTACTAAATAATTATAATATAAAATAAGTATATTGATAGACTATAAAATAATTACTAAATATAATTCTCAAACATGATGCAGATACAATTTTGTGCAAATCTTTAGTACTTACACATGATATATTCTTATTCTATTACCGTATATAAGTTTCTAGATGAGATATTTGAGTTTTTCTAGGGTTAGGATTCCCTCAAGTTGATTCCTCAACTTGAGTCAAGTTGAGGGGATCTTGATCATTGAATGAAAATCAAGGGCCAAGATTCAAAAATCATCTTTGAATCATAGCCCTTGAATTTCATTTAAGGGCTAAGATACTCTTAACTTGACCCCTTAAGTTGAAAGTAACTTGAGGGGATCTCCACCCGTTTTTCTATAAGTATGCTTGAGTAGTCCCAATTTAAAATGATTTTATGTGTTAGTGTTGCTCGAGTAAAAGCTGTAAAACGTTTTAGCCTTTAAATCAAGCAATGTATTCTTCTAAATTTTGTAGATTTACTAATAACTATATTATAATAATATATAGATCATTATATATTTCGTAATAATTTATGTTTGATTTAACTAAAACAGGATTGACATATTTTTGAAAGACACGTGGCGTAATCCTTGATCGACACGTGTCCTTTTAATTTATTTATTTTGTTAAATTAGTTTTTTTAGTTGTATATAAATTCAATTTTCTTATTAGACTTAGAATTAAACTCTAACTTTTGGCTTATTAATACAAAAGACATTATAACCTTATTTGATTGATCGTTTTCTCATTAATAAATTGTCTCTTTTTCTTTCTCAATTCTTCAACTCCTATTATTTATATTAATTATAATAAGTTATTAACATGAAGACTTCAAAAATTTGAGTTTACGATCCGAAATCACAAGGCTATTTGTCATCATCCACTATGCTTACAAGTTCCGATTTTGATGTGCTTCTAAAAATTTAAGGTTAATCCAAAATTCTAACTAAACATATATTATATTTATCATTACTGTTTATTATAATTTAACTTCGATCATCAATTACTTTAACCACAATTTATTTTATACTCACGAATCATGTATGAGGCATATTCGAATTTCTTTATGATACAATCTATATAGTTACCGTACATCGTACGGGTATTAGAACTATTAGAAATAAATAAGTTGCATTGTTATTTATATTACAATATGGAGAGAATAAAGAAGAGAATAGCTGAGAGAGAATCAGATTAATGAGGGATAATCTTATAGCTAGAACATAGTCTTATATATATAGGCTTGATAGAACTTTTTAGATACAAATACATAGATATGGAAGTGAATATCCATCTATATTTTATATTATAATAATTTGATTTTTTTAGGATGGGGCTTTCAAATAGAACAAATCTTTTACCATACAATAGGTGAGGTCTACCTAATTTAGAAGTTGGTTAATCAGGTCCTGTTTTTTTTTTGGGATTTTCTAACAATTGCCCCCAAGGCAATGGTTTATTTTTCTTTTTATGGATAGTATTCTTCTCACTTAATGCTTCATATCAAAACTCCCATTAATCTTTATTACTTTTATTTAACTCAAATATTTTGCATTAAATGACTTATTCTCTATCAATACCTTCTGATGATACGTCCACACATTCTTTTTGAAGATATGCTACTACAAGCAAATCATCACTAATAAATATCAAATAATAGATAACTTTTGTTATTTAATTCGTTGAATTCTTGTATATATGTGCTTGTTCATCTTTATAGGAAGGCACATAAATATATTTCATTTGCAATTCCAGTTAATATGTATTGAAAGAATTGAAGGTGGATGGCATATATAAAAAATAACAGGTAATTGAACATTCATTCTAATTCATTCTTTAAAGGTAACATTTTTATTAATTTCTTATTTCTTTGAAAAGAAATGTAATTATTCATAGGAACTCGTTTGTACAGTTTATTTAGCACCCATGTTTGTATGAATTTCTTATTGCAGAATATCTAGTCATGATTAATTTGGATTTGAACAAGCCTCCAACTGAGGAAGGTGATGAAACTCTAATTGATTATGAACCTTTTGTTGGGCAAACTTTCTCGACTTTTGAAGAGGCACATCTTTTCTATAAAAACTATGCCTATAAAAATGGATTTTCTATTCGCAAAAATCGATTTATTAAGAAAAATGATAGGATAGTTAGACGGGATATGTATTGTCACCGAGGTGGTAAAAAACCACTCAAACAAATCGAACCTTCTAAGCAACAACGAAATAGAGAGTCTATAAAGTGCGAGTGTAATGCTCACATTCGTATTACTTTAAAAACAAGTTTCGATATATTCCCGGAAGAATGGCATGTGACAACATTCATCAAGCATCACAATCATGAGTTGCTATCACCCGATGAAGTACGTTTTCTTCCAGTTTGAGTGGAAGAATAATATGGTCTTGGGTACTAGTTTCTCCAGTTTGACTGGAAAGAAATGTTTAGCTAATGATATAGGGTTGAATCCTATTTTCACTTTGAAGTATTAGACGAATTTAAGTCATTAAAATTTTTGGTTGGATTATTTATTTGAATGATATTTTGTTTACAAATAAGAGTGATGATTTGCTATATCTCCATTGGAATTGCAACGTATTGAAAAATATTTGTGTCCTTAACTTGATGAGAATGAAAAATACGTAAGTTGATGACTTTGAAATATGTTTTCATTGTAATTTATAGTCACAGAAGGTATTAATAGAGAATAAGTCATTTAATGCAAAATATTTGAGTTAAATAAAGGTAATAAAGATTAATGGGAGTTTTGATATGAAGCATTAAGTGAGAAGAATACTATCCATAAAAAGAAAAATAAACCATTGCCTTGGGGGCAATTGTTAGAAAATCCTTTTTTTTTTTCACCCGAAAAGATATCTAAAATAAAACTCTCATTAGTCTTCCCCTTAACAATTGACAATTATTATTATCTCTCTATATAACTAAGAGAGGATATGATTTTTCTTATGTGGCAATCTTATTTAAGTGACAATTAGGATTTTTGCTTATTTGTCGTCTTTTAAATAAAAGTCTCCATTTTAAATTGTTATTTATACGTACATCTAATTTAACTCAAGATTAGTTGGCATGTTATTTGGCAAATGAGTCCTAATAATACTAATATTAATTGCCATAATATAATTTAGTTATTATATGTACCGTATATGCATAAAAAAGAAGTAGGTAATTAAATATTAAATATTACTTTCATCAAGTATTATATAACACAAACAAAATTATTTACGGTCAAATTTATGAAAGAAAGATTTGACAGGTCAAAATAGGACATTTAAATTGGGACGGTAGGAGTATTAAAGTAAATATTATTCTAAAGAGAGAAACCATACTTTGGCCTATATTTATAGAATATAATTATACCTTTTGAATATCTTAATCTATATTTACGTTGATCTATATTAAAATATACGAGTAATAGATTTTAATTTTTTTGTGTGGAAAGTTAGCTGTGAATTTATTTATCTATCTATATAAATAAATTTATCAATCCATTACATTTTGAAATGTGAATGTTTATTTTTAATTTGATTGAATATGTCTGTACATTCTTCAAATTCTTCAATTAATATGTAACACCCGACGTTTAAAAATATGGGTTTTCAAAAACTTTCACCTAGCGGTGTTAAATTGCGGAAGAAAAGACTTTAAAAGTCAAACCGATAAAAACGTTTCGGTTTCTACGTTTTATTGGTGTTACATGTCATATCAAACATTAGTTCAAATGAAGACCCAACGGTTGCCCAACATTAAACAACCGTTCACACATTATTACATAAATTCGACATCAAAATGAAATGTATTCAAAAGTCTCCATAATAAGCAACTATGGGTAGCTAAGGTTCCTTCATTGCATCTACCCAAGCTCATAAGTCCTGCGTCACTAATCCATCAAGCTAAACCTGAGGGAACAACCACATTAAAGAAACAAGTGTTAGCTATAAGAATAGCTAAGTAAGATCACACTTAATTTAAAAGCATTTGTCCAATTAAAACATTTCTCCATATTTAGACAAGCTCATTAGGCACAACGCACAACACACAAACTGCATAACAACTTCATATCAATTAGGATGAATCACCCTAAATGTGCCTAACCTGCATTACTTCATTACACACGTTTAACCACATAACTGCTTTCTACATTGACTGCTTTACTACGTTTTAAACTGCGTTAATGTGTAACATAAGCTACACCCGACTAGATGACAAACCCCACACGGTTGTACATCAAGCGTCGTTAAGGAATGGCAAGCCAATCCAAGAGTAATCCGTATGTGGAGGTGGGTCAGACCCCTCGTATTACTCGCCCTGCATTATAAAGACCATGTTGCAAGGAGCCACCCAAGCAACAACTACGTCAACGCACTTAGCCGGGCTAGGGCAAGTACGGGTTAAGCTTAACACTTTCCTGCATCAAAGTTTAACGAGCTCGATCCTGCATTATTTAGTTTAGGTGACTGCATTACCTAAACATTTTCTACGTTTACTGCTTTTACGTTTTGGGCCCTTAAACGTGCACGTGTCATGGCAACTTAACGAGTCTAGTGTACTAGTTGAGCAAGCCATACAATCATGCACATATCAACAATCAACAACACACACTACATCTCAAAGCATCACAAGCTACATCGTAATACTACATAAACTGCATAACAATGTACTACATTAAGCAATTCTTCATTTCACTACGATAGGGTCTGCATTTCAGGTCTCATGGTCAACTACATATCCCATAATGCCTCCCGTGTAACCCGAGATACCCACATATATCATAAGTTACCGTTAAGGAAGTTATAAGTATGAAACCTTTGTTTGTTGAACCCTCAGCGTGACAAAAGTAGTGTATCTTACCTTGATACAGCTTATCAACAAGCTACAAGCACAATACAACGATGACTAGGTGTCTCCAATAACCTAGAACAAGTATAAGATCGAAAGATAAGCTAAACGACACCTTTGGTAAAATCTGGGCAGGTGGTGCGCCGCACCTTCCATGTGGTGCGTCGCACCAATCCTCCAGGGAAATTCAATTAATTACGAGTGCGCCGCACCTACCCTTTGGTGCGTCGCACAAAACCAACAGAAAAACATATCAATCAATAGGTGCGCCGCACCTACCCTTTGGTGCGTCGCACCAATCTTCCAGGGAATTTAGACTAACACTAGGTGCGCCGCACCTACCCTTTGGTGCGTCGCACCAATCTTCCAGGGAATTTAGACTAACACTAGGTGCGCCGCACCAGCCTTTGGTGCGTCGCAATCCAGGTGCGTCGCACTTGGAGTGTAGACCAGAAAACCCAACTTTGTTCTTTGATCAAACGAACTCCATACGAACCCATACCCCAAATCCAACCTGGGGACTTAAAATTAACCCACTTAATTGCATTTTCATCATCTATTCTCAGCCTATAAATCCTTTAATCCTTTACTTCATAAATCAATCATTTAATCACCCGAATAACATCAAATTGATGAACGTTTAATCAAATAACCCAACCCAAACCCTTATGACCTGGATTAAGACTAGTATAAGACTCACACAATCAATTCTCAACTGAGGAATACCTATATTACCTGTATTTGGTGATAAAGATCCAAGATCTAAGCAATACACGATCGATTCGGCTCCAAAACGAATAAGATCTAGGGAGAATTAAGAGAGGGAAGGGGGAAATCAACTAGGGCTTATTTGAGGGTAAGAAAATCTGCATAAAGTTCTTAATGACAGCCTTTAAACCTCTAAACCCGTTTTTGACTTTGCACACATGTCAAAACTAACCCCTAAGCTTCCTAATCCTTCATTATTGGTCACAAACTACATTATTGACCACAAACATCATTAATCCTTCATTAAATGTCACTACATAGACATTGATCTTCATATTACACACATTTATACTACATTAACATTTAGGCTTACAAGCCTCACACATAACACACATTAGCTACATATAAACATTTAAATCTAAAATAGACTTAACGACACACATAATATTGACTTAACGGCATTAGTCAACTAGTAAAGAAAAGTTTGGATGTTACAATTACCTCCCCCTTAAGAGGATTCCGTCCCCGGAATCTCTTCATTAAGGAACAACTCGGGATGCTTTTCCTTCATTACTGCTTCAGTTTCCCACGTTAAGCTTTCTCCATGGTTATGCTTCCACTTTATCAACACGAGGTCAATCACTTTTCGGCGTAACTTCTTTTGCTTTCTTCCAATTATCGCTACTGGTTCGTCTACTATTCTCTTCATTGGGTCAATACTCACGTCTTTAATAGGAATCACACTTGACTCCTCAGCTAAACATTTCCTCAAGTAGGATACATGGAAAGTGTTGTGAATTCCATCCAATTCTGGAGGTAATTCCAACTGATATGCTACGTCTTTAATGCGTTTCACAACTTTAAAAGGTCCAATGAAACGTGGACTCAATTTTCCCTTCTTTCCAAATCGAATAACTCCTTTCCAAGGTGATACTTTCAGCATCACTAAATCACCAACATTAAACTCAATCGGTCTCCTCTTCTTATCTGCATAAGTTTTCTGCCTTTCTCTTGCCACACGCAAAGCTTCTTTAGCTATATTAACCTTTTCAGAGGTAATTTCAATAATTTCAGGACCGGTCAACTGCTTTTCACCGGGCTCCATCCAACAACTTGGAGTCCTACACCTTCTTCCATATAACATCTCAAATGGTGGCATTCCAATGCTTGCATGGTGACTATTGTTGTAAGCAAACTCAATCATCCTCAAATGATCATCCCATGCTCCACCGTATTCAAGTACACACGTTCTCAACATATCCTCCAAGGTTTGAATGGTTCTCTCACTTTGCCCATCGGTTTGGGGATGATAGGCGGTACTCAAATTTATTCTACTACCCAATTCCCGTTGAAGACCCTTCCAAAAGTTTGACACAAACCTCGAGTCTCGATCTGAAACAATAGATAAAGGAACTCCATGTTTCGCAACTACTTCATCAATGTACATCTTTGCCATTTTCGTTAAAGGCACATCTTGTCGGGTAGCTAGAAAATGAGCACTCTTCGTCAATCTATCTACAATCACCCATATCATATCATTCCCTTTCGGCGTTTTAGGTAGCTTCGTTACAAAGTCCATAGTAATATGATCCCATTTCCACTCGGGAATTTCTAATTGATGTAACAAACCATACGGCTTTTGATGGTCCGTCTTCACTCTTGCACATGTCAAACACTTTGCTACAAAATGAGCTACTTCTCCTTTAATATCCGGCCACCAATAAATTGGCTTCAAATCTGCATACATTTTGGTGACACCGGGATGTACTGAATATCTACTTCTATGGGTTTCCTCAAGGATCAATTCTCGGTTACCACCAAGCAATGGCACCCAAATTCGACCCTTGTATGTTTTGAACCCACGGCTATTAGTCTCCATCACAAGACGTTTCTTCTTCCCAATGCTTTCATTGTCAATGTTATCCTTCATCAATGCCCTCACTTGTGCTTCCTTAATTCGATCAAGTAGCCCCGACTTGGCTTGAACTTGCATGCTCATCAACTTACAAGAAGAACTTTGCACCTTCCTACTTAGTGCATCCGCCACCACATTGGCTTTTCCCGGATGGTATTTGATTTCACAATCGTAATCCTTAAGTAATTCCATCCACCTTCTTTGTCTCACGTTCATCTCCTTTTGATTAAAGACATACTGCAAACTTTCCTAAAATCATGTGTGTGAATATAAAATCTCCCCCTGAAAATCATGGTAGCAGTATGCTGCTACCAGCGTACTTGTTAACCCCATATAATAATAACTAAAAGATCACATAAATTATGTATTTTAATGATAAATGACAGATATAATTTTTCCTTAGTCTTATTTTTTTTTTCAAATGAATTTTATTTGATTCAAACTTTTACTTAGTGAGTAGACCCAAAAATGATTTAACTAGCTGAGTGACAAGATTGTTTATTTGATCATTTTTTTATTAGACCCAAAAATGATTTAACCAGCTGAATAACAAGATTGTTTATTTGATCATTTTTTTATTAGACCCAAAAATGATTTAACTAGCTGAGTGACAAGATTGTTTATTTGATCATTTTTTTATTAGACCCAAAAATGATTTAACCAGCTGATACAAGATTGTTTATTATATTATGTTTATTTTTTTTAAATATTTATTATATTATGTTTATTTTTTTTAAAGTATTTATTATATTATTTTATTTTTTTTTTTTTTTTTTTTTTTTTTTTTTTTTTTTTTTTTTTTTTTTTTTTTTTTTTTTTTTTTTTTTTTTTTTTTTTTTTTTTTTTTTTTTTTTTTTTTTTTTTTTTTTTTTTTTTTATTTTTTTCATTGTTTTGCCTCTTCCTATATAACTAACAAAGGATATGTTTTTTTATGTGGCATTTTTAGTTTTTTGTCATATTGGATTTTTAATAAGTTGTCATTTTTTCCATTTAATTTGCTATATTTATGTTGTCATGTATAATCTTAATCATCAATTCTAATCCTAATCATCAATCATAATCTTAATCATTAATATTTATTTTTTTATTTTCTATATGAGTATAAAGATGTTTATATACATTATATTATGTTTTTTTATTAATTCAATGATAATTATCTTTTTTCAAATGAGATTGTTTATTATATTATGTTTATTTTTTTTAAAGTATTTATTATATTATATTTAAAAAAATATATATCTCATAAAAAAGATTTTTTTATCATTTATAAGTATTTATGTTTCATTAGTCATGCTTTAACATATTTGACGTATATCATATATTCATAATCTATAATTTTATTGTTTGCATCAGTCGTAATCTGACAGTTTTTTATATTATCATAAATTATGAATAATAATGTAACTATTATTATTGTATTTTTTATTTATGTTTTCAGTCAGCCCCGCACAACGTGTGGTTTAATCTAGTTATTAATAAATTATAAATTTACACGGGATAATATTCAAACTTTTACTTAGTGAGTAGACCCAAAAATGATTTAACTAGCTGAGTGACAAGATTGTTTATTTGATCATTTTTTTATTAGACCCAAAAATGATTTAACCAGCTGAATAACAAACTTCTTTTTTTTATTTGATCACTTAAAAGGGTCCAAATGCTCTAATAGAAATAGCACTCTTTTGCAGTCTTGCTAGTAACGATGCATTGATTCATTCAACTTTTTATGTTTATATACTACACTACTACAGTATGCCTTTTTGTTGACCGTCAATATTGGCCCAATTAAACAAATCAAGCCCAAAACCAATATTGATATTTTTTCTCTCTTTAGCCCATCTATTTTGTTTCATTTGTTTTTCAAGAAAAAGAAATAGAAACATCTTGCGGGCTTGTGGCTGCAACTGCTATTATTGGATTTGGATCTAACTATTGAAATCATACATAACAATATTTTTGTAAATGTACTTATGTTGAAAGAATAGTTGATGTGACGTTTAGATTACGTTTTAAATAGTTTTTCATTTTCTAATCACACTTGGTAATCTTAGACAATTTCCAAATCACGAACATATAAACACATATTGATGGTGAAATATATTTTGCGAAAGTCAACTTAAACCAAATTATCATTAGGTCCTTACAAAATAAAACATAACAGAAAATAGACTTTGTAATGTAAAAATCAAATTAACAAAACATTTTGTAATTAATTACATTATCCAACAAACTCATATATCCAATTATTATTATCTTTTATTATTTTTTTCAATTTATAAATGCATATGTAAATATACAATTATATGCAAGTTCTATAACTATGGACAATGTTTGGAAACAAAGTTGAAACTAGAAATTAAGAGTCTTTACATGAGATGTTTATCTTTGTATAAGACAACAATAAGTTGTTAGAGCATCTTAAGCTTAAAAATTGAAAACTTTATGTTTTTAAATTTGTATTTAAATAAAACAAGATAAATAATGGAAAAGGAGTATAATTTTATAACTTTCCAATAATCTAAAAAATAGGAACAAATAATTCTTGACAAAATTTATTAAAACCATTGAGTTACCATTGGAATGTGATATTCCCAACGTCTTTTGGCAATCTCAAACTGTATTGCTCGCGACTCTCTCCCAGACCCACTAAAATCATTGAGTAACTAGGGGAATGTTAGTCTTTGAGCATTAGCTCACTGATTTGGAAGGACACTCTCTATTCAAGAGGTTTTGTATTTAAGTCTTGGAGTAGAATTAGGAAATCCTTCTATGATGGCTTGGCTTGGGAATACCCATGTTTAAGTCTGAGAAGCTAGGGTTTACCCCTATTAATTGTTGTGCATGCCTTCGGACAGATTAGTAGGGAATAGACATTTCTACTTTGATGAAGCTCTCTAACGTGAACCCGGTTAAGACCACATATGCTAGATCTCCTCGAATCACGATACAAAGTTTCAAACGAAATTCACCCTTAAAAAAACCCTATAGAAATGTTATCACAAGAACTTTGGAAACGAGAAAGAAAATACATCAGGTAATCGGGACATTTAGAAAAAAAATTCGGAAGTACTAAAAACTCAAATATTTAAATCTAAGTCTCTTTTTTTGAATTAACCATGCAAAATGATTCTACTTATTTCAAATTTTCTTATAATCAAGATTCCAACCATTTTCTTATAAGGTTAAATCTCCAACAAATCGAGCTTTTAAAATATAAAACTTACCCAAAGATTGTTAAACAAAAAACATAATCAAAAGAGAGAAATCTAAATGACACGATTTTAATTTCTAAACAGGAAGAGAAGTAGATCCGGACGATTGACCCATATCACTTTTACCAACAGAATCTGTTTTTGCAAGAAAAACAGACCTCCTTGCCACTGTAAAATTCCACAACTCCGATCGCCCACATATCCGATCCGGATTCCACTTCCTTAAACCGGCTTCTCCTCTTCTCGAATCTCCATCAACGTTGCAGTCACAACTTTTTGCTCTTTTCAATGTCACAATATGTTTCCGTACCTCTTCTGGCAACCGTAAAGTGTACCTTTCACAATTCTCTCCAGGAGAAACAAGTAAGTGCCCGGTTGTATGAGCCCGCGGTAACTTTGAAGCCGCGTGTTCATTTTCTACTTGTTCTAAATCAAGATTCTGTGACCCGGGTTCTATTCTGCAATCGTAGGTTTGTGCATGACTCGAGTCGTGGATAGAAATCGGGTCATGGTCAAGTTTAGTTTTCGTGAGATCATCTCGACATACAGGACACGTGATATGAGAAGCTAACCAAGCGTCAATACAATCAGGATGAAAAACGTGATGACATTTTGGTAAAAATCGTAGCCTTTCATTGTCTCCGAATTCTGAAATGCAGATTGCACATTCTAATGTTCCTTTTCCGATTTTAAGATGTTTCACGTCGGAATAGAGAAAAACAGGAAATGATTCGACTACTAATCTGTCTAGTCCGCATGGAAACATCAAGCGTGTGCGTTGGTTGTTGACGATAACAAGATTTGTATGGGTTTCTGAAGGATCTTCTAAACATTTACGAAGATATAATGAAAGAAACGCGATTAAAAACATGCCAAAGATGAGAAACGCTAGTATAATTTTCACTGGAGGACTAACATTTCCTCCGATGTCATAAGGATAAGCTGATGCTGAACCTCTAATAGATTGAGCATCAGCAGCGTGTGGTACTAGTACTATCAGCGCTAGTACCACCGCTAATTTTTTAATGAAAAAGATATGACACAAATTCATATCGTTGGAATGATATGTTCTATATCAATTAGAACGTTTTGTGACATTAGACTATTAGCTACCAATGTATATGATCGGGTTGAGGTTGTCGTGAGGAAGAAGGAAGTGGCGCGGATGGTGACAGATGGACGACGGCGGCTAGCCAGCGGCCGAGGAAGAGTGTAAGTGTTGATGATGTATGGGATTGATATATGTCTAAATGTAGAACAAAGTGATTGTAAAATGAGAATGTTGAAAGGGATGAGCTTTCATAAAAGAAAACAAGGGACATATGATCAGTAATGATAATGATTGTTTGTTCAAATTTCACAAGAAAAAGATCCGCAGGTTAGTTGGCTTTTGGTTTAGTTACTTTTGTACTTTATGTTATAAGTCGTGTTGATTGTGAAAATCTTTTGATGGAAACGAATTTAATTTGTTTCTGTTCAAATAGGTATGTCACGACTCATGAGATAAGCATGTTAATTTCCAAAATTCTAATTTTCTACTCGTTAAATATTTCAAACGATTAAAAGTGTTTTTCCATCTAACTTTTAAAGCGATTTAATAGATAAAGTTAGCTTTTTCATGCTTAATTCGAGAAAAACGAGTGTGTAAATCATATATAAACAGTCTAATCATTATATTAATGTGTTAATAATAATAATAATAATAATAATAATAATAATAATAATAATAATAATAATAATAAAATAATAATAATAATAATAATAATAATAATAATAATAATAATAATAATAATAATAATAATAATAATAATAATAATAATAATAATAATAATAATAATAATAATAATAATAATAATAATAATAATAATAATAATAATAATAATAATAATAATAATAATAATAATAATAATAATAATAATAATAATAATAATAATAATAATAATAATAATAATAATAATAATAATAATAATAATAATAATAATAATAATAATAATAATAATAATAATAATAATAATAATAATAATAATAATAATAATAATAATAATAATAATAATAATAATAATAATAATAATAATAATAATAATAATAATAATAATAATAATAATAATAATAATAATAATAATAATAATAATAATAATAATAATAATAATAATAATAATAATAATAATAATAATAATAATAATAATAATAATAATAATAATAATAATAATAATAATAATAATAATAATAATAATAATAATAATAATAATAATAATAATAATAATAATAATAATAATAATAATAATAATAATAATAATAATAATAATAATAATAATAATAATAATAATAATAATAATAATAATAATAATAATAATAATAATAATAATAATAATAATAATAATAATAATAATAATAATAATAATAATAATAATAATAATAATAATAATAATAATAATAATAATAATAATAATAATAATAATAATAATAATAATAATAATAATAATAATAATAATAATAATAATAATAATAATAATAATAATAATAATAATAATAATAATAATAATAATAATAATAATAATAATAATAATAATAATAATAATAATAATAATAATAATAATAATAATAATAATAATAATAATAATAATAATAATAATAATAATAATAATAATAATAATAATAATAATAATAATAATAATAATAATAATAATAATAATAATAATAATAATAATAATAATAATAATAATAATAATAATAATAATAATAATAATAATAATAATAATAATAATAATAATAATAATAATAATAATAATAATAATAATAATAATAATAATAATAATAATAATAATAATAATAATAATAATAATAATAATAATAATAATAATAATAATAATAATAATAATAATAATAATAATAATAATAATAATAATAATAATAATAATAATAATAATAATAATAATAATAATAATAATAATAATAATAATAATAATAATAATAATAATAATAATAATAATAATAATAATAATAATAATAATAATAATAATAATAATAATAATAATAATAATAATAATAATAATAATAATAATAATAATAATAATAATAATAATAATAATAATAATAATAATAATAATAATAATAATAATAATAATAATAATAATAATAATAATAATAATAATAATAATAATAATAATAATAATAATAATAATAATAATAATAATAATAATAATAATAATAATAATAATAATAATAATAATAATAATAATAATAATAATAATAATAATAATAATAATAATAATAATAATAATAATAATAATAATAATAATAATAATAATAATAATAATAATAATAATAATAATAATAATAATAATAATAATAATAATAATAATAATAATAATAATAATAATAATAATAATAATAATAATAATAATAATAATAATAATAATAATAATAATAATAATAATAATAATAATAATAATAATAATAATAATAATAATAATAATAATAATAATAATAATAATAATAATAATAATAATAATAATAATAATAATAATAATAATAATAATAATAATAATAATAATAATAATAATAATAATAATAATAATAATAATAATAACTAGTATAATTCCGGGAGTAATAATAATAATAATAATAATAATAATAATAATAATAATAATAATAATAATAATAATAATAATAATAATATAATAATAATAATAATAATAATAATAATAATAATAATAATAATAGTAATAATAATAATAATAATAATAATAACAACAACAATAACAATAATACTTATAAAAACAAAAAACAAAATAACAATTATATTAATGCGGCTAATGACACTCTGACGACGATGTTTAATACAGTGTTTTGTTGTAAATGTTACCTGAACGTAAGACGTGATGATAAAAACCGTTATATATAACGCAACGAAGAAAAATAAAAACCAATTGTATAAAGTAATTCTGTAAATGTGTAAAAATTATTTGATAGTAACATGAAAACCCAAAAGTTTGGTGTTAAAATATTGAAATTAAAACTTTGATAGATGGCAAAAGTTTAAAGATGAAAACTTTAGGATGTAAAATGAAGAAGAAGAAACTGCTCAGTGCCGTCTTTCGCGGGTTTTGAGCCTCAATACCTCGACGGTGTATGGGGAGGTTAAGATGTAGACAGACCTTACCTCTACCTAAGTAGAGAGGCTGCTTCCATTATCTACCTAAATGATAGAAAAGGCCCTCCAACCTTTGCATGGGATGAGGATCGAACCCATGACCTCTGTCTCCAGAGGCCATGGTGTTTACCACTGATCCAAACCACGCTGCTTTAGGATGTAAAATGAAAAGACGCAAAATTGAATGAGTTCCAAAAAATTAAAAAAAAAAAAGAAGAAGATACTTTAGGGGTAAAATAAAAATGATCAAAAGTAAAGAAAAAAAAGGTTGTACTTTAAACTTATAAACGTGTATTACTATGTCTACAAAAAGTATAACTTTTTGCTTATATAGACTTGTACTTTGAAATTATTATTAGAACGAATTGCATTTTTGGTCCCTGTGTTATCACACCTTTTGCAAGTTTGATACAAACATGTGCAAAGTCGCGAAACGCATCCCTGTCATATCACACTTGTTGCAATTTTGGTCCAACAGTAACGTTCCGTCTATTTTTACCGTTAAATACATCATGTGCCCCTCACGTGAGGGGTAATACTGTCTTTTCATTATAAACAAGGACTATTTCTGCAACTAATCAAAATACATATCTTTATCAAACAAAACATTTATAGTGCTTGTACACCTTTCTTTATCACTTCCATAATTTATTTTTTTTCATTTTCCTTTACATTAATCATGCCCAAAAAAAGGTGAAATCAGGAGGAAAAAGAACACAAAAGATCCTACTAATAACAAACCACCATCAATGGTATTTTGAATCTGCCATTTCCTGGACTCGAATCTGATCGTGGGAAGGTCAACTATATCCTCCACTAAAAGCGACTAATGGTTCTTAACCCTTTGTTAGTCCAGATCTAGTGGTGGTTGAACATGGTGGTGGACAGTGGTGGAAGACGATGGCGGCAGATTTTGAATGGTGATGGTGCCGGTGTCAGCGCCGACGTTGATGGTGGTGGCGATTCAAAGAATGGTGGTGGCTATTGGAATGTATGTATACATACACATACATGAGTTATTTTTCTTTCTAAAATCCACCAACATCAGTTTGTATTTGATGGGATTTAGTTTAGGTTGATTTGATTTTAGTTTATACACACACATAGATATATGTATATATATACACCAACAGTGGAAGGTGGCGGTGGGGGTGAAGTGTGGCAGTGGTGGTGGTTCTTCGATGGGTGGGCTGTTGTGGTAGGGTGAAGGTGGTAGCGATGGGGTGAAGTCCGGTGGGGTTGGCCGGAAGTGATGACCGGGGATGAAGTCCAACGAAATTTATATGTATAGATATACCTTTGGTTTGTTTGATTTTTATATTATTAATATATATATTTGTAGATATAGATTTGTTTTGAGAATATGAATATTAAGTGATAAGATATATGGATGGGTGTATATGTATCAATATGTATAGATCTATTTGTATGTAGGTTTATGAATTTGAGTGAATCTGGAAGAAAAAAAAGATATATTTTGTGATCTGATGATGATGAGATATGTATTTTGGTTAGTTGCAGAAATAGTCCTTGTTTATAATGAAAAGACAGTATTACCCCTCACGTGAGGGGCACATGATGTATTTAACGGTAAAAATAGACGGAACGTTACTGTTGGACCAAAATTGCAACAAGTGTGATATGACAGGGATGCGTTTCGCGACTTTGCACATGTTTGTATCAAACTTGCAAAAGGTGTGATAACACAGAGACCAAAAATGCAATTCGTTCTTATTATTATTATGTGAATTATTTTGAAGTGTAACATATATTATGTTAACCGGGTCATTAAAGAACCCCATTGCAAAATAAATTTTAAATTAAACTTCTCGATAAAAAACTCTTCATCTAAACATCTGGAAAAAAAACTCATCTATATCCATTTTAATAAAAATTAAATACCTGTATTCAATAATTAATTATATATGTTAATAAATCAATAAACAACCCAATAAACATATTATTGACTACACAAAAACTCAAGAAGCAGCATGAATAAAACTTTAAACTTCTATAAACAACAAAAAAATTATTACAATAAATTAAATCAAATCATGCATCACATACGAGGATTAAAAATAATGTAAATTGAACAAATTACACAATTTTAACATGCATCTTTCGCTTTTAAATAAGATGTCCACTACATATAATTATGGCGACAACAAATTCTTTACATAATTGATTATCTATTATCTAAGTGCATTCTCTTTTGTAATTAAGCTATTATCCGAAGAAAGATATGAACATATGACATTCCTTTACGATTAGGCGTATTGTCGTTTTATTTTCTTTACTGTCAACTAATCAAGTTGCATTATCATTGTTTAAATATATATTCAAAACTTTACACATGTAATTCATAAAAATGAAAGCTGACTATATATAAAAAAAAGAAAGAAAAAAAGAAACTGAATATAATTATAATTGATCAGACAATGAGAACCGAATGTACAATAACTAAACTAGCTCCATAAATCCAAAGACCATCTAAATTCTAAGGGTGGAAACGAGCCGAGCTGAGCCCGAGCTTTACAGTGATCGAGCTCGAGCTCGAGATCGTTTAAGGAGCTCGGGCTCGAGCTCGAGCTTGTTCGAACCTTAGTATTTAAACTCGAGCTCGGCTCGTGATTTATTAAGAAAGCTCGAGCTCGACTCGAGCTCGGCTCGTTTGGCAAAAAAAACTAAACAATTTCGAGCTTGAGCTCGGTTAGTGATTAAAAGTAAGCTTGATTATTAAAGGCTCGTAAAAAAAGCTCGTTTAAGCTCGACTGGATTAGTATATGAATGCTCGAATAATATAATAATATGTATATATATGATTTATTATATTATATATATGAAAGCTCGTTTAGGCTCGCGAGCTTAATCGAGTTATGGATTCGAAGTTCGAGCTCGTGCTCGATTAATAAACGAGTCAACATTTAAGCTCGAATTCGACTCGAGCTCGTTTAAGCTCGGCTCGAAATGAGCTTTTTACGAATCGAGTTCGAATAGTTCACGAGCAGGCTTGACTCGTTTACACCCCTCTAAAACATCGTTTCGAAAGAGCAATTATTTAAGATGTTGATTGGTCATGTTGTTTTAACTTTAAAAGCATAAAGGAGTAACAACACATCATACAAACTCATAACACAAACAATGACACAAATCTACCAAACCTACCTCCATAATTTTCCCATTTCCCCTACCAATATTTACATAAAAGGAGCAACCTTCTAAAATACTTTCTCTCTACCTAAAATTTAAAACCTATCATTTTCGTCTAAACACCAAATTAAATCATATTAACCACTTCTTCGCTCCCATTGCTTTTTATAAGATCATTTCCTCGGTTCTAGATGAATTTACGTGTCATGTTTTGATTTGTCGACAACTCGATCACTCAATCCTATAAAATATTAAGATATGAATTCCATTTTCCTAAATACCTTGAACGTTGTGCAAATGGATCGATCAATTCAGATACTACTTTTGATCAATGTAAGATAACGATCGACCATCGATAACAAGTTGACTGGCCCAAAGACTATCGATTGGTATAAGAACTAAGAATTAGCTCAAAACATTTTTCTCAAATGATCAACGAGACATTTTTATTCTAATGCATTTGAATACTATAACTATAATTATATATAAGTATGATCAATACTTAGATCATTCATGTTCAAGATGATTAAAACCTAATCGATGTAACACGACATTTTTTCCAAATTATATCTTATGGCCTAGCAGAACCAGAATTTCAAGTCACACTAACAATAAATTAACATTAGCCTCTTATCCGTGCAAATAATAACGTTAATGACTTGATTGTTACAAATTTTAAGTAGATTTTAGACATTTTTCACTATTTTTAGTTAAGGGAGCCAAAAAAGTCTTATCTGTTACTAAACTATTTCAAACAATATGTAAGCAAAAGAGTCCTATAACGTACTACAACATAAAACTGATGATACATGTCAGTTAAAAGGGACTACAAAACGTCTCTTTCTTTATACTGTATTACTAGTAGAAAATAGATTAAATAAAAAAGTAACATAGAATAACCACAATTGAAAGGAGAAAAAACAAAACATTTCTTAAACTTTAAAAATCAAATTACAAATTGCCTTTTGTGGTTACCTAAGAAAAATTAAGTATCTTAATCTTAACTACCTTATAAAGCATTTGGCTCTCCCATTTCCTCAAAAAAAACTTGATCTACCCAAAGTACTCATCTCATTTATTCACTAATTTAGATATCTCCATCTAATATACCTATAATACTCTTAATAGAATTATTTACAACATACATCCCTTAACCTTTAAAATAATACTTGTATGTTAATAACCATGCCACTACCGCCGTTGCCGTCACCCCCATCGCGCGAGTATATGACTAGTATTAACTAATGCAAGTCCACCATAATTTAATCTAATACTTTCAACCACAAAAACAGAGCTAAGTGAAGTAAATAAATGTCACCAAGAACTCAAGATTCAAGAAGGGACACTCCCAGTCAGTACGTGGACATAAAAGGCCAGGCTTGGGCTTTTTAGTGAAAAGAAAAAATAAAATAGCATTCTTGGGCTGGATCGTGGACCACCAAGGTTGTATATTAGATCCACCCAAGTAAGAGTATTTCCAACCTTCACACCGAAACAAACAAGTTTTAAAACTAGCACGTCCGCTTTTGTACCGACTTTTGACGTCGAACATTTTACTTCCGACCTTTAACACACCTAGCCCAGTTTTAAAGCGCCACGACATCAATAATAATTAATTAAAAATAGTCAAGAGCACCGAGGGTGTTTCAAGCTCAAGATGTTTTTTATTGAACTAATTGGGTGAAGTGTGAAAAAGGAGTATCTTATATAAATCGTACTGTAATAAAGTATCATTGAATGATAACAACATGAATTTACCTAAACAATTAAAATTACATCTAGCTTGTTATTTATACATGCAAAACAGAATACATATAACAAAATACATAAATTCACTCAATGGTCAATACCCGCTACACCCTTTGACTTTCCAAATACTTCATGAAGTTGTCTACATACTTTTTGTGTAGTTTCTTGTCACCGAATATTCGGTTCCAGGCCATCGCGTTGGCTTTGTAGATTTTCCCTTCATCATTGACAATAATCGAATTGAGTGATCTAGCCACCGAGTCCCTAGTGAATGAGCCATCTTCTTCATTTCGTGGCACCTCAATTCCAACTTGTTTCTCCACCAACACTCGAGCATTAGGACCTTGGTCCACTAAAAACGGCAACATTATCAAAGGGTGACCGAACATTAGCCCTTCTACAATCACAATGAGTCAACTCATGGCTGAGTATTTGTAGCTGAGGTACCCAACTCATTAATACCATCCCACGATTCTTGGTTCTTTCTAAGAATCCATCTGGAAGCTCCACGGAGTCACACTCAGTGGAACCAGCAGGCTTTCTAAGAGCCCAAAAAAATGGCAACCTAGGAAGCTCTAGACCCATAGCTAACTCACCTATTTCTATTTTACCTACCATAACTTCACTTCCTAATGCCACGTATACCACTTGACCGTTTGGTTGACCATCAAGCCACGTCTTGATGGTCATCCACGTGTCACTTTTCTCTTCTCCAACTTTGGTTGCCATCTCTGGCGGCATCAACCCCACGGGAACCACGGGGGTGTGGTTTAATTCTTTTAAAAGGGTTAGCCATTGGGGTTCAAATTCATAGCAATGTCTTATAAACACGCACTCAGAACCCTTTATAACCATTTGCGAACGATATATATCTGTAACCCCAGAAGCGTTAACAAAACTAGTGCCCACCATCCACTTAGCTTCATGTTTGCGGTAGCATAAGTTGTTAGGAAAGGGTATCCACGAAGGCGACATCAGAAAATCTTCAACTGTTTTTTGATTATCTGAATGATTTATCACGTTCTTGGGCAGTGGTCCACGAAATGCCATGAACCATGGGGTTACTATAGCAAAAAAACCCCTTGAGATGCCAAGGCCAGCTGCGATATCAGGCAACCAATAAGGAGCAAAATCATATATAATCCAATCAGGAGACTCTTTCTCGAGAAACCGAGTGACTTGTGTTGGAATATAACATGATTCAATTCGTAATAAACACGTACCGGGGAATCCAGATCGTCCTGTGGAACCTGTAACAGCATAAAGCATGATTGCTATTGATTTCGGGTTCCCATAACAAGATGATTGATTTAGGATGGATTGATGAATTCATGATTAAGGAATTCATCAGAGGATGGAGAACGAAATTAGATATGAGGGAGGCTGTGATTATGTGTGTTGATTAACCTTAAATTAGGGTTAATTACTCTCTATATATATAAGGAGAGTATTTTCACATTTAGTCCCTCTGTGTTTAATTCGTGCCTCATTAGTCCTCTTAGTTCCAATCACCTAATGGGAAACCCTATAATACGTCTTAAGAGTAAATACGTCCATCGAATATTTACTAGACATAGGGATTTCAGTTATCGTCAATTATCATATCAGGAAGGATAGATGATCAGTGACGGTCACACTAACGTGGTTCCAACATTCTCCCACTTGACCAAGCGATCATTTATCTATGAGCATTTAATAAGTCCGGCCGGGATAATACTCATTTTTTAAACCGAAATCATAGCCAATAAGTACAGTCGTAGAGAAGAACATCAACTCAGGACCCCCACTAGTCAAACTATGACTCAAATTTAAAACTAATAAGCAATGATCAATTGACTAAGACAAATTTTGTTATATAACGTCTTTACACTATTATGAGCTCAAAGTGTAACTAATAGACAAACAAAATCTGAATAAGGAGGAAAATTTTCATTAACATAATAATAATAATGACCAACAAGTACAACATGCTATCATAATAGGTCCTTTAGTAAGCCTCATCTTCGATACGTATCCTACGAAGATTTTTAGGAGGAAGACCTTCGGTCATTGGATCCAGTAGCATCTTATGTGTACTTATGTACTCAATACAAAGAACATTTTCCTCAATCTGTTTACATACAAACAGAAACTTTGTATCAAGATACATCTCAGCGCCAGTTGAACTGTTACTGTTCAAGCAAGTTACGGTAGCTGAGTTATCACAGTAAAGCTTCAATGGTCTATAAATAAAGTTGACGATTTTCGAGTCCACTGACTAAGTTCTTTAACAACATCCCATGACATGAAATTATAAACGTTCAGACATCATGGTAGACGTTGCAGTCAGTTTCTACTTATGACTCCGTCAAAAGATAGGTTTGCCAACTAACCATAAATATATACATTCAGAAGTAGATTTCTTATTGGAATTAAAACATCCTACTACTTCTAAGTTGTCACCTCTTCTATAAGTTAATGTGTAGTATTTGGTCCTTAGCAGATATCGTAAAACCTTTTTGCCGCTTTCCAGTGTGCTAATTCGGGATTAGATAAGTAACTCCCAAGCATACCGGCGATATAAGCGATATCTTGATGAGTACAGACCTGAGCGTACATAATGCTCCCAACTACTTATAAGTAAGGTATCATCCTCATTTGCTCCTATTTTATCTCAATGATTGGACCTTTGGAAACAATCACATACGTCTCCTTTTACTACTAGAGTTATAGTGGGTGTGTAGTGCTGCATGTTATGGCGTTCTAAGATGTGTTCAATATAAGTCTTTTGAGAAAGAACCAGAACATCATTACGCCTATCTCAATGTATTTCGATACCTATAACATAAGAGGCATCACGGAGATCTTTTATGTCGACATTCTGCGAAAAAGTAAACGCTTCGACTCATGCAACATATCCAAGTTGTTACTTGCAAGAATATCATCCATGTGCAAAACAAGGATTGTAAATTTACTCCCACTGATCTTGAGATAGGTGCAAAGATCCACTTGATTCTTTAGGAAGTCTTGTCCTTTTATGACTTTATTAAACTTAAGATACCATTTTAAGTGATGCTTGCTTCAACCCGTATATGGACTTATTCAACTTGCAGACCATGTGCCATTTACCTTCTGGAATTATAGGTTCACATGTATACGTCTTATTGCAAGTTTCCATTCAGGAAAGTGGTTTTGACATCCATCTGATGTAACTCTAAATCATAATGAGCTACTAATGTCATGACAATCCTTAAGGAATCTTTATGAGACAGGAGATAAGGTCTCTTGATAATCGATTCCTTCCTTTTGAGTAAAACCCTTTCGCAACTAGTTATGGCCTTATAGCGTTTGACGTTTTCTTTCGGGTCTAATTTGGTTTTGAAGATCCATTTACAACTTATAGGTTTGGATTCTTCAAGAAATTCAACCAAGTCCCAAACGTCATTATGCTATATGGAATTGAGCTTTCAAATTACAGCTTCATTCCACTATGTGGCCTGATCGCTAATAATGGCTTCTTAATAAGAGGTAGGATCAGTAAGCTTTCCAATGTCCTCAACTTCAGTTAAATAAGTTATGAAATCATCAAAAGTTATGGCCTTGCGTGACCTAGATGATCTCCTGAGTTGATTTTCAGGTTGAGTAAGGAAGATGCTTTAGCATTAATAGTAAGATGCTTTGCTTTAGCATTATTTAATAAGATGCTTTATCATTAGTAGTATCATAATTAGGAGGATTAGGATTCTGATTTGGAGAAGGTGGATCAGTGATTTAGGAGCAGCGTTGAGTACAAGAGGAGTTATCGGAGGAGTAATAATAACCGAACCGACGAGTGGTTCCCCCGCTTCTTGTACTTATAGCAAATCTTAAGTTATGATTTGTCGTGCTCCCACTGATCTCTTAGTCTTCGAGAAACGTGGCATGCTGCGTGTCAATAATGCTAGTAGTGTAGAAAAGACAGTAAAACTAATAACCGATAAAGAAACATGTAAGGGATTTAGGATCCAGTTTCTTTAAGTTAGGGTTACAGACTTATGCTTCGGCATGACAGCCTCATACTTTCATATATTTTAGACTCAGATTCCTTTCTGTCCAGGACTCTTAGGGACAGATTCTAATGGAACTTTTATTGAGTTCATGAAAAGTTGTTTTAAGGCCTTAGTCCAAAGGAAAGTTGGTAAGTTAGTGTTGAAAAGGCATACTCTTCACCATGTTCTTTAAGGTTCTATTTCTCCTTTTAGCAACATAACATTTTGTTGAGGAGAACCTGACATGGTGTATTGGTTACTTATGTCTTGTTCCTTTCAAAAGTTATGGAAAAAGACCATGAGCTTCACCAATATCAGTATGTTTACCATAATACTTACCTTCTTTATCTGATCTCACAACTTTTTCTTTTACGATCAAGTTTGTTTTAAACCAAAGGTTTAAGATCAATAAAAGTCTCTAAGGGTTCAGATCAGATTTAGGTGCATATAACGTGAATAATCGTTAATGAATGTAATAAATGATGCATGTCCTAAAATGAATGCGGGATAGGGGCCACTTAACGTCAGAGTGAATTATTTCCAACAAGTTGGAACTTTTAGTAGCTCCTTTCTTATTCCCTTTAGCCATCTCACCTTAGAGGCAGTAAATACATGTTTCAAAATCACTAAAGTCAAGAGAATGTAATATTTCATCCTTTATGAGTCGTATCACGCGAACTCGTGATATGTGGCTAAGATATTTATGCCACATTATGGAGGAATTCTCTAATTATTTAGGTGATTTTGTCTTTGTTTTAGTTATGTCATCAATATCAGGAGACAACAAAGACTGTGAGAAATTATGATCTAGTTCTAACTTATACAACATTCCATTCAAGAAACTAGGACAACGTAATGCATTATTATGAGTAATGGCAATCTCGTCATAACCATGAATTATTACATAACCTTCAAGGTCTTAGACTAAAAAAACAGATACAAGGTTTCGAGAAATTCTCGATACACATAAGGTATCTACTAGTCTAATACACTTTCTATTGTTTATATGTAAATCATAAGTCTCCATGGTTTCGACATATAAGAGATCAACCCTTCCAACTCTAGGCTTTCTCTGGTCATTTGATAGTTTCTAGATTGCATGGAATCCTTGTATAAAACTAGAATCACTCACACATGTATTGATAAGTACATCAAACATAAAAGAATCAAATATTACAAAAATTAAGTTACCTTTCTTAGCTAGCTACTCCTTGATTTTAGGGCAATCATAATTTGCAGTTAGGATTGCTTGTCAAGGACTTAATGCTAGAGGTAGTAGCACCATGATTAGCCTTTGAACTTTATTTGCAGTTTTTATTACTGTTTTTATCTTTCCTCTTAATGGAATTAGCAGTGGTACTAAGATGAACAACTTAAGGTTGGCCCAACTTAAGGCGACCATTTTCTTGCACATACATTGCTATTAGTTCACTCATCAACCATTTATCCTTCATAGCGCTAAAATTAATTTTGAAGGAGTCGAAATGAGCAAGCAATGAGGTCATTAAAATGCAAAAGAAAATTGTCATAGACTTCCATTTTTTTGGACTCTTAAGCTTATGAGTCATGTCAGTCATTTACATTATGTGTTCACAAGCACTGCTATTTCCTTTGTATTTAAGCTACTTGCAAACGCCTTATACATTCCCTCGGAAACTATGATTGATGAAGTTTCTGACCATCATTATTGACAAGTGATTCGCCCTATCCCACTTTATTAAAAATTCGCTTTCTGAGCTGCGGAAGAGTTAGCAGTAAAGCAGTGGGTTCATTATGGTGAATGACATAGTCAAGGTCTATCATCTACAGAATTAGAGGTAATTAATCCTTTCATAAAGCAAAGTTTGCATCAGTAAGTGGCTCAATGCCTAAGTTAGGTACTTAAGTAGAAATAAGGAGGATATTAATTTATGATACAAGCAATAGAAGATTATAATAGTAATGCCTAAAATAAGTAGGCTTAATAGTAATGAAATTATAGTGACATGATTAGCTATATAAGGAACGAAGATAGCTTACGAAAATAGGCAACGAAGATAGCTTACGAAAATAGGCAACGAAGATAGCTTACGAAAATAAGGCAACGAAGATAGCTTACGAAAATAAGCAACGAAGATAGCTTACGAACATAAGCAACGAAGATAGATTACGAAAATAGGCAACGAAGATAGCTTACGAAAATAAGCAACGAAGATAGCTTACGAAAATAAGCAACGAAGATAGCTTACGAAAATAGGCAACGAAGATAGCTTACGAAAATAAGCAACGAAGATAGCTTACGAAAATAAGCAACGAAGATAGCTTACGAAAATAGGCAACGAAGATAGCTTACGAAAATAAGCAACGAAGATAGCTTACGAACATAAGCAACGAAGATAGCTTACGAAAATAGGCAACGAAGATAGCTTACGAACATAAGCAACGAAGATAGCTTACGAAAATAGGCAACGAAGATAGCTTACGAAAATAAGCAACGAAGATAGCTTACGAAAATAGGCAACGAAGATAGCTTACGAAAATAAGCAACGAAGATAGCTTACGAAAATAAGCAACGAAGATAGCTTACGAAAATAGGCAACGAAGATAGCTTACGAAAATAAGCAACGAAGATAGCTTACGAAAATAAGCAACGAAGATAGCTTACGAAAATAGGCAACGAAGATAGCTTACGAAAATAGGCAACGAAGATAGCTTACGAAAATAAGCAACGAAGATAGCTTACGAAAATAAGCAACGAAGATAGCTTACGAAAATAGGCAACGAAGATAGCTTACGAAAATAAGCAACGAAGATAGCTTACGAAAATAAGCAACGAAGATAGCTTACGAAAATAGGCAACGAAGATAGCTTACGAAAATAAGCAACGAAGATAGCTTACGAAAATAAGCAACGAAGATAGCTTACGAAAATAGGCAACGAAGATAGCTTACGAAAATAGGCAACGAAGATAGCTTACGAAAATAAGCAACGAAGATAGCTTACGAAAATAAGCAACGAAGATAGCTTACGAAAATAGGCAACGAAGATAGCTTACGAAAATAAGCAACGAAGATAGCTTACGAAAATAAGCAACGAAGATAGCTTACGAAAATAGGCAACGAAGATAGCTTACGAAAATAAGCAACGAAGATAGCTTACGAAAATAAGCAACGAAGATAGCTTACGAAAATAGGCAACGAAGATAGCTTACGAAAATAGGCAACGAAGATAGCTTACGAAAATAAGCAACGAAGATAGCTTACGAAAATAAGCAACGAAGATAGCTTACGAAAATAGGCAACGAAGATAGCTTACGAAAATAAGCAACGAAGATAGCTTACGAAAATAAGCAACGAAGATAGCTTACGAAAATAGGCAACGAAGATAGCTTACGAAAATAAGCAACGAAGATAGCTTACGAAAATAAGCAACGAAGATAGCTTACGAAAATAGGCAACGAAGATAGCTTACGAAAATAGGCAACGAAGATAGCTTACGAAAATAAGCAACGAAGATAGCTTACGAAAATAGGCAACGAAGATAGCTTACGAAAATAGGCAACGAAGATAGCTTACGAACATAAGCAACGAAGATAGCTTACGAAAATAAGCAACGAAGATAGCTTACGAACATAAGCAACGAAGATAGCTTACGAAAATAGGCAACGAAGATAGCTTACGAACATAAGCAACGAAGATAGCTTACGAACATAAGCAACGAAGATAGCTTACGAACATAAGCAACGAAGATAGCTTACGAAAATAGGCAACGAAGATAGCTTACGAACATAAGCAACGAAGATAGCTTACGAACATAAGCAACGAAGATAGCTTACGAACATAAGCAACGAAGATAGCTTACGAACATAAGCAACGAAGATAGCTTACGAAAATAGGCAACGAAGATAGCTTACGAAAATAGGCAACGAAGATAGCTTACGAACATAAGCAACGAAGATAGCTTACGAAAATAGGCAACGAAGATAGCTTACGAACATAAGCAACGAAGATAGCTTACGAACATAAGCAACGAAGATAGCTTACGAACATAAGCAACGAAGATAGCTTACGAACATAAGCAACGAAGATAGCTTACGAAAATAGGCAACGAAGATAGCTTACGAAAATAAGCAACGAAGATAGCTTACGAAAATAGGCAACGAAGATAGCTTACGAACATAAGCAACGAAGATAGCTTACGAACATAAGCAACGAAGATAGCTTACGAACATAAGCAACGAAGATAGCTTACGAACATAAGCAACGAAGATAGCTTACGAAAATAGGCAACGAAGATAGCTTACGAACATAAGCAACGAAGATAGCTTACGAAAATAGGCAACGAAGATAGCTTACGAACATAAGCAACGAAGATAGCTTACGAACATAAGCAACGAAGATAGCTTACGAACATAAGCAACGAAGATAGCTTACGAAAATAGGCAACGAAGATAGCTTACGAACATAAGCAACGAAGATAGCTTACGAAAATAGGCAACGAAGATAGCTTACGAACATAAGCAACGAAGATAGCTTACGAACATAAGCAACGAAGATAGCTTACGAAAATAGGCAACGAAGATAGCTTACGAACATAAGCAACGAAGATAGCTTACGAACATAAGCAACGAAGATAGCTTACGAAAATAAGGTAAGTTCGTGAGGAAGTAAGTGCGAAGATGAGCAGAAGTTTCGTACACAGTTAAGCCTTACGAACTTAGAAATTCCTTACGAACTTAGAGTTCAAACGAATTTAGAGTTCAAACGAACTTTAAGTTCGTAAGAAGCATACGAACTTAAACTTCTGCATTTTTTAGTTCGCGATTTAGGGTACGAAAACGGATCAAATCAATGGGATAAATTCGTAACGAGGCTCTGATACCACATGTTGGAATATAACATGATTCAATTCGTAATAAACACGTACCGGGGAATCCAGATCGTCCTGTGGAACCTGTAACAGCATAAAGCATGATTGCTATTGATTTCGGGTTCCCATAACAAGATGATTGATTTAGGATGGATTGATGAATTCATGATTAAGGAATTCATCAGAGGATGGAGAACGAAATTAGATATGAGGGAGGCTGTGATTATGTGTGTTTGGATTAACCTTAATTAGGGTTAATTACTCTCTATTTATATAAGGAGAGTATTTTCACATTTAGTCCCTCTGGTGTTTAATTCGTGCCTCATTAGTCCTCTTAGTTCCAATCACCTAATGGGAAACCCTATAATATGTCTTTAAGAGTAAATACGTCCATCGAATATTTACTAGACATAGGGATTTCAGTTATCGTCAATTATCATATCAGGAAGGATAGATGATCAGTGACGGTCACACTAACGTGGTTCCAACAACTTGCGGTTCAAGACCATCAAATGCCTTCTTGAGGGAATGAATATCATCCGTACGGACATCCATAGTGGCTTCTGCGTTATGCGGCAGCTCTTGAACATGTGGAAGCTTGAGTCGAACTAAATTTATAAGTGGTTCGAGATCAGAAGGGAGTGTAGGGAGACGTTCGATGTTTCTTGTAGTCGAAAGAAATGAGACTTTGTGACCTTTTTGAGCTATGAATTTTGAAAGTTGAAGGAAAGGAATGATATGACCAAAAGCAAGCCATGGGAACATCACAACATGAAGTTGTTTATTGTCATCGGTGTTATCTAGCGCCATTGCTTGAAATTGGATAAAAAAAAAAAAAAAAAAAAAAAAAAAAAAAAAAAAAAAAAAAAAAAAAAAAAAAAAAAAAAAAAAAAAAAAAAAAAAAAAAAAAAAAAAAAAAAAAAAAAAAAAAAAAAAAAAAAAAAAAAAAAAAAAAAAAAAAAAAAAAAAAAAAAAAAAAAAAAAAAAAAAAAAAAAAAAAAAAAAAAAAAAAAAAAAAAAAAAAAAAAAAAAAAAAAAAAAAAAAAAAAAAAAAAAAAAAAAAAAAAAAAAAAAAAAAAAAAAAAAAAAAAAAAAAAAAAAAAAAAAAAAAAAAAAAAAAAAAAAAAAAAAAAAAAAAAAAAAAAAAAAAAAAAAAAAAAAAAAAAAAAAAAAAAAAAAAAAAAAAAAAAAAAAAAAAAAAAAAAAAAAAAAAAAAAAAAAAAAAAAAAAAAAAAAAAAAAAAAAAAAAAAAAAAAAAAAAAAAAAAAAAAAAAAAAAAAAAAAAAAAAAAAAAAAAAAAAAAAAAAAAAAAAAAAAAAAAAAAAAAAAAAAAAAAAAAAAAAAAAAAAAAAAAAAAAAAAAAAAAAAAAAAAAAAAAAAAAAAAAAAAAAAAAAAAAAAAAAAAAAAAAAAAAAAAAAAAAAAAAAAAAAAAAAAAAAAAAAAAAAAAAAAAAAAAAAAAAAAAAAAAAAAAAAAAAAAAAAAAAAAAAAAAAAAAAAAAAAAAAAAAAAAAAAAAAAAAAAAAAAAAAAAAAAAAAAAAAAAAAAAAAAAAAAAAAAAAAAAAAAAAAAAAAAAAAAAAAAAAAAAAAAAAAAAAAAAAAAAAAAAAAAAAAAAAAAAAAAAAAAAAAAAAAAAAAAAAAAAAAAAAAAAAAAAAAAAAAAAAAAAAAAAAAAAAAAAAAAAAAAAAAAAAAAAAAAAAAAAAAAAAAAAAAAAAAAAAAAAAAAAAAAAAAAAAAAAAAAAAAAAAAAAAAAAAAAAAAAAAAAAAAAAAAAAAAAAAAAAAAAAAAAAAAAAAAAAAAAAAAAAAAAAAAAAAAAAAAAAAAAAAAAAAAAAAAAAAAAAAAAAAAAAAAAAAAAAAAAAAAAAAAAAAAAAAAAAAAAAAAAAAAAAAAAAAAAAAAAAAAAAAAAAAAAAAAAAAAAAAAAAAAAAAAAAAAAAAAAAAAAAAAAAAAAAAAAAAAAAAAAAAAAAAAAAAAAAAAAAAAAAAAAAAAAAAAAAAAAAAAAAAAAAAAAAAAAAAAAAAAAAAAAAAAAAAAAAAAAAAAAAAAAAAAAAAAAAAAAAAAAAAAAAAAAAAAAAAAAAAAAAAAAAAAAAAAAAAAAAAAAAAAAAAAAAAAAAAAAAAAAAAAAAAAAAAAAAAAAAAAAAAAAAAAAAAAAAAAAAAAAAAAAAAAAAAAAAAAAAAAAAAAAAAAAAAAAAAAAAAAAAAAAAAAAAAAAAAAAAAAAAAAAAAAAAAAAAAAAAAAAAAATAACAAAATATATAAAACAATAACTACATTAAGGAGACTTTCATGCTATAATTTGTTACAAACATAATGTGTAGTATAATGATAAAAAAAAAATGTCAACGATACAAATAACGGTACGTACTTTGATCACAATGATATAATGTGTTACTGACATAATTTGTTACAATTATAGAAATAACATCGAAAAAGTTTATATCGATATGTTATTGATACAAATAACGGTATGATCCGAGCAAAACTTCAAAAGTTTATATCGAAAAAGTAATCTTGAGAGATACTTTAACTCTTTAATACCATCGGTGTAATTTATATGTTTAACTAACTTGGCATCTTTCAAATACTAAAAATGTGAATGACAAAATAAATTATGATCTACGTTAGTTAGCATGTATGATTGTATGAAGACACTGAAATTCATATCTCTACAAACCAATTAAGTAGACTTAAAAACATGAGATTGACGTCAAGAAGGAAAATAAAAAAAGGAATGTGCGTAATATTGTCGACGTAAACATATTTCAAGTGGAAATATACTTAAAAACACGCGTTTGACTTTTATTATTTCTAAATCATCGATTCGATAATTCTGCGTACAGCCAGCCACCATGTGATTGTTAGCTCGGAGTCAATGATCAACACTTGCAACCGACGGCCACGATGATTAGTATCAAACATTCAAACACATGATCATACAACTAATGTTTAATTAATAATTTCTTAATGTTATACGTCTATTGTTTGATTAATATTAATATTAATATTTATCTGTGGGCTTAGGGTGCAGCTTCACAGCCGGTCTTGCCGCTTTAAAAGCTGCCTCATGCAAAGTGGTCAAACACGAGAAGGCGTGTCTTGACAACCAACACGTATTTATACCCTTTGCATTTGATACCTTTGGATTTCTTGCACCTGAGGCCGTCGAGCTACTTGGAAGGGTCCAACGGGTCATGCATAGTAATGTCATGACGCCGCGATCGATGAATGTAGTTTTTAAACGTCTTAGTTTTGCTATACAAAAAGAAGTGGCGGCGCAGCTTGTTGCCCGTTTGCCTTTTATTTCTATGTAAATTACTATATCTATCAATGAATTATGGACTTATTTATCTTTGTAATATGGAGTAGGATATTTAAATTTAAGATACAGCCATACAGGTGAAGCATAGGCAATCGTTTGAATATTCAAAGTCGTTTTTTTCTAGGAAAAAACACCAAACTCCTATTATGCCTTGAATAAGTAATACTTTCATTTTTTATTTTCCTCATTTTACTGTTTATTGTTGATAAATATAAGTTCTCGATAAAAGAAAAAAAGATACTATATTAATGTTAAGAAATGTAGAGTAGCTATATAAATAGACCAAAAAATACATAATAAATGTATCGATCCATTAAGTGATCAATGACATTTATTACTCAAACAAAGAGTCCATAACCAAGACATGCATTTGAGACTCAAACAATGCCTAGGTCTGCCAATGTCAAGGATCTCCCTAGGAAGAATAAGGTGATGTGAAAAATGCTTGTGGGAAGAATGTTATTGTGAGTGACGACATGGAGAATGTTCATCGATGAGTGTTTGTATTAAATATTTAAATGATTGTGAATAATGGAAAGAGATGATATTTGTGTGTCTTGATAAGAATCAAAGATACCAAACTACCGGCCTATAGAACAGATCATGTTCAAGTAAGGTCGTATGATAATTGTATGTGTATATACATTTTATATGAGGAATGATAATATGTGACTGTCATATACCTAAGCTTATGTATAAAACCATTCATATTTTAATCAATTATTTATTATATAATTAATATTAAAAAAATTAGCATGTGATGGGTTATATACCTAAACTTAGGTACATGACATTTACATATTCATTTTCCTATATCTCTCTCCATATATAAGGGATATAGATCATATGAAAAGGTGACTTAAAAAAAAAAAAGGTCATTTTTAATCTTTTTCTTCTTGATTTTTTCATTTTCATTTTTTTATATTTCTTAGTAAACACTCATTAAAGAAAAAAAAAAGTTCCTTACACATACAATATGTAACTTATGTAAGTTTATATACCTTATAAATTTGTAAAAACTCATTTTAAAAGAAAAACTAGAATTGAATTTTTGGGCTGGATCTTAAGGTGGTCTTGTACTTCGGTGTCCATCTAGGTAAGCCCAAGTTGTATCTCAGATCCTCCCAAATAAGACCATTTCCAAGCTTCACAGTTCACAACAAAACTTCGTTTTAAAATTATCGCATCGGCTTTCTAATTAACTTTTCAAATTGGACATTTTACTTCTAAGTTTATAATGGAAGATATAAAGTATTTGTCATCCAACATTATGCGAGTACCATGTTAATTAACATCGGACTTAATGTAAGTTTTTAAAGTTAAGCTGCTTACATACGAAACTTCATTTAAACCAGCGAAATGCGAGAGCTAACAACATTAATTGTGGAAACGAACTAATAAGAGCTTGGGCCTATTTTATGGATTTAAAAAGGTTTAGATATACTGTATTCAATTTACTAGTAAAATAGCACCCACATGTCCCAAGCTCGAGTCTCTTGACTCATTCGGACGACACACTATACTTCACGGATTGACATCGATGATGTTTCAAGCTCAAGATCCAAACCGAAACTGCTACAGATAATAGCGAAGCGCGCTCTTGCCTTCTGCTGGATTTCGAATAGGAATAGACATCACAAGATAGGATGGCCGGGTTGATTATTGGCCTTGAACACTCAATGACTCTACTTTTTTTTTTTGAACAACCAACATTTTATTAGATTAAAGAATAAACAAATAGTCTTCGGCAAGATGCCGAAGGGTTACATCAAAAGACTTGGACAAGTAATCCAAGCAGACCACGATAAATTCAACTTCTTACAACGCTTTGACAACCAAAGAAAAGACAACGATACAATTGAAGTAAACAACTCATACACACTTGGACGACTCTTGTACAGTTTTATATATTTTGTATTCTAGGCCCATTTTTTTAGTCATTAAGTGTTGAATGTATTAAGTGACTGAATATATAAATAATATCTGTATATATTAAATAAAAATAGATAATTGACGGTTATTTTGGTTTATTAAGTAAAAAAAACATAATATTTGACTGAATTCATTAAGTTCTTAATTATTAAGTTTATTAAATAAATAAAAAAACATGGCCTTCTATGTTTTAATGGATCACGTATGAATGATGTTCGGGAATATTTTTTAGCTGTTCCACTTATTTTTCTAGATGGAATATATGCCCTAATCTAGCAATAAAACTTCTCATTACGTCCTCTTCTTTCTCGCAAGATGTTTATAATCGTAACATAATATCGACAAAATGAAAGAATTTTAGGATCTAAACACACATATTCGAAAGAACTAATCATCTTGATTAATAGACGAACAAGGTTTAACAATAAAGAGTAAAAATTAAGATACAATAAACCAACCACTATGTGATGGATCTAAGGGACAAACACAATCGAATTACATAACCAGAATTATGATCAGATTGACCATAATAAGATGAAAAATATATGGAGAGGGTTTAACGGTTATATGCGGCTCAAAAGGGAAATTGTGTTGTAACCCTAAAGGAGGAACAGTGTTATGTATATATAGGAGCTGCAACTTCTTCTTCACCCCTCTATCTTCTCACTTGTACAGCTTCAGCCCTCCTGCTTCCATCTTTTCCTTTTGATCCAGTTTAGTCCTCCAGAAATACATGAAATATAAAACAAGTCTAAATTAGATAAATAACAATCAAGATGCTATAAATTTAACACAAAAACATGAATTTACAAAGGTACGCATAGATAATTGAATTTTATATTTCTTGTATTCATACATGCAAACATAGAATACATATAGATACCATATTTTAAACAAGATTATTTGATAACCCAAAACAAAACACATAATTAAATTCACACTAAGTGGTTCCCGCTACACACCTTGATTTTCCAAATGCTTTATGAAGTTGTCTACATACTTTTCGTGTAGTTTCTTGTCACCAAATATTCGACTCCAAGCCATAGCGTTGGATTTGTAGATCTTCCCTTCATCATCGACAATAACAGAAACGAGTGATCTAGTGACCGAGTCCTTAGTGAATGAGCCATCTGTTTGCACTAAAGTGGCTTAAGTAGCCCTCGAAGAGTCCGTTTATTCTCTCCGTCTGAGCTTTCAAAGATATACCGACCTTAGGTATCTGACCATAAAATACCGACCTTCTAACATTACCGACTTTGAAATCTCGGGTTTTCAAATTGATTCAGATAAAAAAAGCTCTTTTCATCATCAGAAACAACCTTATTTCCGACCTCTTGCATTGCATTACCATAACGAAAAGAGAAAATAATTCAAAAAAAAGAGAGATTGTTCTTGTGACTCGGGATGAACCTTTCTCGGTGGAGGAAAGGAATAGCGATGGATTCCTATGGAGCATCCAGGAACAAGCAGATTCAATCGGACGACGAATTCTTACGTGGAAAAAGGAAATAAAAGGTCCGCTTCCACGATTTCATCTATATTTAATCTCTTAAGAATATTTCTAGGCACCTCGATTCCAACTTGTTTCTCCACCAAAACTCGAGCATTAGGACCTTGGTCCACTAAAAACGGTAACATTATCAAAGGGTGACCAAACATTAGCCCTTCCACAATCGACCCCCAACCACAATGAGTCAAGAACCCACCGACCGACTCATGGCTAAGTATTTGTAGCTGAGGTACCCAGCTCATCAATACCATCCCACGATCACGGGTTCTTTCCAAGAACCTGTCTGGAAGTTCTACCGAGTCAGACTTAGTGGAACCAGCAGGCTTTCTAAGAGCCTAAAAAAACGGCAACCCAGACAGCTCTAAACCCAAAGCCAACTCACTAATCTCATTTTTACCCACCATAACTTCACTTCCTAACGCCACGTATACTACTTGACATTTCGGTTGAACATCAAGCCATGTCTTGATGGTTATCCACATGTCGCTTTTCTCTTCTCCGACATTGGTTGCTTTCTCTGGTGGCATTAACCCCACAGGAACCACGGGTGTGTGGTTTAGTTCTTCAAAGAGGGTTAGCCATTGGGGTTCGAATTCATAGCAATATCTTATAAACACACACTCGGACCCCTTTATAACCATCTGCAAACGATATATATCTGTAACCCCAGAAGCGTTAACTGTTGGGGTATTTCAAAGAGGGGTAACCTTGTAGCAAGGGTAAGAAACCAATGACCGGATATCTTTTTGTATCGTGATATCACTTTCCGAAAACAACAATTCGACCCTATATGCCTGGGTTACACGAATTTTGTTTTTGGGATAATACAAGAAGCAATATTTTTGATTTTGACATAAATCAAGAACCCGTTTGCTAAAGAGTATTTTGTATTCAGTAATTTCTCATGTATCTATTTCTCTTAGATAGAGACACCTAAAATCTTCTTCTAACTTAAATATCTTTAAGAAGGTTTTAAAACTTGAAAGAATACTTGGAAAAAGTGTTGTAAAATGAGATTTTGGTATATGTTGGAATGAAATCCAAGAGTTCTATTTATAGGCTCATTTTAGTAACCAAGCTAAGTAAACTTAGTTAGTAAGTATACTTAGCCACTAAGGAAAGTTAGTCACCAAGCAAATGTGATACCTTAGTTATTAAGTAAATGTATTTTCTTACTCATTAAGTAAACTTAGTCACCAAGAAAATATCTATTCTTAATCACCAAGTAAACTTAGTTACTAAGAAATAATATTACCTTAGTCAAAACATTTACGGATCAAAGAAAACCGATTTTGGGTCCGGGATGTTATTTACTTAACGGGTGTACACTCCGTACCTCCAAACCCATTTTCAAGTGTCATAACCATATCCCTTAATTACACTAAATTAATATCATTAACCAAACTACTACTGCCCACTATCCACTTAGCTTCATGTTTGCGGTAGCATAAGTGTTGGTATGTGATCACGTTATAATAAACGCATGTCCGGAAGTAATTTAAGCCTACGGGGTCACACGAAATGACACGGTAACTCTATACTATTAATTATTATATTAAAGTAATATATTAATTAATTTGATCACGAAATGATTAATTTAAATAAATTAAAGGGTTAATTTTATTTAATTAATTAAAAGGAGGTTAAAATGTGAAATTAGGAAATTAGAGTTGGGCTCTAATTCCTAATGGGTTGGGCCGAAAATTTCAAGGCTTGGAAAGCCTTGAGATTACTTGCCCACCAAGGATAAAAACCCTAGATATATCCCTATATAAAGGGGGCTTAATTCCAAGGGTTTAGATATTCCTTCACATAAAATTCTCTCCTCTCTTCCTCTCTTATTTGGTTCGGCCGTAGGTAGCAAGTCAAGGGGTTTTTGGGTTTGCTTTGGTTCGACTTTTAGAGGGTACAAGCAAAGGGTTGTTTGATCGTGATCGAGGTACTAGCATACGGTATAAGGGGTGTCTAGTGTGCGATCGTAGAGGGGTTTTACTTTAAACCCTACAACAATAATAATCTTATTATTATTGATTTTATTGGAAGCTTTGCATAAGGTACACGTTTCGATTCTCTCTTTGTTAATTAATGTGATTGCATATTCGATTCTTCCGTTGCGCATACTCGTGATTATATGTGAATATTTATATGATTTATGTTCGCATATTCTAACAATAAGTTGTTAAGAAAAGGTATCCATGAAGGCGGCGTCAGGAAATCTTCAACTGTCATTTGATCATCTGATCCCTTTATCACATCCTTTGGCAATGGTCCAAGAAATGCCAAGAACCAAGCGTTTATTATACATAAATAACCCCTTGAGATGCCAAGGCTAGCAGCAATTTGAGGCAACCAATAAGGAGCAAAATCATATATAATCCAATCAGGAGACTCTTTCTCAAGAACCCGAGTGACTTGCGGTTGTAGATCATCAAATGCCTTCTTGAGATAATGAATATCATCCGTACGGACATCCATAGTGGCTTCTGCGTTATGCGGTAACTCTTGAACATGTGGAAGCGTGAGTGGTACTAAATTTATAAGCGGTTCGAGATCAGAAGGGAGTGTAGGGAGACGTTCGATATTTCTTGTAGTCGAAAGAAAAGAGACTTTGTGACCCTTTTGAGCTATGAATTTAGAAAGTTCAAAGTAAGGAATGATATGACCAAAAGCAAGCCATGGGAACATCACAACATGAAGTTGTTTATTGTCATGGGTGTTAACTAGTGCCATTGCTTGAAATTGGATGATATTTGCGGTGCGGATAGTCTTTAGTTTGATGTATCATTTGTTGTTTACATTCATTACATAGTGTTTACTACGCCTTGCTTCTCACCAGTTCGGATGTGCAACAATTACAAAATAAATTAATTTAATATAAGACTCGATCGAAACAACGTTAGTTAGAATCTTATTTACAAATTAAGTATATTCAATAAAAGATTCGAATTATTTATTAATTAAGGGCTTTTCTAATATGTGCCCTAAGGGCATATGTAACAAGCATTAATTATGCTAATATATTTTAATTGAAATTAGCATTTCACTTAAATTACATTCACCTCTTATATCTTGCCAAATTTACCCTTTTGTTATTTTAAAATGAGAAAATTTCATTACATACCCCTGTGGTATGTCATATTATTAAGTTTCGCCCCTCTCGTTTTTTTTTATTATTACATACCCTTATGGTGATTTTTCGTATCATTACATACCCCTCACCCTAACGGACGTTAGTTGTGATCTGTCAAACCCCTCATGTGCATTGCATATGAGGGCACTTTAGTCTTTTCCAGATCTAAATACCCTTACAGATGTGAGAAAAAATATATGTTTCCAGATCTAAATACTCTCGTTTTTAACCTTTATCTAAAACCTGTAACCACCACCATCATCATCAAACACCTTTGTTGTTTCCAAATTTTAACACCAATAAAAATTGATGATTCCGAAATAATAGATCAAGCACATTCTCATACAAACCATAAACATAAATCAAATCAAGCACAACTTACACACAATAGATCAAAGAGAAAACTGGTGCGTAAAGAAAATTGATGTTGGTGTTGGAAAAATCGAAAGGCTGTAGAAAATTGATGCGCAAAGAAACAATAGATCGAAAGAGAAAACCAACCACCGTTGTAATTTGTTTGGGTGACCGGAAAAGTAGCCGGCGGAGGAGTGGTGGCCGTAAAAGCTGCTTCTTCCTCCTTGCTGCTACTGGCCGGAAACCACCACCACCGATCTTCTTTGTGACTGTTACACCACTGGAAACTGTTCCGTCTGGAAGCGAATCTCCGACTGCTATCGGTGCCATTTCTTTCTTTCTGAGTTTCTTTCTATTATTTATTATTTATGATATTTGATAGTTAACTAGTTTGCTATCGGTGCTTCCATTCCACCACCGGAAACTGGACCGGACTTGAACGGGTTTTACTTAACTAGTTTTCATAGAATTGGTCTGGGGTCCGGCATCGAATTCAAGCCATGTCCCATCGCCGGAAATTCAACCGCGGAAGATGATGGTGATGGCGGACCACCCAACCGCCGCTGTTCCCTTGGTTGTTTGGGGTGAGTACTGCGACGGTGGTGGTGTTTTGCCAGCGGTGGAGGATTGTGGCAGGCGGTGGCAGTGGTGTTGGGAGAGTGGTGGTGGTGTTGTTAGATCTGAAAAGAAATTTTCATATATGTATGTTTATGTATATATAGACTATATATATAATATATGTATGAGTATATAGATTATATATATGTATGTATATAGATGGATACAGATACTTGTATTTTTTTTTTGGCTTTTTCATTTTGAGGGTGTTGAGAATCTGAAAGATATAAACAAAGCTAAGGTTTGGGGAAGAAGAAGAAGGGGGTTGCTTTATATGTAAACTGACTAAAATACCCTCACGTGCATTGCACATGAGGGGTTTGACAGATCACAACTAACGTCCGTTAGGGTGAGGGGTATGTAATGATACGAAAAATCACCATAAGGGTATGTAATAATAAAAAAAAACGAGAGGGGCGAAACTTAATAATATGACATACCACAGGGGTATGTAATGAAATTTTCTCTTTAAATTTTATTTATTCATTCATGGCTGCTAATATTCCAAAATCTTTTTATTGCTTTTTCAGTTTTTTGATTTCTTGACCAGATCGATCACCATCACCGCCATTTCTATAAGACAACTACTAGCATTTGCATTAATTAGCTTAGTTTGTTTTACTATTAATTATGGTGTTGTTCATCATATTTTTTCTAAAATTCAAGCTAACGGTAACTTTTTTTTTATTTTTTTATTTCGATTATAAAGTCCTTCATAGCACAAATTATATGTACACTAATAGCTAACGGTAACTTAATGTTACAATAAAATATGAAACATTAAAAAACAAAATGTAAAGCTTAATAATAATAAAAAGCGTTTTCATTTTCGTATGATTATATTACAGTTCAACATTTAAAATGTAAAATGGGAGCAAGTGTTGTTTTACCTTTACTTTCAAATGCAAGTGGTTGATATGTTAAAATGGTGGTCTCGTGAGGTTGTGTAAAAAAATATTAGAAACACCATCAAATAAATGTTGGAATATTAGCAACAAATGAATGAGAAAAATTTAGTAAAGAATAACAAAAGGGTAAATTTGACAAAATATAAAAGGCGGATGTGATTAATGTGAAATGCTAGTTCTAACTAAAATTTACTATCATAATTGATGTTTGTTACATGTGCCCTTAGGGCATATATTTAATAAATTCTTTAAATCAAGTATTCTTTAATAGCGCAGTGGACATCCCTATGTTGCAATGACGTTTGGGCCCTGGGTGACCAGGGTAGTTTTGAGTTAGTGAATTGACATGATTTATTTGTATAAATTGCATGTTTTGTGTATCTTAATTATTTAAAGTTGTTAAATAAAAGTAAAATCACAAGAATTCATGCAAAATTACTTGTGATTATTACTGATATATAGAGATATATTTAGCAAAACATGATGATCCAATAATTAGGGTTAATTATTAGATAATTGTGTGACTAAGTGAATTTTTCGTGTGATTTTTCTGATTTGCGACAGTTCACTAAAAATTCATATCTTTTAATCTGTAATGAGTTAGAAGTTTTGCTTTGGACAGTAGGTGCTTGACACATAGGGCTACAACTTTGTAGTTCTGGTCGAAAGCTGAATCGGACCAGAAACAGGGCTAAACAGGTCGTGAAGCTGCTGGAAATTTCCAGTCAGCATGTTTATGTGAATTACTTGTTAATTAAGTTGTTTAAAGGCTTACGCAATCAAGGCAACTTGATGTATGTGGTACTCTTCTTCGGAGGGGGGAGCCGGCTTTAAACATATGCATGAACCATAGTGACCATGTTTAGGTGGCCTACCTTAACTTGTTACATGATTAAATTAGTTCGGTAATTAGTAAGTTTATTAATTTTTGCGTGTTTATAAAGAGCTATAAAGGTGATGCAAAAATTGTTTTGGAGAAAAGAATAAACTTGACTAAGAACTATCAAAATAGAGATTTCTTTAATAAAATTGGAGTCTTACAACCTTGAGATACACCGGCTCACCCATTTGAACAAACTCTAAGAGAGGTATAAGTCGGAGTGCGCTAGCCTCCTAAAAGGGCGGGTTTTTAATTGCGTCCTTCGCAAACCTTTGCCCTTGCACTTCTTTGTGCGTTCAAATGGAGCTACCGAGCTCTCTTGTGTTACTAAGACTATAAAATGATTTTATTAAACATTATGTTATAAAGATTTGCATGAGTCTTCATACATAAACTTTTGATTCACATCAAATGCATTACCCATTTAAAGTTAAGTCATTGCCACCCACTTTGCTAAGAACACTTGCCAGTGCTTTTCGCTCCTACGTGAGATCGTAGGCGAATTGTATCTCTTCAAGGTAAATTACCACTCCACCGTGAGACCGGTGGTGGACTATTTACATGTTCTTAATTGGGCGACTTAAAACGAGTTAAGAGGTGAGATCCTTGACCCGTGGCATAAGATGGGACAAAACATGTTTACAAAACACTTAATACCCCTTTAAAGTGTTGTTGTAAGTTTCATATCTCTAGGAATTGCATGAATGCAATTATTGATCGTCGATTACCTTTTGAGTACCGTCATTTCTAGCTGATCAACAAATGAAATGATTGTATGTCAATTGGATCCTAGCCTTAATGAAATTAATTGTTAAATGAATTTAACAAGGGTAAATTACATTTCTTAAGGATAATTATCGAAAATACCGATAATTGAACTTTTGTCTGTTTTGTAGATGGCAACAACAAATCCTTCTCAAAACATACACCAATCGGCTTTCAGGTCGATGCTAGAAAGAGAAAAACTTTCTGGACCTAACTTCAATAATTGTTTCGTCAGCTAAGAATAGTTCTAAGAGCTGAAAAGAAAATTGAAATCCTTGAAGAGCAGACACCCGTTGTTCCGGGAGCTAATGCTACAACTGAAGAGTTGGCTGCATACACTGTTGCGTATGATAGACACAATGAGGTTGCTTGTCTGATGTTGGGAAGCATGAATGCTGACCTTCAAAAGCAATTTGAAAATTATTTTCCTCGTGATATGATTAACGAGCTCAAGTCTTTGTACGAAAAGCAAGCGGGAGTGGAGTTGTTCGACCTAGTTGACACACTTCATGACTTGCGACACGAGCAAGGAACACCGGTTAGTCCTCATATACTCAAGATAAAGAGGTATTTTGAGCAATTGGAAAGGTTGAATTATGCTTATCCTCAGCCTATTGCTATTGGCATGATTCTCAAGTCTTTATCTAAGGATTTTGAGGAATTTGTGCGCAATTACAATATGCATAGCATGAATAAAACCATTGCTGAACTTCATGCCATGGCGAATGAGTATGAAAAGAAGCTTCAAAGAAGTCTGCCACACCCCAAGTTCTCACGATCAAAGGGGGAAAGATCCAGAAAGGGAAACAACCAAAAGGAAAGGGCAAGAATCAAGGTAAAGGAAAGCAAGTTGCTACTCCTAAACCTAAGAAGACCCCTCCAGCGAAAAAGGAACATCCCGCTAAGGACCAAACATGTTATCACTGCAATGAAGTGGGACATTGGAAGCGGAATTGTTCTAAGTATCTAGCTGAGTTGAAGAAGAAGCAAACTGGTTTGACCAGTACTTCAGGTATCTTCACAATTGAATTATATTCCTTTTCTAAGCGTAATTCATGGGTTTACGATACCGGGTGTGGTACTCATATCTGTAATTGTTTACAGGGGCTTAGAAGGAGAAGGAAACTGAAACCAGGATCTTTACAATTGTTCGTGGGAAATGGCCTACCGACAGCTGTAGAAGAAATAGGCGACTATCATTTAGTTTTACCTACTGGTTTAGTCATTGTTTTAGACAATTGTCATTATGCACCGTCTATTACTAGAGGTGTCATTTCAGTTTCTTTATTGAAAAACAACGGATTCATTAATGTTTTTAATGATATTGGTATTTCAGTTTCACGAAATAATGTTCATTATTTTAATGCTATTGCTTGTGATGGTATTTATGAAATTGATATGCATGGTTGTGATTCAAAGGATAATTCAATGTATAATGTTAGCAAGCGAGTCAAGACCAATTTGGACTCGACTTATCTTTGGCATTGTCGTCTTGCTCATGTTGGCAAGAAACGCATTGAAAGGCTTCAAAGAGATGGAATCTTACAAACAAATGATGAATCATTTGATGAATGCGTATCTTGTGTTTCCGGCAAAATGACAAGAAAACCTTTTCCAAATAAACCGGAGAGGGCAAAAGAACTACTTGGACTAATACATACGGATGTATGTGTCCCATTTAGACATGTGTCAAGGAAAGGTGCTAGCTACTTCGTCACTTTTACGGATGATTTCAGTCGTTATGGTTATGTTTACTTGCTTAAACATAAACATGAAGTCTTTGAAACATTCAAGGAATTTAAAAGTGAAGTAGAGAATCAACTCAGTAGAACCATCAAGATTCTTTGTTCGGATCGAGGTGGTGAATACTTAAGCCAAGAGTTTAAAGATTATCTTAAAGCTTGTGGAATATTTCAACAGCTTACTCCTCCATATACTCCACAGCATAATGGTGTATCGGAGAGGAGAAATCGAACCTTGTTAGAAATGGTTCGATCAATGATGAATCATACAACTCTTCCTTTTTCGTTTTGGGATTATGCCCTAGAGACTGCTGTTCGCATTCTCAATATGGTTCCAACCAAGAAGGTTGACAAGACACCGCATGAATTGTGGCATGGGAGTGTTCCCAAGTTGTCTTACTTAAAGGTGGATGTGAGGCACTCGTGAAACGAGATACGCCTGACAAACTCGAATCTAGATCTGTTAAGTGCATCTTTGTAGGATACCCAAAGGAAACAATGGGTTACTACTTCTACTTTCCTACCGAAAACACTGTTAAGGTTTCTCGATTTGCTGAGTTCCTTGAAAGGAAACTCATATCTCAAGAAGACAGTGGGAGGATTGTTGAACTTGATGAGGCTCAAGAAGATGTGTCAACTTCTGAAAATACTAGCAATCATCAACTTGGGGGGGGGGGATGTTCAAAGAGATGAATCTCAAGATGAACTTCAAGTTGAAGATGAAGCGATTCCACTTCGTAGGTCCTCAAGGACAATACGTGCTCGTGAAAGATTAAATCTTATGATTGAGTCTGAAGAACACGTAGTAGGAGACTTAAATGAACCTCCTAATTTCAAAGCTGCATTATTAGATCCGGAATCTGAAAAATGGCTTGAAGCTGCGAATGTGGAAATAAAATCCATGAAAGATAATCAAGTCTGGAACTTGGTTGATCTTCCACCAAATGGTAGAACCGTTGGGTGTAAATGGATCTTCAAGAAGAAGACTGACATGGATGGAAATGTACACACCTATAAAGCTCGTCTTGTGGCAAAAGGTTATACTCAACTTTTCGGAGTTGATTATGAGGAAACCTTTTCTCCCGTTGCAGACATTAGAGCTATTAGGATCATCTTAGCCATAGCAGCGTACTATGACTATGAGATATGGCAAATGGATGTCAAAACCGCTTCTTAAATGGTTTTCTAGATGAGGAAGTCTATATGGTACAACCAGAAGGTTTTGTCGATCCAAAACATCCCGACAAGGTATGCAAACTTCAAAGGTCCATTTATGGATTGAAGCAAGCATCAAGGAGTTGGAATAAAAGGTTTGATGAGGAGATTAAAAAGTTTGGTTTTGCTCAAAATCCTGATGAGCCATGTGTATATCGCAAAGCTAGTGGAGTAATGTTACTTTCCTTGTCTTGTATGTAGATGACATATTGATAATAGGAAATCACATTCCAATGTTGAAAGACGTTAAATCTTATCTTGGAAAGTGTTTTGCTATGAAAGACTTGGGTGAAGCGGCATTTATTCTTGGAATCAAGATCTATAGAGATAGAAGTAAACGGTTGATTGGATTAAGTCAAAGTGCTTATATAGATAAAATCTTGAAGAGATTCAAGATGGAGAATTCTAAGCGCGGGAATTTGCCGATGCAAGAAGGACTTAATTTATCTAGCAAGAACGGTGCTTCTAGCGTATGAAAAGAATTCCTTATGCTTCGGCTGTGGGATCTATCATGTATGCGGTAAGATGCACTAGACCTGATATTGCGTTCGCGCAAAATATAGTTAGCCGCTATCAGCAAAATCCTGGAGAGGATCATTGGACTGCTGTGAAGAACATTCTGAAGTACATGCGTGCTACTAAAGAATTATTCTTGGTGTATGGAGGAAATCCCGATGCAGAGCTCAAAGTAACTGGATACTGTGATGCTGGATTTCAGACTGATAAAGATGATACAAAATCTCAGTCAGGATATGTCTTCACTTTAAATGGAGGTGCAGTAGATTGGAAGAGCAAGAAACAATCTACAGTTGCTATGTCTGCTACAGAGTCTGAGTATATAGCTGCTTCGGATGCAGCCATGGAAGCTGTCTGGATCAGAAAGTTTATTTCTGGGCTTGACGTGATGCCCTCAAATAACTCACCTATGGATCTGTACTGTGATAATTCGGGAGCAATTATCATTGCCAATGAACCTGGAGTTCAGAAAGGTGCCAAACATTACCAAAGAAGATATCACTATGTTCGTGAGCGAATCGAATCACGTGAAATCAATTTACTCAAAGTTCACACAGATTGTAACTTAGCAGATCCTTTACAAAGGCTTTGTCAAAAGGAAAGCTCAATAAGCATGCCGAGGCATAGGTCTTAGATTTTGCTAGTTATATCATGTAAATCTGTGATTGGTATTTGGATAATGGGATGTTAAACGATTGTTATTTTAATAAATGAATTATGATACTTGGTATGAATGTTTCATTTTATAATAATTGTGTCCTATATTTGCATGTTTTAATCCATGAATATTTTTTGATATATTCTAAACGTCCATTGTCGATTAACTATATGAGAATATAGTTAAACTAAGACAAATGTGAGAGATTGGTTGAAATATTTAAGGGAATATTTGGAGATGGTCTGCCAAACTCACATGGTATTCAAAGAGGTGAATATCGGACTTACCCCACGTAACGAATTGTCATTTTATGGATCGGCGTCATTAAGTGAAATTCGTGAAATGGTTGCTTTATTTATCCTTAGACTTGAGATACAAGCAGGTTATGCATGTGTGGATTGCATTTTCTAGATATAGTTCTAACTGTCCTGAACAAGGTAGTAATAAAGGGCTATTTTCAGAAATGTAGTGAAACGACATGACTAACACGTGTAGTCAATATAGGATTTGTTCCTTCAATTTGCAACTGAAGTATGATACCATTTGGCGCCCTCATTGATTAATTAAGATGTTTGTATGCGCATACCCAAATAAACTCAAGAGGTGGTCTTGACTAATTTGGTAATCTTGATTAATTGTAGAAATGAGAAACATAATCGTTAAATTATGAAATGACATTGATCCATATTCATAATTAACAAGGGTATCTGAAACAAAGGGATATTAAAGACTAAATCATTTCAAAAGATAATTTAAGAAACTATCCTTAAATTTTTCCGGGAGCATTGGCGTGTTGCTAGACGCTAACCAATGTTATTGCCTTTATGATAACATGCTCAAGTGAGAGCTGTTGGTATGTGATCACGTTATAATAAACGCATGTCCGGAAGTAATTTAAGCCTACGGGGTCACACGAAATGACACGGTAACTCTATACTATTAATTATTATATTAAAGTAATATATTAATTAATTTGATCACGAAATGATTAATTTAAATAAATTAAAGGGTTAATTTTATTTAATTAATTAAAAGGAGGTTAAAATGTGAAATTAGGAAATTAGAGTTGGGCTCTAATTCCTAATGGGTTGGGCCGAAAATTTCAAGGCTTGGAAAGCCTTGAGATTACTTGCCCACCAAGGATAAAAACCCTAGATATATCCCTATATAAAGGGGGCTTAATTCCAAGGGTTTAGATATTCCTTCACATAAAAATTCTCTCCTCTCTTCCTCTCTTATTTGGTTCGGCCGTAGGTAGCAAGTCAAGGGGTTTTTGGGTTTGCTTTGGTTCGACTTTTAGAGGGTACAAGCAAAGGGTTGTTTGATCGTGATCGGGGTACTAGCATACGGTATAAGGGGTGTCTAGTGTGCGATCGTAGAGGGTTTTACTTTAAACCCTACAACAATAATAATCTTATTATTATTGATTTTATTGGAAGCTTTGCATAAGGTACACGTTTCGATTCTCTCTTTGTTAATTAATGTGATTGCATATTCGATTCTTCCGTTGCGCATACTCGTGATTATATGTGAATATTTATATGATTTATGTTCGCATATTCTAACAATAAGTTGTTAAGAAAAGGTATCCATGAAGGCGGCGTCAGGAAATCTTCAACTGTCATTTGATCATCTGATCCCTTTATCACATCCTTTGGCAATGGTCCAAGAAATGCCAAGAACCAAGCGTTTATTATACATAAATAACCCCTTGAGATGCCAAGGCTAGCAGCAATTTGAGGCAACCAATAAGGAGCAAAATCATATATAATCCAATCAGGAGACTCTTTCTCAAGAACCCGAGTGACTTGCGGTTGTAGATCATCAAATGCCTTCTTGAGATAATGAATATCATCCGTACGGACATCCATAGTGGCTTCTGCGTTATGCGGTAACTCTTGAACATGTGGAAGCGTGAGTGGTACTAAATTTATAAGCGGTTCGAGATCAGAAGGGAGTGTAGGGAGACGTTCGATATTTCTTGTAGTCGAAAGAAAAGAGACTTTGTGACCCTTTTGAGCTATGAATTTAGAAAGTTCAAAGTAAGGAATGATATGACCAAAAGCAAGCCATGGGAACATCACAACATGAAGTTGTTTATTGTCATGGGTGTTAACTAGTGCCATTGCTTGAAATTGGATGATATTTGCGGTGCGGATAGTCTTTAGTTTGATGTATCATTTGTTGTTTACATTCATTACATAGTGTTTACTACGCCTTGCTTCTCACCAGTTCGGATGTGCAACAATTACAAAATAAATTAATTTAATATAAGACTCGATCGAAACAACGTTAGTTAGAATCTTATTTACAAATTAAGTATATTCAATAAAAGATTCGAATTATTTATTAATTAAGGGCTTTTCTAATATGTGCCCTAAGGGCATATGTAACAAGCATTAATTATGCTAATATATTTTAATTGAAATTAGCATTTCACTTAAATTACATTCACCTCTTATATCTTGCCAAATTTACCCTTTTGTTATTTTAAAATTTTATTTCATTCATTCATGGCTGCTAATATTCCAAAATCTTTTTATTGCTTTTTCAGTTTTTTGATTTCTTGACCAGATCGATCACCATCACCGCCATTTCTATAAGACAACTACTAGCATTTGCATTAATTAGCTTAGTTTGTTTTACTATTAATTATGGTGTTGTTCATCATATTTTTTCTAAAATTCAAGCTAACGGTAACTTTTTTTTTATTTTTTTATTTCGATTATAAAGTCCTTCATAGCACAAATTATATGTACACTAATAGCTAACGGTAACTTAATGTTACAATAAAATATGAAACATTAAAAAACAAAATGTAAAGCTTAATAATAATAAATGTAAAGCTTAATAACAATAAAAAGCGTTTTCATTTTCGTATGATTATATTACAGTTCAACATTTAAAATGTAAAATGGGAGCAAGTGTTGTTTTACCTTTACTTTCAAATGCAAGTGGTTGATATGTTAAAATGGTGGTCTCGTGAGGTTGTGTAAAAAAATATTAGAAACACCATCAAATAAATGTTGGAATATTAGCAACAAATGAATGAGAAAAATTTAGTAAAGAATAACAAAAGGGTAAATTTGACAAAATATAAAAGGCGGATGTGATTAATGTGAAATGCTAGTTCTAACTAAAATTTACTATCATAATTGATGTTTGTTACATGTGCCCTTAGGGCATATATTTAATAAATGACTCAAATATAATGTTAGTTATAGCGCAGTGGACATCCCCGTGTTGCAATGACGTTTGGGCCGTGGGAGACCAGGGTTCGAATCCGAGCAATCAAGGTTTTTCCCCAATTTAGCGTCGTGCCTTCTGTAGCGGCTAAATTGGTGTGGTTTTCCCTCCCCTGTGGTTCCCTGACTTCGTGGATCGGTCGCTAGTGACTGCCTGCCCAATTGGATGTAACGGCTAGCCGTCCCGTGACACGAACGTTAAAAAAAAAGGAATGTAGAGCAAAAAGTAAGATCCACATGGGATAGATGGTGTGAATTCAGATTGTAACGCCGACGTACAGCAGACGCATATTGGGAGCACCCATTTCTTGTTTCTAGTATTGTAATGGTGTCAACCTGGTCTTAAATGATCAAGCTAAAGTAACCAAATGAGTTTTGTAGCTAGTTTTTCTTTCCTGAGGTGAATAATGCGGGTTTGGACCTATGTGGGAACTAACAAAACGAGCTAGGATGAAAACTGGTGGCTCTAATGTCAGATTAACCTTTTTGATGGCTTTAGGTAAAACGAATTTTGAGGGCTCTTTTTATTCATACTTCCTCTAACAAGTTTTGTTTTTGTTTTTTAACACTTTTCTCTAACAAGTTGAGATGCAATCTATACACTATGATTGCTACAACCAACGTAAAATTTCTTTAGTTTGTTTTCACGTTACAAATGTAAAGTTATCAACATCCACAATAAATTAACTTGAAATCCAGCTCTTTTACAACTGCAACCAATGTTGCTTTCTAGTTTTGGAAATGCTTAGCCAAACAACTAACAAATTATGAGACCACATGAGTAGATATCCTCTAATGTTACTTAACATACATCAAGTTAATTTTGTGCCCACAAAATTCTTTGGTACATGATGCTTACTGAAAGAAAAAAAAGAACAACACTATTAAAAGCTCGATTTTAACATCGTATCTGCTTATCAATCACCCAGTTGCAACAAAATAATACAAATATAGATATACATGCACACAAATACAAGCATATATATTTCAAAGATGAGAAAAGCAGCATAAAATGAGTAAGTAGTGAAATTAGGTTAACATACAACAGTTCCAAGGCCATTCCGTCGTTCCATCTTCTCAAGTATCGATACGTAGAAACACCTATGAGAGTCAAGACAGAAGCTTAATTATACTTTAACAGGAAAGTGGAGGCTCTAAATTTTTACTATGTTTATTGTAAAAAAAATTCTATCAAATAGAATTTTTGAAGCAGTTATTGAAGTTTTATTGTAAAAACATAAAAAGGAAGTCGTCTATTAATATTTACCTAGCTCAAGAGTATTAAAATTTGGGGCCTTAGTTATTTGGGGGCTTTAGGTTGTTGCCTAGCCCAAATACACTATTCAGCCGACCTTGGATGGCTCAATCCCTAGTATCGAGGATTTTTTCTTTGGATCCATTAGGTTTTTTTCCATCCATTTTAGTTCTCTCGCTGATAAGGTTTTGAACAAAGTGGTGAATTAAGATGTTTCCTCCCTCTTTCTATATGTACATATGTATTACTGGGACTATAGTGTATATTGCTTGTAGTCAATTGTGAATAAAATCTTTTGCCTTAAAAAAAAATGTTATGATAAAATCAAAGAGTCTCCATTCTTAGACTCTTAGTTATTTATATTCTATCCCTTCAGGACTCGATAAAACCTGTAGAACACTATCTTCCTTGTTTATGGATTAAAACATTTAACATTTTTCTCAGGTAAAGAACACTACTAGAAAATCTGGAATCACCGACGGCAAAAAATTCAATCCCAAATTTCCGACGACTTTTAGACAGATAACCAATTAAATTCTTTCCAAAAGATTTACGACGGATTAGGGACAGATTACCGACGGAAAGGAAATCCGTCCCTGAATTTATATGTTCTCGACGGATTTACGACGGATCCATTAAATAAAAATAATAAAATTTCAAAAATACCAAAATAATATGTCCGTCCCAAATTATTATTTTTTTGTCGACGGATTAACGACGGAACCATTTAATAATAATAATTACATTTTAAGAAAATATCAAAATAATAAGTTCGTCCCAAATCCGTCACAAAGTTTATAGTTTATCGACGGATTTACGACGGAAGCATTTAATAAAAAAATTAAACTTTAAAAAAATAAAATAGTTGGTCGTCCATAATCCGTCGGTAATTTTTAAAATTAGGGACGGAGTAGGGATGGACCAGGTGTATTTTTACGTTTTTTCGAGTATAAGAGGATTGATATGCACATACAAGTAATGATTAAGTGATTTTATACATGTAGAGTGCTCATGGTATGATATACACATCAATAGACAGTTTGTTTGTCACGTTCACATCTTTAACCGAGTTGGCGTATATGTAGTTTTATCTCGAACGTAAGTGTTTGTGCATAAAATCGCAAGGGTATGTGAGTTTTTACATTTTTAAAATTTTAATATGTTCATTTTGTTACATAGTTGTATATAGGAATGAATGTTCATGCGTTTTTGCGAAAATCGTATTTTTAAAGAATTAAAAAAAAATTGGTCGTCCCTAATCCGTCGGTAATTTTTAAAATTAGGGACGGACCAGATGTATTTTTACCTTTTTTTGAGTATTCGAGGATTGATATGTATATATAAATAAGGATTAAGTGTTTTTATACATGTAGAGTGCTAATGGTATGATATACACACCAATAGGCTAGAATCTTGTGTTTATATACTTGTTCTTTTCTATTCAAGATAAAGTCTTCGGGTATTTATGGAAAAAGATTGTGTTGAAGAAGGAAGTTACTCGTGATGCTACAAGGAAAACGATGACGGACAACGGCAATGTATATGGTTTCCGACTCTGAAATTCTTGGGCTGTACAATTTTTTGGTTTTTAACAAGTTATTTGGTTCATATTCTTTTTATTTTCAGATCTGAAACAATGAATCACGTTTGAATGTAATTTTTTTTTTTACGGATTGTTCCTTTTAAGTAGATTAAACAATATTGAGATTATAAGCTTGTTGTAAATATTATTCTATTAATTTCATTTAATTACATTTTCTATGTACTTATAGTTTTTTTTCTTAAAAATATGATGTACTCATAGATAATTAAAATACTAGTTTTAGATAATCATGTGTGGTACTCCATATTTTTTTTTCTTGATGGTTAGTGTTTTTTTAGTCAAACACGAGGTTAACTAATTTTGGATGAAGGGGTTTATTTGGAAGTTGGTTTATATGCTTAGAGCTTGTTTTTTTGGTTTTTATTGTTATGAAAAAAACATGTACTGATGGCTTGATGCTAATGAATTGATTGGAATCTGATTCCCAGGATAATTTTTTTTATTTGCATTAATTATTTAGCGACGGATTAGGGACAGAAAATTCCGTCGGTAACTCTTTCCATCTGATGAAAATCCGTCGCAAAGTGTGTCCGTCGCTAATACAAGCCGTCGGAAATCCGTCGTAAACCGTTTCCGTCGCTAATTTAAGCCGTCAGCAATCCGTCGCTAACACAGGTCGTCGGTAATCGGTCCAAAATTCCCGAGGGAAAATGCCGTCGAAATGCCGTCGTAAATTATACCTTCCGTCAGTAAATCTGTCGCTAAAAATTACCGAGGCCGTTTTTAGGGTCGCACGAAATCCGTCGGTAAAAACGTTTAGGGACGGATTTTGGACAGATTTTGGCCGTCGGTAATTTTGAATTTTCTAGTAGTGGAACGTGTATTATTATGGTTGTAGAGAAAGTTTTCTACGTCTTCTATCCATGGTACAACCTGAACTCAATATGTTCCTGCAACCAATTTTACCACATATAGCTGAAAAGGTTAATCTTTTGAAAATTTTATTAGCCTTCCACTTATTTGAAGTATCTACTGGTCAGTTTAAGACAAAATTATATTGTGAGTTCTGTTTATATGTTCTTTTATATAAATGACGGTGTCATTTGACGTCCAGTTTACTTAATTTAGAAAAAAAAAGACCTCTGAATAAAGATAAAAAGAAAATGGCGTAAACAATTGATGTTTTGTACCCGGGTTCATTGGTCTGACCTTGAACTTTAGTTCTTTACTTTACTTAGTTTGAAAGTTGCAACTTGCAACTTAGCAAATTAAGAAGGGAGGAGTTGTGAAATTAAAAATGATTGTTTTTGTCTATATTATTTTAATTATCTCTAACAATCCATTCCAGTATCCATTAAAATGGGTTTAATTGGGTAATTTACTATAATTGGGCCCTATAAAATTTTAATTCACGGGTCCTAATTATATCACTAAATATGTTATACTCAGGTCTAGCTGGCTTGAGAACATGTTATACTCAGGTCTCTCACTCTCCGTGTTAGAAAGCTCCCGCTAGTCGCTTTGGTCTCCAACTCTCCATTTTTTTCAGGAAAAAACTTCATCCTTCTCTTGTTCTTTTTGAAATTAATAAGGAAACATAGGTATATATTTAGGGAAACAGATTCCCTCAAGTTACAAATAACTTAATGGGTCAAGTTAGAGCAATCTTAACCTTTGATTTAAAATAAAAAGTTAAGATGATCTTTTAATCTTAACCCTTGATTTTAAATCAATCTTGGGAATCCCTTCGTTATATTTAGCGTTATAACTTATAAATAGGACCCGTGAATTAAAGTTTTACAGGCCCAATTATACATTTATACCACTTGATAGAATATACCCAACTAAGCCCATTTTAATTGATATAGGTATCGATTGTCTGGATCAATCAAAGAGTTGGTTTTGCTCCCTAATTTAACTAAAGAGTTATCGACATAGATCGTCCCTGTGGTTTACCAAAATAGTCATGTTTCATCCTTAAATATCAAAAACCTCAAGGATAGTCCTTTATAGGTGGATAAGGTTCTTGTTTAGTCCTTTGACTTGTTGACCGTCTTCTTCCCTCCGTTAACATCCTCATGTGCCTCCCATGTGAAGGATATTTTAGTCTTTTTCATTCCTAAAGGACCTTGATACATTTTCTTATATCCCAAATCTCTATTTTGCAGATCTTGAAATAGCATCTTCCGTCCCCAACATAAATCCTTTACAAAATACATATTTTATAAATACAAACGAAAATGACATAAATCTATAACATATACAGAAGGAAATCTATCAAACTATCCATCGCATATATATCTATATCACCCATTACACACACTTTAGCCGCCGACAACTGTTTACATATTTTTGACCGGAATTTCGAACGGATTTTGTTTTTTTTCCGATTCCCATCATATGCTAAACATTCAATTCTTTACGAAAAATCACAAAATCCTAATGATAATCAACCATCATCATCATAATTACATAATTACATATGGATATACATACATACAGATTTGTAATAACAAAAACCACCATACAATGAAATAATTTTTAATTTTATTTTGATATTAATGTAATATGATATATATATATATATATTATTATGTATATATATCTTAGGTTTGGAGGTCGTATATATCTTAGGTTTGGAGGTAGTAAAAGAAAGATGATAACAGGAAAAAAAATATTACTGATAGTCCTTTAGTTATTAAAAAGACTGAAATACCCCTCACGTGGGTAGCACGTGAGGGGTTTAATGGAAGAGAGATGACGGTCAAGTGGTCAAAGGACTAAACACGAACCTTATCTTCCTATAAAGGACTGTCTTTAATGTTTTGAATCAGAAAGGACGAAACATGATGTTTTGATAAACCACAGGGACGATTTGTGTCGTTTACTAAAAAACTAATAGTCCCTGAGTTAAGCCAACTCTGATAATAATTCAAATTATTTTTACATAATTCAATTTGAAATTGTTTTCATACGAATAAATATTCTAACATATGTTTAAGTAGCTTCACTAGCTTGGCATCTTTTATCCACTAAAAATGTAAATAATAAAGTAAGTTATGATCTAATTTGAGTAGCTTGTATGAAGAAACTGAAAATGACATCTCTACTAACCAAGTAGACTTTAAAAGACACGAGATTGACAAGAAGGGAAAAAAATGTACGTAATTATATTTTCTTAATTCTATAAGGTGAAAAGCATATTGCAAGTGGAAATACTTAAAAACACGCGTTTGACTTTTATATTAATTCTATAAATCATCGATTCGATGTTCTACAGCCAGCCACCATTTGATTGTTAGATCGGAGCTAGTCAATGATCAATTTGCAACCAACCAGCAGTATTAGTTTTAAACATTCAAATACATGCATAATCACCCAACTAATGTTTGATTCATATTTATTAATGTTATACGTCTAATCTTTGATTAATATTTATATTCATATTTGTTATACGGAGTAGTCTACATAATTTTATGATCACGTTGCGATTCGCAACACCTTTGCGATTTTGGTCATATTGCAAGCCCCTTTTGCAATGTTGCGAATCTCGGATCTGATTTACGATTTCGAGGGTATTTTATAAATACTCGAAAAAGTATTTAGTATACTTTTTGGGTATCTAAGCTATATAATATCATAAATATATAGACGAAAATATTTTTGTTCAACTATTCGAAAGATAAGTAAATATTTGTAACTGAGATCCGCGTCTTTGACTCGTCCATGACTCGTCCATCCCCCAAGGACGGAACTCGAACTCCTATTTTTTATTATTTTTTTTAAATCCGAGTTTAAGGTAAAATGAGTGTTGGATTGAAATAAATGACGGGTCTAGTTAGACAAGTCCTGACATTGGGAGTGTTTGAGCTAATGTAAAAATGATGTGGCGTTGACAGAGACTAGTCCTTGAAGAATAAGTCAAAGCGTTGTGAGAGCTCAAAAAATAAATATTTCAAGAGGACATCTCGAAGATGGTTTATGAAAAACTAAACTATACCATTATTTAAATTTAGTGGCCAAGAAAAACTTTGTTTGAACTTTGAGCATTTAATAATACAAAGAAAAATGATAACATTAGCCTAAAAATCCTTATAAAAGCCAATGGAGTTGGTGGCCATTGGTAAGGTCTTTGACCTTGGGGGATCCACCTGAGTTCGAGTCTCACTTCTCACATTTGTGGGGGTGGATTAATAGGGATTTTTCGAGAGTCCTGGGTTTCATCCCAGACATGCGTGTAATTTAGGAATAGGAGTAGATTAGAATGTCGTTCTAAAAAAAAATCCTCATAAAACCTTATAAATGTGACAAGTGGATTCTACTTAATATCTTTTTTAATCTCCCCCTTAAATTTCCACATGTCACCATTCAATAAATTAGGAAGATTTTTAGGCTAATGAATTAGAAAGATTAATCATTCCTCTAATACAAATATCTCTTTCTATATGCAACTTTCTTCCAACATCTATTATGATACACCAAATGGTCAATCCCCTCTTTCTTGTCATTTAACTTCATATCTTCCCTTCAAATTTCCATTATCCATCCATGTAAAGATCAATAATAATTCACAAAAAACAAATATCATGAGAGAAATCCTAGGAAAAGTTAAAGACAAAATCTCTCTTTCAAAACTTGCACTACTTTCCAAACCAAGTTTCCTTTCTCACCACATAGCTGTCCTTCGAACCACCTCTCACTCACCATCATCTCCACCCAACGACCACCATATCACCACCCTTTTATCCCTCGGTGATAGCTCACGCGCCACCGCATCCATCCTTATTTCTTCTTTAATGAACCGCCTACACCGCACCAAAGACTCACATGTTGCCTTAAAATGCCTTTATATAATCCACCATATTATCAAACGTGGCCCTTTTATTCTCAAAGATCAATTATCAATTTTTCCAAATACTAATGGTCGTAACAACCTTAAATTATCAGGATTTCGTGATGCCACGTCAGCCAAAACATGGATTTTGTCGGCTTGGGTTCAATGGTATGCATGTTATTTAGAAACTATGCTTTTTACGTCAAAAAACATTGGTTTTTCTATTTGTTCAACTTCTGGTAATTCTTTATTAGAAAAAGAAAAACAAGAAGATTTAATATCTTCTTTTATGACAAATGATTTAATTAAAGATTTTGGTTTATTAATAATTGTTGTTGAAGAAATATCTAAAGTGCCCGATAACTTACTTGTGGAACAAGACAAGTTATTACATGGTGTTATGGACCTTTTGGCAAGTGATTATTTATCAATAGTGAACGAGATTTTGTTACGGCTTAGTGAGTTTAATGAACGAGTTGGGTTACTGAGTTTTAATGACTCGGTCGAGTTGTGTTCAGGTTTTGAAAGGTTATTAAGTTGTAAAAAGAAATTGGCACAATTGTTTTCGATCCAAAAGCCATCAATTGAGACTCTTTGGGAAATGACTGAAGACATGTGTGACAAGATTGGGATGGTGAATTTGAAGAAAGTCAAAAGGAGGGATAGCGCGACTGAGTCGGCTCGGTTTGGTGACCGAGTTGTGAGAACGAGTGATTCCGTGAAGTTTTCTTCTGGTAGATTGAGATTGAACTGGTCTGGTATTTGATTTTTTTATATTTTTTTTAATAATATTTTATATTTAATTTATTGTATATTTAATTTATGTTCTGTTGTATTTTTGTGATGGTTATTGTGACATGGGCTAAATGGGTAAGGGTCCACCACGTAATAGTGTTCGTAAGCGTGATAAATGTCATTTGAGTAGTTGAAAGATTTGTAGTCTTGTAGATATCTGGATAGATGGGCTAGCTTTCAAGATATTTGTACTCTTTTTTTTTTCTCTTTTAATCTTTGTAATGTAATAGATTAATGAGTGAATATGTATGACGATTCTTGTAACTGAGATTTATATCATACACGGTGATGAGTTATACAAAACAAAACTTATAATATCAAACGACAAATATTTTATGCTGATTTATCTTTTAGGAGAGGAGATGATATATCCTCTAAAATTATTAGCCCAAAAATCATTTGAAAAGATCAAGGGGTAAAATTATGAAAGAAAAATGAGTGGAATCCATAATTTATAGAGTTTTAGGAGGATTTTTAAGGATTAATCATTTTCCTTATCTTTTACCTCAATTACTTTAATCTCAGATAATAATAAATATCAAAATTTGATTTATAAATTTATATGAGCCTTTACCAGATTGGTTAACCCAGCATTGACAACTTATAATATCATCGATATTATTATATAAAAGAAATAACACTTTATTTTTAGAAGTGTTGAAAAAATGTAAAATTTTCATATAACACCCCTTAAAATATTTTCATATACACTATCCGTTTAACATTAATGATTACATTACACTATTAATCATTTGTCTTTTAAAATATCTTTATTAATCCTTTAAATCAATTACTTTTACATCAAATATCTACACCACTCGACGTTGCCTCCACCACCAACAGTCGCCCCCATCACACTGTTGCCGCCATGACCACTGTCGCATTGCGCGGGTACAATGCTAGTATAACTTAATAATTAAGACTAACTCATATAATAATCACGGGTCAAGTACGATGGCTTTGTTCAACTAACGCTTTAGAATAATTACTTGTTAATTTGTTAGTGGGATTATAATATTACTTATACTAAATCAACCTCTCGACTTTGATTTATGATAACACGTTCGTTGTATGTATCTTTTCACAATCGCTAAAGTTACTTTCTTTGAATTAGAATTATTAACAAATTAAATATATAGCAAAAAACAGAAGTGACTTACTGACTTGCACGAAATATTTTAATTTACTCGTATGAAACACGTTATCTGGACGTTATGTGTAAGACATGAACTTTTAAATTCCATTCTTTCAAATTTCTATTATATTTTGGGAACCAAACAGCTCCTAAGTTGTTAGACCTGCCTTAACTTTCTAATCTCAAATCAAATATGCTACCTTATTTTTCTTTAATGGCAAATTCGATCTACATCTAAATACTTAAGATAATCCTAAACTACTCCATGTCAAAAATTGGAACTAGATCTTTACTCTGAGAAGGAAGAAACCTCACAGTGTAATTTAAAGTATATCAATAAATAGCCAATAGTCATGACTCATGAGTAAATGAAGGTTGGGTAGGGATAACTTAATTTGCATGTTAGGATGATTTTAAAAATAACAGAAGATTTACAAGAGCAGCACGGACGGATCCAGCCCACAAGAAAGGAGGGCGCTAGACCCAACTAAAGCCCAACAATTAACAAATTTTGTTATCTATACATTTATATTCAATCCATTTTTTTAAAAAGTAATAGATAAAATTAAATGTTCAACTGATAAGATTCAACAAGTATAGAAGATTTAAAAAAAAGAAAAAGAAAGATAAAGAAAATATTTCAATAGGCCCAAAGCCCAATTATAATGCACACTATTCAGCCCATAACCAATCACCCTTAAACAAGCCTTTTGAGTCTTCTCAATTTGCTATATGCCATTGCGGCTTGCCGGCTTCCCACAAGCACAATCACAGGTTAGTTTTGTTTGATTCTTCCCTTTTTCTTTTGTTTCCCTTTAATCGATTATATATATCTTTCATCATGTTGCTTCAATTTCATTTTTATTTTGCTTGACAAATTTGTAAATAATAGTTTTGGCTAAGGTTGTCTTTTTAGTAATAATAGTCTATTATGTTACTAGATTTATTCTCATGTCAAATACATGAGTTGTTAACAATATTAGTTAATGAATTATCATTTAATAAAATAAAACAAAAGAATTATTAATTTAAAATTATAAAATAATGTAAAAATCGTTGCTGACTTTTGCTAATTATATTAAAAATATATTGGTCTAAATTAAGTATTTGTGAGGTAAAAAGTATAAATTATTGATGAAAAACAAAAAAGTGTAAATTAGTGAGATTGTTTTTTACAAATACTAATATAAATACCAAAATACTAATATATTTGAATAAAGATTATTATGACTTTTAATTTATAACTAGATTTTAGACTCGTGTCAAATACACGGGTTTTACAACATTATCAATATAAGAATTAGTATATGGAACAAAAAAAATACTTATACGTTAAATATAAAAATACTAGATTATTTTCCCGCGTAATACGCGGGATCATCATGTTATATTTTTATAATAACATAATTAATATTTATAAAAAATACATGTTAAAATACAATTGTTATTTGAAAATGCTTTTATTGTATATGGTTTGGAAGATATGTTTCTTATATTTTTATATAAGATATGGTTTAGAATTAAACAATCTTCATTTAGTGTAATACTTCAGTTGTCTCACTTTAGAATGTTTTAATTTGTTTTTTTCGTTTTCTTTTTCAACTTTGATGGTAAAATTTGTGTTTATTTTATATAATATTCGATTAAAATAATATCAACGTAAACACATTTAAAGCTCCACCCTTTCTTATATTTTAAATGAAATATTTTAATAATATAAACAAAACGATCAAATTAAAAAAAAAATCCAAAATTTTGAACTACTATATTTAAAATTTGAAGGGTGGGATAATATAATTCTTAAAAAACATATTAGCTTTATATTAATACTATTTCAACTATCAAATTACTAACTATATATTGCTAACATGTATCCATCTAATAAAGAATCATGACATTTGCGATGATATTTACTTTACAATGGACAAAGTCATATAATATTATCTCAATTGTCCAAAATAACTGTTCATAATAAAAAAAAGAAACACACTTATAGAAATATATAGTCATTATAAGTTGTTATTTTACTGTTGTTGCTATATTATGATTCATTTAACGTCGTTCATTCGTGTTGCTTGTGTAATTAACGTCATCTATATGGTTATTTTGATACGACATGTGAAATAATAGCAGATACATTCATTGTTATTTAATTGTGGTCACCATATTATGATTGTCTAACTGTGGTTTTTAGAAAGTGTTAAAAAGGTCAATGTAAAACAATAAATAAATGTTACCGTATAAAATAAAAACGTAATGTTTCACGATATAACTCCCGAATGACATATATCTATAAATTGAATATATGAATATGGATTGAACTCAAAACCTTGTTTAAAATTAGAAGTGACTCTGACCAGCTGGGCTGACCATCATTGGCTAATTTTATTAAACTAAATAAGTAAATAAATATAGAATATATAATACATTCTAAATTAATGTACATGCATTTGATATAATAAGAATTCTTATAATCTTTTATGTTGATAAATTGTTACAAAGTATACTTCCACAATTGCTCTTGCTAATCATCTAAAGTGTGAGTATTAATATTGTCATTGACCAATTAAAAAATCAAAGATAAAATCGTTAGTATGATCTAATGATTCTCAATCAAAGTTGGAAATCATCCAACAATCTTTATTTTTAAAAGGATGATTTTAGGACTTTGTTATATATATATATATATACCATCAATTTACAAAAAGATAATTAACATATATATCATATTAAAATTTTTTGATGCAAAATATTTTTTAAAATAATATTATCATCAAATCTTTACATGTCATAATTTTAACAATTAATTATATATAAGTATAATAACATAATAATAATGATAATAATAATAATAATAATAATATAATAATAATAATAATAATAATAATAATAATAATAATAATAATATTAAATAAATTAAAGATATCATTTCTTTTTATAAAAGAATAATGTTTTGTCAACATAAAAAATTTAAAAAACTGAAATTTTAAATAATATTAATTCACATACGGAGGTAACATAAGGTCGTCTGCAATTAAGTAGCTTCGGATGTTTTTTAATTTTTAATTTTTTTTGCCAATTACATGCTACCAAGTATATGTATTTAGCTTTTAGCCTATGTTATTTACGATTTATGATTTAAAGGGTTTTTTTTGTATAATTATATAAAGTAAAAGTATTAATATCGTCATTTAAAAAAAAAAATAAATTAAAATTTGAACTACTATATTTAAAATTTGAAGGGGTGGGATAATATAATTCTTAAAAAACATATTAGCTTTATATTAATACTATTTCAAGTATCAAATTACTAACTATATACTAACATGTATCCATCTAATAAAGAATCATGACATTTGCGATGATGTTTACTTTACAATGGACAAAGTCATATAATATTATCTCAATTGTCCAAAATAACTGTTCATAATAAAAAAAAGAACACACTTATAGAAATATATAGTCATTATAAGTTGTTATTTTACTGTTGTTGCTATATTATGATTCATTTAACGTCGTTCATTCGTGTTGCTTGTGTAATTAACGTCATCTATATGGTTATTTTGATACGACATGTTAAATAATAATAATAGTAATAATAATAATAGTAATAATAATAATAGTATAATAATAATAAATAATAATAATATAATAATAATAATAAATAATAAAATAATAAATAATAATAATAATAATAATAATAGTAATAATAATAATAATAATAGTAATAATAATAATAGTAATAATAATAATAATAGTAATAATAATAATAGTAATAATAATAATAATAATATAATAA